>CM022704.1:48810015-50010015 GCA_012295165.1 Asparagus setaceus | reverse complement strand
GCTTTCGCTCTAATTTGTAATTATAGTGTTTTAAGACGTTTTCGGCATCTTGGACATATGCATTCCTTTTAGCCATTTGGTCTGTCTTTTCTCTTCAGTTATTAATGTTGAAATCTTCATGATGACCTCTAGATTTATTTTTCATTTCTATATTTATTTTTCATTTCTTTTCTCTCTCGATGCTTGCTATGGGTTGCTTTCCTGATGACCTCTAGATTTATTTTTTTCCTTCTTCTTCCAAGTTGTGGGAGAAGTCAGTTATGGATTAGATTGTGCGTCTAAATAGTTTTACCCTTCCAAAACGTCAATGAGTGGTTACTTTTATAATTTTACCATTGCGTTAAGTTTTTAGCTTAGAAATCCCACCATGCTAAGTTATGTATAGTTGTATCATCTTGAATAGAGGTATTTTGATAGAAGTTAACAATTGTCCATTTGGCCCACCTCAGTTGCATAATTACAATTTTACTCTTGCAGTAGTTTAGATGGATGATGCTTAAGTACGTGTAGGAGGACCCGTTTGACCTAGTTCTTGTGTACATACTGTCAACCGAGTTGCGTGCCTGTATCCGTTGCTGGAACATGGGGCATGACAAGGTTTTTAGGGTACCATAGACTTGATTTTGACAAGCGGAACTCACACGTGGTCATATTTGGTAGGTAGATTTTAGCTGATCATGAACCCTTACTAAGTCAGATGGATTAAGTTGACCTAGAGTCTATGTATTCCTGATTTTGGCCATTTGTTTATAGAGGATGGATGGTATTGGTCATAGTAACTTCCGAGAATGTAGTTCGGGCCTAAGGGTTGTATTTAGGAAAGTGAACCAAAGTGTTAATCGAGAATAGAGTAGAGTGTGACCAATTCGGGTATGTTAGTGAGAGCATGGATAAAAGAGTGAGGTGCAAATTTGACAAAATATGAGAGCTGAATCTATGAATTGAGATTTGAGGATACCAGTGATTTTGATAAAATTATTGGATGAGGGTCCACATTGAAATTTTATGAAATATTGATGAGTAGATTTTGTCAATTTCTTAATTGTTAGTAGGCGTCGTGAGTAGATTAGAGCAAGAGTTGTGGGTATGAGATAGACAAGTGTAGTAGACTGAGAGTAGTTATAGTTGAGAGCAGGATCTAATCCATATTTTGTTATCTTATCTATATATAGTGCTGGTAAGCACGAGATACTAGATTCTGTAAAGTGTTCACAATTTCTATGTCCACACAAACAAACTTATGAACCAGATAGTATAGAAATAAGTATTCATTAGACAATATAGTGAAATAGGTGAAAGAGCATGTTTTCATTTATTATCATCAAAGAACTTACCGTACACAAGTCGTAGGGGAATTAATACAAGTTTTAAGAAAAAAGCTTGCATAGAATTTAAGACATAACACTCATTCCTCCACAATCTAGTTGAATGCAATCGTGACTCTCAACCAACTAGACCATATCCAAAACCTAACCTACAGAGTGACATACTCGACTCCTGCAGAAAGTAAATCCTAATTCTACCATGAGAGATCTCTTCATCCAAGATAAACCACCATCATCTTCAGTCATTAGGGTTCCACCCTAAGGATGACCGCCATCATCATCGGGCCATTCTTGCTTGTAACCACCCACATAACCTCCATCACTCTGAGGCTTCTAAGTAGGCCAATCGTCATCCTAACCTCTGCTCCCCATACCACCATCACCAGGCCTCAGTGCGACCTCCTCCTCAACCTCCTCCAATTCCCTAGCCATGGATGCAGGAAAAGAAGGAAAGGTGACATCCTCCATGTTCCCGGATCGGAAACATCCCTAGATCTTTGTGAGCCACTAAATGACTCGATGACTCCTCCTTACCTCCTTTATAGACGACTGTAGATCCTTTTGTAGCATCTCTGTATCCATTGTGACCCTCTCCTCTCTCCTTAGCGCCTCATCGATTGCCTGCCACATCTCGACGGTGATAGGCATCCCTGCCTGGGAGCTTGAACTAGCCTCCCCTCCAACAACACTCGGCCTTGCCGGTTGTAGACACAAAAAAAATTCATATCTCAATCAATTAATTGAGGGTAGAGAACATATGTGTTATCCTTAACAATGTAACTCCAATGCAAGTGGAAATGCTTCACTACAACTCAAACAAGAAATCACATACGCTCTAACATCTTTTGATGATTATTGGCGCCCACCATTCAAACTTTTGTCTATTAATGTTGTTACTTGCTCAATAAGTCTTGAAATCAAAGTTTAATTTGGGGAAGTCTACACCTCATGTAATTAATTAAAACTCAAATAAGAGGGTACATACACCCTCGCGTTGTTTGATGTCTATTACACAATAACTCAAGAGGAGATGCATATACCTCCCCTATAACTCAAATAAGAGGGTACATACACCCTCACCTCATTTGGTGTCTATAACAAGATAACTCAAGTGAAGGTTAATTAAAAAAAGAAAGGAACATATACCCCTACTCTACATAACTCTATTTGAATACCATCTTGATATGAGGACATCTTCATCTAAATCAAAATATGAAGATACTGGTCCATGGGATGATCAACCTCTACCAAAATTAACTTAGAATGTGGGGACCTACACTCTTTTACTTCTTGGTTGAAGAAAACTAGTATGAGAGTACTCACACACCCACTCTCTTTAGTATTATTATACTAGATAGCGAGCATCTATAATACTAGAGTGAGAGAACCTTTGTTGTCATGCTACACCTTAAAGCTCATGAATCAGTATAAGAAAACATTCTCTTACTTTGATTTTATATATATATATATATATATATATATATATATATATATATATATATATATATATATATATATATATATATATATATATATATATATATATATATATATATATATATAGAAACACACACACACACACCATAAACCATCGTGTTACTTATATTCAGATAAAGCCCGTGATATGAGAAGCTTGTGATTGAATATATGAAAACATAGATAGTGGTAGAAGATAAAGAAATAAAGCGTAATAGTCATGTGAGATCTGAAATGGCAAAAGGATGATAAGCCAGTTATGATAAGCAAATAATACACGGAGTTTTGCTAAGGGGTTATCATATCTCCCATACCAATCTCTTTGTGACAACTAGTGATAACTTTCCACTGGATTTCCCTATAAATAGATACCTTCTTCTCCATCGAAAGGGACATGGATAGACTTTAAGAAAAACTCAAAAGAAAAAGACAAAAATTATAGGAGCATACAAGAGAATACAAGGTTCTCTCAATTTTTTTTATCATGGAGGAGCATACAAGAGAATACAAGATACCCTCTGCTCTCCCTATTTAAAACATGTTAGATATATGATATAAATTTTACCAAATGAGAATATTTACTTTATTGCATTTTCTTTTTATGTGATTTTGATGATTGCTCAATGCTTTGCTTTTATTAATCGGGGTTTCTTTTAATAAGAGTAATTAACAGAAATAAATAAATCTCTAAAAGAATGCAACCTATCCTTTTTCAATCAAAGTGATGCAAATTATATCTAAGAAGGAAATATTTAAGGATTGCTCTACTCTCCTTGAGATTGGTGACACGACCTCGTCAAGGGGAGATTAGCTTACCAAAATATGATTTCTCCTCAGATGGATACTAGCACCACTTTGAAAATTTCTTTAAAAAAAATGCTTGTAGAACATTCTGACGCTTAAAAAGTTTTTTGGTGACTATAATGGGAGCATGCTTTTCCCCTCATCTTTTAGAAAGCAGTTTTTAGACAACATCATGTGCACAAAGCACCCAAAAAAACTCTACGTGCACACAGCACTAAAATAATATATTTGCATTCATTATTTGCAAGTAAAATGGAAAACCATGTGAACAACTCAAGTGGCACAACTTTAAATCTCTTGCCCGTGTAAATTGGTGCATTATGGGTACTAATGCCAGTAGGGATGACTATGGTGGACAATATTCCTCAATCAACACCATGTCCTCAATTAGCATCACGCCTTATCCCACAATCTGAACGTCCTATCCACCCAACACATGTCGAGGCAGATGAGGATGAATTTTCTCATGTAATGCTAAAGCTAAAAAAAAAAGGATGCAGAAATCACCCTCAGTCCTAGTTCCTGTTGCCCCTATTGCTAATGCTTAGAAGCCTAACACAAATATGAGGGGTACCCCTGACATCTTCATCCACGAGGGGCCTAAAGATACTCTTAATAACAGGGAGAAACTTTTCACCCTTCCCATTGAAAAGGGTAAGAAAGTAATGGAAGAAGGCATGGATTCCATTTCCTCAAAGGCATTTATCTCATATTGGGTGCTTGCTGCACATGAAGGTTTTTGGGCCAACTTTTTATGATAGGGAGTTCCCTCCTCTCCAACCTTCTAAGCTTCAACAAGCAAGGGGCCTGTAAGTACGAAACTTCTTCAAAAACCCCAAGTAGGGTAATGTCCGTCTCAATGCAACAAGTACAGGTTAATGATCCCTCAAAAGAAATATCAAAGCAACATTCTGTAACTCCCTATTCCATTCTCTATGGGGGACCTAGAATGAAGGCATGCCAACATAATGCCCCGCATTCTTAGCACTACTAATTCTATTCGGGAAAACATACAAGTTATGAGTCTAAATATGGTTCAACTGTATACCTTTGGAGCCATGTCTCAAGGCAAAATGAAGATCACTGTGAACGAAGAACGTCTTCTCGGTATCATTCAGCAAAAGCACTTCATCATGAGATAAGAGCATGATATTTCTTCAGACATCATATGCAGTGTGTCATGCCTCAAAGAAATGAAATGAAAGACACTCCTCCTCATCAACATTATGAAGGGACCCATAATCAAAACCAGTATTATCAACAACACCTCACCAGTATAAACTAGTATTAACCCTAGGAGAACATCGTTAGTGACACGGCAATTGACAGCTAGAGAGTATTATCTGCTACTACAAGATAAGGCAGACTATGATCTCTCTCCTGAAGATAGAACGTGGTCACATTTTGTTTACGAGAACACTTATGTGCAATCACTATGGTGCCTAATCTAAATAATTCTCCTCCTAATCATGTCATGAATATCATGCTTGTTTGTGTGGCTAATGAAGAAGATATGTATTTTAAGAGGAGATATAGTATTGTACCAAAACATAGGCCTATGACAAGAAGTCAGTCTAGGTCAGGGTCCGTATCTCATCAAGTTGAAAATAATGATACTGAATCATCTGCTTCTTCTTATTCTTATTCTCACTCTAATGATACCACTAGTAGTGTAGAAAAAGAATATGAACCTAATTTACTAGGTGCAGAATGAGTTCTAACAACCGATAAAATGTCACTTGAAGAAAGAGAAAAAAGCTTGATAGTCATGCGAGATCTGAAAAGGCAAAAAGATGATAAGCCAGTTATGATAAGCAAATACTACTAGTAGTTTTACTAAGGAGTTATCACAATTCCATATCCATCTGTTTGTGACATCTGGTGACAACTTCTCTTTGGATTTCCTTATAAATAGATGCCTTCTTCTCCATCGAAAGGGACATGGATAGACATTAAGAAAAACCCAAATAAAAAATATAGTATAGAAGCATACAAGAGAATACAAGGTTCTCCCAATTTTTCTTATAAGGGAGGAGGGCTTCAGGATATAGGACTGGAGACCGAAGACCCTCTCTGTCTCCTATTTAAAACATGTTAAATATATGATATAACTTTTACCAATAAAACATTTTTTTTACTGCATTTTCTTTTTATGTGACTTTGATGTTTGATCCATGCTTTACTTTGAATTAATTAGGGATTTCCTTTAATAAGAGTAATTAACATGAAGAAATAAGTTCCTGGGTGCATTCAACCCACCCTTTTCAATCAAAGTAATATATATATATATATATATATATATATATATATATATATATATATATATATATATATATATATATATATATATATATATATATATATATATATATATATATATATATATATATATAAGGAGGAAATACTTAGGGATTGCTCTACTCTCCTTGAGATTGGTAAGGCAACCTGGTCAAGGGGAGATTAGCCTACCCAAATATGAATTTTCCTCTAATGGATACTAGCACCACTTTGAAAATTTCTTTAGGAAAATACCTGTAGGGCATTCTGATGCTTACACCAGTGTATAATCCTCCTCTTCATCATCATCCTCATTGTCCTCCTCCTCGATCTCCACTACATACTTTCTCTTATTCCTCTGATGTCTGACCTCAGCCCTGAGAGACATCACCTTGACCACCACCTTATCTATCGGTGGCAAAGACGACACCACCATTGATAACTCATTTAGTTGACTCTTAAAATATGCAAGGATCCGGATAACCTAGTTATCGTGTTGCATGTGTCGGGGACCTATCACTGCCTCTACCATCCCATCAAACATGAAATTTGCCAAGTTAATTTGGTGGCCATGGATCAATAAGAAGATCATGATAAGTTTTGATCAAGAGTTTTTCCGATCCCTCACTTCTTCGACAACAAGGTTAAACAATCCCACACCTTTACCCATGTCATGGGTAGCCAAATCCTACACCGCCTCATCCCTCGCCTCATGGTTAAACAATCCATAGCTCCCACGAACGGCACCTCTAAGATCTTGGCTAGGGTCTCTCAATCAAACTCCACCTTTACTCAACCCCCTCTATCAAAATCTTTCCTCCTCCCACCGATATGTTATTATAAAATTATAACATCTCCCCCTCATATATCACCGATTGATCCATTAGTAGGAAATAAGGCATTGGTGATGGTTTAATCCATCACCAATGCCGTAAAACTCATCACCAATGGGCACTTGTGATGGGTAGGCATCCATCACCAATTCTTTCGTCGCCAATGTACATTGACAACAAGGTAATCCATCACCAATGCACATTGGTGATAGACAAGCATTGGCGACAGACAACAAAGGCGATGAACTAATGTCCGTTGCTAATGTTTATTAATGCCTAAAAAATTTCTTTTGTATAGGGTGCTCTCTGGACGGTAGTACATATATATAAAAACATGTAAACATATATATCACATCGCCATATTCAACAATCCAACCACAATACATATTCAAATATTCATGCATCTCCATATCGCACAATCACATGTAATATATAATCACATATCCATCCACGAAGTAATAAAATCATAAGTACAATCTAGAATACAATGCATATAGAAAAAACAAATACATTCAAGTGTCTAACATGATCCAAAGGTTCATAAATATCTAATAACATGACTAACTAACTCCTCATCATTGTTGTCATCTCCATGATTGGTGGCTACTAAATCAGAATGAAGTATCGTACTACTGCTCCATACGAGAGTACATCCTCTAGCGTGAAAAGAATGCAAGTCAATAAGAGAATGTTTTTAAAAAAATCATAATATACACATCTATGTTTAGACATATATATCTCTCTACCACCAGTTTCTCCACACGCCGCAAATGCCAACTTAGTAATAGCAATGCATATAGGTTGGGGAAGAATCTCCCTTAATGGAGTGGAATCGGAGATGTGCTACACAACATCCAAGGATAATTGTTCACCTGCTAACTTACGCGTAATAGTGGGAAGAAAATGGAAGGCTAAGGCCTGTTCAAGATTGTCCATCATGTACTGTCCGATTTTACCCATCATGTACGATGTCTCATATGGTCGCTATGAGGTCACCGACCGCTCGATACCCTTAGTCCTGACGCTACCAAATGACCTAACTCCAGCACTCAATAATGGCACCCTCCCTTTCTTGGTTGGTCTAGGATCGTAAGCCCCATCAACAACTTCCCTCTATTGCTCTCTGGTCATGCGGTTAGAATCCAAAGGGGTGTCTTCTATGCCCTGAGACTAGAGGGCCTGGGATAACACAATGTCTTGCGTCACTTCCGACACTGATTGAATATCGTATAGCAACAAAAAATATATAAATTAACAACTCAAATGAGAAATCATTAAGTTTGTGTAAATATGAAATTAGCCTTATACTTATATGCATATAATTAATGTTCGCCACAATTTTATCCTTATCGTAGCCCTCGGGTGGTGTATAAGTTGCTCTAGCAAGAAGGATTGGCAGTATAGTCAAGGCATCCTGTGATATATCAAATTTTAAATTACTTCAAGCAATGTATGAAACTAGTGGCATGAGTTAAGATTTAATAATTTGATCATACCAGGTTTTCACTGAAATACCTATGCTCAATCCGCGCGTAGGGAGTAGCTCCCAGAAAGTGATCGTATTTCTTCAAACTAAAAAACTTCACTGCCGTCTTACATTTTTCCTCCAAAATAAAGTACTTTGTTAATATGTGCGATGGTAATATCATGAATAAAAATTAACTCACTTTCTTAACACCCTGCCACTCGACAATGAGAGTCATCCAATTATATGGAGGAACCCTCTTATCAAGCACATACATCCTCTGCCAATCGACAATTATATGCATAAAGTATTTTTTATTGAGTTTATTCCTCCACCCCTGAATCATCTTACTCACCCTAGGCATTATATAATCCCAAGATTTCGGATTGTCCTCAAGACGATAATGATCCTGTGAATTACATGTAGAAGAAACATACATTATAAGAATAATTAAATAAATAGTAAATGAAAGAAGTAATATAATATATAATTATGATGAGCCTATCCCAGATTTTCTTTATACCCTTCCATTCTTGTTCTTCAAAATTATGAGCAATGTTGATGGAGATTGGGTCTTTGATTAAAAAGCTGATCAAATTATTAAATCTGAAGGCATAATCCCTAACCGAAGTGTTGTCCTTGGACCACTCCAAAATGGCCCGGTAATCTTTAGGAGGTACTTAGGTACATTGCTCACTCCCATGCTGCTCCAGCTTCTCATAGTCCTTCGGCCCTGCAAAGACGTAAAGAAATAAATTTCTTACAAACGTAAATAACCAAATAACTAAGAAAGCTCACTAATTTGCATGATATGATTACCCTTTTCTCTCAATTGATCCGCCATTGCCTTTTCGAGCCTTTGCTTTATCGTACAATCTTTCTTTCTAATCTCATCTCTCTTCCTTTTGTAGTTTCTCTTGTACTTGTATGGCAATGCATTAGCTTTTCCGGTAAGGGAATGGGAGATACCGCTAGAGTCCATGGGTGGAGACATGCAATCTCCTATTAAGAAGATCCCAACATAGTATCGTGTTTGATCTTGTAGGCGTCGGATCCATCACATGCATTGTCTGTAAAATTAAACAAATTATTAAATGTGAAATAAATATATATTATGAATATAAATTATCGATAAACTTAAATATGGAAATTAATATCTACATCAGGCAATGAGTCTAGATGATGTGATGGACTCATAAGAGAAGCGTGTGTATATGTTCCTGCAATATATAACGAAATAACAAGTACGACATTAATAAAAAATTCTCAATGGACTAAATTCAATTAAGTAAATGAATACCTTCAACGAGCGAGGATCTAGGTAGAGATAATGGACTCAAAGAAGATCGTGACGACATTCCTACATAAATAAACAAATAGTAAATATGATGTATGCATATGTATAACACGAATACATTATCTTTGAATAAATTAATACTTATCGTGATGATGAGCACCTTTCGATCTCGGAAACTTCCTCGCTATTTATACTTTAGCTCATCGCAACTTAAGTTGTTAATATATATAACTTAAATTTTTATTCAATACATGTAAGCAAAATAGGTGAATGTTTACAATCAGCGTCGATAAAATCAAAGATAGATACATTAACATTTGAAATATATACTTTTATATTCTACAAGTATATATAATTTACATTCAATCTTCTACATTATGGATGTCAAGTCGATTTTGCAGAGTATACATATTAAACTTGATACTTTGTGGGTGTGAGTAATTGGAAGCTGTTACGATAAAAGTCGATTTGATTGTCATTGATTTGAACTGTTACAAACTTCAATCGCCTGAAACAAATTCAAAGAGAGATATCGCCTTTTATAAGGCTTACAATGAAAATAAAAAAGATTACAACTTTTCCTTGATGAACAAACACGAGGATCTGTTATATCGAGGAACCCTCTTATCAAGCACATACATCCTCATGTCGACAATTATATGCATAAAGTATTTTTATTGAGTTTATTCCTCCACCTGAATCATCTTACTCACCCTAGGCATTATATAATCCCAAGATTTGGATTGTCCTCAAGGCGATAATGATCTGTGAATTACATGTAGAAGAAACATACATTATAAGAATAATTAAATAAATAGTAAATGAAAGAAGTAATATAATATATAATTATGATGAGCCTATCCCAGATTTTCTTTATACCCTTCCATTCTTGTTCTTCAAAATTATGAGCAATGTTGATGGAGATTGGGTCTTTGATTAAAAAGCTGATCAAATTATTAAATCTGAAGGCATAATCCCTAACCGAAGTGTTGTCCTTGGACCACTCCAAAATGGCGGTAATCTTTAGGAGGTACTTAGGTACATTGCTCACTCCCATCTTTGCTCCGACTTCTCATAGTCCCGACCTGCAAAGACGTAAAGAAATAAATTTCTTACAAACGTAAATAACCAAATAACTAAGAAAGCTCACTAATTTGCATGATATGATTACCCTTTTCTCTCAATTGATCCGCCATTGCCTTTTCGAGCCTTTGCTTTATCGTACAATCTTTCTTTCTAATCTCATCTCTCTTCCTTTTGTAGTTTCTCTTGTACTTGTATGGCAATGCATTAGCTTTTAGGTAAGGGAATGGGAGATACGCTAGAGTCCATGGGTGGAGACATGCAATCTCCTATTAAGAAGATCCCAACATAGTATCGTGTTTGATCTTGTAGGCGTCGGATCCATCACATGCATTATGCGTAAAATTAAACAAATTATTAAATGTGAAATAAATATATATTATGAATATAAATTATCGATAAACTTAAATATGGAAATTAATATCTACATCGGGCAATGAGTCTAGATGATGTGATGGACTCATAAGAGAAGCGTGTGTATATGTTCTGCAATATATACGAAATAACAAGTCGACATTAATAAAAATTCTCAATGGACTAAATTCAATTAAGTAAATGAATACCTTCAACGGCGAGGATCTAGGTAGAGATAATGGACTCAAAGAAGATCGTGGCGACATTCCTACATAAATAAACAAATAGTAAATATGATGTATGCATATGTATAACACGAATACATTATCTTTGAATAAATTAATACTTATCGTGATGATGAGCACCTTTCGATCTCGAAACTTCCTCTACGCTATTTATACTTTAGCTCATCTGCAACTTAAGTTGTTAATATATATAACTTAAATTTTTATTCAATACATGTAAGCAAAATAGGTGAATGTTTACAATCGGCGTCGATAAAATCAAAGATAGATACATTAACATTTGAAATATATACTTTTATATTCTACAAGTATATATAATTTACATTCAATCTTCTACATTATGGATGTCAAGTCGATTTTGCAGAGTATACATATTAAACTTGATACTTTGTGGGTGTGAGTAATTGGAAGCTGATTCGCGATAAAAGTCGATTTGATTGTCATTGATTTGAGCTGTTACAAACTTGATCGCTGAAACAAATTCAAAGAAATATCGCCTTTTATAAGGCTTACAATGAAAATAAAAAAGATTACAACTTTTTCCTTTATGAACAAACACGAGGATCTGTTATATCGAGATCTTTGCTTGCGTGGGTTCTTTACTGTCTTGGGGACTTTTGTGTCCGTGGACCACAGCGCAATTCGATCAGTGGAAACCGGGTTACGGAACTTCTGAGGCGTGAAGGGGCTCGTTTCCGCGAAGAAGCGAAGCGCCTAAGGGATCACACTCACGAAGGAGAGGATCGCCGGGGATCACACTCACGAAGGAGAGGATCGCCGGGCGGGTGAGATCTACTAGGAGAAATCCTGGCTATCCACGAGATTAAGGCGAAGCTTAATCTAGAGGGTATCTGTAGTTCGACCGAATTGATTACCTTCGGCTTGTAGATCGGGCGTCGGTGAACTTGTGCTCGCCGGTGCTTTCCGGAACCGTCGTCGACTACTCGTAGATCTCGCGAGAATTCTTGAAGATCGAAAGTCGGCTCAAGTCGAGCCTCGAAAATCCCCAAAATCCGCCTCCCGGTCCCAGAAGTGAGGAGAACCCCCTATTTATAGCATAGGGGGTCGCGCGGCTTCGACCACTTGGCGAGCCACCTCGGCCAAGTTGGTAGGGTGGCTCGACCATGGTGGCCGAGCTACCTCGACCACTTGGCGAGCCACCTCGGCCAAGTTGGCGAGGTGGCTCGACCATGGTGGTAGAGCCACCTCGGCCAAGTTGGTAGAGGTGGCTCGACCATGGTGGTAGAGCCACCTCGGCCAAGTTGGTAGGGTGGCTCGACCATGGTGGCGAGCCACCTCGGCCAAGTTGGTAGAGGTGGCTCGACCATGGTGGCCGAGCTACCTCGACCACTTGGCGAGCCACCTCGGCCAAGTTGGTAGAGGTGGCTCGACCATGGTGGCCGAGCCACCTCGGCCAAGTTGGTAGAGGTGGCTCGACCATGGTGGCCGAGCTACCTCGACCACTTGGCGAGCCACCTCGGCCAAGTTGGTAGAGGTGGCTCGACCATGGTGGCCGAGCCACCTCGGCCAAGTTGGTAGAGGTGGCTCGACCATGGTGGCCGAGCCACCTCGGCCAAGTTGGTAGAGGTGGCTCGACCATGGTGGCCGAGCCACCTCGGCCAAGTTGGTAGAGGTGGCTCGACCATGGTGGCCGAGCTACCTCGACCACTTGGCGAGGTGGCTCGACCATGGTGGCCGAGCTACCTCGACCACTTGGCGAGCCACCTCGGCCAAGTTGGTAGAGGTGGCTCGACCATGGTGGCGAGCCACCTCGGCCAAGTTGGTAGAGGTGGCTCGACCATGGTGGTAGAGCCACCTCGGCCAAGTTGGTAGAGGTGGCTCGACCATGGTGGCGAGCCACCTCGGCCAAGTTGGTAGAGGTGGCTCGGCCATGGTGGCCGAGCCACCTCGGCCAAGTTGGTAGAGGTGGCTCGACCATGGTGGCCGAGCTACCTCGACCACTTGGCGAGCCACCTCGGCCAAGTTGGTAGAGGTGGCTCGACCATGGTGGCCGAGCCACCTCGGCCAAGTTGGTAGAGGTGGCTCGACCATGGTGGCGAGCCACCTCGGCCAAGTTGGTAGAGGTGGCTCGACCATGGTGGCCGAGCCACCTCGGCCAAGTTGGTAGAGGTGGCTCGACCATGGTGGCCGAGCCACCTCGGCCAAGTTGGTAGAGGTGGCTCGACCATGGTGGCCGAGCTACCTCGACCACTTGGCGAGCCACCTCGGCCAAGTTGGTAGAGGTGGCTCGACCATGGTGGCCGAGCCACCTCGGCCAAGTTGGTAGGGTGGCTCGACCATGGTGGCCGAGCCACCTCGGCCAAGTTGGTAGAGGTGGCTCGACCATGGTGGCCGAGCTACCTCGACCACTTGGCGAGCCACCTCGGCCAAGTTGGTAGAGGTGGCTCGACCATGGTGGCCGAGCTACCTCGACCACTTGGCGAGCCACCTCGGCCAAGTTGGTAGAGGTGGCTCGACCATGGTGGCCGAGCTACCTCGACCACTTGGCGAGCCACCTCGGCCAAGTTGGTAGAGGTGGCTCGACCATGGTGGCCGAGCCACCTCGGCCAAGTTGGTAGAGGTGGCTCGACCATGGTATTTTTCAGCGCCTCTGAGATACCCCTCCAAAGCGTCTCGGTCGATTCTTGATGAGTGCAGGATGCTTTGGACATGATGGTTCCGACCTTGATCGGTGAGGGTCCCAAAAGATAGCTTCAAGTCTTGATTCTTCGGACCATCCGGTTCTTTGTAGGATTTACGATAAGATCCGCGGTCTTTGCATTTATTGTCGACCGCTTGTTAAAATCTTGATTGAAGTGGTGGGTGAGTTTTGTTTGTAACTTCGTGTCGGTTGGTTGTTGTTTGACTAACCATCGGACTTTTGGACTTATCCGTATGTCGGCGAACTCCTTGTTGGCGACCGTTGGTTAATGTCGAATACATGGAATTTCATAACCCTCAGTCGGCTATTTCTTCCATCATCACGTGTGTTGTTGGTTTAACCACAGCGGGAGGACTAATCTTTTCATGGAGATATCCTCCAAGGATTCCTTGTCGAAACAAGAGACCATTTGGCTTTCAACCATCGTCTTTGGCCGATTCGTGAATCGGCAGCTTTGGCCTTTGTTGGGATATGATTATTCATAGTGGGAGAAGTTCCTCGGGACTAGACCGTTGTCGGTGTCAACATGACTTTCATGCCTCGTCAGGTTGTTCCTCTCTTGGATATTATGGTAGGAGGACATCGAGGGTTATCGAGTTATCCTTAAGAATATGGTTTTATTCTCCAGGAACTCCTCGTTGAAAACTTGGAAACAGTTTATACTCGTAATCCTAGTTGGAGTAGGATTAGGCGACGCGTTGATTTGCGTCGGTGCAATCCGCACGATCGAGTTATCCCTAAGAATATTTCTTGTGAGAATATTCTTCCAGGAACTTCTCGACAAATTAGGAAACAGTTTATACTCGTAATCCTAGTTGGGTAGGATTAGGCGACGCGTTGATTTCGTCGGTGCAATCCATACGATCGAGTTATCCTAAGAATATTTCTTGTGAGAATATTCTTAGGAACTTCTCGACAAATTAGGAAATAGTTTATACTCGTAATCCTAGTTGGGTAGGATTAGGCGGCGTTGATTTCGTCGGTGCAATCCTACGATCGAGTTATCCTAAGAATATTTCTTGTGAGAATATTCTTCGGGAACTTCTCGACAAATTAGGAAACAGTTTATACTCGTAATCCTAGTTGGAGTAGGATTAGGCGTAGCGTTGATTTGCGTCGGTGCAATCCTACGATCGAGTTATCCCTAAGAATATTTCTTGTGAGAATATTCTTCCGGGAACTTCTCGACAAATTAGGAAACAGTTTATACTCGTAATCCTAGTTGGAGTAGGATTAGGCGACGCGTTGATTTGCGTCGGTGCAATCCGCACGATCGAGTTATCCCTAAGAATATTTCTTGTGAGAATATTCTTCGGGAACTTCTCGACAAATTAGGAAACAGTTTATACTCGTAATCCTAGTTGGAGTAGGATTAGGCGACGCGTTGATTTGCGTCGGTGCAATCCGTACGATCGAGTTATCCCTAAGAATATTTCTTGTGAGAATATTCTTCCGGGAACTTCTCGACAAATTAGGAAATAGTTTATACTCGTAATCCTAGTTGGAGTAGGATTAGGCGGCGTTGATTTCGTCGGTGCAATCATACGATCGAGTTATCCTAAGAATATTTCTTGTGAGAATATTCTTAGGGAACTTCGACAAATTAGGAAGCGGTTTATACTCATAATCCTAGTTGGAGTAGGATTAGGCGGCGTTGATTTCGTCGGTGCAATCCATACGATCGAGTTATCCTAAGAATATTTCTTGTGAGAATATTCTTCGGGAACTTCTCGACAAATTAGGAAATAGTTTATACTCGTAATCCTAGTTGGAGTAGGATTAGGCGTAGCGTTGATTTGCGTCGGTGCAATCCATACGATCGAGTTATCCTAAGAATATTTCTTGTGAGAATATTCTTAGGGAACTTCGACAAATTAGGAAACAGTTTATACTCGTAATCCTAGTTGGGTAGGATTAGGCGGCGTTGATTTCGTCGGTGCAATCCTTACGATCGAGTTATCCTAAGAATATTTCTTGTGAGAATATTCTTAGGAACTTCTCGACAAATTGGGAAGCGGTTTATACTCATAATCCTAGTTGGGTAGGATTAGGCGAGCGTTGATTTCGCGTCGGTGCAATCCGCCGCGATCGAGTTATCCTAAGAATATTTTTATGGAAATATTCTTAGGGAACTTCGACAAATTAGGAAACAGTTTATACTCGTAATCCTAGTTGGGTAGGATTAGGCGGCAGCGTTGATTTCGTCGGTGCAATCCTTACGATCGAGTTATCCTAAGAATATTTCTTGTGAGAATATTCTTCGGGAACTTCTCGACAAATTGGGAAGCGGTTTATACTCGTAATCCTAGTTGGGTAGGATTAGGCGGCAGCGTTGATTTCGTCGGTGCAATCCGCGATCGAGTTATCCTAAGAATATTTCTTGTGAGAATATTCTTCGGGAACTTCTCGACAAATTAGGAAACAGTTTATACTCGTAATCCTAGTTGGAGTAGGATTAGGCGGCAGCGTTGATTGGCGTCGATGCAATCCATACGATCGAGTTATCCTAAGAATATTTCTTGTGAGAATATTCTTAGGAACTTCTCGACAAATTAGGAAGCAGTTTATACTCGTAATCCTAGTTGGAGTAGGATTAGGCGGCAGCGTTGATTTCGCGTCGGTGCAATCCTTACGATCGAGTTATCCTAAGAATATTTCTTGTGAGAATATTCTTAGGGAACTTCTCGACAAATTGGGAAGCGGTTTATACTCGTAATCCTAGTTGGAGTAGGATTAGGCGGCAGCGTTGATTGGCGTCGATGCAATCCATACGATCGAGTTATCCTAAGAATATTTCTTGTGAGAATATTCTTAGGGAACTTCTCGACAAATTAGGAAGCGGTTTATACTCGTAATCCTAGTTGGGTAGGATTAGGCGGCAGCGTTGATTTCGTCGGTGCAATCCATACGATCGAGTTATCCTAAGAATATTTCTTGTGAGAATATTCTTAGGGAACTTCTCGACAAATTGGGAAGCGGTTTATACTCGTAATCCTAGTTGGGTAGGATTAGGCGGCAGCGTTGATTTCGTCGGTGCAATCCATACGATCGAGTTATCCTAAGAATATTTCTTGTGAGAATATTCTTAGGAACTTCTCGACAAATTAGGAAGCGGTTTATACTCGTAATCCTAGTTGGAGTAGGATTAGGCGGCAGCGTTGATTGGCGTCGATGCAATCCATACGATCGAGTTATCCTAAGAATATTTCTTGTGAGAATATTCTTAGGAACTTCTCGACAAATTAGGAAGCGGTTTATACTCGTAATCCTAGTTGGAGTAGGATTAGGCGGCAGCGTTGATTTCGTCGGTGCAATCCATACGATCGAGTTATCCTAAGAATATTTCTTGTGAGAATATTCTTGGGAACTTCTCGACAAATTAGGAAGCGGTTTATACTCGTAATCCTAGTTGGAGTAGGATTAGGCGGCAGCGTTGATTTCGTCGGTGCAATCCATACGATCGAGTTATCCTAAGAATATTTCTTGTGAGAATATTCTTAGGAACTTCTCGACAAATTAGGAAGCGGTTTATACTCGTAATCCTAGTTGGAGTAGGATTAGGCGGCAGCGTTGATTTCGTCGGTGCAATCCATACGATCGAGTTATCCTAAGAATATTTCTTGTGAGAATATTCTTGGGAACTTCTCGACAAATTAGGAAGCGGTTTATACTCGTAATCCTAGTTGGAGTAGGATTAGGCGGCAGCGTTGATTGGCGTCGATGCAATCCATACGATCGAGTTATCCTAAGAATATTTCTTGTGAGAATATTCTTAGGAACTTCTCGACAAATTAGGAAGCGGTTTATACTCGTAATCCTAGTTGGGTAGGATTAGGCGGCAGCGTTGATTTCGCGTCGGTGCAATCCATACGATCGAGTTATCCTAAGAATATTTCTTGTGAGAATATTCTTAGGAACTTCTCGACAAATTAGGAAGCGGTTTATACTCGTAATCCTAGTTGGGTAGGATTAGGCGTAGCGTTGATTTCGTCGGTGCAATCCATACGATCGAGTTATCCTAAGAATATTTCTTGTGAGAATATTCTTAGGAACTTCTCGACAAATTAGGAAGCGGTTTATACTCGTAATCCTAGTTGGGTAGGATTAGGCGGCAGCGTTGATTTCGTCGGTGCAATCCATACGATCGAGTTATCCTAAGAATATTTCTTGTGAGAATATTCTTGGGAACTTCTCGACAAATTAGGAAGCGGTTTATACTCGTAATCCTAGTTGGGTAGGATTAGGCGGCAGCGTTGATTTCGTCGGTGCAATCCATACGATCGAGTTATCCTAAGAATATTTCTTGTGAGAATATTCTTGGGAACTTCTCGACAAATTAGGAAGCGGTTTATACTCGTAATCCTAGTTGGGTAGGATTAGGCGGCAGCGTTGATTTCGTCGGTGCAATCCATACGATCGAGTTATCCTAAGAATATTTCTTGTGAGAATATTCTTGGGAACTTCTCGACAAATTAGGAAGCGGTTTATACTGTAATCCTAGTTGGAGTAGGATTAGGCGGCAGCGTTGATTTCGTCGGTGCAATCCATACGATCGAGTTATCCTAAGAATATTTCTTGTGAGAATATTCTTAGGAACTTCTCGACAAATTAGGAAGCGGTTTATACTCGTAATCCTAGTTGGGTAGGATTAGGCGGCAGCGTTGATTTCGTCGGTGCAATCCATACGATCGAGTTATCCTAAGAATATTTCTTGTGAGAATATTCTTGGGAACTTCTCGACAAATTAGGAAGCGGTTTATACTCGTAATCCTAGTTGGGTAGGATTAGGCGTAGCGTTGATTTCGTCGGTGCAATCCATACGATCGAGTTATCCTAAGAATATTTCTTGTGAGAATATTCTTAGGGAACTTCTCGACAAATTAGGAAGCGGTTTATACTCGTAATCCTAGTTGGAGTAGGATTAGGCGTAGCGTTGATTTCGTCGGTGCAATCCATACGATCGAGTTATCCTAAGAATATTTCTTGTGAGAATATTCTTGGGAACTTCTCGACAAATTAGGAAGCGGTTTATACTCGTAATCCTAGTTGGAGTAGGATTAGGCGGCAGCGTTGATTTCGTCGGTGCAATCCATACGATCGAGTTATCCTAAGAATATTTCTTGTGAGAATATTCTTAGGAACTTCTCGACAAATTAGGAAGCGGTTTATACTCGTAATCCTAGTTGGGTAGGATTAGGCGGCAGCGTTGATTTCGTCGGTGCAATCCATACGATCGAGTTATCCTAAGAATATTTCTTGTGAGAATATTCTTGGGAACTTCTCGACAAATTAGGAAGCGGTTTATACTGTAATCCTAGTTGGGTAGGATTGGGTTCATATGGGGTTGTTATAAATACCCATAATCCCTCCTTTTCTCGACATAGGCGGCCCCCTCGCTCTTTTCTTCTTGTTTTATCTCCTCTCGCGCCGTCTCATCTCCTTCAATCAGCGTCAATCATTTCTTAGCCTTATTTGAGCTCTACAATCGATTCAAATACATTTTTCACGAAACACGGCGAGTTGGGGCTGGCTCTACATGAGATGTATCGGATTTCCGATTTACCCATGGGGAAGATGCTGTATCAAGAGTATTTCCCTTCCAATCGAGGCGAGTGGTGAAGAAACACACACGATCGTCACAAAATTTTGTGGGATCTCACTTGTCATTATCATATAGCTCGGCCCAATCGAACCTTAGCCAAAGGAAATGCAAGTGAGTGCGAAGCAATTTGCCAATTACTTGTTCCGGCATTTGGAGGACAAATCGGCGAGGAAATATGTGGCTGTCACCGCTCACTCCTTGAAGGTTAATGAACTGATCGAGAGGTCGAGGCTAACTCTTATCATTTCGGCTCGCCGAAGATGGTTTTCCCCGGGGACCAAGTTTGCAACCTTTACGTGGCATGCGGTAAAGCCTATCAACCGACAACTCTTCTAGCCGGCTATCTTGCAATCGGCTAAAGAAATGTGTGGTTCCATATCAATCGATGATGCTTTACCTTTGGAGGTCCTTTACCTGCGGTTCGGCTTGCCCACAAGAAGGAACTCTCTCTCCTTCGGTAATGGTGGCCAATATTCACCGTGGATTGCGGCATATAGTCGGCGTTTACTCGAGAAAAGGCGAGCCATCATCACGTATTCCTTCCGTCAGTAGAGCTCCCATATACCTATTTGATGGCACGGTTGGTCCTTCATCGTCCGACATGATGTCGGCACCGGGTTCCACAGTTCGTCTACTCCTTTCTTGCGGTTGGTAGAGGATTGCGGATGGAAGGCGTGGCTTTGCGAGATCAAGAAGCAGTCTGATTCACAAAGGGTGGATCTTTTCGGATGTTTTCCTCGATTCTCGGTCAATATGGTGAGTCCTTGGTCGGCGAGGAGGTGCGAAGACGGCGGACTTCACTTGACATTGGTACATTTCAAGCGGCTAGTGAATATCGGGCGAGGTATCTCACTTTCGAGTAAAGGAGGAATGCTTCATTGAGCCTTATTTTCCCTGTCGTTTTGCTTTCGCCCGGTTCGGTTCACGACCAACTTTATGTTGGGAACCCGAACCGGCGACTCGGACTTCGAGGTGGACTTGTGGATGGCCTTGAGCATGGTTGTGGGCGTCATGGGATGTACGGTGCTAGATTGATCTCGAGCTCGGGCCGTCGGTGGAGTCGACATTCCTTCATTGTAGTTGGCTATTAGTAGCTAACGAGCGATCCATGAGGGCTATCTCGGACACAGTGGCGAAGCATCGTTGCGAGCCGACACTCGGACATCCCGGATGCGCTCAAGTTCGAGGAAGCGGCAATCTCATCCACCGATTGGTGAGGGAGTTCCGCATTCTCCGACGATTGGTCACCGATCGCCACTCGTAAAGACACCGGCTCACGAACCTTTGCGAAAAATAGATTATCTATTGGCTTCGGTTAAGGATCGGATCGGCTTTTGTCGAGGCGGCGGTGGTTGAACCAAGGCGGCGGAGGTCCCTTGTATATTCCTCGGATACCTCGTCGGCTCTCATTGGTGATTTGGACACCCGCGTGACCGCCGTATGTCTGGCGTCGACCGAGGCGTGATCATATTCATTGCGGATTTATTACCCAGCAGCCGGTTCCGGGTTCCAACAGGAATCGCGTCATCGGCCTTCACCCTGGGGTTGTAGGGCTGGACACACCGCCCCGTGATGAGCTCTTTGTTCCTGCCTCGACTCTGAAGAATCGCCTCGCTACGCTGGGGCGAGATGCCGTCATCTAGTCATAGATTTTACGGCTGGGTTCACTCATCAGGTAAACATTGGTGGGGTCGCCTGACCAACTACGTCCTCAGCCGATGGGATGGAGAACTTCGTGCTTGCGGTCTGTATTCGGCGATTCGTGCCACCATGTATGGCCTTCCAATCAGCGTCAATCATTTCTTCGCCTTATTTGAGCTCTACAATCCAGATTCAAATACATTTTTCACGAAACACGGCGAGTTGGGGCTGGCTCTACATGAGATGTATCGGATTTCCGATTTACCCATGGGGAAGATGCTGTATCAAGAGTATTTCCCTTCCAATCGAGGCGGCTGAAGAAACACACACCTGATCGTCACAAAATTTTGTGGGATCTCACTTGTCATTATCATATAGCTCATTGTCGAACCTTAGCCAAAGGAAATGCAAGTGAGTGCGAAGCAATTTGCCAATTACTTGTTCCAGCATTTGGAGGACAAATCTGGCGAGGAAATATGTGAGCTGTCACCGCTCACTCCTTGAAGGTTAATGAACTGATCGAGAGGTCGAGGCTAACTCTTATCATTTCGGCTCGCCGAAGATGGTTTTCCCCCAGGGACCAAGTTTGCAACCTTTCTGTGGCATGCGGTAAAGCCTATCCAACCGACAACTCTTCTAGCCGGCTATCTTGCAATCTGGCTAAAGAAATGTGTGGTTCCATATCAATCTGATGATGCTTTACCTTTGGAGGTCCTTTACCCTGCAGTTCAGCTTGCCCACAAGAAGGAACTCTCTCTCCTTCCGGTAATGGTGGCCAATATTCACCGTGGATTGCGGCATATAGTCCGAGCGTTTACTCAGAGAAAAGACGAGCCATCATCACGTATTCCTTCCGTCCGAGTAGAGCTCCCATATACCTATTTGATGGCACGGTTGGTCCTTCATCGTCCGACATGATGTCGGCACGGGTTCCACAGTTCGTCTACTCCTTTCTTGCGGTTGGTAGAGGATTGCGGATGGAAGGCGTGGCTTTGCGAGATCAAGAAGCAGTCTGATTCACAAAGGGTGGATCTTTTCGGATGTTTTCCTCGATTCTCGGTCAATATGGTGAGTCCTTGGTCGGCGAGGAGGTGCGAAGACAGCGGACTTCACTTGACATTGGTACATTTCAAGCGGCTAGTGAATATCGGGCGAGGTATCTCACTTTCGAGTAAAGGAGGAATGCTTCATTGAGCCTTATTTTCCTGTCGTTTTGCTTTCGCCCGGTTCGGTTCACGACCAACTTTATGTTGGGAACCCGAACCGGCGACTCGGACTTCGAGGTGGACTTGTGGATGGCCGAGCATGGTTGTGGGCGTCATGGGATGTACCGGTGCTAGATTGATCTCGAGCTCGGACCGTCGGTGGAGTCGACATTCCTTCATTGTAGTTGGCTATTAGTAGCTAACGAGCCAGTCCCTGTGAGGGCTATCTCAGACCTGGTGGCCGAAGCATCGTTGCGAGCCGACACTCGGACATCCCGGATGCGCTCAAGTTCAGAGGAAGCGCCGGCAATCTCATCCACCGATTGAGGCTGAGGGGGAATTCCACGACTCTGGTGCTGGGACTTTAGAAGAGGACCAAGCGGAGGCTGCGAACCTTGGTACTCTCTCTTTTTTCCCTTCGTTTTCTCATCCTTTCTATTGGATTCCTCATCCAACTGAACTTTCAGGAAAATCTGCTGAAGAAGAGGAATTTCGACCTTCTCGAGGGGTTAAACGAAAGAGATTAGCCCATAAGACTCGGGTGAATTCTCGGTCCTTTGATATAGACTTGACCAGCGATGATCCAGTCAGCGACGGAGGTAACAATTCGCCATGATGTAACCTGAAGTTTTCGGCTTTTGGAGACTAACGTTTCTCCGTTTGCATGCAGGGGGTTTTAGAGATTATGATTCTGGTTTTGATTTTCCTCACCACAATTCTGCTGGGCCCAGTTCTGCTCATGCTGAGCCAAGTTTTACTCAACAGATGTATGGAGCTATGGCGGAGGAGGCCGATGTAGGACCTGATTCGGTGAACCCAGGTACATCTAACATTGATAATTCCTCTTCTGGATGGCGAATACGAGAATTGAACGACTCGGAATTCGTACCCCCATTAATTGTCTCTTTGCTTTTTGCTCTTTTAGAAGGATTGCGGGGAGACAAATGCGAACGAGGCTAGGCAAGCTAATTCCCTTTGTAGGAGGTAAGTAGCTTTACCTATTGTTCGTCAACTCTTAGTTGCATTCGTTTTCCTAATGCCTTCTTTTGAGACTTCTCAATGGAAGATTTAGTGGAAGGCTGGTTTATCGGCAATACTTCCATGGATGACTGATACGCACTTGGTCACGGGATGGCAATGCATTCGGTGAAGATTTACGAAGCTACCATCCACGAAGAAGGTATGAATTTTCTCTTGATTAATTATAGGACCGGTAGTTTGGCCAATACCACTATAATTAAAAGAGGTGAGGCGTTCCCTTTGTGTAGTGGCGGGGACTCCTCTTTCATTGCTTTCGGAATCGGCTACCACGGCGACCGTTGAGATAGATGAGCACTGCGAGGGCTCATTTGCGGTTGGCGACATCGGCGATAGATCGCCTCGGTAGACTCACTAGTCTCGAAACTACACGAAGGAGGCGGGTAAGAGTCCTTTAGCCAAATAAGTTTTAGCCAATTTTTGGTGAAGATTCTAAAGTCCTCTCTTCTTACGTGTAGAGCCTACATCTCGACTCCATGATCACGGTGAGGCGTTGATCTTTGGATGAAGATCCATCCCATCTTATTATCTGTTTGGAAGTACGCTCATTCTTTTCTCTGGTGAACACGGTGATCGAAAAGGTCCTTCATGGCGGGCTTTCTCTTCATCAGTTCAGGCCACTGCTTGATCCCCGGATGGCCTTGATACGGGATATGGGTTATCCGTGGCTCGAGCCATTGTTGGCGACCTCGCCCATCACGGAGGAAAGCTTCAGAGACTGCAAGAACTGCGGGCAGCTGGGGCTTCCTCATTCATAGCTGCTCATACCGACTTGCGTTTAGAGGCATGGCGCGATGCTCGTGTTTTTACTGGGCTCGAAGTCCAGATGCAGAGAGACCGCGCCGATCAGCTCGGAGCTGTTGTTGCTGAGACATATTCTTCCCTAAGCCACATCGGTGATATTGTGGCGAGTCGCGGAGAGGATATCTTGCTTTCGGGGAGAGCTCCATCTTGAGGAAGATAAGATGGCGGTTTGGGTGGCCAAGGCCAACAAGGAAGAAGCCCTCACCGTTGCGTCTAGGGAACTCGATCTGTCGAAGCAGAAACTGGCTGAGCTCGAGGAGGCAACCACGAAGACACTGAACACCGATGAGGAGTCGCCGGGGCGAGTTGCGGGAAGAACTCCACCAGGCTTACAATGGTGAAGTGTCTCAGCTCGAACAACAAATCCTTTGTCATAGACTTGATGTTTAAACAGTTGTAGCTCCTTCTATATTTACTTCAAATGAATAAGATTTATTCCTTTCATTATTTATTATGATTCTTTTGCCGTCGAAATAATTAACCATAATACTTATAGGATTTTGGCAAACCCTCGACCATCAGCGGGTTTGATTAGCCTTTACCAACTACCGTTTGAGTTGGGCTAGCGTCGCGGATTATCACGGATCCGTTCCGCGCGTGGCGTTGTGCTAAAAGAATGAAACTCTTCTAGACTTAATGCTACGATGTTGAATCGTGAAGCCGTCTTTTGTCACGGGAATAGACTACCCGGCAACGTGTGTTAGGCGTTGGCTTTATCCCTTCTTAGGCTTCGGGATAAAATGCCCCAGAATCGAACTCTGGTGTCTTCTTCAATCGGGGAAAGACTAAACCGACAACGTGTGTTAGGCGTTGGCTTTATCCCTTCTTAGGCTTCAGGATAAAATGCCCCGAATCGAACTCGGTGTCTTCTTCAATCGGAAAAAGACTAAACCCGACAGCGTGTTAGGCGTCGACTTTAGGGTTATTAGCCAACCCCGACCTTCAGCGGGTTTGATGAGCCTTTACCAACTACCGTTTGAGTTGGGCTAGCATGTAGATTTTCTAAATCCGTTCTACACACAGCGTTGTGCTAAAAGAATGAAACTCTTCTAGACTTAATGCTCACGATGTTGAATCGTGAAGCCGTCTTTTGTCACGGGAATAGACTACGACAGCGTGGTAGGCGTTGGCTTTATCCTTCTTAGGCCGGGATAAAATGCCCCGAATCGAACTCGGTGTCTTCTTCAATGGAGAAAGACTAAACCGACAGCAGCGTGTGGCGTTGGCTTTATCCCTTCTTAGGCCGGGATAAAATGCCCCGAATCGAACTCACGGTGTCTTCTTCAATCGGGGAAAGACTAAACCGACAGCGTGTGTTAGGCGTTGGCTTTATCCTTCTTAGGCTTAGGATAAAATGCCCCAAGATGAATCTTGGTGTCTTCTTCAATCGGAGAAAGACTAAACCGGCAGCGTGTGGCGTTGGCTTTATCCTTCTTAGGCTTAGGATAAAATGCCCCAGTCGAACTCGGTGTCTTCTTCAATGGAGAAAGACTAAACCGACAGCGTGTGGCGTTGGCTTTATCCTTCTTAGGCGGGATAAAATACCCGAGAATCAAACTCGGTGTCTTCTTCAATGGAAAAAGACTAAACCGGCAGCGTGTGGCGTTGGCTTTATCCTTCTTAGGCTTAGGATAAAATGCCCCGAATCGAACTCGGTGTCTTCTTCAATCGGAAAAAGACTAAACCGACAGCAGCGTGTGGCGTTGGCTTTATCCCTTCTTAGGCTTCGGGATAAAATGCCCCGAATCGAACTCACGGTGTCTTCTTCAATCGGAGAAAGACTAAACCGACAGCGTGTGGCGTTGGCTTTATCCTTCTTAGGCGGGATAAAATACCCGAATCAAACTCGGTGTCTTCTTCAATGGAAAAAGACTAAACCGGCAGCAGCGTGTGGCGTTGGCTTTATCCTTCTTAGGCGGGATAAAATACCCGAGAATCAAACTCGGTGTCTTCTTCAATCGGAGAAAGACTAAACCGACAGCAGCGTGTGGCGTTGGCTTTATCCTTCTTAGGCTTGGGATAAAATGCCCCAGTCGAACTCGGTGTCTTCTTCAATCGGAGAAAGACTAAACCGACAGCGTGTGGCGTTGGCTTTATCCTTCTTAGGCCGGGATAAAATACCCCGAATCAAACTCGGTGTCTTCTTCAATCGGAGAAAGACTAAACCGACAGCAGCGTGTGAGGCGTTGGCTTTATCCTTCTTAGGCTTGGGATAAAATGCCCCAGTCGAACTCGGTGTCTTCTTCAATGGAGAAAGACTAAACCGACAGCGTGTGGCGTTGGCTTTATCCTTCTTAGGCGGGATAAAATGCCCCAGTCGAACTCGGTGTCTTCTTCAATCGGGGAAAGACTAAACCGGCAGCAGCGTGTGGCGTTGGCTTTATCCTTCTTAGGCGGGATAAAATGCCCCGAATCGAACTCACGGTGTCTTCTTCAATCGGAGAAAGACTAAACCGACAGCGTGTGGCGTTGGCTTTATCCTTCTTAGGCCGGGATAAAATACCCGAGAATCAAACTCGGTGTCTTCTTCAATCGGAGAAAGACTAAACCGACAGCGTGTGGCGTTGGCTTTATCCCTTCTTAGGCTTCGGGATAAAATGCCCCGAATCGAACTCACGGTGTCTTCTTCAATCGGAGAAAGACTAAACCCGACAGCGTGTGGCGTTGGCTTTATCCTTCTTAGGCGGGATAAAATGCCCCGAATCGAACTCGGTGTCTTCTTCAATCGGAGAAAGACTAAACCGGCAGCAGCGTGTGGCGTTGGCTTTATCCTTCTTAGGCGGGATAAAATACCCGAATCGAACTCACGGTGTCTTCTTCAATGGGAGAAAGACTAAACCGACAGCGTGTGGCGTTGGCTTTATCCTTCTTAGGCGGGATAAAATACCCGAATCAAACTCGGTGTCTTCTTCAATCGGAGAACACAGTCACGAAAATCCGGCGCATACCTTGGTCGGCTACCTAAGATGAAAGATGGAACTAAGAGTGGGATCTCCACTCAGAACCGAAGAGACTCGGGTGACCTTGGCGGACAACACAGTGCGAAAATCCGGCGCATACCTTCGGTCGGCGCTACCTAAGATGAAAGTTCGGTGCTTACCTTGGTCGGCGCTACCTAGGAGAGAGGTGGAACTAAGAGTGGGATCTCCACTCAGAGAACGAAGAGACTCGGGTGACCTTGAGGCGGACAACACAGTCACGAAAATCCGGCGCATACCTTCGGTCGGCTACCTAGGAGAGAGATGGAACTAAAGTGGGATCTCCGCCGAGAACGAAAAGACTTCGGGTGACCTTGGCGGACAACACAGTGCGAAAATCGGCGCATACCTTCGGTCGGCTACCTAGGAGAGATGGAACTAAAGTGGGATCTCCGCCGAGAACGAAAAGACTTCGAGGCGACCTTGATCGGACAACACAGTGCGAAAATCCGGCGCATACCTTCAGTCGGCGCTACCTAGGAGAGAGATGGAACTAAAAGTGGGATCTCCACTCCGAGAACGAAGAGACTCGGGTGACCTTGGCGGACAACACAGTGCGAAAATCTCGGCGCATACCTTCGGTCGGCGCTACCTAAGATGAAAGTTCGGTGCTTACCTTGGTCGGCTACCTAGGAAGAGATGGAACTAAGAGTGGGATCTCCACTCCGAGAACCGAAGAGACTTCGAGGTGACCTTGGTGGACAACACAGTGCGAAAATCGGCGCATACCTTGATCGGCGCTACCTAGGAAGAGATGGAACTAAAGTGGGATCTCCGCCGAGAACCGAAAAGACTTCGGGTGACCTTGATCGGACAACACAGTGCGAAAATCCGGCGCATACCTTCGGTCGGCGCTACCTAGGAGAGATGGAACTAAAAGTGGGATCTCCGCCGAGAACCGAAAAGACTTCGGGTGACCTTGAGGCGGACAACACAGTCACGAAAATCCGGCGCATACCTTGATCGGTAGCTACCTAGGAGAGATGGAACTAAAAGTGGGATCTCCGCCGAGAACCGAAAAGACTTCGGGTGACCTTGAGGCGGACAACACAGTCACGAAAATCCGGCGCATACCTTCGGTCGGCGCTACCTAGGAGAGAGATGGAACTAAAGTGGGATCTCCGCCGAGAACGAAAAGACTTCGAGGCGACCTTGATCGGACAACACAGTCACGAAAATCCGGCGCATACCTTCGGTCGGCTACCTAGGAGAGAGATGGAACTAAGAGTGGGATCTCCGCCGAGAACGAAAAGACTTCGGGTGACCTTGGTGGACAACACAGTGCGAAAATCCGGCGCATACCTTCGGTCGGCTACCTAGGAGAGATGGAACTAAAGTGGGATCTCCGCCGAGAACGAAAAGACTTCGAGGCGACCTTGATCGGACAACACAGTGCGAAAATCGGCGCATACCTTGGTCGGCTACCTAAGATGAAAGATGGAAAGAACCCCTCCGTTTATCACGAAAGGGATCGATGCTTGGAGAGGAAGAATTTCATATTCTATCTCCGGCGTGAAAGGAATTTTGAATGGGCCTCTTGTTCATAGAAGGAATCAAGAGGAGATTGTGGCAATGTACCATAAAATTTGTAGGCCCACCGTCAAGGAATTTGGTCGGTGGGGGAAATTATGATGGAGGATAAATCTAGGGTTATCCTCAAGGAAAGTGGGTAACACATCCCGAGGAACTTCCGTTGAAGCGGGTTATCTGAAGATACTAAGGGTAGTATTTCTTGAAACTTCCCATTATCGGCATTAATTGCCGGTCGCCATTTTGGGTAATTAGGCGGTATGCACCATTAGAGTAGACCGTTTCTATTACAAACGGACCCTCCCATTTAGGTTCGAATTTACCTTTCTTTTTGGAAGTGAGGATTATCGGTCGTCGAGCAGCGAGGACCAAATCTCCTTCTTTGAAACTCCGTTGTCGTACTTTCTTGTTGAAAGCTCTCGACATCCTAGCTTGGTAGAACTCAATGCATTGTTGAGCTTCCAGGCGCTTTTCATCTAACATCTCGAGTTCTTCGAGACGTTTCTGATGTTGTTCTTCAATCGTCATCTCCGTTGCAAGGGCAATGCGGAGTGACGGAATCTGGATTTCCAATGGGAGAACTGCTTCACATCCGTAGACCGAGAATCACGGGGTCTCTCGGTTGGCGTCGCGTCTGGTTGTGCGATATGCCCGAGTGCTTCTCGAGTTTATCATCGGTCTAAGCTTGTTATTCTTCACAAGCCGACAAGATCTTGATAATCGTCTTGTTGAATGCCTCGGCTAATCCATTTGCGGTGGATTATAGAACATCGGCGAGGCGTCTTGTATCTTGAATTTCATAAAACGATGAAGGAATTGCGATGAATTGGGGACCGTTGTCATGCGATCCGTCTTGGGACACCGTGTCGGTAAATGACATGGTGTTTGATAAATTGGCAGCGGTACTTCGCCTTTACTTCTTTTAGCGGGATTGCTTGACCCACTTGGAGAAGTAGTCGGTGATCGCTAGAATAAACCGATCGCCTTTGGTAGCGGAGGAAAAATGGGACCTACAGCGTCCATTCCCCATGTCTCGAATGGCGGGATGTGGCGAAGGATGCAAGCTGCTTTCGGGAGGTGATGCATATAATTAGCGTGAATTTGACAGCGTGGCATTTCGGCGTGCTCATTGCGTCATTAATCATCGTGGGCCAAAGTAGCCCATTCTCGATTCGATCGTAGAGCTTGGGACCGGTAGTGCGCACCACATTCACCTTCGTGTGCTTCGAAGGACCTCTTACGCCTCTTTGTTTGAGAGGCATCGGAGTAAAGACCATCGTACCCGGCGATATAGCATCACGGGTTTACGTGTCGTAGAAGAATCTTGGAGCTCTTAGCGGATTGACTCTCTCTCCTTCCGTCTTACGGTAGAATACCATGTAAGGCGTGTCGATGATAGGAAAGCCAATCTCGGGGCTCCAACTTGGTTTGGGTTGCATTTACCTCTTTGGTAACTATCCTTTGTCTTCTTGTACCCCATCATATATTGAGTGCGAAGAGTGGTGAGTCTGGCCGTAACTAATTGCTTTCGGTCTCGGAAGGTTGTGCGGCGATCGCTAATGCGGCTAATGCATGCATGGCGTTACGGCGGGATATATTCGATGAAGAATTCTTCAAATGAGTACGCCATTTCAACGGCTATCTGATGATAGGGGACCAGATCGGGGTTCCTAACTTCATAGTCACCACGGATCTGTTTGACTATCAATTGCGAATCGCCGTATGCTTCGAGATACTCTACCCCCAGCTCCTTGGCGAAGCTAAGTCCGATAAGTAGCGTTGTATTGACTCGTTATTGGAACAAGGTTGATGGCGAATAAGCACGGGGCATGACATGATTCCCCGGGGAAACTAAGACAACCCGACTCCGGCGGAAATCTTAGAACATCCGGGGGCACTTGCTACATTAGTAGCTCGAGAAGCTCCGTCAAAATACAATCGCCATATTTGTTGGTGCGATGTAGTGTTAACCGTGGACTTCATCAGGAAGATCATCATATAGCTCAAGCGCATCCGTTGTCGGTGGCGACCAAGAGATCATAAATCGCTTGTCCTTTGGTGACTTACGTTGTTTGAAATACAAGTCATATTGGGACAAGAGCAAGGCCCATTTAGCGGGCGCCAACTCATTGAGGCGGTGGGTCATAAATATTCGGACGGTTACATTAGAGATAACATAAATCGTCTGTCCGACTAAATAGTGCGCATTTTACGAATCGCGAACACTAATGCAAGGCCTTGCTTCTCGACCATTGGATATCGAGACTTCGGCGCCGACTAATGTTGGCTCGGGTAATACTGCTTGCTGTTACGTGACGGCTGTCGTCGTCTTGCGAGTAAAGCTCAGCGAGTGGTCTGTTGCCTTGATGTAAATCGGGAATGGCTTTCCGACAGCGGTGCAACAAGAGCGGGAGGTTTAGAGATAAGACTTGATCTCTTGAATGCCTTACGGCGGCGTCGTCCCAAATAAATGACCGCCCTTCTTGTTCAACTTAGAGAGCGGTTGGCACTTCCCGGATAGGTTCGATATGAACCGTCGGATGTCATGTCGCCCTTGTAACCCCGAGTTCTCTAAGATTTCGGAGGTTGCAACTCTTGAATCGCCTTTACTTTATCGGGATCGACATGGATTCCTTTGTTGGTGGCAGCGAAGCCAAGGAACTTGCCCTTTGGACATCCCAAGGAAGGATTTGGCGGGGTTCATCTTTAGGCGATGGGCTCGCATGAGCTCGAAAACCGTTCTAAGATCTTTGATGTGATCTCCTTTGTCCGCGGCTTTTCACGACCAAGTCGTCGGCGTAGCATTCGACCGTTTTCGGAGATGGTCTGGAAAATTTCCGTCATCGCTTCGTTGATATGTGGCACCGGCATTTTGAGGCGAGCGGCATGGCCGTGTAGCAAAATATACCGATGGGCGTTACGAGCGGCTGTGTGTTTGGCATCATCGGGGTGCATCTTGATCGATTGTATCGAGAAACCATCCATGAGCGACATTCTTTCAAATCCACATGTATTGTCAACTATGGCGTCGGTGATTGGCGGAAATCATCCTTCGAACAGCGGCGTTTAGGTCTCTGTAGTCGACCACAGTCCTAATCGAACCATTCTTCTTCATGGCCAGGGACTATATTAGCCACCCAATCCGGATGTTGAATTTCCTCGATGAATCGATTCTATGAGTTTCTTCGCCGTCAGCGATTGCACGCAAGATTTGTGGGCGAAACCGTCTTCTTTGTTGCTTGGCGGGTTTGACATCCATCTTGATGTTGGCGATGTGTTGCCACATTAGGGTCGAGTCTGGCATGTCCTCGTAGCTCGGTGAATACATCGATATACTCACGATTAAGGCAATCAACTCTTCCTTTTCTTCGAGGGAAGAGTATTGCGATGTTTATGAGTTTAGGATGCTCTTCATCACCCATATTAACTGGACTACCTCATCCTTAGTGGGGGTTCTCTTTGTTGAACCTATCCCCAAAGCTGCTCTTGGAGTTGATGGATCCATGGGTCTTCCCATGTTGGCATGTCTTCATCACTCTCAGCGATGGCGGGATCAGCTGAAGCCATATTTGACATTAAAGCCTTGAAAGCTTCTCAGAAGTGGTGTCGAGAATCCCAAGCGAAGAATCGGGCGAATGTCCGTCTCCCTCACCGGGTGGATTATTATCAATCAGCCATGAGCATTCATCTTCTGAGGAGGATTCGTATCCCAATCCCCTTCTAAATGCATAGTAGTTATCCGGCTTCCCTCTTGGGACATATGCCGCTCTGGGAGGGACTCGAGGACCTCGCCCAAAACATAGACCTTCTCCTTGTGTCAAGTTATACCCCCATTTCTTCATGATACCCAGTGTTTCCGGACTATATCTGAAGGTGTGGGGGATAGGCCCATTGTCGTCTTCATCTACTTCAAAGAAATGACTTCGGCGTTGGGCGCATCTCCTTTTAGTAAACCAAGTCTTTTCATTACGATCTTAGGTGGGATGGCGAGTGTTGTCCCAAAGGAGTCTGGGCTGCTTTTGTGTAAAGCAAGATGGCCGAGTTGGTAGGTGCAACTCGGATCGTTGTATAAACTGTCATCACATCATTCAAAGACAAAGGATACTCTAAATGCGTCATTTATTGATTCATGGCAATTTGCCAATTACAATGTTCATCGGCGATTCTTCATCGTCAAGATTGATTACAAGGGGTACAATGTCATTTAAAACAAAACCTCCACTATAACCAAGCCCGGCCGGTATCGGCTTCTTCACGCTGTCCGTGCCTTGGGCGATGATTGATTTAGGACTCATTACAGTAGAGGAGAGAATCGGTGAAATAATTCTCCATCCTTAAGCGGTTGTTTGTCGCGACCACCGTCTTGACCTCATTATTAGTGTCTACATATTTGAGACAGCGATGAAGAGTAGATGGGACTATAACATTATTGTGGATCCAAGGTCGACCCAACAATAAGTTATAGGAAGTCTCGCGTCAATCACATAGCGGTGACTTGGACTTTAAGTCCCCATTTGGCACTTTATCCGGATTTTACCAGCGGCGAGACCGGTGTTAAATCCATAAATCATTGTGCTGTTGATGCCGGCTTCTTGGCGGGAATTCAAGGTGATACATGGTAGCGGGGGCATGATGCTCCTGTGGAACCGGATCGACTTGGATCGGTTAACTTCACTAGAGCCAATATACCGGTGAAGTATAGCGGCCTATCATGCTTGGAATTCCTCGTCGCATATCCTCCTTTGTAAAAGTGATGCGGGGAAGTGTTTAGTCGCAAGGTTGCATTGTTGGGCCGACTCTTACGGACTTGGCCTAATCACGGGTGAGGAAGACTTCGAATCGGCTAGAGCCTCTTGAAGAGCTTCTCTTGTCTCTTTTGACAACATAGCGGCTCGTAAAGAGTGATCCTTGCGGGAATATTAGCCAATTGGGCCATGGCGTCGGCGATATGGGGTGTTGGAGCTTCGGTTTGTCTCTTCTAATCGGGTGATTGAGCGAGGCTGCCGGAGTTGAACTTCTTGTGGCTGCTTATTTGTGGCTTCTTTGGCGACCACTGGCATTCGCCTTCGGTCGCAGTGAAGTCGTTGGCACCCCGGTTCGGCGGCGTCTTGGCATTAGGGTCGGGGACTTCAGGGTACTTATATTTGTACTCGTGTTCGCTCCTGGTGGCGTGGGCTTCAGGTTCCCCTTCGGACAGCTGGAATGTTACCACCTGTTCGTCATCTCCCTCCAGAATTGCGGAAGTAGCATGGCATGTCTTTCCCTTCCGTTTTGATTTTTTCTTCAATGAAGAAGAGGCTACCCATTGCTCATCCTCAAGCAGGTCTGGGTGGATCCACAGGACTTCGCCATTTGGGGCTGTATATGATACAAGTCCTTTCTGGCGTTGCTTGTGTGGGTCGTCATTCACCGTCTTCATTGCGACTTTGACCACTGGTTTGGGTTCAAACCATGTCAATGGCACTGACCCAAAGCTTATGGACACGCATTTGCTCCGACCTTCTTTTCTTTGGGCGGCTTCATAGTGATGACCCTACGTCAATTAAAGCTTGGATTTTATCCTTAAAGTGAAGCGAGGATTTAGTGGGGTGATGAATTGCCACGTGATCTGTGATATTTTGGGTCATTCGTCCTCATTGCTTCTTCTTGATTCTGAATCGGAGGGAGCTTGATCTTGTTATTTTCGACAAGATACTTGAAGAGACCGGGAATCTCGTCGTCCCTAAAGGAATAGGACTTCGGGAATCTCGGCTCTGAGGCCTTCTGTTTCTGTGGCCCAGGTTGCCACGTTGATTGTGCCTGTTGCGGCGCTGTTGCTGCTGCTGCTGGGGTTGGAGTTGGAACGTTTGGTTCGCAACCGCCGTCTTGGCCTGCTCTTTCCCTTTGCCGCGTGGGACAAAGTTACGCTTCGGAGCTTCCGCTGTCGGCTGGCCTCTTTCCGCCTTTTTCCTTTTGAGGAATCTTTCAGCTTGCTCTCCACGAACCTTCAAATCCTTCCATGTTATAGATGGTGCTGTCCCCATTGCCTCGAGCACGTCTATCGACAAGTTGTTATGGCAGGTCTGGAGGATGAACTCCTCTGTTATTGGATCCCGGCAGTTCATTGCCTTGTTCCGGAATCGTTTGACAAAGATATCTATAGTTTCTCCGTCCTTCTGCTTCTCGTCGAGCAATGTCCCGATCGATACTTCGGTATCGTCATCGAAGAAATTGGTGAGGAAGCTAGATTCCATGTCGTCCGGTATGAATGCTCCACGGCGAGGCGGTACCAATCGGCGGCTCGAAGGTGCCAGCGAATGACCGAACCATCGGGGCTCGTTTAGGATATTACCCAGTGCGACTTGAAGTAAATCAAGTCTTTGCGTCGGGGAACCCTTCCGTCAAGCGGTGTGAAGTTTATTAAGTTAAACTTTGGCGGGTATGGGATTGATTCCCACTCCCTCGGGTATGGGCAAGGAATACTGTCTTCTTCACCTCTTGGCGGAAATCAATGAGTTGATTTTGCTCTCGAGGTCTTTGATTTTCGTTCTCATGAGCAGCGGCATCTACGTTATGTGCGGCGTTGCGTGGTTCGGAGGGTTATCATCCTCTTGTGCCTCCTCACAGTGCGAATCATTTGTCATCTTGATCGATGTCGATCGCGTGACTCGATTCACCTCGATGTTTTGTCAAGGCTTGGATCTGTTGGTCATGCATTTCTCTCATCGTGCATGGCCAAATCCATCTCTAGCTTGAAGTTTTCCGTTGTTTAGCCAATGCTTCGTCTAGCATTTTAGCCACTTGATGCATGCGATCATAAAGCGTTTCTTGGGGCTCCCTTCACTAGATACAGTATGATCAGAGGCGATTGCGGAGCCGATATCCGATGCATCATCCTCCGCGGGTATCCCTTTTAGAAGTTTGTCGTATCTGGACCGTCGGATAGTCGGACCATAAGCGAGTTAACCGTTGCGATCTTGTGGGGATGGCGTGGCGGCGATTCTTTGCTGGTCATATTATTAGTGACCTCTGGCAATTCATCTTCTCGGGATGCCATCCTTCTGCGGAGTCGCCTTGACCTAGGTCTTGACGTGTCGGTGCTAAGCCTCTGGAAGACCGATACCCTTTCTGGAGTTTCTTGGCGGCAATTACACTCAGCACCGTTTTGATGAGCTTAGAGCACAAGCATGACCGTATGAGTTTGGGGAATCCCTCGAGATTTCCTCGTACCCCACCTTTCGGTATCTTGTTCATCGGCATGTGCAGGAGGACTCGCCATGTGTTGGCGCGATCTCGGGTATAGCGTCGTCGTCATCGGGCGAGGCGTCTCCTTCGAGAATGGCCAAAACTACGAAAGTAACTTCGCCTTGACTTCGCTTATGTGGCGTGAAGTTTGAGGACTCTCGGACTTCGATCTTTAATCCGGTTGGTGGGGTTGCGGGAATCTCGGTCCTTTGCAGGCAGTGCGGCCTCTGTATGAGGAGTGACCCGTGATCCCTTGAGAGGACCCAGCGATCCTTGATAGTTGGTTTGGTGGTGGTGGCGGAGTTGGCTTCACCACGGTTCAGTCTGAGCACCTTTGACCTTGGCGCCGTCGGTCTTGGGCTTTGGTTTTGAACTTGAGGCGCTATAGCCGGCTTAAGTCTTAGAGCAGGCGTGGGCAGCGGGGTTGGGGCACCGTTAGACTTGGGCCTCAAACACGGTGATGCGTTGGTGGCTTCTTTACCACCTCTTTCTTCAATTCACGAGCTTGTTGTACCAAAGCTTCGTGCTGCGCAGGAGTCGCGGCGCTTCGGATCGCTCTGAAGTGTGGAAGCGGTTCCGTTTGACACGGACCCACTCGTTGGTTGGCGGCTTGGATGGGCGTCGATCTCTTGAGGCTGAAGCCTGCGTAAGTGCGGATCTTAGATCCGCCGTAGCGGACCCCATCCACGGATTGCATGGCCTTGGCATGTTTGCGCGCCATGCTTTGTCGTCGCCTTTGGCGGGCTTCGCTTGGAGAGTCTTGGTAGCGTCATTGGCGTTCATCTCGGCGCCGTTGTAGTTCGGACTTGAGGCAGGGGATTTCTTGCTACTGCGGCGGCGAGGTTGGACTTCGCCGTCACGGGGCTCTACATCGGAGGCCCATCGGGTTCTCCTTGCGTGAGTCCTTCTTGGAGGCGGCGGGGAGAGGCTGGATCACGGAGGGCGAGGAAAGATACTCCTCGTGCCTGGCTGGTCGAACTTCGAACTTCGACCTCTTCCTCCACCGGGATAGGGATCAGCGGTTGCGTACGGCGACCTCCGATCGAGGCGGTGGCTCCCCAATGGTCGCCCGGCTTGTTCGCGGTAAAAGTCGGTTTGATTGTCATTGATTTGAGCTGTTACAAACTTGATCGCTGAAACAAATTCAAAGAAAAATATCGCCTTTTATAAGGCTTACAATGAAAATCAAAAAGATTACAACTTTTCCTTTATGAACAAACACGAGGATCTGTTATATCGAGGTCCTCGCTTGCGTGGGTTCTTTGCTGTCTTGGGGACTTTTGTGTCCGTGGACCACAGCGCAATTCGATCGGTAGAGACCGGGTTACGGAACTTCTGAGGCGTGAAGGGGCTCGTTTCCGCGAAGAAGCGAAGCGCCTAAGGGGATCACACTCACGAAGGAGAGGATGCGCCGGGGATCACACTCACGAAGGAGAGGATGCGCCGGGGATCACACTCACGAAGGAGAGGATGCGCCGGGGATCACACTCACGAAGGAGAGGATGCGCCGGGGATCACACTCACGAAGGAGAGGATGCGCCGGGGATCACACTCACGAAGGAGAGGATGCGCCGGGGATCACACTCCGCGAAGGAGAGGATGCGCCGGGGATCACACTCCGCGAAGGAGAGGATGCGCCGGGGATCACACTCCGCGAAGGAGAGGATGCGCCGGGGATCACACTCACGAAGGAGAGGATGCGCCGGGGATCACACTCACGAAGGAGAGGATGCGCCGGGGATCACACTCCGCGAAGGAGAGGATGCGCCGGGGATCACACTCACGAAGGAGAGGATGCGCCGGGGATCACACTCCGCGAAGGAGAGGATGCGCCGGGGATCACACTCCGCGAAGGAGAGGATGCGCCGGGGATCACACTCCGCGAAGGAGAGGATGCGCCGGGGATCACACTCCGCGAAGGAGAGGATGCGCCGGGGATCACACTCCGCGAAGGAGAGGATGCGCCGGGGATCACACTCACGAAGGAGAGGATGCGCCGGGGATCACACTCCGCGAAGGAGAGGATGCGCCGGGGATCACACTCACGAAGGAGAGGATGCGCCGGGGATCACACTCACGAAGGAGAGGATGCGCCGGGGATCACACTCACGAAGGAGAGGATGCGCCGGGGATCACACTCCGCGAAGGAGAGGATGCGCCGGGGATCACACTCCGCGAAGGAGAGGATGCGCCGGGGATCACACTCCGCGAAGGAGAGGATGCGCCGGGGATCACACTCACGAAGGAGAGGATGCGCCGGGGATCACACTCACGAAGGAGAGGATGCGCCGGGGATCACACTCACGAAGGAGAGGATGCGCCGGGGATCACACTCACGAAGGAGAGGATGCGCCGGGGATCACACTCACGAAGGAGAGGATGCGCCGGGGATCACACTCCGCGAAGGAGAGGATGCGCCGGGGATCACACTCACGAAGGAGAGGATGCGCCGGGGATCACACTCCGCGAAGGAGAGGATGCGCCGGGGATCACACTCCGCGAAGGAGAGGATGCGCCGGGGATCACACTCACGAAGGAGAGGATGCGCCGGGGATCACACTCCGCGAAGGAGAGGATGCGCCGGGGATCACACTCACGAAGGAGAGGATGCGCCGGGGATCACACTCACGAAGGAGAGGATGCGCCGGGGATCACACTCCGCGAAGGAGAGGATGCGCCGGGGATCACACTCACGAAGGAGAGGATGCGCCGGGGATCACACTCACGAAGGAGAGGATGCGCCGGGGATCACACTCACGAAGGAGAGGATGCGCCGGGGATCACACTCACGAAGGAGAGGATGCGCCGGGGATCACACTCCGCGAAGGAGAGGATGCGCCGGGGATCACACTCACGAAGGAGAGGATGCGCCGGGGATCACACTCCGCGAAGGAGAGGATGCGCCGGGGATCACACTCACGAAGGAGAGGATGCGCCGGGGATCACACTCCGCGAAGGAGAGGATGCGCCGGGGATCACACTCACGAAGGAGAGGATGCGCCGGGGATCACACTCCGCGAAGGAGAGGATGCGCCGGGGATCACACTCACGAAGGAGAGGATGCGCCGGGGATCACACTCACGAAGGAGAGGATGCGCCGGGGATCACACTCACGAAGGAGAGGATGCGCCGGGGATCACACTCCGCGAAGGAGAGGATGCGCCGGGGATCACACTCCGCGAAGGAGAGGATGCGCCGGGGATCACACTCACGAAGGAGAGGATGCGCCGGGGATCGCGAGAATTCTTGAAGATCGAAAGTCGGCTCAAGTCAGAGCCTCTGAAAATCCCCAAAATCCGCCCTCTGAAAATCCCCAAAATCCGCCCTCTCAAAGTGAGGAGAACCCCCTATTTATAGCATAGGGGGTCTTGGCGGCTTCGGCCACTTGGCGAGCCACCTCGACCAAGTTGGTAGGGTGGCTCGACCATGGTGGCGAGCCACCTCGACCACTTGGCGAGCCACCTCGACCAAGTTGGTAGGGTGGCTCGACCATGGTGGCGAGCCACCTCGACCACTTGGCGAGCCACCTCGACCAAGTTGGTAGGGTGGCTCGACCATGGTGGCGAGCCACCTCGACCAAGTTGGTAGGGTGGCTCGACCATGGTGGCGAGCCACCTCGACCACTTGGCGAGCCACCTCGACCACTTGGCGAGCCACCTCGACCAAGTTGGTAGGGTGGCTCGACCATGGTGGCGAGCCACCTCGACCACTTGGCGAGCCACCTCGACCAAGTTGGTAGAGCCACCTCGACCACTTGGCGAGCCACCTCGACCACTTGGCGAGCCACCTCGACCAAGTTGGTAGAGGTGGCTCGGCCATGGTGGCGAGCCACCTCGACCACTTGGTAGAGCCACCTCGACCACTTGGCGAGCCACCTCGACCAAGTTGGTAGGGTGGCTCGACCATGGTGGCGAGCCACCTCGACCACTTGGCGAGCCACCTCGACCACTTGGCGAGCCACCTCGACCAAGTTGGTAGGGTGGCTCGACCATGGTGGCGAGCCACCTCGACCAAGTTGGTAGGGTGGCTCGACCATGGTGGCGAGCCACCTCGACCAAGTTGGTAGAGCCACCTCGACCACTTGGCGAGCCACCTCGACCACTTGGCGAGCCACCTCGACCACTTGGCGAGCCACCTCGACCAAGTTGGTAGGGTGGCTCGACCATGGTGGCGAGCCACCTCGACCACTTGGCGAGCCACCTCGACCAAGTTGGTAGAGCCACCTCGACCACTTGGCGAGCCACCTCGACCAAGTTGGTAGAGGTGGCTCGGCCATGGTGGCGAGCCACCTCGACCACTTGGCGAGCCACCTCGACCACTTGGCGAGCCACCTCGACCACTTGGCGAGCCACCTCGACCAAGTTGGTAGAGGTGGCTCGGCCATGGTGGCGAGCCACCTCGACCACTTGGCGAGCCACCTCGACCAAGTTGGTAGGGTGGCTCGACCATGGTGGCGAGCCACCTCGACCACTTGGCGAGCCACCTCGACCACTTGGCGAGCCACCTCGACCAAGTTGGTAGAGGTGGCTCGGCCATGGTGGCGAGCCACCTCGACCAAGTTGGTAGGGTGGCTCGACCATGGTGGCGAGCCACCTCGACCAAGTTGGTAGGGTGGCTCGACCATGGTGGCGAGCCACCTCGACCAAGTTGGTAGGGTGGCTCGACCATGGTGGCGAGCCACCTCGACCAAGTTGGTAGAGGTGGCTCGGCCATGGTGGCGAGCCACCTCGACCACTTGGCGAGCCACCTCGACCACTTGGCGAGCCACCTCGACCAAGTTGGTAGAGCCACCTCGACCACTTGGCGAGCCACCTCGACCAAGTTGGTAGAGGTGGCTCGGCCATGGTGGCGAGCCACCTCGACCACTTGGCGAGCCACCTCGACCAAGTTGGTAGGGTGGCTCGACCATGGTGGCGAGCCACCTCGACCACTTGGCGAGCCACCTCGACCACTTGGCGAGCCACCTCGACCACTTGGCGAGCCACCTCGACCAAGTTGGTAGAGCCACCTCGACCACTTGGCGAGCCACCTCGACCAAGTTGGTAGAGGTGGCTCGACCATGGTGGCGAGCCACCTCGACCAAGTTGGTAGGGTGGCTCGACCATGGTGGCGAGCCACCTCGACCACTTGGCGAGCCACCTCGACCAAGTTGGTAGAGGTGGCTCGGCCATGGTGGCGAGCCACCTCGACCACTTGGCGAGCCACCTCGACCAAGTTGGTAGAGGTGGCTCGGCCATGGTGGCGAGCCACCTCGAGAGAAAGTAGCCATGACCCCACTATTTTGAGTTACTCTCTCCTCCTCAATCCCTACTCGTTCAAATAAACATCCATTTATCACGATATCCACTATATTGGTTTACTATGTAATCAGGGCCCTATGTGAACTTTTATCTCTTCTAATATTGGTAAATCGATAGAGATTCTTCTTTCTACCTAAAATTGAACATAATCACAAATGATTGTAAAAGTTAATCTAAATTTTTCACAAAATTAATTAAAAATAAAATACATGTAACTTACTTCATTTACAACCCATTCAGTAAAATATTTTTTTATGCATTTCTACAATTTGATTCCATGCTGATGTGCCAGTTACTTCTAACTGCAACTCCTCTAAATGTCAGCTATTGGGTATTCTTCAAGATTTTTAGGTTGTACAATACGAATGTATGAGTCTATTTCAAGTCCAATCTAGATAGTCATTGTTCATCTTAGTACTATGGAAAGTGTCATCTCTAATACTAATATGTGCAGTTTCTTTCATATGTGCACCTCGCATATACCGAGAGGCAAACGTCTTATTCATTTGCCATGTAAAAGTCAGCTATTGAACCCTTGGATGAGCCTGATTATGCACCATGCATTTCAAGTACCCAAATATCTTAAAAATATTAATATCTATTAGTTATCAAGTATAAAGCAGTTACCTATTATATAAATGTTAAATTGAATATGAGTTAACCTCTTTATGGGATACATCCAATGATAGTTAACTTGTCCTCCAAGTATTGCCTCATCTACAAGATAATATGTAAGATGGACCATGACTGTAAAAATTAATGGAGGAAAGAATATTTCTATTTTGCAGAGGGTTTCATTTATCTCTACTTCAAGTGCCGTAAAATCATAAACATTGATAACTTTGGAGCATAACTTTCTAAAAGTTCCGCAATTTAATTAAAAGTCTGTTACTTCATCATCGACCATGTTCTTATGGAGTGCCATCAGAAGCAATCAATGAAGAAGGATATGATAATTATGAGTCTTAAGTCCCAAAATTTTTTGCTCTTTAACCTGGACATTATTTGAAATATTAGAGCAATAATCATCTGGCGACTTCACTAATTTAAGAAGCTCCAGAATCTCGTACCTCAACTTTTGACATCATAATGCAAGATGAGCAGCACCTCAAATTGCATCGGTGACTTCTCATGCTTGCAGATCATGTTGGATGTTCAATACATTCAAGTCTCGTCGACCCTTAAATCATCCTTTGATTTCTAACTATCTGTAGGAATGTAGACAATAGGTTGTGCATATATTAGGTTGTCACATATATTCTTTTAATATGCATTATGTCTAAGTTGTGTCAAATTTTGAGCAATTCCTTAGCTTCTATGTCGTCCAAACTCGCACTTGTCTCTTCGTTTGATTGCCCTCTTCATGATGGAAGCATCTCGAGTGAGAATATCCTCTTTTGCATATTGGTTCTTTCGGACTTGACTTTAGGACATCCCTCAAACAATTTTATAATCTTATCTCCGGTCATTATACGACTTTGCTCTTTTCTCTTCTTGGCCATTAAACTTTTTCACCGGTTTTATTCATGTAGTTATGTCCCTTTCATAAACATCTTTTGTTAAATGAAAGCTTTGAAGTTGGACCACATGGGATAAGCATATTTCCCTTTTGTAGACCAACCACGGAGATTAGCATAAGCTACAAAATCATTAATTTTTCATATAAGAATACCATGGAGATTGAATGACTCAGAGGAAAATGCGTCATATGTGTGAACCCCCTCATCCCAGAGATGTTTTAACTCATCAATTAATAGCTCCATGAACACATCTATGTTGTTATTGGATGAGCACGCTTGCCTAGTATCAACAATGAAAGAATCATATACGGTTGCTTCATACAAAGTCTAGGTGGTAAATTATAAGGCATTAACACAATTGGCCAAGCAAACTAACCCGAATTCATAATGCTAAAAGGGTTGAATCCATCGCTAGATAGATCGAGTCTGACATTCCTGCATTCTATGGCAAGCCAGGGAAAAGATTGATCTACACGCTTTCATGCCTCTGCATCAGCTAGATGTTTGCGTTTATAGTCATCTACGCGTCCTTCCTTATGCCACTGCATATCTTTAGTTGTGTGTTTAGTCATTTACAACCATTACAACCTAGGTACAAAGTAAAAATATCAAAGCACCTTCGCTAGAATTTTCTTCTGCTGCTTCATCGACTCATCTGCCTTTCATATTGAAGTACGCGCATTGCTTTCTCCAATGAGACAATCCACAATTTTGACATTCCTCGAGTTTCTTGTTATTCTTATAGTATAGGATATAATTATTAGGACACACATCAATCTTATTGTAATTTAAACACAGAGTGCCAAGGATCTTATTTGCATCATAACAATATTTGGGTATGCTATTCTCTCTATTCAGAATAACCTTGTGTGGTAAATTAAGGAGCATCTGAAAATATTTATCTACCATTCCGCGGAGGTTCTTAATACGCATCAGTTGAAGAATAAATGACTATCTACTATACTCGGTGTAGCCATCGCATAGATCCCTGTAGTCATCTTCTAATAGCTTCATTTAACTTTCAAAACCTTGATTATCATACACATCTTGGCATTTTGGACATCTTACGCATCTCTAGGAACCGACAACCTCACGTGCTGTAGAACGTAAAAAATTATTATTGAAGGCGGCCAATATCCATGAAACACTATCAATGAAGGTTACAAGGCGGCGGCTTTCCACGGTGACAAGGAGAATCGAAGCTAATGTCTCCAAAGTACAAGGATTACAAGGCGACAATCCTTGTAAAGAGATCACAAGTATTGATCTCATCAAAGCAAAGCAGGGCTCACCCCACATTTTAATTCAAAGCGGGACTCATCCCACATTTTAATTCAAAGCGGGACTCATCCCACATTTTAATTCAAAGCGGGACTCATCCCACATTTTAATTCAAAGCGGGACTCATCCCACATTTTAATTCAAAGCGGGACTCATCCCACATTTTAATTCAAAGCGGGACTCATCCCACATTTTAATTCAAAGCGGGACTCATCCCACATTTTAATTCAAAGCGGGACTCATCCCACATTTTAATTCAAAGCGGGACTCATCCCACATTTTAATTCAAAGCGGGACTCATCCCACATTTTAATTCAAAGCGGGACTCATCCCACATTTTAATTCAAAGCGGGACTCATCCCACATTTTAATTCAAAGCGGGACTCATCCCACATTTTAATTCAAAGCGGGACTCATCCCACATTTTAATTCAAAGCGGGACTCATCCCACATTTTAATTCAAAGCGGGACTCATCCCACATTTTAATTCAAAGCGGGACTCATCCCACATTTTAATTCAAAGCGGGACTCATCCCACATTTTAATTCAAAGCGGGACTCATCCCACATTTTAATTCAAAGCGGGACTCATCCCACATTTTAATTCAAAGCGGGACTCATCCCACATTTTAATTCAAAGCGGGACTCATCCCACATTTTAATTCAAAGCGGGACTCATCCCACATTTTAATTCAAAGCGGGACTCATCCCACATTTTAATTCAAAGCGGGACTCATCCCACATTTTAATTCAAAGCGGGACTCATCCCACATTTTAATTCAAAGCGGGACTCATCCCACATTTTAATTCAAAGCGGGACTCATCCCACATTTTAATTCAAAGCGGGACTCATCCCACATTTTAATTCAAAGCGGGACTCATCCCACATTTTAATTCAAAGCGGGACTCATCCCACATTTTAATTCAAAGCGGGACTCATCCCACATTTTAATTCAAAGCGGGACTCATCCCACATTTTAATTCAAAGCGGGACTCATCCCACATTTTAATTCAAAGCGGGACTCATCCCACATTTTAATTCAAAGCGGGACTCATCCCACATTTTAATTCAAAGCGGGACTCATCCCACATTTTAATTCAAAGCGGGACTCATCCCACATTTTAATTCAAAGCGGGACTCATCCCACATTTTAATTCAAAGCGGGACTCATCCCACATTTTAATTCAAAGCGGGACTCATCCCACATTTTAATTCAAAGCGGGACTCATCCCACATTTTAATTCAAAGCGGGACTCATCCCACATTTTAATTCAAAGCGGGACTCATCCCACATTTTAATTCAAAGCGGGACTCATCCCACATTTTAATTCAAAGCGGGACTCATCCCACATTTTAATTCAAAGCGGGACTCATCCCACATTTTAATTCAAAGCGGGACTCATCCCACATTTTAATTCAAAGCGGGACTCATCCCACATTTTAATTCAAAGCGGGACTCATCCCACATTTTAATTCAAAGCGGGACTCATCCCACATTTTAATTCAAAGCGGGACTCATCCCACATTTTAATTCAAAGCGGGACTCATCCCACATTTTAATTCAAAGCGGGACTCATCCCACATTTTAATTCAAAGCGGGACTCATCCCACATTTTAATTCAAAGCGGGACTCATCCCACATTTTAATTCAAAGCGGGACTCATCCCACATTTTAATTCAAAGCGGGACTCATCCCACATTTTAATTCAAAGCGGGACTCATCCCACATTTTAATTCAAAGCGGGACTCATCCCACATTTTAATTCAAAGCGGGACTCATCCCACATTTTAATTCAAAGCGGGACTCATCCCACATTTTAATTCAAAGCGGGACTCATCCCACATTTTAATTCAAAGCGGGACTCATCCCACATTTTAATTCAAAGCGGGACTCATCCCACATTTTAATTCAAAGCGGGACTCATCCCACATTTTAATTCAAAGCGGGACTCATCCCACATTTTAATTCAAAGCGGGACTCATCCCACATTTTAATTCAAAGCGGGACTCATCCCACATTTTAATTCAAAGCGGGACTCATCCCACATTTTAATTCAAAGCGGGACTCATCCCACATTTTAATTCAAAGCGGGACTCATCCCACATTTTAATTCAAAGCGGGACTCATCCCACATTTTAATTCAAAGCGGGACTCATCCCACATTTTAATTCAAAGCGGGACTCATCCCACATTTTAATTCAAAGCGGGACTCATCCCACATTTTAATTCAAAGCGGGACTCATCCCACATTTTAATTCAAAGCGGGACTCATCCCACATTTTAATTCAAAGCGGGACTCATCCCACATTTTAATTCAAAGCGGGACTCATCCCACATTTTAATTCAAAGCGGGACTCATCCCACATTTTAATTCAAAGCGGGACTCATCCCACATTTTAATTCAAAGCGGGACTCATCCCACATTTTAATTCAAAGCGGGACTCATCCCACATTTTAATTCAAAGCGGGACTCATCCCACATTTTAATTCAAAGCGGGACTCATCCCACATTTTAATTCAAAGCGGGACTCATCCCCAGGTGGAGATTGATTTCTACCAGTTAGATTTGGAGATATCGAGGTTTTACCGAAGCCAATTGTGCAGAGAACGGTTTCTTCTGCGCAGCTGTGATCGGCGTGACGATCGGACCTTCATCCGTGGTCTGATCGGACTGAAACTTGGAGGGCAGCCTCAACACTTATTGTTCCTAATTTTGAATGGTGAAAATTAATTTTTACCGGTTGGATTTGGGGATATTGAGGTTTTACCGAAGATCTATGTCTTTTTTTTAAAGAAAGGATCAAACCTCCTTTGCTGGCATCAACTCTCCTAGAGAGTTCAACTCGATTACAATTTTCAAACTTGCATGGTAAGTTTTTCTCTGCCATTCTTGGCTAAAAGGATTACTAATCCTTTTCTAAAATCAACTCTATCAAAGAGTTATTATAACTCGACAGAGTTTAAAACTTGTTTATCAAGTTTTGTTCAACTCTATCAAAGAGTTCTTAACTCGTTAGAGTTATAAACTTGCTCTTGCGAGTTATTTTTCAACCTCGTTCCATGAGTCAAGACGGTCAGATCGTCCACGGAATACAAGATTCAAGCTCCCACCGCTGCCGCGAAGAACCCAGTTTTAAACAAAAGGAAAAATCTCCGTTGACCCTTCCTTCTTTTGTAAATCGGGCAAGTGATCGAGGAATTTATAATTTCTTTTTATCTAAGTCAGTTAGAGAGAGAGATTGTATTTGGGAGATTGTATTCATTATTCTTCAAATAGAATAAATTAATTTTATATTTTCTCAATTTTTCCTCACAAACAAAAGATGGCGACTCCGCTGGGGACAATCTCTTTTACCGATGAAGAGGTGGTGACGCAGTCCGACGTCAAGCTCATTGGAATGACTGTTGAAACTCTGACCGTAGAGTTCGATCAAGCCAAGTTCGAGGAGGCACTCTCCTCCGGATCCCTTAGCCCCAAGACTATGCGCAAGATCCACAAAGTCTCTAAGAAGACCAAAGTCCCTCCCGTTGCTGCGATTAACCAGATCAATACATACGGTAACATCGTTGCAAAATTACAGCCCCAAGATGGCCAATCGACCAACCAACGCGAACTTCGCGTTTGTGAGCCAAAACGCGATCCCGAGCTTCGTGTTTCTTTTATAGAACGCAAGCCTCGCATTTATGTGCTTGAACACGAGCCTGCATAAAAGCGGTGAGCGCAACCCTCAATGGCGTTTCCGCGGTCAGCAGCGGGTCCCAACCCCGCGTTCAATTGCTCAAACGTGAACCTCGCGTTCAGCAGGGGGTTGTACGCGATCCTCGCGTCCCCACTATAAAACACGAATCTCAACCCCGCGTTCAATTGTTCAAACGCAAACCTCGCGTTCGGCAGGGGGTTGCAAGCGACCCTCACGCCCCTATCCTGAAACGCGGGTCTCAACCCTGCGTCCAAGCATTCAAACGCGAACCTAGCATTCCCAATCTAAAACGCGGGTCTGAACCTCACGTTCAAGTGCTCAAACACGATCTTCGCGTTCCAAGTGCCAAATCATCGGCATATCGACGCTGCTCACATGCGGCCAAGCCGTCGGTGTTTGACCAATTGACCAATGTCATTTGGTCCACCGAACGACGACATTCTCACAGGAAGGAAATTTCAGAGGTCGAATACCTTGGAGTCACTTCTAACATGATCGGAGTAGGCAGGCCGTCAATCTCTAGCTCCAATGAGCCAGAGGCAAATCGGTCCCCCAGCTTGAAAAAGGCTTTGAATGACTCCGACGGAGTTTACCGACATACTCGGACTCGAACAAGGGTCATATCCCCCGTCAACTATCAAACGTTGGCTAAAGGAATTGAGTCTGATGATGAGCATTCAGCCATCGCAGAATCTCAATCCTCTAGTTCTTTCGTGGAGTATGTGAGTGCTGTCTACACAACGGAGAATGCTGAAGATTTTAAGAAGAGGCTCGAAGAGCATCAGGCTATGATCCAAGAAGCCCTGCGATCACAACAAGAGTCCATCGATCAACTTTGAGATATGATAAACTAACTTGTTGCAGATAGGGCTCAAGTTCACATGTTCGGCTCAACACCTCAGCCGGAATCATCACGAAGGAGGAGTCGATCCTCAAAACGAAAAGAAAAAGTGAATGAAGCTTCTGATCAAGAAGCTCATCACATAGAATCTTTATTTGAAGAAGGGAGAGAGGCCGAAAACGAGAAAAGTCCTCAATCGGTAAAAATGCGAGAACTGGAAGCCCGCCTCAATGCCATGGCTAATAGGTGAGCTCCAAGATCAGGCAGTTGTCAGACCGTATCCTGCAGAATGGGATACGGTTCCTTATCCTCCAAAATTCAAAATCTCGATGCTACAAGCTTTCGACGGTATGGGATCACCGAACCAACACACCTACCATTTTAGGTCACAAACTGGGAATGTGATGGCAAACGATGCCATAACAGCTCGTTTGTTCATTGGCACCCTCAAGGGGATTGCCTTTGAATGGTTCATGAAACTGGCTGCAGGATGTATCCAGAAATGGGCGATTTAGAGACTCTTCTGTCACGATTTTTGAAGATGACACGAAAATCACTGTCACTTCTCTCCTTGCCATTAAGCAAAAGGAGGGAGAGCCTATCAAAGTCTTCGTCGAACGGTTCCGAAGCATGGCTCTTCGATGCTCGACATGTATGACACAGTCTGCTCTGATTGACACCTGTCGGTACAATTTATAAACCAATCTTCTAGCTCGAATGGGGGTTGAAAATATCATTCCTGAAAACAACTAGTCTCCCAAGGCGAACAGGCTGAAGCAATTATTACTAGGATTGAAGCTGAAGAAGAGGAGACTGACTCCGAAGACCTGGCTATTGATGACACGCTTCTAAATCGCGAGGCAGGCGCCGAAGACTTGGTTAGTATCAACCTAGAACAATTACTGACTGAGGGTTGATTATCTGTTATTTTCCGAGTAGAATAATAAATTCTAAATATTGTCAAGTCGACAAAACACTTGTGACAATGTAAGCACTTCAACGTGCAGCAGCACCACCAAAATCAACTTATCAATCCTCTCTAATAGGATGATAAGTCTACAAAGTTGCTCAAATCGTAACACAATCCCGTCAGGTTAACAATGCACCTCTGACAACGAACTTATCAATCCTCTCCAATAGGATGATAAGTCCACAAAGTGCTCCAATGCATAGCGTATCCTTGTCATGTTAACCTCACACCTCGACAATCAACTTATCGACTCTCTTCAATAGGATGATAAGCCCACAAAGTTGCTCACATCATAGCATAATCCCCACAAAGTTAAGATTAGCTCATCTCGTTATTAGCAAGGCGACCTCTTCTGACAATCAACTTATCGACTCTCTTCAATAGAGCGATAAGTCCTCAAAGTTGCTCCGATCGCAATGTATCCTTGTCATGTTAACCTAACACCTCTGACAATCAACTTATCGACTCCCTTCAATAGAGCGATAAGTCCTCAAGGTTGTTATTAATAACACCACAATCCACGCCTCACACGTGTGGGGAATTTTATCCCAAATCCTAAGTACGGGTAAGTTAACGCCTAACACACGTTGCCGGTTTAGTCTTTTACCGATTGAAGAAGACACCAGAATTTAAATCTGGGGAATTTTATCCTGAAACCAAAGCAGAGATAAGCCTGCATCTAATACATACAGCCGGGTAGTCTATTCCTGTGAGAAAGACGAAGCCTACGTATTCAACATCGTAGCATTAAGCCTAAAAAAGTTTTATTCTTTCAGCACAACGTCACATGCAGAATGGATTTAGATAATCCGCATGCTAGCCCGATTCAAAGGGTAATCGGTAAAGGCTCGTTAAGTCCGTTGATGATTGGGGGTTGGCCAATAACCCTAAAGTCAACGCCTAACACGCGTTGCCGTTTAGTCTCTTGCCCGTAAAAGACGACAAAGTCTACATAGTCAACATCGTAGCACAACGTCACGTGCGAGGCAAACTCCTCTAACAGCAACTTATTGACACTCTTCAATAAGAGCGATAAGTCCTCAAAGTTGTTCAAATCACAACTAAATCACGACAAACAACTTATCAATCCTCATCAATAGGATGATAAGTCCTCAAATTTGCTTAAATCGCAATCAACTTATCAATCCTCCTCAACAGGATGATAGGTCCTCAAAGTTGCTCCGATCACAATGTATCTTCATCAAGTCAACACTATACCTCTGATGATATAATCAACTTATCAATCCTCCCCAGCAGATAAGTTCCTCAAAATTGTTCAAATCACAACTAAACCCCATCAATCAACTCACCATTCCTTTCCAATAGAATGATAGATCCACAAAGTTGTTCAAATTACAACACAATCCTATCAAAATCTGTACACATCCTCGGCAGAGTTTGATAACCAACTTATAAATCCTCCTCAATAGGATGATAAGTCCATAAGTTGCTCACATTGTAACACAATCTTGTCATGTTAACCTCACACCTCTGACAGTCAACTTATCAATCCTCCTCAATAGGATGATAAGCCCCAAAGCCTTGTTCAAACCACAAGCCCAAAGCCTTGTTCACATCACAAGCCCAAAGCCTTGTTAACACCACAACCCCAAAGCCTTGTTCAAACCACAAGCCCAAAGCCTTGTTCACACCACAAGCCATGTAAGTCTTGTTCACATCACAGGCATTAAACCTTGTTTAAATCACAGGTTTCATATTTTGTCCCCCGACAAAATCTAAACTTATCGACTCTCTTCAATAGAGCGATAAGTCCTCAAAAATCATCATCAAGTTAAAAATCCCACCTCTGATGATAAAACCAGCATATCAACCCTTTGCAACAGAGTGATAAGTGCCCAAAAGCTTATTCAAACCACAAGTATGAAAGGCATGCCAAGTTAACACTATACTTTTGGCACCTTAAAGAAAAGTCTAAAAGATTTAGTCGGAAATGTGGGGTTCATCCCCGCGTTTTACTCATAAAACGCGAAGGACCACCCCCGCGTTTCAACACAAAACGCGAGGGTCGCGCTCACGTTTTAAACACAGAATGCGATGGCCAGCTCCGTGTTTCAACCACAAAATGTGAGGATCAGTCCCGCGTAGCAAAGTTCAAGACGCTATGGTCACTCCGGCATTTTGAAAAAGTAAAAAAATACCGGAGTTCACCCATGCAAGCCGAATGACTAGCGTGGACAAAAGCAGAACACAACTTCTTTGAACACAGAATGAGGAGCAATACCTTCTCAGGATCAAACAAAAGAAGATATCCAAAGTATTCCGAAAGCTCGTCCCAGTCAACCGCGAACTTTTAAAAACTTTGGAGGGGGTTCTGTAGGCTGTAAAAAAAAATTTATTATTACTGAAGACAGCCAATTTCTACGAAACACTATCAATGAAGGTTACAAGCTGACGATTTTCATGATAACAAAGGAGAATCAGAAGCTAATGTCTCCAGAGTACAAGGATTACAAGCTGACAATCCTTGTGAAAAGAGATCATAAGTATTGATCTCTTCAAAGCAAAACGCGGGGCTCACCCCACGCGTTTCAATTTAAAATGTGGGACTCATCCCCACGTTTCAATTTAAAATGTGGAGTACGTGGCCCGCATTCGAAGCCCACATGGCCCGCGTTCGAAGCCTAAAATGCGGAGCACATGGCCCGCGTTCGAAGCTCAAAACACGGGCCTCCAGCCCCGCGTCCTAGTTAAAACGTAGATGCGGAGATCCATCCCCGCATTCCTACACTAAAATGCAGACGCGAGGCTTGCTCCAGAACGCGAACTTCGCGTTTTGACTCATTCAAACATGAGTTGAACGGTTCCTAAACCGTTTGAGAGATTTAAGGGGGGGCGGTTACACCCCACTAAACCCCCATTATGGAGCAATTTAAGGGGGCGGTTACACCCCTTTAATCCCTATAAATGGGGGGTTTTCACAGCCAAATGGGGGCTGGTTGAAAGGGTTTGGTCGGAGAACTAAAAAAAAAGGGAGAGAAGGAGGGAGAAAAGAAAAGCCACTTCTGCGCAGCTGTGATCGGCGTGACAATCGGACCTTCATCCGTAGTCTGATCAGTGTGAAACATAGAGAAAAGCCTCAACACTCATTGTTCCTAATTCTGAACGGTGGAGATTGATTTCTACCGGTTGGATTTAGAGATATTGAGGTTTTACTGAAGCTAATTGTGTAGAGAACGGTTTCTTCTGCGCGGCTGTGATCGGCGTGACGATCGGACCTTCATCCGTGGTCTGATCGGAGTGAAACTTGGAGGGCAGCCTCAACACTCGTTGTTCCTAATTTTGAATAGTGGAGATTGATTTTTATAAGTTGGATTTAGAGACATTAAGGTTTTACCGAAGATCTGCGTCTTTTTTTTAAAGAAAGGATCAAACCTCCTTTGCTGGCATCAACTCTCCTAGAGAGTTCAACTCGATTATAGTTTTTAAACTTGCACGGAAAGTTCTTCTCCGCCATTCTTGGCTAAAAGGATTACTAATCTTTTTCTAAAATCAACTCTATCAAAGAGTTATTATAACCCGACAGAGTTTGAAACTTGTTTAACAAGTTCTTTTCAACTCTATCAAAGAGTTCTTAACTCGTTAGAGTTATAAACTTGCTCTTGCGAGTTATTTTTCAACCTCGTTCCATGAGTCAAGATGGTCGGATCGTCCACAGAATACAAGATTCAAGCTCCCACCGCTACCGCGAAGAACCCAGTTTTAAACAAAAGGAAAGATCTCCGTTGACCCTTCCTTCTTTTATAAATCGGGCAACCGATCGAGGAATTTATAATTTCTTTTTATCTAAGTCAGTTAGAGAGAGAGATTGCATTCGGGAGATTGTATTCATTATTCTTCAAATAGAATAAATTAATTTTATATTTTCTCAATTTTTCCTCGCGAACAGGTACTTTTGCAACTTTGACAACTTCTGCAACTTTTGCAACTCCTATAATATCATTGAGCATTGCCCGTGTATTGTCCATCCTCACATCTATATTTTTGTTATCTAGTTACATATCTTCGCCTTCCCTGTGAAATTTTTAGTATTTGTAATTATCATCAAATTCCCATCTTTCTAAGCATTTTTGTATAACATATCTATCCAGCAAACCTTTGTTTCTGCACATATTACATGGACAACACAGCAAATCATTCTCTAAATTCCTCGGATTCGCATATGCATACTAAAGGAAGGCTTCCCATATGTCTCGACATTGAGTGCCACCTCCTTTTCTTCTTTTCATAATAGGAATATCAATCCACGACTTGTCAGGAACTTCTCTCATCTGTATATTAGGTATAATTATTAATTATTTTAATATGTCAATAATCACAGTATGTTTGATAGTCTTTATTGTAGTTGGTTTGAAACAAATACTAGGCTGGTCTAGTCACTCTTTTATAATCTTCATTGATGTACTAGATTGGTCTAAAAATTCTATCGGCTATCATAGGAAGGCTTCTATCCCATTAAGAATATAGTAGTGCTTACATCTAACCTTGCATACTTTGTGTATTTTTATTTCTAGAAAATTTTGACAGCACCTACCCGCTATTCTTCGAGTACGCTATGCAGATATTATTATGTGTATCGGTAATAGATCAAAATCGGTAAGTAATAGACCAAAATTAGTAAAGAAACACAAAAGAACATACACTTATTGTACATGAAGAACAACGAGTACGTGCAGCCAAAATTTTCTAGAAACAAAAATGCACAAAGTATACAAAGTTAGATGTGTGCACTACTATATTCCTAACCCGTACGAACTAAACAGATCCAATAGTTACGTGTCAATTCTTTCTACTTATAATTTAAAGTAAATGATACTTTTCGGTATAAAACTTAATTATATACCCAAAATTGAGTCATCTACCTTATATTATAAGTCTAAAGAATTGGCAGAATTATTGAACTAAGATCTACTTAATAATGTTAACTAATTTTTTATTCACCTAAAATGGATATATAACACATTATTGTGTTATATATCCCACTACTAATTTTGAAAAACATATATAATTGTTTGATTAAATCACACTTCTTTTATTAGGGTTTGTGGTTTTATAGTTTCATTTGTATTTATGTATATGTATAAATCTAGGATAATTAGTTAGGAAATTAGTACTATTATGTTATTAGAGTTAAGTTAATTAGGGTTATTACATTTAGGGTAAATATTAGGGTTTTATAGGCCAAACAATAGGAAGTTAGGTTTAGGGTAATAAATAATGCATAATTAACAAATTTACTTCATAAGTTAAATTAACAAACTGAAAAAATACAAAAAATATAAAAATAAAAAAGACTTACCTTAAAAGGAGGTGGATGCAATGGTGGTTAGGGGCAAAAGAGGCCGCGACAGCGGGCGTTGTTTGAACGGCGGTCGAATCTCGGTGAGGTCAAGTAGTGAAGACAAGGGCTAAATGACAATGACGAGCGGCAAGGACGAGGGACAAGCGGCGACAATGAGCGGTGGGAATGATTAGAGGTAGGCCTAAGGAGCAACAACAGTGTCGGTATTGATGGACGACGGTGTCGAGGAGCAGCGGTGTCAACGTTGAGGAGCGGGTGGCGAAACTTAGGGAGCAGGTTGAGAGTTGGGAATTTGGTTGGCGGCTGAGACTTGGGACAATATGGGGAAAGGGTTAGGGCATGAGTAGTTTTAGCGTAGTGGGACCACACCCATCCGACGCTAATGCTCAATGGTAATGGGTGAGCCATCACCACTGAACATTAGTGATGACAAACATTAACAACGGGTGTGTGCTCGTGGCCTTTGCATTGGTGACGGGACTTTGGCAATGGTGTGCCCCCGCATCACCAATGCCGACATTGGGGGCGACAATCAGTCACCATTGCCCGATCACCAATGATAGTTTTTTTACTAGTGATTCCTTGACAAAAGGCCCTTCCACCCTTGCATAACAAACTCCATCAAGAAATCCTCCCTCCCAATGCTATCAAAACCAATCTTCCTCCTTAAGATCACATTTTTCTTTTTGAGGGTATCATACCAATTTCCTTTCGAGCATCAATGAGATGGCCCGACCAAAAGCATCGGACAACCTTTCCCTTATCACCAACTTCTTCTCCTTGGCTAGGATGATGAACTCACACCCTTTGGAGCCATAGTAGACCTTGGATAATGTTTGGGGAATGAGAATTGCAGGTTTAGGTGAGAAAATTTTGAGTTTGGATCTAGAGTTTTGAGTGGAGTTCTGGGAAAATTTTAGGATCTAGGGTTCGACTAAGTGAGTTTTGGGGTTAGAGGTTGAGTTAGGGTGGCTAGAGGAAGAGTTTGGAAGAGGTTTTGGGAGAAATTGGGGCTACATCGCCAAAGTATAGACAAAATAGGGGAGACACAGCGTAGGCGCTAGGGTTTGGGGAAAAAGGAAACAGTGAATCTCTACATTATCCGTGCACCCGACAGTCTGAGAGCATATGCCTAGATTCCAAGTGCACACGTTCAAATAGATCTGTTATTTTGAATCGGATTTTTGCTGTTACTGACACGTGACATGCCCCACATCATCATCCTAGCACATGCACTTCGCTATTTTCTTGTTTATCATATTATTTCTATGGGGGAATTTAACACCAAAGTATTAGGACCTTTCCTACCTTCCCTATGAGTCTTTCCTTTCCACCTTAGGTAGGTAGGATGAAGAGTTTGGATGTGGGGAAAGTATCCAGACAAGTTAGAACATTTGGATACCGAAAGTTAGAGAGACTTAGTTAGAATAGTGGGATATTTAGTAGATGCCTCATAAGAATGGTAATGTTGAAATTTTGATGACAAAATTATTTTTAAGGGTTATATGGTGTAACGGTCACCAACCTCATGTCCCATATTTATACAAATTTTGATATCATTGACTACTTTGACTGAAAGTCTCAAAACAAATTATCCCATGTCTAGGCTAGATCAAACTATTTCTAGGAGTTTGGACTCGAGTTAGGAAGTCAACAAAGTCAACCCAATAGTTTGGAGAGTGGGTTAGGATTTAAGTAGGAAATTTGAGTGAGTGACATTGTCGTAATTATTAAGAAGTTTAGAAGAGGAGGAATTTGGCTATAAATAGAAGGGCATTCTCTTCTAAAACCATAGCCTCATATTGATAGCCCAAAATGAGGGAAAATCCTAGAGAAAGAGAATAGAGTGGAGTTAGAGAGACTTAGTTAGAATAGTGGGATATTTAGTAGATGCCTCATAAGAATGGTAATGTTGAAATTTTGATGACAAAATTATTTTTAAGGGTTATATGGTGTAACGGTCACCAACCTCATGTCCCATATTTATACAAATTTTGATATCATTGACTACTTTGACTGAAAGTCTCAAAACAAATTATCCCATGTCTAGGCTAGATCAAACTATTTCTAGGAGTTTGGACTCGAGTTAGGAAGTCAACAAAGTCAACCCAATAGTTTGGAGAGTGGGTTAGGATTTAAGTAGGAAATTTGAGTGAGTGACATTGTCGTAATTATTAAGAAGTTTAGAAGAGGAGGAATTTGGCTATAAATAGAAGGGCATTCTCTCTTCTAAAACCATAGCCTCATATTGATAGCCCAAAAATGAGGGGAAAATCCTAGAGAAAGAGAGAATAGAGTGGAGTTAGAGAGAGAGGGGGAGGGACTTTTGAGGAAGAAGATGATCAAGGGAGAGAAATGAGGGTCAAGACCTACTCCCAAGCCATAGACCTCACCAAGATAAGTATCCTTTCATGTTCTTCTCTTTCTTTTTCAATCCTAGACCAAAGTTGATATTTTGATTTATTTTTCTCAGATCATAGACACTAGCTTTGCTTGTTTTATCGGAGAAAACTAAGTTTTTAATCGATATCTCTCAAGGCAAGCATCTCTACCTCTTCTAGTTTAGATCAGCACCTTAGAGTATTTGTTTTAATTATGTTTAGCTCTTAATTCATATTTTTATTTCTAGGTTTGCTCAGATCTTTTTCTATAAAACTTATACTTTTGGATAATATCAAAATATTGAAATTTCTCTTTGGATTCTTGATGGATTAAACTCAAACTAATTGCAAATGATTCTAATTATGAATCTAACAAATAAGTAATTTCTAGAATGTGGATTGGTCAAAGTATAAGATAGCAAAATTTGATAAATTGACAAAAAACTTCAATCTACCAAGTCGAGCGCATGCCCCCACTCTCGCTAGCATACGCACCCGATCGGGTATCTACCAAGTTTAAGAGGATTGATCATGCCACTTTTCTTACGTGGCATATCAACAAGCAGATGCACCCAATCACCAAGCCCCTGCATTCAACCTGCAATCTATCGATTTCTAATTATGTGCATATTTTGAGATTCTGAGTTCCAATTTCATTTTCGTCTTCTTTATTATTTTCCTTGAAGTGAAGATTACATATGACTAGGGGCATTTGTATGTAGTTTGATATTTTGTGAAGTTTTAGAGATTTTTCAAAATCCTCCCAAAACTAGTTTTTTAGCGAACATGTGTATTTACATTCTAAATACCTGAATCGTCTTTTATTAGCTTTTATAAGTTGTGATGGTAGAAATGTATTGAGATAATTGATATTGTCAGCTTAGATGATTTTAACTGATTGTCTCTATTCTTTCTGTACATGAAGGATAAAACCTGTATGTTATGGATTTTGAGTAGATTATATTGGACCAAGACTTTTGACTCGCTCGTGCATGAGTCGAGATCCAGTTTGTGTTATCATGCAGCCCAGATGAGATATTACTAGTTAGTACACTTATTTAGGGAATTTTTTATTTAATCTTCTTTGGATATTAATTTTTTTACTTGGTAATATAGCTATGGCATCTCCTAGTGAATACTGGATCCCATTTTGAATTTCTTGTTTACACAAGTTATGAGAAGAGATAATGTGTTTGGATTCATGATTCGAGTTGTCGTCTTCTTTGAGCTTCGAGATGCAGAGGGCACTCTGTTTGATCACCTAGAAGATATCATCTAGATGGGAATCGGGTGTCAAGATAGTATGTTTTCTATGAGCTGAGATTTTCAGGACTATTGCATAATATTTCATGTACAACAATGTTCGCGGGAAAAGTCGGTTCCTTGATTTTCATTGCTTTCGAACTCATTACACCTTTATGGGTTTACAAACGAATTCGAAAATAAAAAAGATTACCTTTTGATAAGGCTTACAACAAAAACCAACGAAAAAATTATAACTTTATCTCCCTAAACAAACGCGGGATCCGTTTATCGGATCCTCGCTTGCGTGGGTGTCTTTGCCTGTGCCGGGGACTTCTTTTTCATCCGTGGATCACCGCGTAATCCGGATCCGGTGCGAGATCTACATGATCAAGAGGGGTTATTTCACGAAGGAAACAAGAGCCCGAAGCGAATGAGATCGACTAAGCGAAATCAAAGCTCTTCTCGAGATCAAAACTAGGTTTAATCTTGAGGAACTAATGTGGATCTGATGTCGAAGTTGATCGCCTCCCCTAAAGCTAGATCTGGATCTTCAAAAGCCTCGCCTTTATCGCCAAAACTCAGATATTGATTCGGCAGAGCTTCTCGTCTCTCCAAAATTTTGGATCTGAACAAATGAGCCTCTACCCTCATATTTATAGCCTCAAAATGGATAACGGGTCAAAACTGGGCCTAAAAGCCCGCCTAGCCACTTCCCAGTGGCTAGGCCACCGAGCCACTTGCAAGTGGCTCGGCCTTGGCCGAGGTGGCTTGGTTATTTTAGCTCTAACTCTCTTGTCCAATCTCGGATTAATGCAATTCAAGATGCATTAGAAATCTGGAGAGGAGAGCTACAATTTTTATGTTTGGTACTTCCTCATATTCGAATCATATCATGGCCAAAATGTGTGAGACATCATTAGTATCCTGCAGGTGTGAAACAGTCTGAACTCTCTCGGTTGTTTCGGCTCTAACTCTCTCGTCCGTTCTCGGAATGAGTTGATCAAAGATGCGTTAGAAATCTGGAGAGGATATCTACAATCTCCCATAGCCGAGATACCCATGGTGGGAGCGAGACACACGTGGTGCTAAGTCTTTTATGGGTACCCTCCAGGTGTGAAACAGCCTGGACCCTCTCGGTTGTTTCGGCTCTAACTCTCTCGTCCGTTCTCGGAATGAGTTGATCTAAGATGTGTTAGAAAGCTGGAGAGGATATCTACAACCTCCCATAGCCAAACCACCCATGGTAGGAGCGAGACACATGTGGTGCTACGTCTTTTATGGGTATCCTGCGGGTGTGAAACAGCCTGGGCCCTCTCAGTTGTTTCGACTCTAACTCTCTCGTCCGTTCTCGGAATGAGTTGATCCAAGATACGTTAGAAAGCTGGAGAGGATATATACAACCTCCCATAGCCAAGCCACCCATGGTGAGAGCGAGACACACGTGGTGCTAAGTCTTTTATGGGTACCCTGCAGCTCATGGTTGAGTCGTTTCTTCGTTGTTTTGCCGTTCCCATTGACTTGTATGCTTCACCAATATGCTTATTGCACTTTGTTCACTTGTTTTATACATTTACATCATTGACGGTCTGTCAATCATCAACTCACTGTCACGAGTTACGTTCGGGGACTTATAGGTAATTTTACACGTCTACAAATAAAACTAAGAAAAAGTAATCTGATGGGTTTATTCTAGGGGACTAAATCTCTGGAGATAAGTCAGACCATGATCATGCTTGCTAGACCTATTAGTCTGTATAAGAGAGCTTGGTCACCACTAGAAACCATCAGATCTCACGTTATGTGTACATATACTCAAGGAAGGTCTTTTCAAATAAGATGCTAATTATGAGAATCTTAATTGGATCGAGGAAGTGGTACGTGACATGGATTCTATCCAGTTAAGATTCAGATGAGTTATTTTGCATGAGTAGTTTCAGATAGTAATGACTAGTAGGCATGTATGTTTGGATATTTAATTTTAATTTTTTGCTCCTTTCCCTCTATTTTGCTTTTATAGTGTTTTCTAACATTTTCGGTATCTTGGACATATGCATTCCTTTCCGCCATTTGGTATGCCTTTTCTCTTTAGATATCAGTATTGAAATCTTTATGAGAATATCCTTAGGATGTACTCTGACTGCATCTACTGTTTGTTTCTTTTCTCTCTCGACGCTTGTTGTGGGTCGCTTACCTGACAAGCCCTGGATTTATTTTATTCCTTCTTCCTCCAAGTTGTGAGAGAAATCAGTTATGGATAAGATTATATATCTGGATAATTTTACCCTTTCAAGTAGTTGGTTAGTGGTTAGTTTTAATGTTTTACCCTTGTATTTAGTTTTTAGCTTAGAAATTCCACCATGCTAAGTTGTGCATAGTTGTATCCCCTTGATTAGTGGTAGTTTGACTAGAAGTTGACTATTGTCTAGTTGGCCATCTTAGCTGCATAATTACTATTTACCCTTGATTTAGTAGTAGTTTAGATAGATGAGGCTTAAGTATGTGCATGAGAACCTGTTTGACTCGGTTCTCATGTACATACTATCAATCGAGTCACATGTCTGTGTCCATAGCTGAGACACGGGGTGTGACATGCTTTTTTGATAAATAATCCTAATCTCATGGAACATAGCTTTAAATTCTTTTTCTGTATACTTGTATGTAGAAAACTCCAATAATTTTGAAAGCCGTTGAGTATCACTTGAGGCAAAGCCCATTTCTCTAATCTATAATTTGTAATTCTCAATCAGATGAAGTACACATCTCAAATGGTTGGCATCTAGGCATATATCTTTGAAATCTTATTTTATTCCTTTGCCAGCATCTTACAAGATGACTAGAGGAAGGGAAAGATTAGATGGTTTTGTTTGATTATACAAAATATACCTTAACCCTTGAATAAACCAACTCCAATTCGCTTTGTTTTCTTGGTCACGAGCATAAAATGCCAGAGAAAAAAATGCCTTGAATACCGTCATAAATAGTCACCCAATAAGATCCATTTGTGATGATCTATCCTAAAGGTCTCATCTAGAAAGAGCAATGACCTGCATTCTACGAGAAACCCCCGTATGCATGCACTACAGGAAACAAAAAAAATGCTTGTATCGCCTTTCTTCTTGTTCATCAACAACAACACTGTCTAGATTTGTTCCCTTCACCTTCATTTGATACCTTTAAAATTTGTGGCAGCAGTCAATCAAAAGTAACATTAAGATGTCAGGTTAGAAATAAAGCACAAAAGTATTACATTAATGTCAAGTATTAAAATGACTACATGTCACATGTAAGTCCTAAAGGTCACATAAATAGATAATTAACTTATTGATAGACTAACCAAGTAGTAAACCATAGGAATATCTTGTGCAACCAAATATTTGATCTTTACTGTCTCCTTAGCACATCAAGCCTTAGAATAATTAACTTTTAAATTGTATTGAGAGTGCAATTCCTCTTTTTATGTCAGTTAGGGTGATATAGGGATGACTCTTCATAACTGATTGTAACGTATTAGCAATCCACCTCCTCGATGCTATAGAGTGACAAGCGATATTGTTATGTTGTCCACAAGTGTGTTGAGGAACAAATGCCTTTATAGCAAAGGTCGATACATGGCTTAATGGTGAAGCATGAAGCACCCCCAAGTGATTCATCTCGTTCTTGAACATGCAATTAGCACAAATGCATTTTGACTTATTATTAACACATCTAAATGAGAAATTCTTAGCTTTAGATAGTATATTAGAGCCATTCTAACTTGTTTTGTGCTTTCAAATTGTTTCCCTTCTCCGGTATTTGCCTTGTGCCACCATGTGGGAATCTGTATCGATCATTTATTATGTCATCCATCATCCACACATGGTGTTCTTGTGGGCTGTCATTTGGAATTCTCTCTGATTCCTAGGTCTCTTTGATTCCTGTGAGTTTAGAGTTGAAAGACTACAAGTTGAATAAAACATATGATCCATGTAAGTCACATGTAAAAAATAAAAGTATCAAGGAATTCAAAATTGTGACAAGTAAACTCTATATATCACACGTAAATGCTACAGTTCATATATAAGAGGGAAATATCATAGCTTCCAACATAACGTGTTTACAGAAGCTAACATGAATCTTCTGAAAACTTACTTAAACTTTGATTTTGTCCCCATGGTATACGTTGATTCTTCATCTCTTTTAGAAATAATCAATGTTATCGTATTTAACTCCATTATGCGATGATAATCTATCATGTTGGGAATATCTTCATCTTTTGAAAGCTTAAAAGAGATGTTGGGAAACTTCTAGAGGGCATAACTCATCAACAAACTTTTATAGAATATTTTTAATCAATCTGAAGCGTGCATATTTAGTTCAACTAAGCTAGTTATAGAACTGACTTTAATGAGGGAAGCATCGATTTTTTATGAAACCACACACATCAAAGATTCATCCATTTTGGCTGTAGAAAAACTTATGAGTAGAAGTTAAGAGAGAAAAGTTAAGAGGAGAGAAGATATAGAAGAGATCCATTTTGATTGTTCAAGAACTTATGAGTAGAAGTCAAAAGAGGAGAGAAGATATGGAAGAGATCCTAAATGACAAGTACCAAATTTATGGTAATTATTTGGAGGAAACTAATTTTGTTTCCCTCCAATTTTATTTTCCTCCAAAAAATCCTTCCATTTCCATTAATGTTGGATCATTTCTTCTAGCTTAAAATCTTTCCCCCTTTAATTATCAAATCTCATTGGGTTGCCAAAAATTGAATAAGACAAAAAAAAATTGACAGGACAAATTGGGGTAAATCGACTATTTGACAAATTATACACCTTTTTGGGCCTGGATACCATTGATACTTGAGTCCAAATGCTAAAATGATTTTGACTTTTAAAAGGTGGGTGGGTGGAGGGGGGCGGTTGGTTGTTGCTTACCTTTTGGCAATGTGCCTCTTAAATATAATTTTCACTTATATTACTTGTTGTGATTAATAAAAGTGTTTGACGTATTATTTAATTATAGTATCTTTATATCTAGTAATTTCCTCTATTATATACTATTTTTCTTATTAGAATTTTCTTTTTATACAAGTTCTACAAACTTAAAATGTACAAGTTGGAGCTAGGTATTCCGCTCTTCTTCAGAATCAATGAGAATATAGAATTTTCTACTTTTCTTTTACTTTGTAGGTCTTAAAGTCTCTACATCATAATTCTGAGTTGTTCTGATGAAAATTAAGGGTGATAGTTTTATATTTTAACACTACGGTGCTGTAATTAGAGGTGTCCAAATGGGCCTTGGGCGGACCGAACCGGGCTTGGCGGCAGGACAAGCCGGGTTTGGGCCTGGTCCTGCCCTCTAGCGTCTGGACCGGACCCGGCCCTACCAGCCTAGAAAAACAAAGCCGCTGGAGTCCGGCCGCTCGACCGAGGTCCTACCAGCAAATTCTATGCAAATGGTCACAAATTTGACCGTTTGACCTATTTGATCGGCCGGTGGCCCGGCAGGCAGGAAAAAGCGATCACTTTGTGACCGTTGTCGGAGGCGGGCTCGGCCAAAACGGTCACAAAAGTGACCATTTCTGATCGTTGAGGCCGAGCCGGACCCGGGCCTGTCCGGGGTCAATAACGGCCATTTTGGCAGTTTTGACCAAAATACCCCCAAAAACGATCAAAAAATAACCAAAATTTGAGGGTATTTTGGTCATTTGGCTAAGAGGCTGGTTCTATAAATAGAGGGGGTTTTTCATTTATTTTTCTCATCCAAAACTCATCTACTTCTCACTAATACTCTCTAATACTCTCCACTACTCTCTAATTCTTGCTTTTACTCTCTAATCCTACAATCAAATGGATTCCTCCTCCGATTATGATGCGCAAATGCAAACTCCCGATGTTGAAACAAGCCCAAATACTCCTACTACTAGAGCTACAGCTACTCCTACTACCGATGTTGATCCCGACTCCGGTGGCGGCGATTCCACACCTAGAGCTCCTAAAAGACCGAGATTCGATGTGTGGAACTTCTTCGAAAAAATAGACGTCACCAGGGATCAGCACGGTAGGCTTCTCACCCAGAAGGCCAAGTGTACGTTGTGCGGTCGTATTTTCCAAGCTCATCATAAAAGCAGCACCAACCACCTCAAACGCCATTTAGATAAGCACAACAAAGGTCCGGCAGCGTCTCAAGGTGATATCCGACAAAATTTACTCTCCCAATCCTCATCCGCCGGTAGTCTCGGTAGTTGGAACTATGATGCAATTATCGCCAGAAAATGCGTCATCAGGTTTATTATTCTTAAAAACCTTCCTTCTAAATTAGTAGAAGATGATGAATTTGAAGATATGATTACAGAAGGTTTTTATCCCGCATTTAAAAAATTTTCTCGTCAATCTTGTCAACGTGATATTTTGAAATATTATCACGAGGAACAAGAAAAAATAATTTCTTATTTTCAAAGTTTAAACTATAAATTTTCATTAACTTCTGATATTTGGACATCTAGAGCACAAACCGGTTATTTATGTATCACAACACATTGGATTGATAATGATTGGCAAATATTTAAAAGAGTTATTTCTTTTATTGCATTTGAATATTCACACACCGGTATTATTATTGCGAATTTAATAATAGAGGAACTTACAAAATTAGAAATTTCGAAAAAATATTTTCTCTTTCATTAGATAATGAAAGTAATAATAATGTAGTCAGAGATCATATCGATCATCTTTGTTATTGCCATGTCATGGTGATATTTTTCATATTAGATGCATGTGTCATATTTTAAATATAATTGTTCAAAGTGAATTTAATGAAATTAAACCCATGATAGAAAAGGTTAGGGATGTAACTTTTACTATTAATACTTCTAAAAAGACTTAAAAGATGGAAATACATGGGTAGAAGAAAAATTTTAAACCCAGATTAATTCCAAAAGATGTTGACCATAGGTGGAATTCTACCTACGCAATGTTAAATGTAGTAATAGAATATAAAAAATTATAAATGATTTTATTACTTTTATACTTCTAGTTCTAGCTCGTAGTATGTATGGAATAATTGAGGAAGAATGGTCAGTTATATATAATGTAAAAGAGATGTTACAAGTTTTTATGATGCTACTATGCTATTATCCGTTGTTATTATCCAACTATTATTCAAGCCGCTTTACAAGTTTTAAATATTCAAACTTTTTTACTAATTATCGTGATGGATCCTTATTTTGGAAATATGATTTTTCAAATGGAAAGCAAATTTAATAAGTATTTTAGGCCTATTCCTATTATTTTTGGCTTGGGGGTTCTTATTGATCCATGTTTGAAGGATATTGGCCTTCGAAATTTGTTAAATTCTTTATATGGTAACATGATAATAGAAACTGATGATGGTCAAACTATTACTACTACTACTCATCATAATACTATTAGAAATTATTTTCAAACTTTATATGATGAGTATGCAGCTAGATATGGTGTAGCTACACATCAGTCAACAGCTTCTGCTTCTACAAGTTCAAGTCAGAGTCGGGGCAAAGGTAAAAGTTTTGAAAGGGAGCAAATGATAGCTCAGCTAACTGGTGGATCTGGATGTGCATCAACGGAAGTTTCTGAAATTGATCAATATTTAACCACAACTTTAACTAAAAATCAAAATAATAGTTTCGATATTTTACAATGGTAGGGAGTATATGGAACAGTTTTATTTCCTATACTTTCCATCATTGCTCGTGATTTACTAATAGTGCAAGTTTCGACGGTAGCTTCGGAATCCGCCTTAAGCACATCAGGACGTTTGATCGACGACCACAGGACCTCGCTAGATCTGACTACCGTACAGGCAGTAAGGTGCCTACAAGATTGGTGGAGATACGAGAAGAGAACTCAGAGCATCGATCGGATGGCTAGCATTGAAGACAAACTTCAAGATTTGGGAATAGGAGATAGAGATAACGAGCAATTAATTTGTAATTTTTATTTTTTAGGTGAAAATTTGTAAATTATTTTGGAAAGAGTTACAAATGATAGTGATATAGATGAATAGGTGCCAACCTAATTGGGATGTATTCATCTATTGTGATGCGATAAATTACAAAATAAATTTGTAATAGTTAGTGATTAACTGATTATTAATAAAGAATTTATTTTTATCATTTTACTTTGTATGTTTTTTTGTATTTGTAAATTATATAATTACAAATTATTAATAATATGATTGATTTTTTATTAAAATTTTGGCTAATTTATTGTTATTTATACTCTTGAATTTTTTTAACAAAAAATAAAAATTGTAAAAAAAAACAAAAGAAAAGAAATTTGCCGGGCAGTTCCTGGCGGTTCGGTCAGCTTCGGGCTCGGACCGACCGGCCCAGCCCGCCTACCCGGTCCGGTCCGGGCCCCGGTTTTCCGGGCCGGGCCGACCCGAATGGACAGGGCTGTAATGGAAGAGCATGTTATGTAAATTAATGATCTGTCGTGTTTAAGTATCATTTGTTAGGCTGATCTTGTAGCTAGTTAACCTTTTTAATTCATAAATAATCAACTCTCAAATGGGATCTTATTTCTTCCCAACATTTTATTATTATAATAAAAGTAAGCTTTATAATGGACGATAAGGAGTTGTTTGTACTCCAGCGCTACACTCTTCCGACAACAATATCAATTCCCAAAAGAGCAATCATTACTCCCAAGAGCAAAACAACTAAAGAACATCAAACTAACCCGAATTGACACTAATTCACTAGCACAGGATCCATGATTCTACGAATATAGTACTTCAACTTTATAGCGATTACAATGACATTGTACATCTATCATAGAAAGCTCTTTGAAGGAATTTTGTTCCCATTGTTTAGAGACTCATCAAGAATTTCATTGCCATACTTAAGCTCGTAAACTTGACTTCGAACTCTAAAGTTGCCACAAAATTTGTTCAATTAGCTTCAACAAGAGTGTCGACATTGAGGAATTTAGAGTTTTAATTGCCAATTCTTCTTTTTCTTCTTAATTTTCTTCTTGTTGTTTATGCTTGTAAGGCGGAGGTTAAAATGATATGAACATGTGCTGTGGCAAATTCTACATATATGGATACATAAAACCTGGTGCATTTCTTTATGAACATATAAGCAGCTGAACCGTACACACCTTTTATTTAAAAAGAAAAGCATTCACACAAGTCACCACGATACGGCAAATTGTACGTGGATATACAAAATTTTTATGACTTAGTATTATTATGCTAGATTGAATTATGAGAGGGAGCGGTGCATTATTTGGCGGCTAAAGAGGACATCTTCAAAACGTTTCGATCTGCGAAAGAACATCGACCATAGTCTGTCGCGGTCGATACATGACTTGCAAAGGATGAGCTTTTTGGAGCGTAAGCGTCCCCGTTTCCTCCATATCAATCAACTCCTCTCCATCTCTTTCCCACTCGAAGCACTGAATCATCGTTCCCAGCGACAATCCAATCAACCTCATTGCCAGTCCGTCGCCTGGACACCGCCTCCTCCCCATTCCAAACGGAAAATTCTTACCACCAGCAGCATCCTCTGATCTATCGACGAACCTCTCAGGCCTGAACTCCTCTGGCTCAGCCCATAACTCAGGGTCCCTGTGGATGGCCCATGCATTCACCAGTAACATCGTGCCACGCGGAACACGGTAGCCTCCTACGGTGCACTCCTGGTGTGATTCGTGAGGTACAAGGAGTGGGGCTGCAGGATAAAGTCGGAGGGTTTCGTTGATGATTGCTCGGAGGTATGGAAGATTGGGAAGATCCTGTTCTTCCAATAAGCGGCTGCCTTTTCCCATAACTGTATCGATCTCGGTTCTTGCTCTGTGGAGTGTTTTTGGGTTGTTGAGGAGAAGGGACATCGCCCATTCCATCGTATCTGATGAAGTGTTTGTTCCTGCAAAGAACAGAGTCTATAATGGGAAATGAGTTAGCGGAGTCGAGGAATGTTAAGATTTAAGCAATTTATTCAAATATGAGTCATGAGTTTGCAGAAAATTAACATGAACCTTGAAAATCATAAAAGAAAAGGACATTCACGAAGTTAGAAGTGTTCCCTAAAAAGCAGCATAAAACTTTCAATTTATCCAAAGGACGACCTAAACAGATTACAGGGCCAAAATACCCTTTTTGATTTACCCTCTCACTATTACACTAATTACTGAATTTTAGCATATTAATAACAATAATCTGTACCTTTTACGAATCTCCAGGCTAATTTCATCCGAAACTAAATACTTAATGCAATCAATAATCTAAATAACTCAGGACTATACTCCATACGCCTATTAAGAATAAGTAAAAGCTCACCACTATCATAGCTTTGATGGTCTCGTCCGTATAATACTCAGGATCCTCCTCTTGCAAATCCAACAAAACTTCAAGCATACTCTTCTGAGTCTTCTCCTTCTCCTTCTCCTTCTCCTTTGTCCTCCTCCTCCTCTTTTCATCAATCAACCCCTGTAGCATCTCCTCCTTCTTCGCATTCACCGTCCTCATCCTCCTCCTCAACCCTCCCCAATCCACCAACATCCTCACCGCCTCCGGCAAGAAATCCGACACATTCGAAACCCCGACCATCTTCATAACCTCCTCTACCATCTCCTTAAACCTCCTCGCCTCCTCATCTCCTCCTCCATCCTCTCTCCCCACTATCATCCTCATAATCACCCCGAACGCCACGCCAAAAAACTTGGGCTTCAGCTCCACCTTCCTCATCTCCATACCATCACACTCTTTGAGCAAGTTGTGAAGGAAGGACTTCACCTCGCTGTATCGGATATCGGATAGGGAGTGGACGCGGGAGGAGGAGAGGAGGTGGAGGGTGGTGATACGGCGGACGTTGCGCCAGTGGGGGCCGTAGGCAGCGGTGGAGAGGGTGGTGTAGTTGTAGTTGAGGACCTTGGCGGAGGGGAGTTGAGGGCGGGAGGCGAAGGCAAGGTCGTTCTTGGTGAAGCATCTCGTAACGGGAGGAGGAGACCACGAGGATGGGGCGGAGCCGGGCGGAGGTGGAGGACGGGGTGGAGTGGGGGAGGAGAGGAGGTGGAGGACGGGGTGGAGTGGGGGAGGAGAGGAGGTGGAGGTGGCCGAGGATGGGAAGGGAGGGAGGGCTTGGAGGGCGAGGATGATTTTGCTTGTTGGATTGGTTGGGTTGGTAGTAAATTGAGAGGACTTTGAGGATGAGAAGAGAGAGGGCCAGGGAGTAGAAGATGTAGTAGTAGTCCATTGTGAGTGGGTGAGCGAGGGAAAAGATTACAAACAAATATATAACATTTGATGTTTTTATTTGTGAAGACAAAGGATATTGGCGTGATGTTTATATAGGAAGATAGATAGGGATGTTGACACCTTAGTCAACAGCAAAGTCAGACTATCTCAGGTTTTCTTACACACAAATGTCTTAAATGTTTATCTATCTTATTTTGGGTTAGGGTTATGTAATAATGAAGACATAAACATAAGTAGAGGTGGCTGGTCGAAATTAGAGGATTTGATTCATTCGAGGGTCTACCGGTACGTCTGTAATCAAATAACCCAATATTTAAATAATGATGATTTTTTTAATATAATTAAGTATCCCTTTTTATATAGATGAATGACACTTATTAATAGATAAACCGTAATAATTGAGTAATGAGCGACGCCGTTTACACAAAATAGTAATTTTGTTCTGCAAATAAACGCACGTCTCTATGAAATCAAGTTGCTCTAATGCTGTCATCCATTACGCAATACCCTCCCACCCGCCATAAAATCTCCCCGAACTTGAATACTGTGATATTTCTTCGCGAAGAAAATTTTTTCAAACATCACATGCTTTTTGTTTTCTTGCTAACAATTTACCCAAATTTTCTTGAAATAAAGAAAGGACGACACATATACTGAGGACTCTTATATTATCATTACCGCTAAAATAATGTCTGAACTTTTTTTGCTATTTTGTATTGATCGGAGGAATCCCCTCCCATGACAAGCCACGACTGTTATGGACTGAGTCAACCCCGTCGAATACATTCTCACCTGACATGAGGGAACACACAACCTCATTACCGCCCTTCCAGATATGATGGTGATAAGCGGAAGAAAAAACTACTGTTAAAGGTACTGTGAGGAAATTGTTATGCCATAAAAGCGACTACTAAGAACAATCAATTCGAAGCGGCGTGTATCAGGCCAAAGACCAGACATGAGCGGCTTGGTCTATAGAGTCAAGGAGTGATTGTTTCGATTAATGCCTTTTGCTAGCTAAGTATTTTTCCCCCTTTCTCTTTTTTTTCTAAATATTTTAGATCTCCCTTTAGGTTTTCTTCAAAATAAATTTCGCTAGTGTATGCCAGTTTGGGTTCAGAATTATACATGTCATTTAGTTTATTTTTAGTATAACACAATGGCCAACAACGGTTCACTTATTCTTTAGGACATGTGCTACTCATCTAGGAGTTTCATCCCATCATGCATTAGACTTCCAGATGGTAATGAAGTAAATTATGAACTTAAACCACATTACATAAACATGTTTTTGTTTTCTTGCTAACAATTTAGCCAACTTTTCTTTAAATAAAGAAAGGAGGACACATATATAGAGGACTTATATTATCATTACCACTAAAATAATGTCTGAACTTTTTTTGCTATTTTGTATTGATTTGAGGAATCCTCCCATGACAAGCCACGACTCTTGTGGACTGCGTCAACCATGGGATACTTTCTCACATGACATAAGGAACACACAACCCCATTATAAGCCCTTCCGGATATGATGGTGATAAGCGAAGAAAAACTAATGTTAAAGGTACCGTGAGGAAATTGTTATGCCATAAAGCGACTACTAAGAACAATCAATTGAGCGATGTGTATCGGGCCAAAGACCGGACATGGCGGCTTGGTCTATAGAGTCAAGGAGTGATTGTTTGATTAATGCCTTTGCTAGCTAAGTATTTTTCCCCTTTCTCTTTTTTCTAAATATTTTAGATCTCCCTTTACGTTTTCTTCAAAAACATTTCGCTAGTGTATGCTAGTTTGGGTTCGAATTATACATGTCATTTAGTTTATTTTTAGTATAACACAATGGCCAACAACGGTTCACTTATTCTTTAGGACATGTGCTACTCATCTAGGAGTTTCATCCCATCATGCATTAGACTTCGGATGGTAATGAAGTAAATTATAAACTTAAACCACATTACATAAACATGTTTTTGTTTTCTTGCTAACAATTTAGCCAACTTTTCTTTAAATAAAGAAAGGGCGACACATATCTTGAGGACTCTTATATTATCATTACCACTAAAATAATGTCCGAACTTTTTGCTATTTTGTATTGATTTGAGGAATCCTCCCATGACAAGCCACGACTCTTGTGGACTGCGTCAACCATGGGATACTTTCTCACATGACATAAGGAACACACAACCCCATTATCGCCCTTCCGGATATGATGGTGATAAGCGTAAGAAAAACTAATGTTAAAGGTACCGTGAGGAAATTGTTATGCCATAAAGCGACTACTAAGAACAATCAATTGAGCGATGTGTATCGGGCCAAAGACCGGACATGGCGGCTTGGTCTATAGAGTCAAGGAGTGATTGTTTCGATTAATGCCTTTTGCTAGCTAAGTATTTTTCCCCTTTCTCTTTTTTCTAAATCTTTTAGATCTCCCTTTACGTTTTCTTCAAAAACATTTCGCTAGTGTATGCTAGTTTGGGTTCGAATTATACATGTCATTTAGTTTATTTTTAGTATAACACAATGGCCAACAACGGTTCACTTATTCTTTAGGACATGTGCTACTCATCTAGGAGTTTCATCCCATCATGCATTAGACTTCCAGATGGTAATGAAGTAAATTATAAACTTAAACCACATTACATAAACATGCTTCCAAAACTCACTGGTAATGATTCTTAAGATGTGCATGTCTATATCAGTGAATTTGAAGAAGTGTGTGACGTGATTAAAATTAGAGAATTGTCTGAATATGCAATTAAGCTCAGGTTCATACCCTTTGCTCTGAAAGAAAAGACTAAAATATGGATATGCAGGATGCCTACAAACTTCATCTCTACTTGAGAATAGTTTGTTAGACTTTTTTAAAAAAAAATCTCTCCACTAAACAAAACAACAAGGGTTAGGAACCGGGTTTAAAATTTTAGACAAATAAGTGGGGGACCATTCTAGAAATATGTTGATAAGATTTAATGATCTTTTTTATCTAGTGTCCTCATCATGGTCTAGATAATGGCGTCTATGTCAAATAGTCTATGAGGGATGGATTATGCTTCAAAAATATCCTTAGAGTCTATGTGTGAAGGAAATTCATCAAAAGAATGAGGAAGATGCCAAAAATTCTAGAAAATCTTTCTTAAAAACGTAATGCAATCGGAAAATTTTGATGAGAAATCAACTTCATCAATTCCCATACTAAGTCAAGTAGTTAGTCTCTAGAATCATCCATAGCTGCTGAAGCTAAAACGACCACTATTCTGCGTAGATTAGAAGCTTTAGAAATAAAAGGTCAAGGCTCTGCTCATGTAAACCAAGATTCTTCATCAGGTTATTTGGGCTATTTGGCTCCAACTCATATTTCGGAGGAATGACCTTTGCTAGGAAATAAGATAGTGCAACCATACAATCAAATAAATATTGCATGTCAATGTCCTAAGAATGATCCACTCTCTTCAACCTACAATCCAGGCTGGAGACATCATCCTAGTTTTTTATGAACCAAAAAAATTTCTTAGAGGGTCTAAACTTCAATCATTCCTTAGTTCCACAATTCTTAGAGGAAACATTGGTCTATATAAGACACCCAACCCCTACAATCCACAAGCAATCTATTTTTTTCCAAATCAACTTGTCCAACACCAAACAATCATCTCTGTTCTTCCACCAAGTTTTAATAACGATCATCAAAAATGATACAACGTCTTAGAAAGAGGTCTAGACGCTAGGATGAAGACGTCTACACAGACCATTGGTTTGTTAATTCAGTCATCTAACACTTTATACTCTTTTATGCAAACAATAGACTAACTTTGGAAATCCAACACTCAAGCTATAGCCAGATTGGAAATCTAGTTAGGACAGTTAGCTAATGTAGTGAGTCAAAGAGAAAAAGGAACATATCAAGTCGACCAGTGCCTAATCCTAGCCAGTCAAGCCAATCAAACATAGCCTTGACATAAGGAAAATAGGTATACAACAGGTTAGAATGCCAAATATAACTTTCTCTCATTAAATCATTGCACCATAACTTGTAAACGTAGATGATGAATCTCCTTCAAAGAAACCTTGGTCGAACCCCTATTAGCGAGTCTACATTCAAACAAGTTGCCCTATTTCTGGTACATTCAAATCTAGGATAAACTCAGTTCAAATGGAGAAGAATTCGAGACATTTAAACATGTTAAGGTCAATATTGCAATGCTAATGCCATAGAACGATTCCACCCATGTCAAGTTCTTGAAAGAACAATGCACAAAGAAGAGATCAACCATTGTCCCTAAGAAAGTCTTCTTAGCTCCCGATCATTTTAAACCATTGGACTCCCCGTTGTGCGATCTTTCCATGTGTTATTTCTACATTTTTTTTTGCTATCATGAAGATTTTTGACTTTGTTTCTATTGGGTTCTATGGATTCCTCATGTGTTGGTTGTAGATGGTCAAAATATATTCTATCGGACTAATGTTCAACTTGGATCCAAGAAGTGAACGCCATGGGCTAAACACTTCAAATGGGCCCAAAGTCAAGCACACAACAAAGCTATAGCGGCTTCGCTCAAATAAGCACACAAGCATCACCACACGACCCACTCGGACAAGACCGGTCAAGTCAATATTGGGCCATGAGTGCGTTTATCGCGGCTTCGCCATTCAATTTTAGCGAAGCCACAAGACATAGTTATCGGCAAACTTCGCATTTGGGCCTTTTGGTGAGCCGTAACCACTCCCCCACTCTCTCCTAAATTAAAGGACACTTACGCCGCTTATGGGGAGGCCATTATCTCTCTCTCTCTCTCTCTCTCTCTCTCTCTCTCTCCTATAAGAGGAGGAGGAGAATGTTCATTCAAGGGGATTACCTACTTAGAGATTCAGACTATCCGCATTACACACCCGAGCATTAGACTCTATACACTCCTCACAAATCGGTGATCTTCAAATTTAGGATCCAAGAGAAGATTGAGCTATCTTCCAAGTGATCATCTCAAGACCATCAAGAAGTTAGTCTCTAGAATCATCCATAGGCTGCTGAAGCTAAAGCGACCACTATTGCGTAGATTAGAAGCTTTAGAAATAAAAGGTCAAGGCTCGCTCATGTAAACCAAGATTCTTCATCGGGTTATTTGGGCTATTTGGCTCCAACTCATATTTGAGGAATGACCTTTGCTAGGAAATAAGATAGTGCAACCATACAATCAAATAAATATTGCATGTCAATGTCCTAAGAATGATCCACTCTCTTCAACCTACAATCCAGGCTGGAGACATCATCCTAGTTTTTTATGAACCAAAAAAATTTCTTAGAGGGTCTAAACTTCAATCATTCCTTAGTTCCACAATTCTTAGAGGAAACATTGGTCTATATAAGACACCCAACCCCTACAATCCACAAGCAATCTATTTTTTTCCAAATCAACTTGTCCAACACCAAACAATCATCTCTGTTCTTCCACCAAGTTTTAATAACGATCATCAAAAATGATACAACGTCTTAGAAAGAGGTCTAGGCAGCTAGGATGAAGACGTCTACACAGACCATTGGTTTGTTAATTCAGTCATCTAACACTTTATACTCTTTTATGCAAACAATAGACTAACTTTGGAAATCCAACACTCAAGCTATAGCCAGATTGGAAATCTAGTTAGGACAGTTAGCTAATGTAGTGAGTCAAAGAGAAAAAGGAACATATCAAGTCGACCAGTGCCTAATCCTAGCCAGTCAAGCCAATCAAACATAGCCTTGACATAAGGAAAATAGGTATACAACAGGTTAGAATGCCAAATATAACTTTCTCTCATTAAATCATTGCACCATAACTTGTAAACGTAGATGATGAATCTCCTTCAAAGAAACCTTGGTCTGAACCCCTATTAACTGAGTCTACATTCAAACAAGTTGCCCTATTTCCTGGTACATTCAAATCTAGGATAAACTCAGTTCAAATGGAGAAGAATTCAGAGACATTTAAACATGTTAAGGTCAATATTGCAATGCTAATGCCATAGAACAGATTCCACCCATGTCAAGTTCTTGAAAGAACAATGCACAAAGAAGAGATCAACCATTGTCCCTAAGAAAGTCTTCTTAGCTCCCGATCATTTTAAACCATTGGACTCCCCACGCAGCGATCTTTCCATGTGTTATTTCTACATTTTTTTTTTTTTGCTATCATGAAGATTTTTGACTTTGTTTCTATTGGGTTCTATGGATTCCTCATGTGTTGGTTGTAGATGGTCAAAATATATTCTATCCAGACTAATGTTCAACTTGGATCCAAGAAGTGAACGCCCATGGGCTAAACACTTCAAATGGGCCCAAAGTCAAGCACACAACAAAGCTATAGCGGCTTCGCTCAAATAAGCACACAAGCATCACCACACAGCCCACTCAGACAAGACCCGGTCAAGTCAATATTGGGCCATGAGTGCGTTTATGCGAAGCTCGCCATTCAATTTTAGCGAGCTTCACCCGTAGCTCTCTACATGGGCAACATCAACCATGATTCAAAGAATAAGGCCCACCCATAATCAAGTGGACCTTATCTCAGCTCTTTTAGCGAGCTTCGCTGCACATAGTTATCGGCAAACTTCGCATTTGGGCCTTTTGGTGAGCCGTAACCACTCCCCCACTCTCTCCTAAATTAAAGGACACTTACGCCGCTTATGGGGAGGCCATTATCTCTCTCTCTCTCTCTCTCTCTCTCTCTCTCTCTCTCAGCCTATAAGAGGAGGAGGAGAATGTTCATTCAAGGGGATTACCTACTTAGAGATTCAGACTATCCGTACTACACACCCGAGCATTAGACTCTATACACTCCTCACAAATCGGTGATCTTCAAATTTAGGATCCAAGAGAAGATTGAGCTATCTTCCAAGTGATCATCTCGAAGACCATCAGTAAGAGACCCCTTTGTCTTAGTCAAATCGTCAACAGAGTATAAGATTGACGCTCCATTGGGACACAGAAAAGAATCCCCAGGAAAAAAATCCTTACTTTCATTGTACATTTTCTAATTGTAATATGAGTTAATTACAATTTTAAAGGACCCAAAACAAGATGGCAACTCTGCTAGGGACTTCTTTCTCCTCCGATGAGAAAACTATATCGCTAATATGACACCAAGACCCTGTCTTTTGTATAATTGCCGGTTATTGAATTTGACCAAGTGAAGTACGAGGAATATATTTCCTCCAACCAATCGTCGATGGAAAATGTGAGGAGTTGTCACAAAATTTTCCACAGAGCTAACTGGGTCTAAATCAACCCCGCGGTGTAAAGGCAACCTTCGCCAAAGACGGTTTGAGCTTCGTCGAAAGCCAAACGAATTTTACCTAGAGTGACGAATTACTCACGCCCGCCACTACAGAAGGTCATGATGTTATTATGTCTTCTAATTTTAGACTTCAGTCCACAACCCCTTTGGGGGTTCATTTTAAAGTATTTCACGATGCTCGCTATGCTTCCTCGATAGAAGCAAACAACAGGGTTAACCCCTTATCAAAATTTTCGCAAGGGAATAATATCACCAATGGTGATTCTTCTAACCACGCCCCGCGAAGGTCAAGACAATGGCGCCATAGGCGACGTTCACATGCCAATACCAATAATGATGAAGTTAGCTCAGTAAAGAGCCATAACTTAAATCAACTTGGAACACCTATTGATCTGAGAGAGTTTCTATCTCTGAAGAGAGCTCGCCAATGTTAGCATTTTACGACCCTAAGGATGTAGTCACGACAGTTCAAAAGAATTATCAATGCAAAGCTATTCCTGAAAAGGAATCAATATTTAATCATTTTAATCACAATCTCAATTCTTTAGAGGCCAAGATCAAAAGACGACGACGTGCCCAAAATGGCAAGAACATACTCCATGAGTTTACAGTCAATACGACCAGTGTAGTCTCTGGAGATGAGGAGGAAGATACTGATAGTCCCTCTGATCCTAGATATTCTCCTAGAATTTAGAGCATACTCCCAGAGGTCGATAGCATTTATCACCACATGAGGTCGAGGCAAGAGGTCTCAGTTCCTCTTGATTACTCCCTCATCCAGACACATGTATCGCGAAGCCACAGAAGCCAACCAAACCTAGCACTAGTGATGCCAACTCTGCCATAGCATCAAATGTGACCCCTAGCTCAAGTCAAGAGCAACAATGGGTGGCAGACATGATGGAGTGGGAAGATTTTCTCACTTAGATGGTAGCTCAAAAGAATGCTTCAGATGAGCGATTTGAGCATCTAGAGAAAATGTTCGAGTAGCTCTTATTAGCTTCTCAGCCACAAGCAAGCTCTTCAAAAGGGTAACAGCCAGTTGTCAAACTTTCCCTAGAAAAAGCGCACATGCATCAAGACGATGCAGTTTCTGCTCATTTGGAGTCATCGACCCCTCTTAAGCCAACTCAGGGGACAAAGACTCAGGAGGATATCCAAAAATAGCTCAGCGCTCTTTCACAGCGAACTGAGCTGAAGAAGGTTGGGATCACCCGACCTTATCCCGTTGAGTAGGACATGGTTCCTTACCCGATGAAGTTCAAGCCATCGATGTTACACACGTTTGATGGCAAAAGTTCCCCGAATCAACACATTTATTACTTTCACCAATAAACTAGGAATGTAGTGGGTAATGATGCCATCAGGGTGCGACTTTTTATTGGTAACCTCCGGTGGGTAGCCTTCGACTAGTTTCAAAATCTGCCTGAGGGATAAATCAAGTCCTGGGCCGATCTAGAATCTAAGTTCCTCTCACAATTCCATGAGGAAGAATCAGATGTTGCTATGGCCAAACTCCACTCTAAAAAGCAAAGGAGAAATGAGACAGTCAGGGAATTCATCGAGCAATTTAGCAATTTGACATTATGATGTCGAGATATGCCATTGCCAATGCTACTCCAAACTTGTTACCATAATTTCGCAGGTCATATAGAAGCCCATATGGGCGCTGTCACGCCTATTCATGGAAGGACTTAATGGAGCAAGCTGAGATAGCAGAAAAATTATCAGAACGTTTCAACAAGTTTGAACCCCGTACCAATTTTAGGGGAAAGAAAGGCAAATAAGGGCAGTCCTCCCAACCGAAAGCCAAAGAGACTTTAGCAATGAGGTCAAGAAACCCGACAGCCTAGAAGAGGGAGCCAAGGAAGAATATTCAGTGCACCTACTCCTTCAAGGATGAGGATACAGTGGCTATCTGCACGTCCTCAACAAGGGCAATCGGTTAAAGCTTCCTGAAGCCCTACACCCTAAAGAGATCAAAAGTTTACCATGGAATATTGGGATATTTGATGAAGAACTGTTACATCCTCATGGATAAGATACAGATTTTTATCGAATCAGGAATCCTCAAGCTCAAACCTGAGCAAAAGAAAGTCACTGCTAACATGGTGACTCTTCAATTCGCTCCATGTTGAAAATCTAGGCTCATGACACGGAGTTGTCCCCATTCCCACTGCGAGAATAGAAGTGGTCAATAATGACCAACAACAACAAAGTCGGGGCTTGGTCCCTCTTACTACAGCAAGAGGATAAATGATGTAGGTGCATCCCGACCTTTTCTAAGATGAACATTGGACTCTTTCGAAGTCCAAGTCAAAGGGTAAATGCAAGACAAAGTTTTGTAATGTTATTTCCATAATCATAGGAGAGAAATCTCTGCAAGTCTCTTTACTCACTGATTCAAAGAAAGAGAAAATTGTCATGGCGGGGACAAGGTCCGGCCAAGACTATTTGAAGAGAACTATGATCAGTCAGGACCTTCTAAGCAACCCAAGCAAAAAGAGACTCGATTCGACAAGACGTTGCAGCGTCCTTAGGCCGATCCCAAAGCCCCATTCTAGTACGATATCATGGCCTAGTTAGTTAATATCCCGGCTCATATTACCTTATTCGAACTCCTACGTTTGTCTAAGGAAACGAAGAAGGCTTTGAAAAACACTTTGAACGATAATGAGGCATTCCTTTCCCACATGTTCGAGCAGCCCAAGGAGGAAGAACACAGTCAATGCTATAAATGCTAATGGCAGATGCCTTGTATTACCTTCACTTTGGAGGATATGCTCATAAAGGACCATCATCATAACCGACCCCTTTACTATACCAGGTATGTAGGGTCAGCAAAGGTCGAGAGGATTCACATCGACCCAGGCTCTTCTTTGAGCATAATCCTATGAAGACTCTTGAGCTTCTTAGGTATTCCCCTTTACAAGCTCTCAAAGACTACTGCTACCATTTTTGGATTCAACTCTAGTAATAGCAGATCACTCGAGAAAATCTAACTCAAATGTCAGATCAGGGGCCTTAAGCCTGAGATGACTTGTTATGTCATCGATGTCGAAACACTGTACAACCTGCTCCTCAGATGACCTTGGATTCATTCTATCAATATTTCATCAATGCTTCAAGTACAACGATAAGCAAGGAATCCCTGTAAGGTTGATGCTGAAAAGCAGCCCTTCAAGGGAGTTGAAAATTACTTCACGGACTCTCTCTTGTATGATGACAAGCATACAATCGAGATTGCCCTCCCCAATGATGAAGATAGCGGTAATGAAGCAAACAACAAGCTAGATCCAAACGGTCATCCAATCTAGGAGATGGAGCCACTTGCAATTACACTCAAAGAACCATGTATTGACCAGTCAGCCAAAAATCAGGGTGACTGAATCTTTAATGATAAAGTTGAGTTTACTTATGACTGCTCTTCAGACTCTGAGTATGAAAACTCAAGAGTCGATACTTTGCTGTCTAGGCTAGCTTTAGAACCAACTTTGTACATGCCTATAAATGAGTCTTATTCTATTCATCAGTAGTTAGATGACTCAGAGGATGCCACCTTCATGGTCCAGACTAAAGGGAGCGCCCAAAATCCCATCGTCTTCGGAAAGGTTGGGTCACAGCCATATTTGCCTTCCACGAATGATGAAAACAAAGCAATGCCCTAGTTCTCTCACTACAGTCAGCAACCGTGGTGTATAATGGCAAGAATAGGGTATGACTTCACCCTAAAGCAAGAATTGAACTAAACATGGACTTGGGCACATTTCCCCAGAAGCCGACTCACAAAAGGACCAGCGTCTGATGATTTTCTAAGTAGCTCTTTAGACACATCTCGCTGGGATTCTAACGTTAGCATTGAAGCCATGTTCAATGAATTCACAGTTAACATGGTTTTGTATAATTTGACCATAGATCTTGATGAATCTGAAGTGTTTGAAGATCCTGAAAATAATCCCTGGGTGAAACCTCTCGAAAAAATATGAGAGTCACGCTTTGAAATCAGCGAACCACCCACCAAAAATAAAGTGATCCAAGTTAACATAGGTGACAAAGCCAATCCCAAACCCATCTTCACCAGCGAGAGTTTATCACTCACTACGAAAAAAGAACTCAAAACTCTCCTTCGAGAGTACATTGACATCTTCGCCTAGAGTTACGAAGACATGCTTGGCTTGGATCCTAATGTGGCTATGCATCGCCTCAACATCGATTCTAATGTTAAGCTGGTCAAACAACAACAACAACGCTTTCGTCCTGAGCTGATGGAACAAATCGAGAATGAAATCCACAAACTTATTGAATGTTGGTTCATCTATGAAGAACAACATCCAGATTGGTTAGACAACATCATCCTGATAACAAAAAAAATGGCAAAATTCGGATCTGTATTGACTTTAGAGATCTTAATCTTGCTTTGCCCAAAGGATGAATTCCTTCTCCCTATCATAATTGTTATGGTTGATAATACGTGCGGGTTTGAGAGAATGTCGCTCATAGATGGGTTTTTTGGATACAACCAAATCAAGATGCATCCAGATGATCAGAAGCACACAGCTTACAGGACACCCTTGAGGGTATTTTGTTATATAGTAATGTCCTTTGATCTGAAAAATGATGGAGCAACTTACCAACGTGCGATGAACATGATTTTTGTGAGCATTTACGTAAAGTAAGAGTGTGCTATGTCAATGACCTTGCGATCAAAAGTCATCACAAAGAAGATCACGTCAATGACTTGAGGATGGTGTTCGAAATAATGAGAAAACATTAACTCAAGATGAAGCCAACCAAGTCTTTCCTGGGGGTATCATCAGGCAACTTCCTTGGGTTTATAGTAACATCTAAAGGGATATACATCGACCTCGAAAAACTGAAAGCCATCCAAGAGATGCCACCTCTAAGAAATCTCAAAGAACTCAGAAGCTTAGAAGGGACACTAGCCTATATCCGCATGTTTATATCCAACCTATCCGGAAAATGCTAACCATTCCAGAGGTTGATGAAGAAGGGCATTTTATTTGTTTGGGACGGTGCTTGTCAAAGAGCTTTTAATGATATCAAGAATTATCTCACAAAGCCGCCTGTCCTAGCCGCACTAGTTTCAGGTAAATCTTTTTTGATTTATGTCAGGCTTATGCATCACTCTCTAGGAGCACTTCTTGCTCAAAAGAATGACGATAGTCATGAGCAAGCTATATATTATCTCAGTTTGACTATGATTGGTGCCAAGCATCGCTACAATCCGGTTGAAAAGAAATGTCTAGCATTGGTTTTCGTGGTATAAAAGATGCGACACTACCTGACTGGTCAATCCATCTATGTCATTTCAAGAGTTAATCCTCTACGAATACTCATGACAAAACCCAGATCGCTAAACTCCAGGTTAGCCATGGGCAACACTGCTTTCACTATGCGACATGCCATATGTGCCACAAAAAGCAGTTAAAGGCCAAGCAATAGCCGACTTCTTGGTAGATCATCCCATCCCCAAATCTTTTAAACTCTACGAAGACATCCCAGATGAGGTCTTCAAGTTGAATATCATCTCGGATCACCAGGTGTGGCAACTTTACTTTGACGGCACGTCAAGACGCAACCACAAAGGAGCAATTGTCACAAGGTGGGGGTAGTGCTTATTGATCCCCAAGGACAAATCCTCCTTCAGGCTTATTTATTGACCAAGCCATGCTCTAATAACGTGGCTGAGTATAATGCCCTCATAATTGGTCTATAGCTTTCTCAAGATATGGGTATCAAATACCTTAAAGCCTACGGAGATTCTAAGTTGATTATTAGCCAGATCAAAGGAGAACATGAGGTCCGCCACAACGACCTTATACCCTACCATGAAGTGGCAATGAAGCTTGCTCATTCATTCAAAGGCTTCTACATCAATTGTGTAGCCCACCTTGAAAACACTCATGCAGATACTTTGGCATCGATCACAACCAGTCTTGCCTTGACTTCCAAGTCTACTAGGAGCATCACAGTGGCTAGCCATAAATTATGCTCTGCACAACAAATCCTGGAAGCTAACAAAGTGCATGTCAGACCAACTCACTTCGAATCTAATGATTGGTGTTTCCCGATCATTGATTATATCTTGCACGGAATACTACCAGATAATCTGAAGCAAGCAACCTCTATCGATGGCGTGCTACTCCGATGTTTATCACCAAGTGAAGCTCAAGAAGCACTCAAGGAAACCCACGACGGTATATGTGGAGCTCATCAACTGGGTCCTAAACTTCAAGGCTGACTTCTCGTCTAGGCCATTACTGGCCAACGATGATTGTTGGTGGTTTACGCCAAACGATGTCATGCGTGTCAAGTCCACGCCGACTTCTTGCACCAACCTCCGGAAGAGTTGCATCCGACTACCACCTCATGGCCATTCAAGACCTGGGGTATGGACATTATTGGGCCAATAGGCACACCATCTGCTAAAGGCCATCGATTTATCCTGGCCATCACTGATTACTTCTCCAAAATCTTATAACCTTTTTTATTAGCAAATCGTTCACCTAATGATTGAAGTGTAGATTTTGAAGAATGATGATGATGATGAAGTTCAAGGACAACACTACTCGATGGTTGATGATTAGATGATGAAGAACGAGGTTGAGGATGCGATTGATGAGGCTTTGGGGGATAAAAAGCTTCCTTGTTCTCAAAACTCAAACCCTAGATCACCTCCAATCCATGATCTCTTCTTTCTCTCTCTTTCTCTTACATAGAGCCCACAATAGATCAGAAAAGAGATATCCTAGACTTTGTAGAAGTTGGAGGTCAAAAGAACAACGAACGGTTGAGATTAAAATATCAGATCTGCTAAAATACGTCGTCACCATTGATGGGTAAACCCAACCATCGATGGTTCATTGTAGACCATGGATAGTTACTGTTCATCTCTCGAGAAAATCATCAATTGGTTCCTGTAGTCCATCGATGGTTCACTATAGACCATCGATGGGCTCAATTTGCCATCAATTATTAGATAGATCAGATCGAGAGATTTCCATAAAGCTATTATAATACCAAATCCGATAACCAAGTTAAAAGTTATGGCTCGTGCAAGTTTCAGTCTCGGTATATGTTTCATTCCTGCTGCTGGCTGTTTCGACGTTGTCTAACTAAAACATTCATATCTCGAGCTATATATCTCCGAACTAAGTTCTGTTTATTCCTGTGGATTCGTAACAACGAGACGGACACTTCCATATGCTCAAAATAGAGTTTTACTCTTGATATGGTTTCCAGAATCAGCTATGATTAACTTGTTATCTTGAAATCTCACTACTACAAAAGGCTCTATTAGTAACGGTTCAAATCATTGCTAATAGGCCTATTGGCAATGGTTTGGACCGTTTCTAATAGATTAGCAACGGTTAAAATCATTGCAATTAGACCGTTACTAATAAGGCTGTTGCAATTAGCTTATAGCAACGATTTACAACCGTTGCAATAGTAACAACCGTTACTATTAGAATATTTTTCAATAAAAATTAAAAAATCCACGTTAGCAAATCCCAGCCATTGCTATAGTGTTTTAATAACGGGAAGCAACCGTTGCTATACGGATTAAATTTTAATTTTATAAAATAATAAAATGTCCACATCAGAAATCCTAACCATTGCTAAAGCATATTAACAACAGAAATAACCACATAAATATCACTGCTTATTTTCACAATCGTTAAAATGAAACAAATAATAACCATCGTAAATAAAATTAAACGCAATTGATTAAACAAATAACAAGTGTTTGATACATCCGTGAATAAGGGTCTGGGTCGGGCCGGAAATCGGGTCCTCCTACGCCACCGGACTCAGCCTGGGCCGGTCGACGTACAATCCTGAACAAGAGTCGGAGACGACACAGATAATCAAGGGAAATTCAGCAACTCCAAAATTTCCTACGCTGAAGGCGAGGGTGAGAACATCCGTGAGGTCACGATGGAAGAGCTGGAGGTGGGAGTAGGAGGCGGAGGGCAGCGCCGCGGTGTTTGAGGGGGTTCTCTATGACGGAATGACGGGAGCTGAGGTGGCGGCCGCAGGCGGCAGGGGGATGAGGGGGAGGTACACCGGAGCTGGGAGGGGGTTTAGCAAGGGAGGGGGCTTGGTGGTGGCGGGGGATGAGATGGGGGAAGGGGTGAGTTGGAGAGTGGGGAGAGAGATGGAGGGGAGAGTTTTGAAGTGGAGGATTGGAGGGAGGATTTGGGTGAGTTATTGTCCTAATGAGGTGAAGAGTGAGTGTTCTGAGAGTAGGGTTGTGGAGTGGAGGGATGAGGTGGATTTGCCTTTAGTTGCTTTGGGTAATTAGACCATAAGAGGGGGGTGTTTGCTGTAAATGAAGACATGATGTAGCAAAATGTGTGAGATTAGTCGAAGGAGAATATGTTTGTTGTTATCAGAAGATATTATATTATGGGAAAATTGCGTGTAGCAACCTTAAATTGAAAACTTATGCATCCCTCTCCCTAGGGAAAAAGTGCAAGCTTTAAAACCCTTGTAAAAATAAATTTATGCATTAATCACGCTAGTAGTGTATAAGCCTGCAGCTCTTGAAAAGCTCCCCAAAATACTATTCTGACAATAAGAAACTGCATAAGAAAAACACCTAGGCCTTTTTTTTTTTCTTTGTATCTCAAAATTCCCCTTGACCTATCTCTTCTTCAACGCCTTGCAAAAAACCCCCTTCTTCTTCTTTCAGAATCCAAAAGAGGAAAAAAATTTCGGATTCTTCAACCCTAAATCTCTTAGAAAAATTAAAGCTTTCGACAAAATTTACCCAATTCCTGACCATAGTGTCGAAAGCTCTTACCTCTCTTATTCTCAAAAGCTATCAATTGTACAAAACCCTCAATTCTAAAACTATTTTAGTGATAAAATTTTGGTTTTTGATGAAATCTATACTAATCCATGGCAAAATCATGTTCTACAAACGAATCGGCAATGAAGAAAGCTGATTTAGAGTCTATGGCGGTGAAGAAAGGCTTTGCACAATTTTTGTCATTAATACATTATTTTTACAAAATTTAATCTAATTGAAAGAGAGAGTCTAGAATTATCCCTATAGTATGCTTGTGAGTGTGAATTTGTTATTTGAAGTTATTGTTTTAAACTTGATTTATATGTTAGGCGTTTGGGTTTTGATAAAAGGCTTTCATCTATCTTTTAACAAAGTGTGTTATGAATATTTGATTTTTTTTCCTCTATTATTTTTTAATGAATTTTGTTTTATACAACAATATTTGTTCTCTTGATGTAAACAAAATTTGATTTTGAATTTTTAGGGCATATTGGGAGATATTGCTATGTAGCAATATTATTGTATTTGTAGTGGCAAGGTTATGTTAATCATTGGCATATATGTGTGGTTAATAGGAATGAAGTTCCCCTGCTAGATTAGTTTCAACTAAATTATTAGGTTAAGCAGTTTATTTCTTAGTTTCTCCGTTTAACTAATGTATCATAATCATAAAATTCTTACACAAAATGAATAAATAACTTCAACAATGGGTTTCCATTTAAGTAGATTTTCCCAAGAAATTACTATCTCAATTAAAAAAGAAGAGACTAGATCTGTTCTTTTCACATATATATAAATATTCTACCACTCAAAACAATCCACTTTAGTGTCACTTTTGCTTCTGACATAGTGAGTAGAAAATGAATCAGTTCACTGCAACTGAAAATAATATCCCAGATAAAGAAAAAAGAGACCAGAGATGTTCTTTTCACATATATAAATATTCTACCACTCAAAACAATCCACTTTAGTGTCACTTTTTCTTTTGACATAGTGAGCAGAAAATTAATCAGTTCACTTCAACTGAAAATAATCTCCCAGATAAAGAAATTAACGTAAGCCACTTTAGTGTCATTTTTCTTCTGACATAATGAGCAGAAAATTAATCAGTTCACTTCAACTGAAAATAATCTCCCAGATAACGAAATTAACATTTGTTTTGGTTTAGAGAGTATTTTTTCTATGTTCTTGATATTAATTTCCTTTTTGTTATGAAATAAAGCTTATCCTTTCATGCCAAAAATGTTGCATAAGCTATAACTAAGACTAGACATATACAGATATGATTTTGTTGCAACCCTTAATCGAATGTTATCTTTGTGTTTTACAGCAAGGACAATAATAATTTACTGAAACATATAAGAATATTTCTGAATATACGAGGTTATTGTGATTTTATGGAAGAAATAGTTCCGCATATGATGTAAGAACATTAGCATGCCTACGAGTCTTCCAATTTCAAGAACTATATTAGATTTCGAGCAATTCCATCAGTCTGGAAAACGATTTTATTACTCATGGATCATCTTAATTTGGCGACCAGAAAACTCGTTTTCAAGGATAGCCAACAACAGGGTCGGCTATATGAATTCTATTCTTCCATTCCGTTCTATTATGAGCCATCTCCTTTGTGAAGCTATTTATACCCATATCCTTCTTAATTGCCTCCAACCATGTCCTTCTAGATCTACCTTTAGATCTCTTTGTTCCATTAACTATAATATTATCACTTCTTCTAACCGATGCACTAAGAGGTCTACATTGTACATGGCCATACCACCTTAATTGATTCTCTCTCATTGTATCCTCAATAGGAGCAACCTCTAATTTATCACGGATGCATTTATTTCTTATCCTATTTTTTAATGTATAACCACAAGACCATCTCAACATTCTCATTTCTGCTATACTCATTTTTTGCACATCTTATTTTTTAATTGCTCAACATTCTGATCCACAAAGCATTGTTGGTCTTATAACTGTCTTATAGAATTTTTCCTTATGTCTAACAGTTATTCTATAATCACACATGACTCCCAAAGCACTTCTCCATTTTAACCATCCCAATTTGATTCGACTGATAACATCATCCTCAATCTCATCATCACGCCAAATGATTATTCCTAAATAGCGAAATTGATTGGTTTTAGATATTTCTTAGCCATCAATATGTACTATAGGCTCTTTTCTTCTTCTAGTTTTACTAAAAATGCATTCCATGTATTCTGTTTTTGTTCTACTAATTCTAAAATCTTTAGTTTCAAGAGCTTGCCTCTACCTTTCTACTTTAGAAACCTATTCTAGTCTCGTCAACTAATACTATATCATCAGCAAATAACATACACCGTGGCCCTTCATCCTGAATATATCTAGTAAGTTGGTTCATAACTAAAGCAAAAAAGATAAGGGCTTAAGGCTGACCCTTGATGTAAATCTATAGTTATTAGAAATGACTTAGTCTCTCCTTCATTAGTTCTTACTTTAGTTGTTACTCTATCATATATATCTTTAATCACACACACACACACACACACACACACACACACACACACACACATATATATATATATATATATAAATTAGATACGTGTCTTTTTTCTAAAACCCGCCACATTACCTCTCTAGGCACTCTATCATAAGCTTTTTCTAGGTCAATAAAAATTATATTTAGATCCTTTTTTTTTCTCTATATTTTTCTATCAACCGTCTCAAAATATGTATAGGTTCCATCGTTGACCCCCTGGGCATATAACTGAATTGATTTTCAGGTACACTTGTCTCTTTTCTTAGTCTTTGCTCAATTACCCTCTCACAAAATTTTATAGTATGACTCATGAGTTTAATACCACGATAGTTTGAACAAATTTGTATATCTCCTTTATTCTTGTATATCGGTATCAACGTACTAATCCTCCACTCATTGGGCAATCTCTTTTTCTTAATAATCTTATTATATAATTTATTCAACCATCCTAATCCTATATCTCCAAGATATTTCCAAACTTCAATGGGGATATTATCCGGTCCTACGGCTCTTCCACTTTTTATTTTCTTTAGAGCATCTTTGACCTTATTGATCCTAATTTTTTGACAATATCTATAGTATCTACCATTCACTATATGGTTAAATTCTCTATGTTGCTTACCTATTTGGTTTTCATTAAACAAGTTATGAAAGTAACTCCTCCACCCTCTTTTATTTCCTCGTTGATTACTAGAACTCTTTGATCTTCACTCTTAATACACCTAATATTACCCAAGCCCCTACTTTTCCTTTCTCTTTTCTTAGCAAGCTTATATGTATCTTTTTCTCCCTCCTTAGATTTTAACTTTTCACAGAATTTTATAAGCCTTGTATTTAGTCTCGCTTAACCGCTCTTTTGCTTCTTTCCTAGCTAGTTTATATTTCAAAGTTTTCCTTGCTCCTACACTTTTGCCAATTTTATATAATATTTTCTTCTCCTAATCTTTTTTATTTTCCTTACTCCTACACTTTTGCCACTTTTTATATAAGGTTTTCTTCTCCCTAATATTTTTTTTGCACTTCTTCTTTCCACCACCTGATCTCCTTACCATCTAACCGACAACCCTAAGATTCTCCTAGAATATCCTTAGGCACCTTCTTAACACAAGAGGACATACTATTTCACATAATATTAGTCGCATTATCTATACTCTATATTCTTCTTTCATCATGTTATCTATAAAAAGTATTAAGTTATCTCCTTTTCAAGGATAGTTAGACAGCAGAAAAGCAAACATATACTTTTGATGTGAAGTGGGTACAAAAACACACAAGATTCAAGGACGAAGGGGATAAACCTGAACCTATCGTGATACAACTAATAAGATTTTGAGTGCCAACTTCAACAAGAAACAACAAAATTGATATAATAGAGAATGAGAATAGGTAGAAAAATTATTGAGAAAACTGGTTGGGTCAAAGAAGAAGACTAATGTGCATGATTTCAAACCTGAACCTATCCTGATACAACTAATAAGATTTTGAGTGCCAACTTCAACAAGAAACAACAAAATTGATATAATAGAGAATGAGAATAGGTAGAAAAATTATTGAGAAAACTGGTGGGTCAAAGAAGAAGACTAATGTGCATGATTTCATGATGCTTCAAATCCTTTACCACCAAGAATGATATGGACTCCAACTGCAAGAATGAATATGCTTAGACATATGTTCAAGTATATGATTAATATAGAAGTAATAGAGCGGCTATGATATACAACAAAGTCTGGGGTTCACTAAAAGTTGGTTTTTATCATAATTTCAGGCTTCAAAACATAGTTGTTGATGAAGAGAACAAGTGACTTTAATATTTTCTCACATTGAAAGTGGACTTGTAAGTATCAAGTGGTTATTTATGAATTTCATGGAGATATCTATATTTTGCATGATAGTTATTCACTAAATATGTTATGTCTTAATATCTTATGGTGCTTATTCTTGACTATGATATATAGTCATTTTCTGTGACTTTTACATATTTCCTGTGACAGTTATTAATTGGCTGTGATATGTGCTATTATTATATAGAAAGAGGCTGGTCAAACAATAGTATAAATAGATATGAGATTCTTCATATGCTACACGGTGGAAATTGGACAACAAGATAATACTTTTGTTAACTTGTGGTATTATGGAAATTCTATAGCTTATGTTTATATGTTGTGTTTATACTCTTTAAACTATTGAAATATTGATTGAAAGAGGTCATAATTGGCTAAAGCTACCAGAAAATATGGAGTTGGAAAGAAGAGTTGAAATAATCACTTCATATTTCCGTAATGCTATATTAAGACAGAGCTTAAATTAAGTATTGCTTCCTTTAGATCATATTTAACTTTCTTTCCTCTTAGTTCTTTTTAAGATTTGGTGCTATCTACTAAACATGTGGATGAGAAAAATATTAAACAAAAGTATATAAAGAAGCATATAGAGAATGGAAAGGATATTCTTGTAATTTTAATCCTCCATGTTGATCACAGGCATGTCCTTGAGGTAAATTTGGGCCAAAAAAACATAGATATTATAGTTCCACTGGCTACGAGTCATGGATTGAAGATGTTGTGAAAATTCAGTTATTTTCGATAAGATGGTTAGTGGATTGACCGGACATATACATTCGTGAGCATTCGAGTATGAAGTCGCTCCATGTCGTAGCAAATGGACTCATTAGTTGTTTTGCACTTGTTACTTATCAATTTAATATATGATAAATACTATGTATTTTATGATATTTAGTATTTTCTTAAGACTTGTGTTAATAGTGTGTGACCATTAGTTTATCTCTTAGTTTTTCAGATAAGGCTGTCACATACATGCTTATTAGTACATTAGGTCGATTCTAGAAGAAAATGAGGTGATAGATCTTGATGCTTATCAAAAGGAGTCTAAAAGTTTTAGGGCAGAACTTACTGCTCAACTTACATGTGAAGGATGAGAAATGAAGAAGAAAAAAAATAAAGTTAGATGCGAACGACCCAGAATATCTTTCGTATTTTGGGGGTAATGATGTACTGATGATCGAGTAAAAGTATAAGACAACTTATGTCTTTATGGTTGTTCGCGGTAAAAGTCGGTTTGTTATTCATTGCTTGTTGAACTTGTTTACAGCTTCGTTGGCCTACAACAAAATTCAAACAAAAAGAAATGCCTTTTTATTTAAGGCGTACAATGAAAACAAAAATTACAACTTTTTTTCCTTTTGTGAACAAACGCTCGGATCTCTATTATTCGAGATCCTCGCTTGTGTGGGTTCTTCGCCTGTGCCGGGGACTTTTTATTCGTCCGTGGACCACCGCGCAATTCAGATCCTGGTAGAAACCCGGATTCTGGAACTACAGACGTAGAGGGGCTCGTTTCACGAAGGAAACGAAGCGCCTAAGGGGATCGCACTCACGAAGGAGAGGATCGCCTGCGGGGATCGCACTCACGAAGGAGAGGATCGCCGGAGCGGGTGAGATCTACTAGGAGAAATCACAGCGCTGTCCCCGAAGGGTAATCTGTAGTCCTGACCCGGATTTGCTTACCTCGCGGTTGTAGATCTGACGCCGACTGAACTCGTGCTCGCCGGTGCTCGGAACTGTGCGTCGACGGCTCGTAGATCTCGCGAGAGCTCTCTCCCCAATATCAGAAAATCCAACCTCCAGAACTGAGCACCCCTCAGCCTATTTATAGGCAAATGACCAAAGGAGAAGGGGGGGTTCTGGCCGGCCGAACACCATTGGTGTCCGGCCTTTGGCCGGACACCTTTGGTGTCCGGCCTTTGGCCGACATCATTTGGTGTCCGCCTTTGGCCGGACATCATTTGGTGTCCGGCCAATGGCCGGACACCAAACGGTGTCCGGGTTTCGGCCGAACGCCGTTTGGCTCCGTTTGGTTGGTTTCCGGACTTTTTCGCGACGTTTTGTCTCGATCTTGTCGTTGTCGTCCTAAGTCCGTGTCCGATTCATTTCTTTGCTGACTCGGAATTCGATTGGTTCAATCGCGTTGACAGGTTAGGTGACGACCGATCCTTGTCTTGTCGTCGTTTGAATCCAATCAATCTCGCTTCGTCGAATCTTATTGATTTTTAAGCTTTGTTGTTGGATTTATCCCACATTTATGCAACCTCGTTGGCTTGTATGCATCGCCGGCTCACTTCATGTGCTCGTCGGCTCGCGTGATGCGTTTTGCGGCATAGTCAATCGCCAGCGTTTGTCGGATGGGTCGTCGGTTGTTAACCCACCGTCACGAGTTGTTATCATGCAGCCCAGATGAGATATTACTAGTTAGTACACTTATTTAGGTAATTTTTTATTTAATCTTCTTTGGTTATTAATTTTTTTACTTGGTAATATAGCTATGGCATCTCCTAGCGAATACTGGATCCCATTTTGAATTTCTTGTTTACACAAGTTATGAGAAGAGATAATGTGTTTGGATTCATGATTCGAGTTGTCGTCTTCTTTGAGCTTCGAGATGCAGAGGGCACTCTGTTTGATCACCTAGAAGATATCATCTAGATGGGAATCGGGTGTCAAGATAGTATGTTTTCTATGGGCTGAGATTTTCAGGACTAGTGCATAATATTTCATGTACAACAAAACTAAGAAAAAGTAATCTGATGGGTTTATTCTTAGGGGACTAAATCTCTAGAGATAAGTCAAACCATGATCATGCTTGCTAGACCTATTAGTCTGTATGGGAGAGCTTGGTCACCACTAGAAACCATCAGATCTCACGTTATGTGTACATATACTCAAGGAAGGTCTTTTCAAATAAGATGCTAATTATGAGAATCTTAATTGGATCGAGGAAGTGGTACGTGACATGGATTCTATCCAGTTAAGATTCAGATGAGTTATTTAGCATGAGTAGTTTCAGATAGTAATGACTAGTAGGCATGTATGTTTGGATATTTAATTTTAATTTTTTGCTCCTTTCCCTCTATTTTGCTTTTATAGTGTTTTCTAACATTTTCGGTATCTTGGACATATGCATTCCTTTCCGCCATTTGGTATGCCTTTTCTCTTTAGATATCAGTATTGAAATCTTTAGGAGAATATCCTTAGGATGTACTCTGACTGCATCTACTATTTGTTTCTTTTCTCTCTCGACGCGTGTTGTGGGTCGCTTACCTGACAAGCCCTGGATTAATTTTATTCCTTCTTCCTCCAAGTTGTGAGAGAAATCAGTTATGGATAAGATTATATATCTAGATAATTTTACCCTTTCAAGTAGTTGGTTAGTGGTTAGTTTTAATGTTTTACCCTTGTATTTAGTTTTTAGCTTAGAAATTCCACCATGCTAAGTTGTGCATAGTTGTATCCCCTTGATTAGAGGTAGTTTCACTAGAAGTTGACTATTGTCTAGTTGGCCATCTTAGCTGCATAATTACTATTTACCCTTAATTTAGTAGCAGTTTAGATAGATGAGGCTTAAGTATGTGCATGAGAACCTGTTTGACTCGGTTCTCATGTACATACTATCGATCGAGTCACATGTCCGTGTCCATAGCTGAGACATGGGGTGTGACATGCTTTTTGATAAATAATCCTAATCTCATGGAACATAGCTTTAAATTCTTTTTCTGTATACTTGTATGTAGAAAACTCCAATAATTTTGAAAGCCATTGAGTATCACTTGAGGCAAAGCCCATTTCTCTAATCTATAATTTGTAATTCTCAATCATATGAAGTACACATCTCAAATGGTAGGCATCTAGGCATATATCTTTCAAATCTTATTTTATTCCTTTGTCAGCATCTTACAAGATGACTAGAGGAAGGGAAAGATTAGATGGTTTTGTTTGATTGTACAAAATATACCTTAACCCTTGAATAAACCAACTCCAATTCGCTTTGTTTTCTTAGTCACGAACATAAAATGCCAGAGAAAAAAATGCCTTGAATACCGTCATAAATAGTCACCCAATAAGATCCATTTGTAATGATCTATCCTAAAGGTCCCATCTAGAAAGAGCAATGACCTACATTCTACGAGAAACCCCCGTATGCATGCACTACAGGAAATAAAAAAAATGCTTGTATTGCCTTTCTTCTTGTTCATCAACAGCAACACTGTCTAGATTTGTTCCCTTCACCTTCATTTGATACCTTTAAAATTTGTGGCAGCAATCAATCAAAAGTAACATTAAGATGTCAGGTCAGAAATAAAGCACAAAAGTATTACATTAATGTCAAGTATTAAAATGACTACATGTCACATGTAAGTCCTAAAGGTCACATAAATAGATAATTAACTTATTGATAGACTAACCACGTAGTAAACCATAGGAATATCTTGTGAACCCAAATATTTAATCTTTACTGTCTCCTTAGCACATCAAGTCTTAGAATAATTAACTTTTAAATTGTATTGAGAGTGCAATTCCTCTTTTTATGTCAGTTAGGGTGATATAGGGATGACTCTTCATAACCGATTGTAACGTATTATCAATCCACCTCCTCGATGCTATAGAGTGACAAGCGCTGTTGTTATGTTGTCCACAAGTGTGTTGAGGAACAAATGCCTTTATAGCAAAGGTCGATACATGGCTTAATGGTGAAGCATGAAGCACCCCACGGGTGATTCATCTCGTTCTTGAACATGCAATTAGCACAAATGCATTTTGACTTATTATTAACACATCTAAATGGGAAATTCTTAGCTTTAGATAGTATATTGGAGCCATTCTAACTTGTTTTGTGCTTTCAAATTGTTTCCCTTCTCCGGTATTTGCCTTGTGCCACCATGTGGGGATCCGTATCGATCATTTATTATGTCATCCATCATCCACACATGGTGTTCTTGTGGGCTGTCATTTGGAATTCTCTCTGATTCCTAGGTACTCTTTGATTCCTGTGAGTTTAGAGTTGAAAGACTACAAGTTGAATAAAACATATGATACATGTAAGTCACATGTAAAAAATAAAAGTATCAAGGAATTCATAATTGTGACAAGTAAACTTTATATATCACACGTAAATGCTACAATTCATATATAAGAGGGAAATATCATAGCTTCCAACATAACGTGTTTACAGAAGCTAACATGAATCTTCTGAAAACTTACTTAAACTTTGATTTTGTCCCCATGGTATATGTGGATTCTTCATCTCTTTTAGAAATAATCAATGTTATCGTGATTTAACTCCATTATGATGATAATCTATCATGTTGGGAATATCTTCATCTTTTGAAAGCTTAAAAGAGATGTTGGGAAACTTCTAGAGAGCATAACTCATCAATAAACTTTTATAGAATATTTTTAATCAATCTGAAGCGTGCATATTTAGTTCAACTAAGCTAGTTATAGAACTGACTTTAATGAGGGAAGGCCGATTTTTATGAAACCACACACATCAAAGATTCATCCATTTTGGTCAGAGAAGAACTTATGAGTAGAAGTTAAGAGAGAAAAGTTAAGAGGAGAGAAGATATAGAAGAGATCCATTTTGATTGTTCAAGAACTTATGAGTAGAAGTCAAAAGAGGAGAGAAGATATGAAAGAGATCCTAAATGACAAGTACCAAATTTATGGTAATGATTTGGAGGAAACTAATTTTGTTTCCTCCAATTTTATTTTCCCCAAAAATCCTTCCATTTCCATTAATGTTGGATCTTTTCTTCTAGCTTAAAATCTTTCCCCTTTAATTATCAAATCTCATTGGGTTGCCAAAAATTGAATAAGACAAAAACAATTGACAGGACAAATTGGGGTAAATCGACTATTTGACAAATTGTACACCTTTTTGGGCCTGGGTACCATTGATACTTGAGTCCAAATGCTAAAATGATTTTGACTTTTAAAAGGTGGGTGGGTGGAGGGGGGTTGGTTGTTGCTTACCTTTGGGCAATGTGCCTCTTAAATATAATTTTCACTTATATTACTTGTTATGATTAATAAAAGTGTTTGACGTATTATTTAATTATAGTATCTTTATATCTAGTAATTTCCTCTATTATATACTATTTTTCTTATTAGAATTTTCTTTTCATACAAGTTCTACAAACATAAAATGTACAAGTTGGAGCTAGGTATTCCGCTCTTCTTCAGAATCAATGAGAATATAGAATTTTCTACTTTTCTTTTACTTTGTAGGTCTTAAAGTCTCTACATCATAATTCCGAGTTGTTCTGATGAAAATTAAGGGTGATAGTTTTATATTTTAACACTAGGGTGCTGTAATTAAGGGTGTCCAAATGGGCCTTGGGTCTGACTCACCGCTTGGCTCAAAACCCGCCAAGCTGTTTCGCCTAGGTCCGTCGCTTCCCTAGCGTCCGGACCGGACCCGGCCGGTCCGGGTCAATAACGGCCATTTTGGCGCTTTGACCAAAATACCCCCAAAAAAGGTCAAAAAATGACCAAAATTTGAGGGTATTTTGGTCATTTGGCTAGGGGGCCGGTTCTATAAATAGAGGGGGGTTTTCATTTGTTTTTCTCATCCCAAACCCATCTACTTCTCTCTAATACTCTCTAATACTCTCCACTACTCTCTAATTCTTGCTTTTACTCTCTAATCCTACAATCAAATGGATTCCTCCTCCGATTATGATGCTCAAATGCAAACTCCCGATGTTGAAACAAGCCCAAATACTCCTACTACTGGAGCTACAGCTACTCCTACTACCGATGTTGATCCCGACTACGGTGGCGACGATTCCACACCTAGAGCTCCTAAAAGACCGAGATCCGATGTGTGCAACTTCTTCGAAAAAATAGACGTCACCAGGGATCAGCACGGTAGGCTTCTCACCGAAAAGGCCAAGTGTACGTTGTGCGACCGTATTTTCCAAGCTCATCATAAAAGCGGCACCAACCACCTCAAACGCCATTTAGATAGGCACAACAAAGGTCCGGCAGCGTCTCAAGGTGATATCTGACAAAATTTACTCTCCCAATCCTCATCCTCCAGTAGTCTCGGTAGTTGGAACTATGACGCAATTATCGCCAGAAAATGCATCATCAGGTTTATTATTCTTAAAAACCTTCCTTTTAAATTAGTAGAAGATGATGAATTTGAAGATATGATTACATAAGGTTTTTATCCCGCATTTAAAAAAATTTCTCGTCAATCTTGTCAACGGATATTTTAAAATATTATCACGAGGAACAAGAAAAATAATTTTTCAAAGTTTAAATCAGAATTTGCATTAACTTCTGATATTTGGACATCTAGAGCACAAACCGTTATTTATGTATCACAAAGATATTGGATTGATAATGATTAGCAAATATTTAAAAGAGTTATTTCTTTTATTGCATTTGAAAATTCACACACCGGTATTAATATTGCGAATTTAATAATAGAGGAACTTACAAAATTAGAAATTTCTGAAAAATATTTTCTCTTTCATTAGATAATGCAAGTAATAATAATGTAGTTGTAGATCATATCGGATCATCTTTGTTATTGCCATGTCATGGTGATATTTTTCATATTAGATGTATGTGTCATATTTTAAATATAATTGTTCAAAGTGAATTTAATGAAATTAAACCCATGATAGAAAAGGTTAGGGATGTAACTTTTACTATTAATGCTTCTAAAAAAGACTTAAAAGATGGAAACAATTGTGTAGAAGAAAAATTTTAAACCCAGATTAATTCCAAAAGATGTTGACCATAGGTGGAATTCTACCTACTAATGTTAAATGTAGTAATAGAATATAAAGAAATTATAAATGATTTTATTACTTTTATACTTCTAGTTCTAGCTCGGTAGTATGTATGGAATAACCGAGGATGAATGGTCAATTATATATAATGTAAAAGAGATGTTATAAGTTTTTATGATGCTACTATGCTATTATCCGTTGTTATTATCCAACTATTATTCAAGCCGCTTTACAAGTTTTAAATATTCAAACTTTTTTACTAATTATCGGATGGATCCTTATTTTGGATATATGATTTTTAAATGGAAAGCAAATTTAATAAGTATTTTAGGCCTATTCCTATTATTTTTGGTTTGGGGGTTCTTATTGATCCATGTTTGAAGGATATTGGCCTTCGAAATTTGTTAAATTCTTTGTATAGTAACATGATAATAGAAACTGATGATGGTCAAACTATTACTGCTACTACTCATCATAATACTTTTAGAAATTATTTTCAAACTTTATATGATGAGTATGCAGCTAGATATGGTGTAGCTACAAATCAATCAACAGCTTCTACTTCTACAAGTTCAAGTCGGAGTCGGGGCAAAGGTAAAAGTTTTGAAAGGGAGCAAATGATAGCTCAGCTAACTGGTGGATCTGGATGTGCATCAACGGAAGTTTCTGAAATTGATCAATATTTAACCACATCTTTAACTAAAAATCAAAATAATAGTTTCGATATTTTACAATGGTAGAGAGTATATGGAACAGTTTCATTTCCTATACTTTCCATCATTGCTCGTGATTTACTAATAGTGCAGGTTTCGACGGTAGCTTCGCCTTCAAAGACATCAGACGCTTGATCGACGCACCACGTGACCTCACCGATCCGACTACCGCATGCGCGTAAGGTGCCTACAAGATTGGTGGAGATACGAGAAGAGAACTCAGAGCATCGATCGAATGGCTAGCATTGAAGACAAACTTCAAGATTTGGGAATAGGAGATAGAGATAACAAGCAATTAATTTGTAATTTTTATTTTTTAGGTGAAAATTTGTAAATTATTTTGGAAAGAGTTGCAAATGATAGTGATATAGATGAATAGGTGCCAACTTAGTGGGATGTATTCATCTATTGTGATGCGATAAATTCCAAAATAAATTTGTAATAGTTAGTGATTAACCGATTATTAATAAAAATTTATTTTATCATTTTATCGTATGTTTTTGTATTTGTAAATTATATAATTACAAATTATTAATAATATGATTGATTTTTATTAAAATTTTGGCTAATTTATTGTTATTTATACTCTTGAATTTTTTAACAAAAATAAAAATTGTAAAAAAACAAAAAGAAATTTGTCGGCAAAGTCCGGCGGTTCTGCCTCCGGGCCTCGATCCCGACTCGGCCGGCCCTACCCGGTCCGGTCCGCCCGATTTTTCACGGGCCGGCCTCAATGGACGTGCCTAGTCAGAATGGAAGAGCTTGTTATGTAAATTAATGATCTGTTGTGTTTAAGTATCATTTGTTAGGTCGATCTTGTAGCTAGTTAACCTTTTTAATTCATAAATAATTGTTTGGTGTAAAAAATCTCCTCTCGGATTTGTATTGGTCGAGTTGTTTGTTTACAAATTAAGAATCGCTTTTACAACGTAGTTTAAGGGAAGGCCCTCCTTGTTTAACGTGGGTTCCAGAAGGGACGCTTCCTCGATGCTCGAGTCGAAGTTTGCTTCCCTTGACGATCCGACGACGCCGCGGTCGAAGCCAAGACGCAGAGAAGCTCGGAGGTAATTGAGTTCGGTTCTACCCGAGCTTGCTTGGACGAGCTACAATGCAAGAGTTTGCAAAGAGCTCGAAAGCCTCCAAATCTGACGGTTCAGATGGAGTCTACTTCAACAATCTAAGCTTTTGCTCAGAACTGAGTTAACGGAGTAAGAGAGTAACTCTTTGGCCTGCTCTTTCTTCTCAGCGGTCGTTATTCAACCTGGTTGCAAGCTTCAGATCTTAGCCTTCAACCCCTTCCAGCCTTCCGCCCCTTTTCTTGTTGCCAAGGAGGCTTATAAATAGGCCAAGGGGTGGGATAGGCCACCCCTTTAACTTGTGGGATGTGACCACTGATAGATAAGGGGCACCATGCCCTCTTCTAGCTGTGGGATGTGACCACTGATGAGGTAATGAGAACCATGCCTTATCACAACCCAGGATGTGCAAAGTGGGTGGGCAGGCGAGCCTTTTGAATGCTCAGGCGAGCTTGCAGGCGAGCTTGCCGAACGAGGTCAACTGGCGGGCCTCTTGCGGGTGTGCTTGCTTCGCAGGCGGGGTCAACTGGCGGGCCCCTTGCGGGCGTGCTTGATTCCCAGGCCAACGAAGCATGCAGGCTCGGTTGAACTTGCATAGGCGAGTTCATCTAACTGGCGAGCTTTGCCGAGCAAGTGGCCATCCCTTTTGACTTATGGGATGTGACCACTACTAGGTGAGGAGCACCATGCCCTCCAGCTGCAGGACGTGACCACTATAGGGGTAATGAGAGCCATGTCTCATCATTATTCAGGACGTGGAAAGTGGGTGGGCCCACTTCCGTAAGTAAGCCGCCACTAGCACTGTTCAAACAGCGAAGCAGCGAAGCTTGAGAGCCGCTTAAACGCCGACGAAGCTTGTCGAACAAGCGGGCCAACTGGTGGGCCCCTCAACGCAGGCGCCGGTGTTCGCAGGCAGCGAACCCCGCAGCGCAGCTTACGCACGCGGGTTGATCGATAGGCGACGTTGGACTCATGTGGGCGAGCTCATCGCGTGGGGCGACCTCGTGCGGGCGAGCGGCACTTGAGCTCTTGCAGGCGAGCTCAACGAGTGGGACGCACTCGCGGGCGAAGTTCGTTAGCGGCTCTTGAGCTCTTGCAGCGAAGCTCAACGAGTGGGACGACCTCGTGCGGGCGAGTTCGTTAAACAGGCCGCTCTTGAGCTCTTGCAGGCGACCTCGTGCGGGCGAGTTCATCAATCAGGCGGCTCTCGAGTTTCGGGCGAGTTTTGCCCAATAAGCCGTGGCGCCGGCAGCGAAGTTCATCTCCTTGATCGGTGGGGTTGGCGATTTTTCCCGCCTACAATAATCAACTCTCAAATGGGATCTTATTTCTTCCCAACATTTTATTATTATAATAAAAGTAAGCTTTATAATGGACGATAAGGAGTTGTTTGTACTCCAGCGCTACACTCTTCCGACAACAATATCAATTCCCAAAAGAGCAATCATTACTCCCAAGAGCAAAACAACTAAAGAACATCAAACTAACCCGAATTGACACTAATTCACTAGCACAGGATCCATGATTCTACGAATATAGTACTTTAACTTTATAGCGATTACAATGACATTGTACATCTATCATAGAAAGCTCTTTGAAGGAATTTTGTTCCCATTGTTTAGAGACTCATCAAGAATTTCATTGCCATACTTAAGCTCGTAAACTTGACTTCGAACTCTAAAGTTGCCACAAAATTTATTCAATTAGCTTCAACAAGAGTGTCGACATTGAGGAATTTAGAGTTTTTAATTGCTAATTCTCCTTTTTCTCCTTAATTTTCTTCTTGTTGTTTATGCTTGTAAGGCGGAGCTTAAAATGATATGAACATGTGCTGTGGCGAATTCTACATATATGGATACATAAAACCTGGTGCATTTCTTTAGGAACATATAAGCAGCCGAACCGTACACACCTTTTATTTAAAAAGAAAAACATACACACAAGTCACTAAGATACGGCAAATTGTACGTGGATATACAAAATTTTTATGACTTAGTATTATTATGCTAGATTGAATTATGAGAGGGAGCGGTGCATTATTTGGCGGCAGCTAAAGAGGACATCTTCAAAACATTTCGATCTGCGAAAGAACATCGACCATAGTCTGTCGCGGTCGATACATGACTTGCAAAGGATGAGCTTTTTGGAGCGTAAGCGTCCCCGTTTCCTCCATATCAATCAACTCCTCTCCATCTCTTTCCCACTCGGCACTGAATCATCGTTCCCAGCGACAATCCAATCAACCTCAATGCCAGTCCGTCGCCTGGACACCGCCTCCTCCCCATTCCAAACGGAAAATTCTTACCACCAGCAGCGTCCTCTGCTCTATCAACGAACCTCTCAGGCCTGAACTCCTCTGGGTCAGCCCATAACTCAGGGTCCCTGTGGATGGCCCATGCATTCACCAATAACATCGTGCCACGCGGAACACGGTAGCCTCCTACGGTGCACTCCTGGTGTGATTCGTGAGGTACAAGGAGTGGGGCTGCAGGATAAAGTCGGAGGGTTTCGTTGATGATTGCTTGGAGGTATGGAAGATTGGGAAGATCCTGTTCTTGCAACAAGCGGCTGCCTTTTCCCGTAACTGTATCGATCTCGGTTCTTGCTCTGTGGAGTGTTTTTGGGTTGTTGAGGAGAAGGGACATCGCCCATTCTATCGTATCTGATGAGGTGTTTGTTCCTGCAAAGAACAGAGTCTATAATGGGAAATGAGTTAGCGGAGTCGAGGAATGTTAAGATTTAAGCAATTTATTCAAATATGAGTCATGAGTTTGCAGAAAATTAACATGAACCTTGAAAATCATAAAAGAAAAGGACATTCACGAAGTTAGAAGTGTTCCCTAAAAAGCAGCATAAAACTTTCAATTTATCCAAAGGACGACCCAAACAGGTTACAGGGCCAAAATACCCTTTTTGATTTACCCTCTCACTATTGCACTAATTACTGAATTTTAGCATATTAATAACAATAATCTGTACCTTTTACGAATCTCCAGGCAAATTTCATCCGAAACTAAATACTTAATGCAATCAATAATCTAAATAACTCAGGACTATACTCCATACGCCTATTAAGAATAAGTAAAAACTCACCACTATCATAGCTTTGATGATCTCGTCTGTATAATACTCAGGATCCTCCTCTTGCAAATCCAACAAAACTTCAAGCATACTCTTCTGAGTCTTCTCCTTCTCCTTCTCCTTCTCCTTCTCCTTCCTCCTCCTCCTCTTTTCATCAATCAACCCCTGTAGCATCTCCTCCTTCTTCGCATTCACCGTACTCATCCTCCTCCTCAACCCTCCCCAATCCACCAACATCCTCACCGCCTCCGGCAAGAAATCCGACACATTCGAAACCCCGACCATCTTCATAACCTCCTCTACCATCTCCTTAAACCTCCTCGCCTCCTCATCTCCTCCTCCATCCTCTCTCCCCACTATCATCCTCATAATCACCCCGAACGCCACGCCAAAAACTTGCTTCAGCTCCACCTTCCTCATCTCCATACCATCACACTCTTTGAGCAAGTTGTGAAGGAAGGACTTCACCTCGCTGTATCGGATATCGGATAGGAGTGGACGCGGGAGGAGGAGAGGAGGTGGAGGGTGGTGATGCGGCGGACGTTGCGCCAGTGGGGCCGTAGGCGGTGGAGAGGGTGGTGTAGTTGTAGGTGAGGACCTTGGCGGAGGGGAGTTGAGGGCGGAGGCGAAGGCGAGGTCGTTCTGGTGAAGCATCTGGTATGACGGGAGGAGGAGACCACGAGGATGGGGCGGAGCCGGGCGGAGGTGGAGGACTGGCGAGGAGTGGCGGAGGAGAGGCGGCGAGTGAGCGGTGGAGGGGTTTTGAGGAGGTGGAGGTGGCCGAGGATGGAAGGAGGGAGGGCTTGGAGGGAGAGGATGATTTGCTTGTTGGATTGGTTGGGTTGATAGTAAATTGAGAGGACTTTGAGGATGAGAAGAGAGAGGGCCAGGGAGTAGAACATGTAGTAGTAGTCCATTGTGAGTGGGTGAGTGAGGGAAAAGATTACAAACAAATATATAACATTTGATGTTTTTATTTGTGAAGATAAGGATATTGGCGTGATGTTTATATAGGAAGATAGGGATGTTGACACCTTAGTCAACAGCAAAGTCAGACTATCTAAGGTAACAATAATATCTATTAATATTTAGATGACCTATAAATATCTAAGGTTTTCTTACACACAAATATCTTAAATGTTTGTCTATCTTATTTTGGGTTAGGGTTATGTAATAATGAAGACATAAACATAAGTAGAGGTGGTTGGTAGAAATTAGAGGATTTGACTCATTCGAGGGTCTACCGGTACGTCTGTAATCAAATAACCCAATATTTAAATAATGATGATTTTTTTAATATAATTAAGTATCCCTTTTTATATAGATGAATGACACTTATTAATAGATAAACCGTAATAATTGAGTAATGAGTGACGCCGTAATAATTGAGTAATGAGTGACGCACGTCTCTATGAAATCAAGTTTCTAATGCTGTCATCCAGTACGCAATACCCTCCCACCCGCCATAAAATCTCCTCGAACTTGCATACTCTGATATTTCTTCGCGAAGAGAAAATTTTCAAACATCACATGCTTTTTGTTTTCTTGCTAACAATTTACCCAACTTTTCTTGAAATAAAGAAAGGACGACACATATACAGAGGACTCTTATATTATCACTACCACTAAAATAATGTCTGAACTTTTTTTGCTATTTTGTATTGATTGAAAAAATCCCCTCCCGTGACAAGCCACGACTGATGTGAATTGAGTCAACCCCGTCGGATACATTCTCACATGTTATAAGGGAACACACAACCTCATTACCGTCCTTCCAGATATGATGGTGATAAGCGGAAGAAAAAACTACTGTTAAAGGTACTGTGAGGAAATTGTTATGCCATAAAAGCGACTACTAAGAACGATCAATTCGAAGCGGCGTGTATCAGGCCAAAGACCAGACATGAGCGGCTTGGTCTAAAGAGTCAAGGAGTGATTGTTTCGATTAATGCCTTTTGCTAGCTAAGAATTTTTTCCCCCTTTCTCTTTTTTTTCTAAATATTTTAGATCTCCCTTTAGGTTTTCTTCAAAATAAATTTCGCTAGTGTATGCTAGTTTGGGTTCAGGATTATACAGGTCATTTAGTTTATTTTTAGTCTAACACAATGGCCAACAACGGTTCACTTATTCTTTAGGACATGTGCTACTCATTTAGGAGTTTCATCCCATCATGCATTAGACTTCCAGATGGTAATGAAGTAAATTATGAACTTAAACCACATTACATAAACATGTTTTTTGTTTTCTTGCTAACAATTTAGCCAACTTTTCTTTAAATAAAGAAAGGAGGACACATATATAGAGGACTTATATTATCATTACCACTAAAATAATGTCTGAACTTTTTTTGCTATTTTGTATTGATTTGAGGAATCCCCTCCCATGACAAGCCACGACTCTTGTGGACTGCGTCAACCCCGCCGGATACTTTCTCACATGACATAAGGGAACACACAACCCCATTATCGCCCTTCCAAATATGATGGTGATAAGCAGAAGAAAAAACTACTGTTAAAGGTACTGTGAGAAAATTGTTATGCCATAAAAGTGACTGCTAAGAACAATCAATTTGAAGCGATGTGTATCAGGCCAAAGACAGACATGAGAGGCTTGGCCTATAGAGTCAAGGAGTGATTGCTTTGATTGCGTTTTGCTATGTGTTACTGTGTAGCCAAGATTTTTTTTCCCTTTCTCTTTTTTTCTAAATCTTTTAGATCTCCCATTAGGTTTTCTTCAAAAAACATTTCACTAGTGTATGCTAGTTTGGGTTCAGGATTATACAGGTCATTTAGTTAATTTTTAGTCTAACACAATGGCAAACAACGGTTCACCTGTCCTTTAGGGCATGTGCTACCCATCTAGGAGTTTCATCCCATCATGCATTAGACTTCCAGATGGTAATGAAGTAAATTATAAACTTAAACCACATTACATAAACATGCTTTCAAAACTCACTGGTAATGATTCTTAAGATGTGCATGTCTTTATCGCTGAATTTGAAGAAGTAAAGGCATGATTAAAATTAGAGAATTGTCTGAAGATGCAATTAAGCTCAGGTTCATACCCTTTGCTCTGAAAGAAAAGACTAAAATATGGATATGCAAGATGCATACAAACTTCATCTCTACTTGAGAATAGTTTGTTAGGCTTTTTCAAAAAATATCTTTCCACTACACAAAACAACAAGGGTTAGGAACCAGATTTAAAATTTTAGACAAATAAGTGGGGGACCATTCTAGAAATATGTTGATAAGATTTAGTGATCTTTTTTATCTAGTGTCCTCATCATGGTCTAGATAATGGCGTCTATGTTAAATAGTCTATGAGGGACTGGATTATGCTTCAAAAATATCCTTAGAGTCTATGCTGAAGGAAATTCATCAAAAGAATGAGGAAGATGCCAAAATTCTAGAAAATCTTTCTTAAAAAATAATGCAATAGGAAAATTTTGATGAGAAATCAACTTCATCAATTCCCATACTAAGTCTAGTAGTTAGTCTCTAGAATCATCCATAGTCACTGGCTAAAATGACCACTATTAGCGTAGATTAGAAGCTTTAGAAATAAAAGGTCAAGGCTCTGCTCATGTAAACCAAGATTCTTCATCAGGTTATTTGGACTATTTGGCTCCAACTCATATTTCGGAGGAATGACCTTTGCTAGGAAATAAGATAGTGCAACCATACAATCAAATAAATACTGCATGTCAACGTCCTAAGAATGATCCACTCTCTTCAACCTACAATCCAGGCTGGAGACATCATCCTAGTTTTTTATGAACCAAAGAAATTTCTCAGAGGTTCTAAACTTCAATCATTCCTCAGTTCCACAATTCTTAGAGGAAACATTGGTCTATATAAGACACCCAACCCCTACAATCCACAAGCAATCTATTTTTTTTCCTAATCAACCTGTCCAACACCAACCAATCATCTCTGTTCTTCCACCAAGTTTTAATAATGATCATCAAACATGATACAACGTCTTAGAAAGAGGTCTAGACGCTAGGATGAAGACGTCTACACAGACCATTGGTTTGTTGATTCAGTCGTCTAACACTTTATATTTTTTTATGCAAACAACAGACTAACTTTGGAACTCCAACACTCAAGCTATAGCCAGATTGGAAATCTAGTTAGGACAGTTAGCTAATGCAGTGAGTCAAAGAGAAAAAGGAACATATCAAGTCGACCAGTGCCTAATCCTAGCCAGTCAAGTCAATCAAACATAGCCTTGACATAAGGAAAATAGGTATACAACAGGTTAGAATGCCAAATATAACTTTCTCTCATTAAATCATTGCACCAGAACTTGTAAACGTAGATGATGAATCTCCTTCAAAGAAACCTTGGTCTGAACCCCTATTAACTGAGTCTACATTCAAACAAGTTGCCCTATTTCCTGGTAGATTCAAATCTAGGATAAACTCAGTTCAAATGGAGAAGATTTCAGAGACATTTAAACATGTTAAGGTCAATATTGCAGTGCTAATGCCATAGAACATATTCCGCCCATGTCAAGTTCTTGAAAGAACAATGCACAAAGAAGAGATCAACCATTGTCCCTAAGAAAGTCTTCTTAGCTCCCAACCTTAGTGAGATCCTCTCCAATTTAATGCCTCAAAAATAAAAAGACTCAGTTTGTCCCACAATTTACACCAAAGGAAACCATCCTAGATAAGACATTCTTAAACTTAGGGGCTAGTTGTAAGGCTCTAATCTTGATTGACCTAATCTACATCGTAGATAAAACCCCCATCATTTTAAACCATTGGACTCCCCACGTTGTGCGATCTTTCCATGTGTTATTTCTACATTTTTTTGCCATCATGAAGATTTTTGACTTTGTTTCTATTGGGTTCTATGGATTCCTCATGTGTTGGTTGTAGATGGTTAAAATATATTCTATCCAGGCTAATGTTCAGCTTGGATCCAAGAAGTGAACGCCTATGGGCTAAACACTTCAAATGGGCCCAAAGTCAAGCCCACAACAGGCTATAGCGAAGCTCGCTCAAATAAGCACACAAACATCACCACACAACCCACTCGGACAAGACCCGGTCAAGTCAATATTGGGCCATGAGTCCGTTTATGCGAAGCTCGCCATTCAATTTTAGCGAGCTTCACCCGTAGCTCTCTACATGGGCAACATCAACCATGATTCGAAGAATAAGGCCCACCCATGATCAAGTGGAACTTATCTCAGCTCTTTTAGCGAGCTTCGCCGCACATAGTTATCGGCAAACTTCGCATTTGGGCCTTTTGGTGAGCCGTAACCACTCCCCCACTCTCTCCTAAATTAAAGGCCACTTACTCCGCTTATGGGGAGGCCATTATCTCTCTCTCTCTCTATCAACCTATAAGAGGAGGAGGAGAATGTTCGTTCAAGAGGATTACCCACTTAGAGATTCAGACTATCCGTACTACACACCCGAGCATTAGACTCTATACACTCCTCACAAATTGGTGATCTTCAAATTTAGGATCCAAGAGAAGACTGAGCTATCTTTCAAGTGATCATCTCGAAGACCATCAGTAAGAGACCCCTTTGCCTTAGTCAAATCGTCAACAGAGTATAAGATTGACGCTCCATTGGCACACAGAAAAGAATCCCCAGGAAAAAAAATTCCTTACTTTCATTGTACGTTTTCTAATTGTAATCTGAGTTAATTACAATTTTAAAGGACCCAAAACAGGATGGCAACTCTGCTAGGGACTTCTTTCTCCTCCGATGAGAAAACTATGTCGCAATTTGATGCCAAGACCCTCGGGTCTTTTGTATAATTGCTGGTCATTGAATTTGACCAAGTGAAGTACGAGGAATACATTTCCTCCAACCAATCGTCGATGGAAAATGTGAGGAGTTGTCACAAAATTTTCTGCAGAGCGAATCTGGGGTCTAAATCGACCCCCGCGTGTGTAAAGGCTACCTTCGCCAAAGACGGTTTGAGCTTCGTCGAAAGCCAAACGAACTTCACCTAGAGTGAAGAATTACTCACGCCCGCCACTACATAGGGTCATGATGTTATTATGTCTTCTAATTTTAGACTTTAGTCCACAACCCCTTTGGGGGTTCATTTTAAAGTATCTCACGATGCTCGCTATGCTTCCTCGACAGAAGCAAACAACAGGGTTAACCCCTTATCAAAATTCTCGCAAGGGAATAATATCACCAATGGTGATTCTTCTGACCACGCCCCGCGAAGGTCAAGACAATGGCGCCATAGGCGACGTTCACATGCCAATACCAATAATGACGAAGTTAGCTCAGAAAAGAGCCATAACTTAAATCAACTTGGAACACCTATTGATCTGAAAGAGTTCCTATCTCTGAAGAGAGCTCGTCAATGTTAGCATTTTATGACCCTAAGGATGTAGTCACGACAGTTCAAAAGAATTGCCAATGCAAAGCTATTCCTGAAAAGGAATCAATATTTAATCATTTTAATCACAATCTCAAGTCTTTAGAGGCCAAGATCAAAAGACGACGACGTGCCCAAAAGGGCAAGAACATACTCCATGAGTTTACAGTCAATACGACCAGTGTAGTCTCTGGAGATGAGGAGGAAGATACTGACAGTCCCTCCGATCCCAGATATTCTCCTGGAATTTAGAGCATACTCCCAGAGGTCGATAGCATTTATCACCACATGAGGTCGAGGCAAGAGGTCTCAGTTCCTCTTGATTACTCCCTCATCCAGGCACATGTACCGCGAGCTTCGCCGTAAGCCAACCAGCCTAGCACCAGTGACGCCAACTCTGCCATAGCGTCAAACGTGACCCCTAGCTCAAGTCAAGAGCAATAATGGGTGGCAGACATGATGGAGTGGGAAGATTTTCTCACTTAGATGGCAGCTCAAAAGAATGCTTCAGATGAGCGATTTGAGCATCTAGAGAAAATGTTCGAGCAGCTCCTATCAGCTTCTCAGCCGCAAGCAAGCTCTTCAAACGAGTAACGGCCAGTTGTCAAACTTTCCCTAGAAAAAGTGCACATGCATCAAGACGATGCAGTTTCTGCTCATTTGGAGTCATCGACCCCTCTTAAGCCAACTCAGGGGACGAAGACTCAGGAGGATATCCAAAAATAACTCAGCGCTCTTTCACAGCGAACTGAACTGAAGAAGGTTGGGATCACCCGACCTTATCCCGTTGAGTAGGACATGGTTCCTTACCCGATGAAGTTCAAGCCATCGATGTTACACACGTTTGATGGCAAAAGTTCCCCGAATCAACACATTTATTACTTTCACCAATAAACTAGGAATGTAGTGGGTAATGATGCCATCAAGGTGTGACTTTTCATTGGCAACCTCCGGAGGGTAGCCTTCGACTGGTTTTAAAATTTGCCTGAGGGATCAATCAAGTCCTGGGCTGATCTAGAATCTAAGTTCCTCTCATAATTTCATGAGGAACAATCAGATGTTACTATGGCCAAACTCCACTCTGAAAAGCAAAGGGGAAATGAGACAGTCAGGGAATTCATCGAGCAATTCAGCAATTTGACATTATGATGTCGAGATATGCCATTGCCAATGTTACTCCAAACTTGTTGCCATAATTTCATTGGTCATATAGAAGCCCATATGGGCGCTGTCACGCCTATACATGGAAGGACTTAATGGAGCAAGCTGAGATAGCAGAAAAATTATCAGAACGTTTCAACAAGTTTGAACCCCGTACCAATTTTAGGGGAAAGAAAGGCAAATAAGGGCAGTCCACCCAACCGAAAGCCAAAGAGACTTTAGCAGTCGAGGTCAAGAAACCTAATAGCTAGAAGAGGGAGCCAAGGAAGAATATTCAGTGCACCTACTCCTTCAAGGATGAGGATACAGTGACTATCTTCATGTCCTCAACAAGGGCAATCGGTTAAAGCTTCCTGAAGCCCGACACCCTAAAGAGATCAGAAAGACTAAAGATCCTAACTACTGTCTTTACCATAGAATATTGGGACATTTGATAAAGAACTGTTACATTCTCAAGGATAACATACAGACTTTTGTCGAATCAGGAATCCTCAAGCTTAAACACGAGCAAAAGAAAGTCACTGCTAACATGGTGACTCTTCAATTCGGCTCCATGCTGAAAATCTAGGCTCATGACACGGAGTTGTCCCCATTCCCACTGCGAGAATAGAAGTGGTCAATAATGACCAACAACAACAACAATGTCTGGGCTTGGTCCCTCTTACTACAGCAAGAGGAGAAATGATGTAGGTGCATCCCGACCTTTTCTAAGATGAACATTGGACTCTTCCGAAGTCCAAGTCAAAGGGTAAATGCAAGACAAAGTTTTGTAATGTTATTTCCATAATCATAGGAGAGGAATCTCTGCAAGTCTCTTCACTCACTGATTCAAAGAAAGAGAAAATTGTCATGACGGGGACAAGGTCTGGCCAAGACTATTTGAAGAGAACTATGATCAGTCAGGACCTTCTAAGCAACCCGAGCTGACCAACCAAAAAGAGACTCGATTCGACAAGGTGTTGCAGCGTCCTTAGGCCGATCCCAAAGCCCCATTCTGGTACGATATCATGGCCTAGTTAGTTAATATCCCGGCTCATATAACTTTATTCAAACTCCTACGTTTGTCCAAGGAAACGAAGAAGGCTTTGAAAGAAGCTTTGAACGATAATGAGGCATTCCTTTCCCACATGTTCGAGCAGCCCAAGGAGGAAGAACACAGTCAATGCTATAAATGCTAACGGCAGATGCCTTGTATTACCTTCACTTTGGAGGATATACTCATAAATGACCATCATCATAACCGACCCCTTTACTATACTAGGTATGTAGGGTCAGCAAAGGTCGAGAGGATTCACATCGACCCAGGCTCTTCTTTGAGCATAATCCTGCGAAGACTCTTGAGCTTCTTAGGTATTCCTCTTTACAAGCTCTCAAAGACTACTGCTACCATTTTTGGATTCAACTCTAGTAATAGCAGATCACTCGGGAAAATCTAACTCAAATGTCAGATCAGGGGCCTAAAGCCTGAGGTGACTTATTATGTCATCGATGTCGAAACACCGTACAACCTGCTCCTCAGATGACCTTGGATTCATTCTATCAATATTTCATCAATCCTTCAAGTACAACGATAAGCAAGGAATCCCTATAAGGTTGATGCTGAAAAGCAGCCCTTCAAGGGAGTTGAAAATTACTTCACGGACTCTCTCTTGTATGATGATAAGCATACAATCGAGATTGCCCTCCCCAATGATGAAGATAGCGGTAATGAAGCAAACAACAAGCTAGATCCAAATGGTCATCCAATCTAGGAGATGGAGCCACTTGCAATTACACTAGAAGAACCATGTATTGACCAGTCAGCCAAAAATCAGGGTGACTGAATCTTTAATGATAAAGTTGAGTTTGCTTATGACTGCTCTTCGGACTCTGAGTATGAAAACTCAAGTGTCGATACTTTGTTGTCTAGGCTAGCTTTAGAACCAACTTTGTACATGCCTATAAATGAGTCTTATTCGATTCATCAGCAGTTACATGACTCAGAGGATGCCACCTTCATGGTCCAGACTAAAGGGAGCGCCCAAAATCCCATCGTCTTCGAAAAGGTTGGGTCACAGCCATATTTGCCTTCCACGAATGATGAAAACAAAGCAATGCCCTAGTTCTCTCACTACAGTCAGCAATCGTGGTGTATAATGGCAAGAATAGGGTATGACTTCACCCTAAAGCAAGAATTGAACTAAACATGGACTTGGGTACATTTCCCCAGATGCCGACTCACAAAAGGACCAGCGTCTGATAATTTTCTAAGTAGCTCTTTAGACACGTCTCGCTGGGATTCTAACGTCAGCATTGAAGCCATGTTCAATGAATTCACAGTTAACATGGTTTTGTATAGTTTAACCATAGATCTTGATGAATCTGAAGTGTTTGAAGATCCTGAAAATAATCCCTGGGTGAAACATCTCGGAAAAATATGAGAGTCACGCTTTGAAATCAGCGAACCACCCACCAAAGATAAAGTGATCCAAGTTAACATATGTGACAAAGCAAATCCCAAACCCATCTTCACCAGCGAGAGTTTATCACTCACTGAGAAAAAAGAACTCAAAACTCTCCTTCTAGAGTACATTGACGTCTTCGCCTAGAGTTACGAAGACATGCTTGGCTTGGATCCTAATGTGGCTATGCATCGCCTCAACATCGATTCCAATGTTAAGCTGGTCAAACAACAACAACAACGCTTTCGTCCTGAGCTGATGGAACAAATCGAGAATGAAATCCACAAACTTATTGAATGTGGGTTCATCTATGAAGAACAACATCCAGATTGGTTTGACAACATCATCGTGATAACAAAAAGAATGGCAAAATTCGGATCTGTATTAACTTTAGAGATCTTAATCTTGCTTGCCCAAAGGATGAATTCCTTCTCCCTATCACAATTGTCATGGTTGATAATACGTGCGGGTTTGAGAGAATGTCGCTCATAGATGGGTTTTCTGGATACAACCAAATCAAGATGCATCCAGATGATCAGAAGCACACAGCTTTCAGGACACCCTTGAGGGTATTTTGTTATATAGTAATGTCCTTTGATCTGAAAAATGCTGGAGCAACTTACCAACATGCGATGAACATGATATTTTTGAGCATTTACGTAAAGTAAGAGAGTGCTATGTCAATGACCTTGCGATCAAAAGTCATCGCAAAGAAGATCATGTCAATGACTTGAGGATGGTGTTCGAAATAATGAGAAAACATTGACTCAAGATGAAGCCAACCAAGTCTTTCCTGGGGGTATCATCAGGCAACTTCCTTGGATTTATAGTAACATCTAAAGGGATATACATCGACCTCGAAAAAGTGAAAGCCATCCAAGAGATGCCACCTCCAAGAAATCTCAAAGAACTCAGAAGCTTAGAAGGGAGACTAGCTTATATCCGCATGTTTATATCCAACCTATCCGAAAAATGCCAACCATTCCAGAGGTTGATGAAGAAGGGCATTTTGTTTGTTTGGGACGGTGCTTGTCAAAGAGCTTTTGAAGATATCAAGAATTATCTCACAAAGCCGCATGTCCTAGCTGCACCAGTTTCAGGTAAACTTTTTTTGATTTATGTCAGGCTTATGCATCACTCTCTGGGAGCACTTCTTGCTCAAAAAAATGACGATAGTCATGAGCAAGCTATATATTATCTCAGTCTGATTATGATTGGTGCCGAGCATCGCTACAATCCGGTTGAAAAGAAATGTCTAGCATTGGTTTTCGTGGTACAAAAGATGCGACACTACCTGACTGGTCAATCCATCCATGTCATTTCAAGAGTTAATCCTCTACTAATACTCATGACAAAACCCAGATCACTGAACTCCAGGTTAGCCATGGGCAACACTGCTTTCACAATGCGACATGCCATTTGTGCCACAAAAAGCAGTTAAAGGCCAAGCAATAGCCGACTTCTTGGTAGATCATCCCATCCCCAAATCTTCTAAACTCTACGAAGACATCCCAGATGAGGTCTTCAAGTTGAATATCATCTCGGATTACCAGGTGTGGCAACTTTACTTTGACGGCACGTCAAGACGCAACCACAAAGGAGCAATTGTCACAAGGTGGGGGTAGTGCTTGTTGATCCCCACGGACACATCCTCCTTCAGGCTTATTTATTGACCAAGCCATGCTCCAATAACGTGGCTGAGTATAATGCCCTCATAATTGGTCTATAACTTTCTCAAGATATGGGTATCATATACCTTGAAGCCTACGGCGATTCTAAGTTGATTCTTAGCCAGATCAAAGGAGAACATGAGGTCCACCACAACGACCTACTTAACACCGTTCCCCGGCAACGGCGCCAAAAACTTGATGGGCAAAAACGAGTGTTTACCTTTTATAGTCGCAAGTGCACAACCATTGTCAAGTTATAGTATTTAAGATTGTCGATCCCACGAGGAACGGGAAATAGGAAGTGTTTGATTCAAGTTCAGTTCTCAAATTATGCGTGACAATTAGGGTTTTATTCAAGATAGTATGAAAGCATGATGAAGTGATGAGAGAGTGGATTTGGATTGTGTGTGAAAGGAATCACAATTAAAAAGATGAGAATTCAATAAGAGAGATGAAGGAATCTAGAATTGAATCCACTAGCTAACTCAAATTATAATCTATGAAAAATTCTCTTTTACCACATCTCATATTAGATTTATTAAGCATAAGATATCAAACCACTTAAGGAAAGCATAACTTATCAAATTATCACCTAATTGAAATTCAAACTCATGAAGAGAGTAATAACAAGATAATAATCCTAGAATTCATAAGCATAGCCTATCAAACCACTTAAGGAAAGCATAAACTATCAAATTCTTCTTCTATCGATTAGTTCTCTAGTTGATTAACCTAAACATGATCTTTTAAGCATAAGAGAGATGATTCATAAATACAAAAGAGATTAGACTAGTTTCATGCAACCTAGATCCCCACAAGAGTTTAGTTCAACATCTTGGGAAATTCAAACAAATAGAAAAAGAAAGAAAATAAAAAGAAAGGAAAAATTCTAAACTAATCTAACTACAAAGCAATTAAATCTAAACTACAAAAGCTATTAAATCTAAACTACAAAGCAAATAAATCTAAACTACAAAAGCTATTAAATCTAAACTACAAAGCAAATAAATAACAAGAAAGAAAAAGAAATAATAAAGAGAAATAAAGAAAAACCTGCAACTCATCATCATCAACTCATCCTCCTTTTGGTCCTTGAACAAGAAGAAGAAGATGGGATTGAAGGGGAGAAAATATTTATTTATTGAGGAAAAATTATTACAATGAAAGGTACTCTAAAACAAGAGCAACCCTTTCTCTCCAAAAGGAGTTTTACAAAATATTTCCCACCTCTAAACCCTCAGATACTACCCCTATTTATACCCCAACGGAGTTGATGTGAACCATTGGATCAAACTTGGCCAAAAAGGAAGAGAAAATCTTTCCTAAATTCGGAATCTGCTGCCGACCAATCGGTTGGCCGATCGGTTAGCCAACCGGTTAGCCAACCGGTTGGCCAACCGGTTGGTCAACCGATTGGTTCCCACCGGATTTTGTCTTTTCTTGATATTTTTGCACGAATTCTTCTTGGATTCCCTTGGTATCTTGGGCCTTCGTTTGTCTTCAGATTTGGGCTTCAACAATTGGTAGAAATTCAGAGAATTTGAGTCATTTGAGCTTTTATTCATTAATACTCCATTATTCTGCAAAATAAGATAAAACATGTTATTAGTAACATATTTATTGATATAAAATAGATAATGAGGTTATTAAAATGTCATTAAAATGTGATTATCAAATACCCCACACCTAAACTTTTGCTAGTCCTCTAGCAAGGAAGAAAAATGAAAAAAGAAAGAAAAATCCTAACTCACTTTCGCAGAATCGCGGTTGTATTTAGCGATACAACAAGCCTTTAAACCCCTAGGTTACCCTAGTGGACGAAGTTGTAGTCTCGTGAGGGTTTGCAGTGAATATACCCACAAAATTCAGTCAACTTGCCAATTTAAAGAAGCTAATTGAATAATTCAAAATGCCACAAGTCGGTTAATACTCAAGAAAACGTTTTATCATGATTTCAAAGTAAACTTCTTAAGAAAATCCTTCCATTGTAGTGATACAAAACCAAGTTTTTCTCAAAGATTTAATTCAAAAGTTTTGAAGGAAACATGCTAACTCTTTGTTTCAAACAATGTTCAAGTCTCTTAACCCATTTTGAACAATCCGAACATATACCATTATTTCCATATATATAAAAACATGGTTAGTTTTTGGTAGTCTTGTTCTTTTTAATCGGCTTTCTAAGTGACCATCTAGCGAGTTTTGGGCCAATGAATCCCAACCCAATTGGGCTTAGGTCATTAAGCATAAAAATACTCCTCGGGCTTAATTACTCAGTCAACTTAGGCTTAGTATAAAGAACTACCGATGATTTTAAGAGAAAATTATTTGGTGCCCATTTTTCGCACTCTTTTTGTTAAGTTAGTATAATATATATATGTGTATATGTATATATGTTCTGAAAAATATTTGGATTAATGCAACTTAAAGAATCATTTTCAACTCTAAGTTAAGCACGCAAAAATTTCATCACTCTGATTAAACATCCAACTTAAACTTTAGTAAAGTATACCACTTTGAAAATCATTCTTTCGAAATTTATTTAAAATTATCATAAAAGGTAAACTTAAGTGTATAACTAACTCGTGATTAGAAGACTATTAATCAACTCTATTAAGTTGGCAAGTGACAATTTTTTTTTTTTTAAAGAAAAAGAAAATGAAAAATAAATAAGAAAAAGAAAATGAAAAATGAGAAAATGAAAGATGACTAAAATACAGAGAAATTTGACTAAGTCCCACCCCACACCTAAAATTTGTATTGTCCTCAATGTAAATGCAGAAAGTAACATAGAGAAGAGTGGAAGCACTTACGGATGTTCTGATGACTGAACACCGAAAAAAAAAAATCTGATTTTCCGTGAATGAGGGGAGACTAAACCAAAATAATTTTTTTTTTTTAGTATTATGCAGGTGCTTTACAAGATTTTTTTTAGAGAACAAGAAACTCTCACATGAGAGAAGAATAAATTCTTTTATTATTATTGTGGGACAACAAACAAACATGTAGAATAAAAGATGAAACATGAGAAGCTCACATTCTACATTAACTCCTACCTTATTGTGAAAATTCTACCCGAAATTTAAAGAATTTCAAAATGATATAATTATCGATGTGCTTAAATTCCAAAAATTTCGTGGTTTTAGTGATGTGTGCAAAGAATGGAAGGTAGTTATTAATGGTTGTATGCTTTTGAACTTAGATTCATTATTAACAAAAATTTCATCAAAAATGAAATCTTGTTGTTTTCTATTTTCTACAAACCTAGGTTCATTAACACGTGGTTCTTCAAATGTTGGTATCGGGATGCATGTATTCAACATAATTCTCTCGCTCAAGGATTTGATTATTAACCCGTTACCCGACCGTTGTGAATGGATTGCATTCACTTGATCGTGAAAAGTTGAACCCGAAGTTCCTTGGATTGGTCACGGGTTGACTCGAAATGTTCCTTTCTCTCTTTCACTCACGGCGTTTGCTAGTTGTCCTAGTTGGGTTTCTATCCCGGCGATGGCTTGAGTGTTCGAGTTGATCGCTTGGTTGGTTGTTTGCATGAAGGAATTTAGAGTGTTGGATGATTGAGTCAACAGTTGGTGGTGGTTTTGATCATGGCTTCTAAACCCTTTCTATGACACCAAGACGCTTTTCCGGATCCGGGTTAGGGAATTCAAAAGGTAGATTTGAGTGATGGAAATTGTTTGGTGGATTGAACGAATCATGTTTCCCTAGGAATTTGTTGGTTTGAGGTGGGATTGACGCTTTGATTTCGGGTAACTTCCTTGATTCCACGCAAAGTTGGGATGATTCCGCCAACCGGATTGTAGGTTGGGGCAAAGGATCATTTCTAGGAGGTGGAATGCAGCGTTAACGACCTAGTGGCCGATCGGATCCTAAAAGAGGGCATTCATCGGCAACATGAGATGGGGACCGACAATTGTGACAACCCGAGGCGAGATTTGATTGACTTGAGCAGAGCGTTCTTTGATTTCGAGAGCTTCTAGCCTACGATGATCGCCGCCATCTTTGCTTCACGGCTATATTCGCTCCTAAGGAAGGACCACTAGATTGGGCTTGAGAAACCGATGCACCACGGTCATCACGGTGTTCCCATTGCATGGTTTTTCCGATGCACTCTCTAAGAAATCCCACGCTTCATCGGCATTTTTCTTCATAAAATCCCTTGACACATAGACTCTAAGGAAGTTTTTGCGGGGTAGTCCAATCCTTCAGAAATGATTTGGCACAATCGCCATTTTTCCGCACTCATGGTGAGGACATTGGATGAGGAGATCCTTAAACCTATCGAAATACTTCGAATGGCTCACCCGACAATCCTAAAATTTGAATGTTGTTTCGAGCTTGACCGTTTTGTGAATTGGGAAGAATTTTTTAGAAAAACTTTTACAAAATCATCCCGTGTTGAAATCGAATCGTGGGTAAGTGCATGACCATTTTTGCTTTGTCCTTAAGAGTGAAGGGAATAAATCGAAGCTTAATTGCATCCTCGCTAGGTCTTTCATTTTAATCATGAGGCGGACTTCTACAAATTGAGAGATGAAAATATATCGTCTTGGTTTACGTTCCTAAGAATTTTGGAAGCATGTTGATGAAATGTGGTCTGAGTTCAAATTAGTTCCATTTGCTTCGAAGCTTAATGCATGAAGGGATAGCATTCCTAGTTGGGTAGCGATATCTTGAAGAACGGAGGATTGGCCATTTCGCTTGGTTGAGAAGTTGAATCGAGCTAACTAAACGATTTGTATTATCCCTAATCCAAGTTTGCATAAACCAAAATCAAGATTTTTTTTTTTTAATAAAAAATGAAAAAGTTAGTGAGATGGTGAAAAGAGAAGAAGAGGGAAGAAGAAAAGAAAAATTAACAAATCAAGGCAATCACTTTTCAATCACCCTAACTCTAGGGTTAAGCCTAAACTCACTAGACCAGCTCCTAACCAAAACTCCCTAAGTGAAAAAATCCGGTTCACGTGGGTAATTAGCCGTAAGGATAGTACTAGAGGGAGATCAAAGATCAATTAAGTACCTCGTTCCTTGCGGTAACTACGCAACCCCTAAACCTTGCCTTAGACACCAATTAATCCAAATAAACTAGACCAGTTCACTCAAGAATTTCTTGTTCCTTATTGAGCTCGAATCCTTAGGGGCCAACGCCTAATTCTTTTAGGAGGCTTGGGTTTGTGTAGTAAGGAATCGTGATTTTTGGCTGAAGGAAAGGGTGATGAAATCCCTCACCTTATCTTGATTAATGGGTTTTGCCCTTAAAGATATTTTCGTGAGTGTCAATTCAAAATGCTCAAATCACTTTGGTGAATTCCTACCATTATATGCAATGCGACCCTAGAAATTAAAAGCAACTAAAAAGGATGAGAAAGAAAAATATTTTTTTTTTTTTTAATTATGGTCAAGAAGAAAAGAAAGTCAGTTTTTTTTTTTTATATTAACCTAATTGTCTCTAATGTGATGAACTACTTATAGGGTGGAATTAAAAATACTAGAGAGAAGAGTTACCTACGCAAAAGCAATGCAAAGCCTCGTTGGAGGCAACCTTCAATCTCGAATCTTCAACTCCTTGCCTTCAAGCTCTTTTGTCATTCACAATAGACAAACACACAAGTTAAAGAACTAAAAAATTCCTACTTAACACCGTTCCCGACAGCGGCCAAAACTTGATGGGCAAAACGAGTGTTTACCTTTTATAGTCGCAAGTGCACAACCATTGTCAAGTTATAGTATTTAAGATTGTCGATCCCACGAGGAACGGAAATAGGAAGTGTTTGATTCAAGTTCGGTTCTCAAATTATGTGACAATTAGGGTTTTATTCAAGATAGTATGAAAGCATGATGAAGTGATGAGAGAGTGGATTTGGATTGTGTGTGAAAGGAATCACAATTAAAAGATGAGAATTCAATAAGAGAGATGAAGGAATCTAGAATTGAATCCACTAGCTAACTCAAATTATAATCTATGAAAAATTCTCTTTTACCACATCTCATATTAGATTTATTAAGCATAAGATATCAAACCACTTAAGGAAAGCATAACTTATCAAATTATCACCTAATTGAAATTCAAACTCATGAAGAGAGTAATAACAAGATAATAATCCTAGAATTCATAAGCATAGCCTATCAAACCACTTAAGGAAAGCATAAACTATCAAATTCTTCTTCTATCGATTAGTTCTCTAGTTGATTAACCTAAACATGATCTTTTAAGCATAAGAGAGATGATTCATAAATACAAAAGAGATTAGACTAGTTTCATGCAACCTAGATCCCCACAAGAGTTTAGTTCAACATCTTGGGAAATTCAAACAAATAGAAAAAGAAAGAAAATAAAAAGAAAGGAAAAATTCTAAACTAATCTAACTACAAAGCAATTAAATCTAAACTACAAAAGCTATTAAATCTAAACTACAAAGCAAATAAATCTAAACTACAAAAGCTATTAAATCTAAACTACAAAGCAAATAAATAACAAGAAAGAAAAAGAAATAATAAAGAGAAATAAAGAAAAACACGCAACTCATCATCATCAACTCATCCTCCTTTTGGTCCTTGAACAAGAAGAAGAAGATGGGATTGAAGGGGAGAAAATATTTATTTATTGAGGAAAAATTATTACAATGAAAGGTACTCTAAAACAAGAGCAACCCTTTCTCTCCAAAAGGAGTTTTACAAAATATTTCCCACCTCTAAACCCTCGATACTACCCTATTTATACCCCAACGGAGTTGATGTGAACCATTGGATCAAACTTGGCCAAAAAGGAAGAGAAAATCTTTCCTAAATTCGGAATCTGCTGCCGACCAATCGGTTGGCCGATCGGTTAGCCAACCGGTTAGCCAACCGGTTGGCCAACCGGTTGGTCAACCGATTGGTTCCCACCGGATTTTGTCTTTTCTTGATATTTTTGCACGAATTCTTCTTGGATTCCCTTGGTATCTTGGGCCTTCGTTTGTATTCAGATTTGGGCTTCAACAATTGGTAGAAATTCAGAGAATTTGAGTCATTTGAGTTTTTATTCATTAATACTCCATTATTCTGCAAAATAAGATAAAACATGTTATTAGTAACATATTTATTGATATAAAATAGATAATGAGGTTATTAAAATGTCATTAAAATGTGATTATCAACCTTATACCCTACCATGAAGCGACAATGAAGCTTGCTCATTCATTCAAAGGCTTCTACATCAATTGTGTAGCCCGCCTTAAAAACACTCATGCAGATGCTTTGCCATCCCTCACAACCACTCTTGCCTTGACTTCCAAGTCTACTAGGAGCATCAAAGTGGCTAACCATAAATTATGCTCTGCAGAACAAATCCTGGAATCTAACAAAGTGCATGTCAGGCCAACTCACTTCAAATCTAATGATTGGTGTTTCCCGATCATTGATTATGTCTTGCACGGAATACTACCAGATAATCTGAAGCAAGCAACCTCTATCGAAAGAAGAGCTTCACGCTTCTTCTATGACTCTACTACGCAGACTCTGTACTGTCGATCATTCAATGGCGTGCTACTCCGATGTTTATCACCAAGTGAAGCTCGAGAAGCACTCAAGAAAACCCACGACGGTATATGTGGAGCTCATCAACCGGGTCCTAAACTTCAAGACTGACTTTGTCATCTAGGCTATTACTAGCCAACGATGATTGTAGATGTGGTGGCTTACGCCAAACGATTTCATGCGTGTCAAGTCCACGCCGACTTCTTGCACCAACCTCCAGAAGAGTTGCATCCGACTACCACCTCATGGCCATTCAAGACCTGGGGTATGGACATTATTGGGCCAATTAGCACACCATCTGCTAAAGGCCATCGATTTATCCAGGCCATCACTGATTACTTCTCCAAAATCTTACAACCTTTTTGATTAGCAAATCGTTCACCTAATGATTGAAGTGTAGATTTTGAAGAATGATGATGATGATGAAGTTCAAGGGCAACACTACTCGATGGTTGATGATCAGATGATGAAGAACGAGGTTGAGGATGCGATTGATGAGGCTTTGGGGGATAAAAAGCTTCCTTGTTCTCAAAACTCAAACCCTAGATCACCTCCAATCAATGATCTCTTCTTTCTCTCTCTTTCTCTTACATAGAGCCCACAATAGATCAGAAAAGAGATATCCTAGACTTTGTAGAAGTTGGAGGTCAAAAGAACGACGAACGGCTGAGATTAAAATATCAAATCTGCTAAAATACGTCGTCACCATTGATGGGTAAACCCAACCATCGATGGTTCATTGTAGACCATGGATGGTTACTGTTCATCTCTCGAGAAAATCATCAATTGGTTCCTGTAGTCCATTGATGGTTCACTGTTTTATGAGTAAAATGCGGAGATGAACCCCACATTTCCAACTAAGTCTTTTAGACTTTTCTTTAAGGTGCCAAAAATATAGTGTTAACTTGGCATACCTTTCATACTTGTTGTCTGAACAAGCTTTTGGGGACTTATCACTCTATTGCAAAGAGTTGATAAATTGGTTTTATCATCAGAGGTGGAATTTTTAACTTGATGATGATTTTTGAGGACTTATCGCTCTATTGAAGAGAGTCGATAAGTTGATTTTATCAGAGGTGTGGAGTTAACTTGATAAAGTTGGGTACTTGTGGTTTGAGCAAGATTTTGAGGACCTATCGCTCTATTGAAGAAAGTCGATAAGTTGATTTTATCAGAGGTGTGGAGTTAACTTGATAAAATTGGGTACTTATAATTTGAACAAGATTTTGAGGACCTATCGCTCTATTGATGAGAGTCGATAAGTTTAGATTTTGTCGGGGGACAAAATATGAAACCTGTGATTTGAACAAGGTTTAAGGCCTGTGATGTGAACAAGGCTTACATGGCTTATAGTGTGAACAAGGCTTTGGGCTTGTGGTTTGAACAAGGCTTTGGGCTTGTGGTTTGAACAAGATTTTGAGGACCTATCGCTCTATTGATGAGAATCGATAAGTTGATTGTCGGAGGTGTAAGGTTAACATGACAAGATTGTGTTACGATGTGAGCAACTTTGTGGACTTATCATCCTATTGAGGAGGATTGATAAGTTGGTTATCAAACTCTGCTGAGGATGTGTACAGATTTTGATAGGATTGTGTTGTAATTTGAACAACTTTGTGGATCTATCATTCTATTGGAAAGGAATGATGAGTTGATTGACGGGGTTTAGTTGTGATTTGAACAATTTTGAGAAACTTATCTGCTGGGGAGGATTGATAAGTTGATTATATCATCAGAGGTATAGTGTTGACTTGATGAAGATACGTTGCGATCGGAGCAACTTTGAGGACCTATCATCCTGTTGAGGAGGATTGATAAGTTGATTGCGATTTAAGCAAATTTGAGGACTTATCATCCTATTGATGAGGATTGATAAGTTGTTTGTCGTGATTTAGGTATGATTTGAATAACTTTGAGGACTTATCGCTCTTATTGAAGAGTGTCGATAAGTTGATTTTATCGAGGTGTGGAGTTAACTTGATAAAATTGGGTACTTATAATTTGAACAAGATTTTGAGGACCTATCGCTCTATTGATGAGAGTCGATAAGTTTAGATTTTGTCGGGGACAAAATATGAAACCCGTGATTTGAACAAGGTTTAAGGCCCGTGATGTGAACAAGGCTTACATGGCTTATAGTGTGAACAAGGCTTTGGGCTTGTGGTTTGAACAAGGCTTTGGGCTTGTGGTTTGAACAAGATTTTGAGGACCTATCGCCTATTGATGAGAATCGATAAGTTGATTGTCGGAGGTGTAAGGTTAACATGACAAGATTGTGTTACGATGTGAGCAACTTTGTGGACTTATCATCCTATTGAGGAGGATTGATAGTTGGTTATCAAACTCACGAGGATGTGTACAGATTTTGATAGGATTGTGTTGTAATTTGAACAACTTTGTGGATCTATCATTCTATTGGAAAGGAATGATGAGTTGATTGACGGGTTTAGTTGTGATTTGAACAATTTTGAGAAACTTATCCGGGAGGATTGATAAGTTGATTATATCATCGAGGTATAGTGTTGACTTGATGAAGATACGCTATGACGGAGCAACTTTGAGGACCTATCATCCTGTTGAGGAGGATTGATAAGTTGATTGCGATTTAAGCAAATTTGAGGACTTATCATCCTATTGATGAGGATTGATAAGTTGTTTGTCGTGATTTAGGTATGATTTGAATAACTTTGAGGACTTATCGCTCTTATTGAAGAGTGTCGATAAGTTGATGTTAGAGGAGTTCGCCAAGACGCGACGCTGTGCTACGATGTTGAATCGTAGACTTTGTCGTCTTTTACGGGCAAGAGACTAACCGGCAACACGTGTTAGGCATTGACTTTAGGGTTATTGGCCAACCCCCAGCCATCAACGGACTTGATGAGCCTTTACCGATTACCGTTTGAATCGGGCTAGCATGCAGATTATCTAAATCCGTTCTGCATGTGACGTTGTGCTAAAAGAATAAAACTCTTTTAGGCTTAATGCTACGATGTTGAATACGTAAGCTTCGTCTTTCTCACGGGAATAGACGACCCGGCTGCATGTATTAGATGCAGGCTTATCTCTGCTTAGGTTTCGAGATAAAATTCCCCAGATTTGAATTCTGATGTCTTCTTCGATCGGTAAAAGACTAAACCGGCAACGTGTGTTGGCGTTGACTTACCCTACTTAGGATTCGGGATAAAATTCCCCACACGTGTGAGGCGTGGATTGTGGTGTTATTAATAACAACCTTGAGGACTTATCGCTCTATTAAAGAGAGTCGATAAGTTGATTTTCAGAGGTGTTAGGTTAACATGACAAGGATACATTGCGATCGGAGCAATTTTGAGGACTTATCGCTCTATTGAAGAGAGTCGATAAGTTGATTGTCAGAAGAGGTCGCCTTGCTAATAACGAGACGAGCTAATCTTAATTTTGTGGGGATTGCGTTGCGATGTGAGCAACTTTGTGGGCTTATCATCCTATTGGGGAGGATTGATAAGTTGATTTTGGTGGTGCTGCTGCACGTTGAAGTGCTTACATTGTCAAAAGTATTTTGTTAACTTGACAATATTTAGAATTTATCATTCTACTCGGAAAATAATAAATAATCAACCCCCAGTCTTTGGGATACATGACGTCTTTGGACAAAATCGACGACGTTTGTAATTATTCTAGGTTGATACTAACCGAGTCTTCGGCCTCGCGATTTAGAGCCGGGTCATCAATAGCCGTCTTTGGAGTCGATCTCCTCTTCTTGACTTCAATCCTAGCAATAATTGATTGACTGTGCATACAGGAGACTAGTTGTTTCGGGGCGACATTTTGCAACCCCATTCGAGCTAGGAGATTGGTTTGTAAATTGTCTTGAGCGGTGTCAATCGAGCGGTATGTCATACACATCGAGCATCGAAGAGCCATGCTTGAAACCGTTCGGCGAAGACTTTGATAGGCTCTCCCTCCTTTTGCTTAAAGGCAAGGAGAGAAGTGGCGATGATCTCGTGTCATCTTCAAAGAATCGTGGACAGAAGAGTCCGTCTAAATCGCCCATTTCGGATACATCCTGCGAGCGGTTTCATGAACCATTCAAAAGCAACCCCCTTGAGGGTGCCAATGAACAAACGAGCTGTTATGGCATCGTTTGACATCCCATTCCCAGTCTGTGACTTAAAATGGTAGATGTGTTGGTTCGGTGATCCCGTGCCGTCGAAAGCTTGTAGCGTCGGGATTTTGAATTTTGGAGGATAAGGAACCGTATCCCATTCTGCAGGATACGGTCTGACAACCCCCTGATCTTGGAGCTCGCACCTATTAGCCATGGCATTGAGGCGGGCTTCCAGTTCTTGCATTTTTGCCGATTGAGGACTTTGTTCGTTTTCGGCCTCTCTTCCTTCTTCAAATAAAGATTCTATGTGATGAGCTTCTTGATCAGAAGCTTCATTCACTTTTTCTTTTCGTTTTGAGGATTGACCCCTCCTCCGTGATGATTTTGGTTGAGGTGTTGAGTCGACTATCTGAAGTTGAGCTCTATCCGCGATAAGTTGGGCTACCATTTCTCGGAGTTGATCGATGGACTCTTGTTGTGATCGCAGGGCTTCTTGCATCATAGCCTGATGCTCTTGAGCCTCTTCTTGAAATCTTGACATTCTCCGTCGTGTAGGCGGTGCTCACATGCTCCACGAAGAACTAGAGGATTGAGATTCGCGATGGTGAATGCTCATCATCGGACTCAATTCCTTTAGCCAACTTTTGATAGTTGACGGGGGATATGACCCCTGTTCGAGTCCGAGTATGTCGGTAAACTCCGTCGGAGTAATTCAAAGCCTCTTTCAAGCCGGGGGACCGATTTGCCTCTGGCTCATTAGAGCTAGGGATTGACGGTCTGCCTACTCCAATCATGCTAGAAATGACTGCAAGGTATTCGACCTCTGAAGTCTCCTTCCTGTGAGAATGCCGTCGTTCGGTGGACCAAATGACACTTGTCAATCGGTCAAACACCGATGGCTTCGTTGCATTTGAGCAGCATCGACATGCCGATGATTTGGCATTTGGAATGCGAGGATCGCGTTTGAGCACTTGAACGCGAGGTTGAGACCCGCGTTTTGGATTGGGGACGCGAGGTCCAAGTTTGAATGCTTGAACGCGGGGTTGAGACCCGCGTTTTGGATTGGGGACGCGAGGTCCAAGTTTGAATGCTTGAACGCGGGGTTGAAACCCGCGTTTTAGATTGGGGACGCGAGGTCCAAGTTTGAATGCTTGAGCGAGGTTGAGACCAGCGTTTTGGATTGGGGACGCGAGGTTCGTGTTCGGGCACATAAGCGAGGCTTGCGTTACGTAAAAAGCGAAGCTCAAGATCGCGTTTTGCTCACAAACGCCAAATTCGCTGGTTGGTCGATTGGCCATCTCGGTACGTGTTCTTGGCGGCGGCACTCCTTTTCGCTGATTCGAGGCTTTTGCAGCAACACCACCATCTTTACTGATCAGGTTAGCCACGGCAATCGAAGAGACTTTGGTCTCCTTAGAGGCTTTGTGGATCTTGCGCATAGCCTTGGGGCTAAGGGATCCGGAGGAGAGTGCCTCCTCGAACTTGGCTTGATCGAACTCTACGGTCAGAGTTTCAACAGTCGTCCCAATGAGCTTGACGTCGGATTGCGCCACCACCTCTTCATCGGTGAAAGAGATCGTCCCCAGCGGAGTCGCCATCTTTTTTTCGCGAGGAAAAATTGAGAAAATGTAAAATTGATCTATTCTATTTGAAGAATAATGAATACAATCTCTCGAATACAATCTCTCTCTCTAACTGACTTAGATAAAAAGAAATTATAAATTTCTCGATCGGTTGCCCAATTTACAAAAGAAGGAAGGGTCAACGGAGATCCTTCCTTTTGTTTAAAACTGGATTCTTCACGGTGGCGATAGGAGCTTGAATCTTGTATCCCGTTGACGATCCGACCGTCTTGACTCGTGGGACGAGGTTGAAAAATAACTCGCAGGAGCAAGTTTAGAACTCTGACCGAGTTAAGAACTCTTTGATAGAGTTGATTTTAGAAAAGGATTAGTAATCCTTTTAGCCAAGAATGGCGGAGAAGAACTTGCCGTGCAAGTTTGAAAACTGTAATCGAGTTGAACTCTCTAGGAGAGTTGATGCCAGCAAAGGAGGTTTGATCCTTTCTTTAGAAAAATATAGATCTTCAAGAAAATCTCAATATCTCCAAATCCAACCGGTAGAAATCAATCTCCACCGTTCAGAATTAGGAACAATGAGTGTTGAGGCTGCCCTCCATGTTTCCCTCCGATCAGACCACGGATGAAGGTCCGATCGTCATGCCGATCACAGCTGCGCAGAAGAAACCGTTCTCTGCACAATTAGCTTTGGTAAAACCTCGATATCTCCAGATCCAACCGATAGAAAGCAATCTCCACCGTTCAGAATTAGGAAAGATGAGTGGTGAGGCTTCCCTCCAATTTTCACTCCGATCAGACCACGGATGAAGGTCCGATCGTCATGCCGATCACAGCTGCGCAGAAGTGGCTTTTCTTTTCTCCCTCCTTCTCTCCTTTTTGTTTTGTTCTCCGGCCAAACCCTTTCAACCCCCCTCCATTTGGCTGTGAAAACCCCCCATTTATAGGGATTAAAGGGGTATAACCGCCCCCTTAAATTGCTCCATAATGGGGGTTTAGTGGGGTGTAACCGCCCCCCCTTAAATCTCTCAAACGGTTTAGGAACCGTTCAACTCATGTTTGAATGAGTCAAAACGCGAAGTTCGTGTTCTGGAGCAAGCCTCGCGTCTGCATTTTAGTGCAGGAACGCGGGGATGGACCTCCGCGTCTACATTTTAACTAGGACGCGGGGCTGGCGGCCCGCGTTTTGAGCTTCGAACGCGGGCCATGTGCTCCGCGTTTTAGGCTTCGAACGCGGGCCATGTGCTCCGCGTTTTAGGCTTCGAACGCGGGCCATGTGCTCCGCATTTTGAATTGAAACGCGGAGATGAGTCCCGCGTTTTGAATTGAAACGCGGGAGGTGAGCCCGCGTTTTGCTTTGAAGAGATCAATACTTGTGATCTCTTTTCACAAGGATTGTCAACTTGTAATCCTTGTACTCTGGAGACATTAGCTTCTGATTCTCCTTTGTTGTCGTGAAAGTCGTCAGCTTGTAACCTTCATTGATAGTGTTTCGCGGATATTGGCTGTCTTCAGTAATTTTTTTTACAGCCTACAAAGGCCATCGATTTATCCAGGCCATCACTGATTACTTCTCCAAAATCTTACAACCTTTTTGATTAGCAAATCGTTCACCTAATGATTGAAGTGTAGATTTTGAAGAATGATGATGATGATGAAGTTCAAGGGCAACACTACTCGATGGTTGATGATCAGATGATGAAGAATGAGGTTGAGGATGCGATTGATGAGGCTTTGGGGGATAAAAAGCTTCCTTGTTCTCAAAACTCAAACCCTAGATCACCTCCAATCAATGATCTCTTCTTTCTCTCTCTTTCTCTTACATAGAGCCCACAATAGATCAGAAAAGAGATATCCTAGACTTTGTAGAAGTTGGAGGTCAAAAGAACGACGAACGGCTGAGATTAAAATATCAAATCTGCTAAAATACGTCGTCACCATTGATGGGTAAACCCAACCATCGATGGTTCATTGTAGACCATGGATGGTTACTGTTCATCTCTCGAGAAAATCATCAATTGGTTCCTGTAGTCCATCGATGGTTCACTGTAGACCATCGATGGGTTCAATTTGCCATCAATTATTAGATAGATCAGATCGAGAGATTTCCATAAAGCTATTATAATACCAAATCCGATAACTAAGTTAAAAGTTATGACTCGTGCAAGTTTCAGTCTCGGTATATGTTTCATTCCTGCTGCTGGCTGTTTCGACGTTGTCTAACTAAAACATTCATATCTCGAGCTATATATCTCCGAACTAAGTTCCGTTTATTCCTATGGATTCGTAACAACGAGACGGACACTTCCATATGCTCAAAATAGAGTTTTACTCTTGATATTTTTTCCAGAATCAGCTGTGATTAACTTGTTATCTTGAAATCTTTTCAAATCAGCTATATATCGATGGTTGATTGTAGTCTATCGATTGTGCAAATTTTGTTTTCTGAATTTCTGCGATTGTTGATTATAGTTCACCGATGACTTGACTGACCATCGATGGTGCCTCGTGACCATCGATGGTTCAAATGTTGAAATCAACGTTCGTGTTGATTTTTGCATCATTTTGAACCGTAATTTGTTCGTACCTGTTTATACCTGAAATGTATCATCTCACACACGCATCAGTAGCAAATGAAAGTTTGTTATTAATCAAACAAGAGATATTGCACGAACATCGTTACACCCCGAACAATGTTCTAACACATACTTCCCTTGACATAGCCTTGTTTCCGTCAACTTCTGATTGAAACTTGAATAAGAAGAAATTGTTACCTAATGGTTGAACATCCATCTCTCTACTGATCCTCCACACAAGCTTCAGTGTCTGACTAAGACCATCCACCAGTACAAATTTCTTCGTCCAAACTCTGCCTAAGAGCCAAAGAGAGCTTTGTTGTACCACTTGATCCACATACCCATCCTCCATGACCACCGTCGCATCATCATCATCCGACAAGGATAATTGTTGAATCAACTCTTCAGGAAAGCCCTCCATGGTGAAAACTCTCCGTTGAAAACTCAAAAATAAACTCAAAGAATGACACAGCAACTCCTAAGAGGAAGAAAATAAGATTTTTATGGAAAGATGTTTGCACAAAGCAATATAATGGCCACTACTAGAGCGAACCCTAGAAGGAAAAGATTATTCATATTCACTTAACAGACATGTATGATGGTATTTCTTATAGAATCACATGAGTATTAGTATCAATATCCGTGATTTATAAGCAAATAAAAACATGATAAATAATATACCTAATTGCATCTTTATTATATACTTAGTGTCTAAAAGTTATTGAAGCTATAAAAATAACCAATCTAGTAACGAGATGTTAGAAAACATACTAATTAATTTGGTAATTTAGCTAGGGAAAAAGCGATGGTATAAGGCCCTCAAGTGAGTTATTATATATGGTAGGGTTATTTGGATATTAGCCCCTGAATTCAATATTTCGATATTAGCCCTGCCCCCAAATCTTTGAAATTGATCTTAAGCCTCTTCTTGCAAATCTTCAATATTTTGATATTAGCCCCCCAAATCTTTGAAATTGAACTCAGGCCCCCACCAAATCCTATTAGTATGTTGAAATAAGTCCGTCTAGTTAAAATCAGTTAAAAATTTTGGGGCTGGGATATTCCATTTACTTTAGTGTTTTCAGTGATTTACCAGTTATAGTCCTCTCGCACAAATCTAAGCGCATTAACCACTTTAACTTATACCGGTTAAGCGTACCAAATCCGTTAAATAAAACTCTAATTCAAACCCATTTTTAACTTCATCTTCTCTAACATCTTCACCAACAGGAATCTATCTGTTGCAAATTTGGGATTAGGGCTAAAGAGAGCCAATGGGGAAGATGTTGGGGAAAATGAAATAGAAAATATTTTTAGGTTAGAGTTTTATTAAATGGATTTGGTAGTTTAACGGGTAAGTTAAAATGGTTAATGGGTTTGAGTTTGTGTGAGTGGGTTATAACCGGTAAATCACTAAAAAAGTTAAAGTAAACAGAATATTCCTTCCATTTTAAATAAAATTCCACTAGGGGGTCTTATTTCAACATACCAATAGGAATTTTTTTGGGGTGGGGCTAACATCAAATTAACCCTAATATAGTATGGGCAAAATAATAATATCATAGTGTAGAAAATGAAATATTCGACGGTAATCAATATTTTGTAATAGAATTTTTCTTTTTCTCCTTTCTAGCTTGGAGTCCAAATTTATAATCTTTTTAACAAGTTGTTACAATATACTATGCAGTGATTTTTTCAACTTTATCAAAATATTGTCTAGTCTCATGTTTGTATATGGTTGATCAGTTCCATCCATTTGTCACCGCTGATGCTAGACTTTTCCAAATGATGATTTAAGATCAGTTGAGAAGCGGTACAAAAAAACTACTTAATTGACCATTAAATAATAGAGGTTTTTAAAAGTTGTGATATTTCCATTATTTTTTGACGAATAATGAAGAGGATCCAAATCTAATAATAGTATGCATACAATCCGGATTTTACAATTGGGCTAGTTAGATCATAACACATCAGCTAACGACGGTCAAAAGTTAAATCTGCTTAACTTGCTAAAGTGTGGGACATCTGTACTTTGCCTAATTAACCTAGGTCGTGGCTCTAAGTCTAACCAACAAGCCCCCGGATAGGCAGCCAATGTCCATGATGACCAAACTCGCCTCAATTCCGGTACCATGTTTTGCTCCAGCCCGGCCAAATCTTACGGTAGTTTGCCTAATTGGAGATAATTGATTCGCGTTGTGTCATATCCTCAACGTATCATATTAGGAGATATCAACCGATAACCAATCTCTCTGATTGCCAACTACCATAACTTCTCTGATCCTAATACACATCAAAGGAACCTTCCTCCACCAATGAGGTCCTGACACACGGATTTAGTTGCCCACTAAGTAAATACCACAACTAACTCGGCCGATAGGATGATGACACATGTACTACCTGATGTGCTCAGGTGATCGGTATAAATATGCCGACCTATCTTTGGTAAAAGGGACTCTCATTCTTTGATAGGCTTAGCACCACCGACCTTAAACTTATGAATTCTTTTCTAAAATCCGTACATACATACCTATTGCTTTGACCTTTATCATCAAGGGTTCTATTTAGGCATCAGAAGGACAATTGTGGATAATCCACCATCATCAATTTAACGCTTTCTTTGTGTTACATATGCCACATTAAAGATCAGATCACTATCCGCCATCAAATTAATAAGATCAAAGGGCCCTTTGCATCGAGTCCAATCGAGCTGTAAACATGCAATACATTCTAACGGTATAATTATTCTACCATTTTCATATGTAGTATTAGAAAAATAGTATACTTAAACTCGGTAAAATATTATTCCAAAAGAAACTAGGTCAAGGATTGATGATAGAGATTGTATGAATTACTACTTGCCGCCATATATGGCTACGGAAATTATTATGATTCATTCTTAACACAATCATTTAATATGGAGTGTACACATCTTGCAATTATAACCATTCACTCCATCCACTCAAAACAAGTCCGAGAACACCTCAACGAGACCTACCTCAGATCCACTGATATCTTCTTCTCTCTGGCCAATTCTTCACCTCTATTTTGTTTTGTTTTGTTTTGTTTTGGATGCATCCTTTCCTCTTTTAATGAATCCAAGGGTTTTTTGCCTATAAACCCAAGATTTTACTCTTATTTACTTTTTGGCCCACACATTTCCAAAATCACTCTAAAGCTCAAAATACACTATCTGACTACTGAATTATTTGTAGATCTGCTTTGTGTAGTCCAGCAGTTTCGAATGCATAATGATGTTATAAGCGTAATTTGTTATTTTTGGTTTTAAGTAATTTGCTATATTTTGATGGAAGTTGTTGTATACTGGACCGCTGAAATATACAAAGTGAGTTCGAAATATTCAATATGATATTTTTTGTTTCAGAGTGATTGTGAAAGTGGAAGGATTTAAAAATAAATAGACACGAAGTTTAGGGTTTATCGGCAAAAACGCTAACCTAATCCCATAATAAAACAGCTTACCTGTGAACAGTACTCCTCACACTCACAGCCAATATCGCAGTGTACTATCAAGAGACTAGAATGGACCAAGTCTGGTCATGTATCACCACCCTGTCCTCTTCTTCCGCCTCTCCTTCTTCTCTCCTCCTCATCGCCAGCGCCGACAAATCCATCCTCCTACGGGCCGAAACAACGGCCCAAGAACTCATCACCTTCTCCATCTCCCTTATGGGCTTCGGCTCATCAAAGACCCTCTGGGCCTCCAGCGCATTCCCTCTCTCCTCTCTCACTCCCTGCCACTTCCTCACTCAGCTTGTCCAAGAAATCATAACCTTATCCTCTACTGTTTCCATTCTTCCTTATGAAAACAGTGGGCCAAGACTTGATCTTGGACCCATATCTTATGCTATTAACAAGGCCCAAGAGTCGGCCCGGTTCCTGTTCACGCTTGTCCTAACCTGCCGCCTCTTCTGGCTGTGCGCCGTCGACGCGCCCGCAGAAGCCGGCTTCCTGTTTTTCCGCTCCGTGGGCTTCTGCTGGAGCTCCTGGAGGACGCACCACTTGGTGATCACATACCTCTATATATATATATATATATATATACTATATATATATATATATATATATATATATATATATATATATATATATATATATATATATATATATATATATATATATATATATATATATATATATATATATATATATATATATATATATATATATATATATATATATATATATATATATATATATATATATATATATATATATAATATATATATATATATATACTATATATATATATATAAATTAGATCGTGTCTTTTTTAAAACCCGCCACATTACCTCTCTAGGCACTCTATCATAAGCTTTTTCTAGGTCAATAAAAAATTATATTTAGATCCTTTTTTTTCTCTATATTTTTCTATCAACCGTCTCAAAATATGTATAGGTTCCATCGTTGACCCCCTGGGCATATAACTAAATTGATTTTCAGGTACACTTGTCTCTTTTCTTAGTCTTTGCTCAATTACCCTCTCACAAAATTTTATAGTATGACTCATGAGTTTAATACCACGATAGTTTGAACAAATTTGTATATCTCCTTTATTCTTCTATATCGGTATCAACGTACTAATCCTCCACTCATTGGGCAATCTCTTTTTCTTAATAATCTTATTATATAATTTGTTCAACCATCCTAATCCTATATCTCCAAGATATTTCCAAACTTCAATGGGGATATTATCCGGTCCTACGGCTCTTCCACTTTTTATTTTCTTTAGAACATCTTTGACCTTATTGATCCTAATTTTTTGACAATATCTATAGTATCTACCATTCACTATATGGTTAAATTCTCTATGTTGCTTACCTATTTGGTTTTCATTAAACAAGTTATGAAAGTAACTCCTCCACCTCTCTTTCATTTCCTCGTTGATTACTAGAACTCTTTGATCTTCACTCTTAATACACCTAATATTACCCAAGCCCCTACTTTTCCTTTCTCTTTTCTTAGTCTTTGCTCAATTACCCTCTCACAAAATTTTATAGTATGACTCATGAGTTTAATACCACGATAGTTTGAACAAATTTGTATATCTCCTTTATTCTTCTATATCGGTATCAACGTACTAATCCTCCACTCATTGGGCAATCTCTTTTTCTTAATAATCTTATTATATAATTTGTTCAACCATCCTAATCCTATATCTCCAAGATATTTCCAAACTTCAATGGGGATATTATCCGGTCCTACGGCTCTTCCACTTTTATTTTCTTTAGAACATCTTTGACCTTATTGATCCTAATTTTTTGACAATATCTATAGTATCTACCATTCACTATATGGTTAAATTCTCTATGTTGCTTACCTATTTGTTTTCATTAAACAAGTTATGAAAGTAACTCCTCCACCTCTCTTTCATTTCCTCGTTGATTACTAGAACTCTTTGATCTTCACTCTTAATACACCTAATATTACCCAAGCCCCTACTTTTCCTTTCTCTTTTCTTAGCAAGCTTATATGTATCTTTTTCTCCTTCCTTAGATTTTAACTTTTCACAGAAATTTTTATAAGCCTTATATTTAGTCTCGCTAACCGCTCATTTAGCTTCTTTCCTAGCTAGTTTATATTTCTCAAAGTTTTCCTTGCTCCTACACTTTTGCCAATTTTTATATAATATTTTCTTCTCCCTAATCTTTTTTTGTTTTCCTTACTCTTACACTTTTGCCACTTTTTATATAAGGTTTTCTTCTCCCTAATATTTTTTTTTGCACTTCTTCTTTCCACCACCTAATCTCCTTACCATCTAACCGACAACCCTAAGATTCTCCTAGAATATCCTTAGGCACCTTCTTAACACAAGAGGACATACTATTTCACATAATATTAGTCGCATTATCTATATTCTATATTCTTCTTTCATCATGTTATCTATAAAAAGTATTAAGTTATCTCCTTTTCAAGGATAGTTAGACAGCGGAAAAGCAAGCATATACTTTTGATGTGAAGTGGGTACAAAAACATACAAGATTCAAGGACGAAGGGGATAAACCTGAATCCTATCGTGATACAACTAATAAGATTTTGAGTGCCAACTTCAACAAGAAACAACAAAATTGATATAATAGAGAATGAGAATAGGTAGAAAAATTATTGAGAAAACTGGTTGGGTCAAAGAAGAAGACTAATGTGCATGATTTCATGATGCTTCAAATCCTTTACCAGCTTGCAATGATATGGACTCCAACTGCAAGAATGAATATGCTTAGACATATGTTCAAGTATATGATTAATATAGAAGTAATAGAGCGGCTATGATATACAACAAAGTCCGGGTTCACTAAAAGTTGGTTTTATCATAATTTCGTGCTTCAAAACATAGTTGTTGATGAAGAGAACAAGTGACTTCAATATTTTCTCACATTGAAAGTGGACTTGTAAGTATCAAGTGGTTATATATGAATTTCATGGAGATATCTATATTTTGCATGATAGTTATTCACTAAATATGATATGTCTTAATATCTTATGGTGCTTATTCTTGACTATGATATGTAGTCATTTTCGTGACTTTACATATTTCTGTGTGATTATTAATTGGTCGTGATATGTGCTATTATTATATAGAAAGAGGCTGGCCAAACAATAGTATAAATAGATATGAGATTCTTCATATGCTACACGGTGGAAATTGGACAACAAGATAATACTTTTGTTAACTTGTGGTATTATGGAAATTCTATAGCTTATGTTTATATGTTGTGTTTATACTCTTTAAACTATTGAAATATTGATTGAAAGAGGTCATAATTGGCTAAAGCTAACAGAAAATATGGAATTGGAAAGAAGAGTTGAAATAATCACTTCATATTTCAGTGTACGTTATATTAAGACAGAGCTTAAATTAAGTATTGCTTCCTTTAGATCTTATTTAACTTTCTTTCCTCTTAGTTCTTTTTTAAGATTTGGTTGCTATCTACTAAACTTGTGGATGAGAAAAATATTAAACAAAAGTATATAAAGAAGCGTATAGACAATGGAAAGGATATTCTTGTAATTTTAATCCTCCATGTTGATCACTGGCATGTCCTTGAGGTAAATTTGGGCCAAAAAAACATAGATATTATAGTTCCACTGGCTACGAGTCATGGATTGAAGATGTTGTGAAAATTCAGTTATTTTCAGATAAGATGGTTAGTGGATTCGACCAGACATATACATTCAGAGCATTCGAGTATGAAGCTGTTCCATGTCGTAAGCAAATGGACTCATTAGTTGTTCTGCACTTGTTACTTATCAATTTAATATATGATAAATACTATGTATTTTGCGACATTTAGTATTTTCTTAAGACTTCTGTTAATAGTGTGTGACCATTAGTTTATCTCTTAGTTTTTCAGATAAGACGGTCACATACATGCTTATTAGTACATTAGGTCGATTCTAGAAGAAAATGAGGTGATAGATCTTGATGCTTATCAAAAGGAGTCTAAAAGTTTTAGGGCAGAACTTACTGCTCAACTTACATGTGAAGGATGAGAAATGAAGAAGAACAAAAATAAAGTTAGATGCGAACGACCCAGAATATCTTTCGTATTTTGGGGGTAATGATGTACTGATGATCGAGTAAAAGTATAAGACAACTTATGTCTTTATGGTAGGATAATTATGATGAAGTTTTTTTTTTTTTTGAGAATCTCAAATTAATCTTTATCTTTTGTAACTTTTGAGACTTATAGTGACAATGACTAAATGTGTATTTGTAAAAACTTCATTTTAACTTTAAAACGTTAGCAGCTATCTTATAATTATCTTCCAGTTATCTTATAGTTATATCTCACAATAAACTTAGATAAATAATATAATTTTCAAGAGTCACATATAGAATCTAAACTATAACATTTAATTGATAAGTGTCACAACAAAAAGACAAAAGTAACGTGCAATAGCCAGAAGTCCCAAAATAGTTTCATATCTATTTGGAAACTGTAGGCTGTAAAAAAAAATTAATGAAGACAGCCAATATCCGCGAAACACTATCAATGAAAGTTACAAGCTGACGACTTTCACGACAACAAAGGAGAATCAGAAGCTAATGTCTCCAGAGTATAAGGATTACAAGTTGACAATCCTTGTGAAAAGAGATCACAAGTATTGATCTCTTCAAAGCAAAATGCGGGGCTCACCCCCCCGCGTTTCAATTCAAAACGCGGGACTCATCCCTGCGTTTCAATTCAAAATGCGAGCACGCGGGTCGGCGCTCAAGCCCAAAACGCTGGCACATGGCCCGCTCAAGCCTAAAACGCCGAGCACATGGCCCGCTCAAGCTCAAAACGCAGTTTCGCACCGCCCTAGTTAAAACATAGACGCGGAGGTCCATCCCCGCATTCCTGCACTAAAATACAGACGCGAGGCTTGCTCCAGAACGCGAACTTCGCGTTTTGACTCATTCAAACATGAGTTGAACGGTTCCTAAACCGTTTGAGAGATTTAAGGAGGGGCGGTTACACCCCACTAAACTCCCATTATGAAGCAATTTAAGGGGGCGGTTACACCCCTTTAATCTCTATAAATGGGGGGTTTTCACAGCTAAATGGGGGCGGATTGAAAGGGTTTGGCCGGAGAACTAAAAAGGAGAGAAAGAGGGAGAAAAGAAAAGCCACTTCTGCGCAGCTGTGATCGGTGTGACGATCGGACCTTCATCCGTAGTCTGATCGGCGTGAAAATTGGAGGGAAGCCTCAACACTCGTCGTTCCTAATTTTGAATAGTGGAGATTGATTTCGACCGGTTGGATTTAGAGATATTGAGATTTTACCGAAGCCAATTGTGCAGAGAACGGTTTCTTCTGCGCAGTTGTGATCGGCGTGACGATCGGACCTTCATCCGTGGTCTGATCGGAGTGAAACTTGGAGGGCAGCGTCCACACTCGTCATTCCTAATTCTGAAGGGTGGAGATTGATTTTTACTGGTTGGATTTGGAGATATTAAGATTTTACCGAAGATCTGCGTCTTGTTTTAAAAGAAAGGATCAAACCTCCTTTGCTGGCATCAACTCTCCTAGAGAGTTCAACTCGATTACAGTTTTCAAACTTGCACGGCAAGTTCTTCTCCGCCATTCTTGGCTAAAAGGATTACTAATCCTTTTCTAAAATCAACTTTATCAAAGAGTTCTTAACTCGGCCAGAGTTCTAAACTTGCTCCTACGAGTTATTTTTCAACCTCGTCCCACGAGTCAAGACGGTCGGATCGTTAACGGGATACAAGATTCAAGCTCCCACCGCTACCGTGAAGAACCCAGTTTTAAACAAAAGAAAAGATCTCCGTTGACCTTTTCTTCTTTTGTAAATCGGGCAACCGATCGAGGAATTTGTAATTTCTTTTTATCTAAGTTAGTTAGAGAGAGAGATTGCATTCGAGAGATTGTATTCATTATTCTTCAAATAGAATAGACCAATTTTACATTTTCTCAAATTTTCCTCGCGAACAAAAGATGGCGACTCTGCTGGGGACGATCTCTTTCACCGATGAAGAGGTGGTGGCGCAATCCGACGTCAAGCTCATTGGGACGACTGTTGAAACTCTGACCGTAGAGTTCGATCAAGACAAGTTCGAAGAGGCACTCTCCTCGGATCCCTTAGCCCCAAGGCTATGCGCCAAGATCCACAAAGCCTCTAAGGAGACGAAAGTCCCTTCGGTTGCCAAAGCCTCAAATCAGCGAAAAGAAGCGCCGCCACCGAAGAACCCAGTTTTAAACAAAAGAAAAGATCTCCGTTGACCTTTTCTTCTTTTGTAAATCGGGCAACCGATCGAGGAATTTGTAATTTCTTTTTATCTAAGTTAGTTAGAGAGAGAGATTGCATTCGAGAGATTGTATTCATTATTCTTCAAATAGAATAGACCAATTTTACATTTTCTCAAATTTTCCTCGCGAACAAAAGATGGCGACTCTGCTGGGGACGATCTCTTTCACCGATGAAGAGGTGGTGGCGCAATCCGACGTCAAGCTCATTGGGACGACTGTTGAAACTCTGACCGTAGAGTTCGATCAAGACAAGTTCGAAGAGGCACTCTCCTCCGGATCCCTTAGCCCCAAGGCTATGCGCAAGATCCACAAAGCCTCTAAGGAGACGAAAGTCCCTTCGGTTGCCAAAGCCTCAAATCAGGCGAAAAGAAGCGCTGCTCGCCGAAGAACACAGCCCCGAGATGGCCAATCGACCAACCAACGCGAACTTCGCGTTTGTGAGCCAAAACGCGATCCCGAAGCCGCTTTTTACGTAACGCAAGCCTCGCGTTTATGTGCCTGAACACGAGCCTCGCAAAAGCTAGGCTGAACGTAACCCTCAATGGCGCGTTTCACAGTCAAAACGCGGATCTCAACTCCGCGTTCAATTGCTCAAACGCGAACCTCGCGCTCGGAAGGGGGTTGCAAGCGACCCTCATGCCCCTATCCTGAAACGCGAGTCTCAACCTCGCGTCCAAGCATTCAAACGCGAACCTAGCGCTCCCAATCTAAAATGCGGTGCGAACCTCGCGTTCAAGTGCTCAAGCGATCTTCGCGTTCAAGTGCCAAATCATCGGCATATCGGCTGCTCACATGCGGCCAAGCCGTCGATGTTTGACCGATTGATAAATATCATTTAGTCCAGCGAGCGGCGGTATTCTCACGGAAGGAGACTTCGAGGTCGAATACCTTGGAGTCACTTCTAACATGATCGGAGTAGGCGGACCGTCAATCTCTAGCTCCAATGAGCGAGGCAAATCGGTCCCCGCTTGAAAGAGGCTTTGAATGACTCCGGCGGAGTTTACCGACATACCGGACTCGAGCAGGGTCATATCCCGTCAACTATCAAAAGTTGGCTAAAGGAATTGAGTCCGATGATGAGCATTCGCCTATCGCAGAATCTCAATCCTCTAGTTCTTCGTGGAGCATGTGGCTGTCTACGACGGAGAATCTTGAAGATTTCAAGAAGAGGCTCGAAGAGCATCAGGCAATGATGCAAGAAGCCCTGCGATCACAACAAGAGTCCATCGATCAACTTCGAGATATGATAAACTAACTTGTTGCAGATAGGGCTCAAGTTCACATGTTCGGCTCAACACCTCAGCCGGAATCATCACGAAGGAGGGGTCGATCCTCAAAACGAAAAGAAAAAGTGAATGAAGCTTTTGATCAAGAAGCTCATCACGCAGAATCTTCATTTGAAGAAGAGAAGAGGGCCGAAAATGAGCAGAATCCTCAATCGGCAAAAATGCGAGAACTGGAAGCCCGCCTCAATGTCATGGCTAATAGATGCGAGTTCCAAGATCAGGGGGTTGTCAGACCATATCCTGTAGAATGGGATACGGTTCCTTATTCTCCAAAATTCAAAATCCCGACGCTACAAGCTTTCGACGGCACGAGATCACCGAACCAACACATCTACCATTTTAGGTCACAGACTGGGAATGTGATGGTAAACGATGCCATAGCAGCTCGTTTGTTCATTGGCACCCTCAAGGGGGTTGCCTTTGAATGGTTTATGAAACTGCCTGCAGGATGTATCCAGAAATGGACAGATTTAGAAAGACTCTTCCTGTCACGATTCTTTGAAGATGACACGGAAATCACTGTCACTTCTCTCCTTACCATTAAGCAAAAGGAGGGAGAGCCTATCAAAGTCTTCGTCGAACGGTTCCGAAGCATGGCTCTTCGATGCTCGACAGGTATGACACAGTTTGCTCTGATTGACACCTGTCGGCACAATTTACAAACCAATCTCCTAGCTCGAATGGGAGTTGCAAAATATCGTTCCTGGAAACAACTAGTCTCCCATGGCGAACAGGCTGAAGCAATTATTGCTAGGATTAAAGCTGAAGAAGAGGAGACTGACTCCGAAGACCTGGCTATTGATGACCCGGCTCTAAATCGCGAGGCCGAAGACTCGGTTAGTATCAACCTAGGATAATTACAGACGTCGTCGATTTTGTCAAAAGACGTCATGTATCCCAAAGACTGGGGGTTGATTATTTATCATTTTCTGAGTAGAATGATAAATTCTAAATATTGTCAAGTTAACAAAATACTTTTGACAATGTAAGCACTTCAACGTGCAGCAGCACCACCAAAATTAACTTATCAATCCTCTCCAATAGGATGATATGTCTACAAAGTTACTCAAATCGTAACACAATCCCGTCAAGTTAACAATGCACCTCTGACAACCAACTTATCAATCCTCTCTAATAGGATGATAAGTCCACAAAGTTGCTCCAATCGCAACGTATCCTTGTCATGTTAACCTCACACCTCTGACAATCAACTTATCAATCCTCTCCAATAGGATGATAAGCCCACAAAGTTGCTCACATCGCAACGCAATCCCCACAAAGTTAAGATTAGCTCGTCTCGTTATTAGCAAGGCGACCTCTTCTGACAATCAACTTATCGACTCTCTTCAATAGAGCGATAAGTCCTCAAAGTTGCTCCGATCGCAATGTATACTTGTCATGTTAACCTCACACCTCTGACAATCAACTTTTCGACTCTCTTCAATAGAGCGATAAGTCCTCAAAGTTGCTCCGATCGCAATGTATCCTTGTCATGTTAACCTAACACCTCTGACAATCAACTTATCGACTCTCTTCAATAGAGCGATAAGTCCTCAAGGTTGTTATTAATAACACCACAATCCATGCCTCACACGTGTGGGGAATTTTATCCCGAATCCTAAGTAGGGGTAAGCCTGCATCTAATACATGCAGCCGGGTAGTCTATTCCCGTGAGAAAGACGAAGCCTACGTATTCAACATCGTAGCATTAAGCCTAAAAGAGTTTTATTCTTTTAGCACAACGTCACATGCAGAACGGATTTAGATAATTCGCATGCTAGCCCGATTCAAAAGGTAATCGGTAAAGGCTCATCAAGTCCGTTGATGGCTGGGGGTTGGCCAATAACCCTAAAGTCAACGCCTAACACGAGTTGCAGGTTAGTCTCTTGCCCGTAAAAGACGACAAAGTCTACGTATTCAACATCGTAGCACAACGACACGTGCGAGGCGAATTCCTCTAACATCAACTTATCGACACTCTTCAATAAGAGCGATAAGTCCTCAAAGTTGTTCAAATTACAACTAAATCATGACAAACAACTTATCAATCCTCATCAATAGGATGATAAGTCCTCAAATTTGCTTAAATCGCAATCAACTTATCAATTCTCCTCAACAGGATGATAGGTCCTCAAAGTTGCTCCGATCGCAACGTATCTTCATCAAGTCAACACTATACCTCTGATGATATGATCAACTTATCAATCCTCCCCAGCAGATAAGTTTCTCAAAATTGTTCAAATCACAACTAAACCCAGTCAATCAACTCATCATTCCTTTCCAATAGAATGATAGATCCACAAAGTTGTTCAAATTACAACACAATCCTATCAAAATCAGACACATCCTCGCAGAGTTTGATAACCAACTTATCAATCCTCTCCAATAGGATGATAAGCCCACAAAGTTGCTCGCATCGCAACGCAATCCCCACAAAGTTAAGATTAGCTCGTCTCGTTATTAGCAAGGCGACCTCTTCTGACAATCAACTTATCGACTCTCTTCAATAGAGCGATAAGTCCTCAAAGTTGCTCCGATCGCAATGTATACTTGTCATGTTAACCTCACACCTCGACAATCAACTTTTCGACTCTCTTCAATAGGCGATAAGTCCTCAAAGTTGCTCGATCGCAATGTATCCTTGTCATGTTAACCTAACACCTCGACAATCAACTTATCGACTCTCTTCAATAGAGCGATAAGTCCTCAAGGTTGTTATTAATAACACCACAATCCATGCCTCACACGTGTGGGGAATTTTATCCCGAATCCTAAGTAGGGGTAAGCCTGCATCTAATACATGCAGCCGGGTAGTCTATTCCCGTGAGAAAGACGGCTTCACGATTCAACATCGTAGCATTAAGCCTAAAAGAGTTTTATTCTTTTAGCACAACGTCACATGCAGAACGGATTTAGATAATTCGCATGCTAGCCCGATTCAAAAGGTAATCGGTAAAGGCTCATCAAGTCCGTTGATGGCTGGGGGTTGGCCAATAACCCTAAAGTCAACGCCAACACGAAGTTGCGTGTTAGTCTCTTGCCCGTAAAAGACGACAAAGTCTACGTGATTCAACATCGTAGCACAACGACACGCATGCAGGCTAATTCCTCTAACATCAACTTATCGACACTCTTCAATAAGGCGATAAGTCCTCAAAGTTGTTCAAATTACAACTAAATCATGACAAACAACTTATCAATCCTCATCAATAGGATGATAAGTCCTCAAATTTGCTTAAATCGCAATCAACTTATCAATTCTCCTCAACAGGATGATAGGTCCTCAAAGTTGCTCCGATCGCAACGTATCTTCATCAAGTCAACACTATACCTCTGATGATATGATCAACTTATCAATCCTCCCCAGCAGATAAGTTTCTCAAAATTGTTCAAATCACAACTAAACCCAGTCAATCAACTCATCATTCCTTTCCAATAGAATGATAGATCCACAAAGTTGTTCAAATTACAACACAATCCTATCAAAATCTGTACACATCCTCAGCAGAGTTTGATAACCAACTTATCAATCCTCCTCAATAGGACGATAAGTCCATAAAGTTGCTCACATCACAACACAATCTTGTCATGTTAACCTCACACCCCTGACAGTCAACTTATCAATCGTCCTCAATAGGATGATAAGCCCCAAAGCCTTGTTCACAACACAAGCCTAAAAGCCTTATTAACACCACAAGCCCGAAGCCTTGTTCACAACACAAGCCTAAAAGCCTTGGTCACATCACAAGCCCAAAGCCTTGTTAACACTACAAGCCCGAAGCCTTGTTCACAACACAAGCCTAAAAGCCTTGTTCACAACACAAGCCTAAAAGCCTTGGTCACACCGCAAGCCTAAAGCCTTGTTCACAACACAAGCCTAAAAGCCTTGGTCACACCGCAAGCCTAAAGCCTTGTTCACAACACAAGCCTAAAAGCCTTGTTCACACCGCAAGCCCCCAAGCCTTGTTCAAACCACAAGCCCAAAGCTTTGTTCAAACCACAAGCCCCAAAGCCTTTTTCACATCACAAGCCCAAAGCCTTGTTCAAACCACAAGCCCAAAGCCTTGTTCACACGACAAGCCCTAAAGCCTTGTTCACAACACGAGCCTAAAAAGCCTTGTTAACATCACAAGCCCAAAGCCTTGTTCAAACCACAAGCCCAAAGCCTTGTTCACACCACAAGCCATGTAAGTCTCGTTCACATCACAGGCCTTAAACCTTGTTCAAATCACATGTTTCATATTTTGTCCCCTGACAAAACCTAAACTTATCGACTCTCATCAATAGAGCGATAGGTCCTCAAAATCTTGTTCAAACCACAAGTACCCAATTTTATCAAGTTAACTCCACACCTCTGACAAAATCAACTTATCGACTCTCTTCAATAGAGCGATAGGTCCTCAAAATCTTGCTCAAACCACAAGTACCCAACTTTATCAAGTTAACTCCACACCTCTGATAAAATCAACTTATTGACTCTCTTCAATAGAGCGATAAGTCCTCAAAAATCATCATCAAGTTAAAAATTCCACCTCTGATGATAAAACCAATTTATCAACTCTTTGCAATAGAGTGATAAGTCCCCAAAAGCTTGTTCAAACAACAAGTATGAAAGGCATGCCAAATTAACACTATACTTTTGGCACCTTAAAGAAAAGTCTAAAAGACTTAGTCGGAAATGTGGGGTTCATCCCCGCGTTTTACTCATAAAACGCGAAGGACCACCCCCGCATTTCAACACAAAACGCGAGGGTCGCGCCCGCGTTTTAAACACAGAACGCGATGGCCAGCTCCGTGTTTCAACCTCAAAACACGAGAATCAGTCCCGCGTAGCAAAGTTCAAGACGCTACGGTCACTCCTGCATTTCAAAAAAAAATAAAAATAAATAAATAAAAATAAAAACGCCGGAGTTCACCCATGCAAGACGAATGACCAGCGTGGACAAAAGCAGAACACAACTTCTTTGAAGACAGAATGAGGAGCAATACTTTCTCAGGATCAAATAAAAGAAGATATCCAAAGTATTCCGAAAGCTCGTCCCAGTCAACCGCGAACTTTCGAAAACTTTGGAGGGGGTTCTGTAGGCTGTAAAAAAAAATTAATGAAGACAGCCAATATCCGCGAAACACTATCAATGAAGGTTACAAGCTGACGACTTTCACGACAATAAAGGAGAATCAGAAGCTAATGTCTCCAGAGTATAAGGATTACAAGTTGACAATCCTTGTGAAAAGAGATCACAAGTATTGATCTCTTCAAAGCAAAATGCGGGGCTCACCCCCCCGCATTTCAATTCAAAACGCGGGACTCATCCCCGCGTTTCAATTCAAAATGCGGAGCACGTGGCCCGCGTTCGAAGCCCAAAACGCGAAGCACATGGCCCACGTTCGAAGCCCAAAACGCGAAGCACATGGCCCGCGTTCGAAGCCTAAAACGCGGAGCACATGGCCCGCGTTCGAAGCTCAAAACGCGGGCCTCCAGCCCCGCGTCCTAGTTAAAACGTATGTAACATCCTCTTTGGGGGAAGTACTTCAACTATTTTGTAAGTGATCTCTGGCTTATTACAATCTAGAATAGGAAAGAGGATTGGTATGTAACATCTCTTGAAAGCTTCAGCTGTCATGAACCAATCATAGTAGTGGTACACATCTCTATGTGTAAAGTTAATGGCAACACACATATATTTACATGGTATTCATAACACATACCATGCATGACATGTACATGTTTTGTGTCCCAAATTAACTTATACTGATTTTTTATGTGATATCTTAAAGATTTCAGCTACCGAATGTAAGACTTCAAGAGTACTTTCCTTCTTACAATTTTCTTACAGTACTTTTTCCACTTTAGGACATAAATAAATATTCTATTTCATTGCAATCTACAATGAGTATTCATTCTTTCCATAATTTATATATGAATGTGGTCTACCATATCGCAGATGAGAAGTGTTCTCGTCACACGAATCCAACTGTTGAAAGATTCAAGAATATTAGAAGCGATTTAACCATAAACAAATAAATGTCATAAGTATCAAATAGTAGCTAACAATAAATAACAGTTAACAATCACAAAGGATATATGAATATAATGGATAACGTCTAAGTATCACAAGCCTTGATTAACCCTCACAAGTAAGGCTGTAATGTCACATAAATGGCATACCTTATACCTAAAAATGCAGAATTCACCCAATTTTCTTGACCGGAACTTATAGCTACTTGATATACTTGTAATGCCAACCAACCTCGTATCCCGAATTTATATGGATTCTGATATCGTTGACCGCTTTGACCGAAAGTCCCAAAATGACCTACCCCATATCTAGGCTAGATCAAATCGTTCCCGGGAGTTTAGACTCAAGTTAGGAAGTCAACAAAGTAAACCCAAGAGTTTGGAGAGCTTAGATTAGAATTTAAGTGGGAAATTAGAGTGCGTGGCATTGTTATAATTATTAAGAAGTTTAGAAGAGGGGGAATTAGGCTATAAATAGAATGGTTTTCTCTTCTAAAACCCTAGCCTCATTTTGGCAGCCCAAAAATGTGGGGAAACCCCTAGAGAAAGAGAGAAGAGAGTGGAGTTAGAGAGGGAGTGAAAGTTTTGAGAAAGAAGATGATTAAGGGAGAGAAATGAGAGTTAAGATCCAACCCCCAAGCCATAAATCTCACGAAGATAAGTATCTTTTCATGCTCTCCTATTTTCTTTTCAATCCCATGCCAAAGTTGATATTTTGGTTCATTTACCTCAGATCTAAGACACTAGCTTTGCTTGTTTCATCGGAGAAAAATTGAGTTTTCAATTGATATCTCTCTAGGCAAGTATCTCTACATCTTCTAGTTTCGAATAGCACCTTAAAGCATTTGTTTTAATCATGTTTAGCTCTTAATGCATATTTAATTCATGAGTTTCCTCATATCTAGCTAGTTTCTCTATAAAAATTTATACTTTTGGATAATACTGAAATATTAAAATTTCTCTTCAGAGTCTTGATGGATTGAACTCAAACTAATTAAAAATAATCCTAATTATGAATCTAAAAAATGGGTAATCTCTGGAATGTGGATGGTCAAAGTATGAGGTAGCAGAATTTAATAAATTGCCAAAAAAAACTGCATCCTGCCAGGTTGAGCGCATGCACTCACTCTTTCTAGAGCACGCGTCTGATCAGGTAGCAGCCAAGTTCAAGAGGATTGATCATGCCACTTATCTGACATGATGTATCAATGAGTGCACTCGCTCAACAACCAAGTGCATGCGCTCAACCTGCAGTTTGTTGATTTCTAATTATAGGCATATTTTGAGATTCTGACTTTTGATTTCACTTCCGTCTTCTTCTTTATCTTCCTTGAAGTGAAGATTACCTATAGCTAGGGGTATTTACATGTAGTTTGATATTTTGTGAAGTTTTTTTGATTTTCTAAAATCCCCCCTAAACTAGTTTTCTAGCGGACATGCGTATTTACATTCTAAATGTCTGAGTTATATTTTATGAGATTTTGTAAGTTAGGATGCTAGGGATGTAGTGAGATAGCTGATATCACTAGCTTAGATGATTTTAGGTGGTTGTCTTTATTCTTGCTGTACATGAAGGACAAAACACGTATATTTTGGATTTTGGCTAGATTATGTTGGACCAAGACTTTTGGCTTACTTGTGCACGAGTCGTGACCCAGTTTATGTTAACATGTTGCCTGGATGTGATATTCAAGTTAGTATACTTGTTTAAGAAATTTTTCGATTAATCTTATTTGGATATCCATTTGTTTGACTTTGTAATATATCTATGGCATATCCTCACAAATTCTAGATCCTGTTTGGAATTTTCCATTTACATGAGTTATGAGAAGAGATAATGTGTTTGGATTCATGATTCAGGTTTTTATCTTCTTTGAGCTCCCAGATGCAGAGAGCACTCTGATTGAAGACCTCGTCAATATCATCTAGAGGGGTATTAGGTGTCATGATAGTATGTTTTCTACGAGCTGAGATTCTTGGGACTAGTGTATGACATTTCCTGTACAACAAAACTAAGAAAAAGTAATCTAATGGGTTAAATTTCGAATGACTAAATTTTGGGAGATATGTGGTGGTCGCTCTTGGTAGACTTGTTGGTCTATATGGGAGGGTTTGATCAGTACCAGAAATCATCGGATCCCACATGACTAGTGCATAAATTCAGTGAAGGTCTTTCCAATTAATATACTAATTACGAGAATCTTAATTGGATTGAGGAAGTGGTACGTGATATGGATTCTATCTAGTTAAGATTCAGATGAGTTGTTTTTCATGAGTAGTTTTAAGAATGGTCAATAGACAGCATGTTTGGATGTTTAATTTTAGTTTTGTGCTGCTTTCACTCTAATTTGTAATTATAGTGTTTTAAGACGTTTTCGGCATCTTGGACATATGCATTCCTTTTAGCCATTTGGTCTGTCTTTTCTCTTCAGTTATCAATGTTGAAATCTTCATGATGACCTCTAGATTTATTTTTCATTTCTATATTTATTTTTCATTTCTTTTCTCTCTCGATGCTTGCTATGGGTTGCTTTCCTGATGACCTCTAGATTTATTTTTTTCCTTCTTCTTCCAAGTTGTGGGAGAAATCAGTTATGGATCAGATTGTGCGTCTAAATAGTTTTACCCTTCCATGACGTCAATGAGTGGTTACTTTTATAATTTTACCATTGTGTTAAGTTTTTAGCTTAGAAATCCCACCATGCTAAGTTATGTATAGTTGTATCATCTTGAATAGAGGTATTTTGATTGAAGTTAACAATTATCCATTTGGCCCACCTCAGTTGCATAATTACAATTTTACTTCTGCAGTAGTTTAGATGGATGATGCTTAAGTACGTGTAGGCGGACCCGTTTGACCTAGTTCTTGTGTACATACTGTCGACCGAGTTGCGTGCCCGTATCCGTTGCTGGAACATGGGGCATGACAAGGTTTTTATGGTACCATAGACTTGATTTTGACAAGCGGACCTCACACGTGGTCATATTTGGTAGGTAGATTTTAGCTGATCATGAACCCTTAGTAAGTCAGATGGATTAAGTTGACCTAGAGTCTATGTATTCCTGATTTTGGCCATTCGTTTATACCGGATGGATGGTATTGGTCATAGTAACTTCCAAGAATGTAGTTCGGGCCTAAGGGTTGTATTTAGGAAAGTGAACCAAAGTGTTAATCGAGAATAGAGTAGAGTGTGACCAATTCGGGTATGTCAGTGAGAGCATGGATAAAAGAGTGAGGTGCAAATTTGACAAAATATGAGAGCTGAATCTATGAATTGAGATTTGAGGATACCAGTGATTTTGATAAAATTATTGGATGAGGGTCCACATTGAAATTTTATGAAATATTGATGAGTAGATTTTGTCAATTTCTTAATTGTTAGTAGGCGCCGTGAGTAGATTAGAGCAAGAGTTGTGGGTATGAGATAGACAAGTGTAGTAGACTGAGAGTAGTTATAGTTGAGAGTAGGATCTAATCCATATTTTGTTATCTTATCTATATATAGTGCTGGTAAGCACGAGATACTTGATTCTGTAAAGTGTTCACAATTTCTATGTCCACACAAACAAACTTATGAACAAGATAGTATAGAAATAAGTATTCATTAGACAATATAGTGAAATAGGTGAAAGAGCATGTTTTCATTTATTATCATCAAAGAACTTACCGTACACAAGTCGTAGGGGAATTAATACAAGTTTTAAGAAAAAAAGCTTGCATAGAATTTAAGACATGACACTCATTCCTCCACAATCTAGTTGAATGCAATCGTGACTCTCAACCAACTAGACCATATCCAAAACCTAACCTACAGAGCGACATACTCGACTCCTGCAGAAAGTAAATCCTAATTCTACCATGAGAGATTTCTTCATCCAAGATAAACCACCATCATCTTCAGTCATTAGGGTTCCACCCTAAGGATGACCGCCATCATCATCGGGCCATTCTTGCTTGTAACCACCCACATAACCTCCATCACTCTGAGGCTTCTAAGTAGGCCAATCGTCATCCTAACCTCCACTCCCCATACCACCATCACCAGGCCTCAGTGCGACCTCCTCCTCAACCTCCTCCAATTCCCTAGCCATGGATGCAGGAAAAGAAGGAAAGGTGACATCCTCCATGTTCCCGCATCGGAAACATCCCTAGATCTTTGTGAGTCACTAAATGACTCAATGACTCCTCCTTACCTCCTTTATAGATGACTGTAGATCCTTTTGTAGCATCTCCGTATCCATTGTGACCCTCTCCTCTCTCCTTAGCGCCTCATCGATTGCCTACCACATCTCGACGGTGATAGGCATCCCCGCCTGGGAGCTTGAACTAGCCTCCCCTCCAACAACACTCGGCCTTACCGGTTGTAGACACACAAAAAAATTCATATCTCAATCAATTAATTGAGGGTAGAGAACATATGTGTTATCCTTAACAATGTAACTCCAATGCAAGTGGAAATGCTTCACTACAACTCAAATAAGAAATCACATATGCTCTAACATCTTTTGATGATTATTGGCGCCCACCATTCAAACTTTAGTCTATTAATGCTGTTACTTGCTCAATAAGTCTTGAAATCAAAGTTTAATTTGGGGAAGCCTACACCTCATGTAATTAATTAAAACTCAAATAAGAGGGTACATACACCCTCGCGTTGTTTGATGTCTATTACACAATAACTCAAGAGGAGATGCATATACCTCCCCTATAACTCAAATAAGAGGGTACATACACCCTCACCTCATTTGGTGTCTATAACAAGATAACTCAAGTGGAGGGACATATACCTTCACTTTAATTAAAAAAAGAAAGGAACATATACCCCTACTCTACATAACTCTATTTGAATACCATCTTGATTTGAGGACATCTTCATCTAAATCAAAATATGAAGATCTTGGTCCATGGGATGATCAACCTCTACCAAAATTAACTTAGAATGAGGGACCTACACCCTTTTACTTCTTGGTTGAAGAAAACTAGTATGAGAGTACTCACACACCCACTCTCTTTAGTATTATTATACCGGATAGCGAGCATCTATAATACTAGAGTGAGAGAACCTTTGTTGTCATGCTACACCTTAAAGCTCATGAATCAAGATAAGAAAACATTCTCTTACTTTGATTATATATATATATATATATATATATATATATATATATATATATATATATATATATATATATATATATATATATATATATATATATATATATATATATATATATATATATATATATATATATATATATATATATATATATATATATATATATATATATATATATATATAGAAACACACACACACACACCATAAATCATCGTGTTACTTATATTCAGATAAAGCCCGTGATATGAGAAGCTTGTGATTGAATATATGAAAACATAGATAGTGGTAGAAGATAGAGAAATAAAGCGTAATAGTCATGTGAGATCTGAAATGGCAAAAGGATGATAAGCCGTTATGATAAGCAAATAATACACGTAGTTTTGCTAAGGGGTTATCATATCTCCCATACCAATCTCTTTGTGACAACTAGTGATAACGCTCCACTGGATTTCCTATAAATAGATACCTTCTTCTCCATCGAAAGGGACATGGATAGACATTAAGAAAAACTCAAAGAAAAAGACAAAAATTATAGGAGCATACAAGAGAATACAAGGTTCTCTCAATTTTTTATCATGGAGGAGCATACAAGAGAATACAAGATACCCTTTGCTCTCCCTATTTAAAACATGTTAGATATATGATATAAATTTTACCAACAGAATATTTACTTTATTGCATTTTCTTTTTATGTGATTTTGATGCTTACTCAATGCTTTGCTTTTTATTAATCAGGGGTTTCTTTTAATAAGAGTAATTAACAGAAAGAAATAAATCTCTAAAAGAATGCAACCTATCCTTTTTCAATCAAAGTGATGCAAATTATATCTAAGAAGGAAATATTTAAGAATTTCTCTACTCTCCTTGAGATTGGTGACACGACCTCGTCAATGGGAGATTAGCCTACCAAAATATGATTTCTCCTCAGATGGATACTAGCACCACTTTGAAAATTTGTTTAAAAAAAATGCTCGCCGAACATTCTGACGCTTACAAAGTTTTTTGGTGACTATAATGGGAGCATGCTTTTCCCCTCATCTTTTAGAAAGCAGTTTTTAGACAACATCATGTGCACAAAGCACCCAAAAAAACTCTACGTGCACAAAGCACTAAAATAATATATTTGCATTCATTATTCACAAGTAAAATGGAAAACCATGTGAACAACTCAAGTGGCACGACTTTAAATCTCTTGCCCGTGTAAATTGGTGCATTATGGGTACTAATGCCAGTAGGGATGACTATGGTGGACAATATTCCTCAATCAACACCATGCCCTCAATTAGCATCACGCCTTATCCCACAATCTGAACGTCCTGTCCACCCAACACATGTCGAGGCAGATGAGGATGAATTTTCTCATGTAATGCTAAAGCTATAAAAAAAGGATGCAGAAATCACCCTCAGTCCTAGTTCCTGTTGCCCCTATTGCTAATGCTTAGAAGCCTAACACAAATATGAGGGGTACCCCTGACATCTTCATCCACGAGGGGCCTAAAGATACTCTTAATAACAGGGAGAAACTATTCACCCTTCCCATTGAAAGGGTAAGGAAGTAATGGAAGAAGGCATGGATTCCATTTCCTCAAAGGCATTTATCTCATATTGGGTGTTTGCTGCACATGAAGGCTTTTGGGCCAACTTTTTATGATAGGGAGTTCCCTCCTCTCCAACCTTCTAAGCTTCAACAAGCAAGGGGCCTGTAAATACGAAACTTCTTCAAAAACCCCAAGTAGGGTGATGTCCGTCTCAATGCAACAAGTACAAGTTAATGATCCCTCAAAAGAAATATCAGAGCAACATTCTGTAACTCCCTATTCCATTCTCTATGGGGGACCTAGAATGAAGGCATGCCAAAATAATGCCCCACATTCTTAGCACTACTAATTCTATTCGGGAAAACATACAAGTTATGAGTCTAAATATGGTTCAACTGTATACTTTTGGAGCCATGTCTCAAGGCAAAACGAAGATCACTGTGAACAAAGAAAGTCTTCTCTGTATCATTCAGCAAAAGCACCTCATCATGAGATAAGAGCATTCTTCAGACATCATATGCAGTGTGTCATGCCTCAAAGAAATGAAATGAAAGACACTCCTCCTCATCAACATTATGAAGGCACCCATAATCAAAACCAGTATTATCAACAACACCTCACCAGTATAAACAAGTATTAACCCTAGGAGAACATCGTTAGTGACACGGCAATTGACAGCTAGAGAGTATTATCTGCTACTACAAGATAAGGCAGACTATGATCTCTCTCCTGAAGATAGAACGTGGTCACATTTTGTTTACGAGAACACTTATGTGCAATCACTATGGTGCCTAATCTAAATAATTCTCCTCCTAATTATGTCATGAATATCATGCTTGTTAGTGTGGCTAATGAAGAAGATATGTATTTTAAGAGGAGATATAGTATTGTACCAAAACATAGGCCTATGACAAGAAGTCACCTAGGTCGGTCTCAGATCTCATCAAGTTGAAAATAATGATATCAATCATCTGCTTCTTCTTATTCTTATTCTCACTCTAATGATACCATTAGTAGTGTAGAAAAAGAATATGAACCTAATTTACTAGGTGCAGAATGAGTTCTAACAACCGATAAAATGTCACTTGAAGAAAGAGAAAAAGCTTGATAGTCATGCGAGATCCGAAAAGGCAAAAGATGATAAGCCGCTTATGATAAGCAAATATCGCTAGTAGTTTTACTAAGGAGTTATCACAATTCCATATCCATCCGCTTGTGACATCCGGTGACAACTTCTTTGGATTTCCTTATAAATAGATGCCTTCTTCTCCATCGAAAGGGACATGGATAGACATTAAGAAAAACCCAAATAAAAAATATAGTATAGAAGCATACAAGAGAATACAAGGTTCTCCCAATTTTTCTTATAAGGGAGGAGGGCTTCAGGATATAGGACTGGAGACCCAAGACCCTCTCTGGTCTCCCTATTTAAAACATGTTAAATATATGATATAACTTTTACCAATAAAACATTTGTTTTACTGCATTTTCTTTTTATGTGACTTTGATGTTTGATCCATGCTTTACTTTCAATTAATTAGGGATTTCCTTTAATAAGAGTAATTAACATGAAGAAATAAGTTCCTGGGTGCATTCAACACCCTTTTCAATCAAAATAATATATATATATATATATATATATATATATATATATATATATATATATATATATATATATATATATATATATATATATATATATATATATATATATATATATATATATATATATATATATATATATATATATATATATATAATGAGGAAATACTTAGGGTTTGCTCTACTCTCCTTGAGATAGGGATTGTTCTACTCTCCTTGAGATTGGTAAGGCAGCCTGGTCAAGGGGAGATTAGCCTACCCAAATATGATTTTTCCTCTAATGGATACTAGCACCACTTTGAAAATTTCTTTAGGAAAATACCTGTTGGACATTCTGATGCTTACACCAGTGTATAATCCTCCTCTTCATCATCATCCTCATTGTCCTCCTCCTCGATCTCCACTACATACTTTCTCTTCTTCCTCTGATGTCCGACCTCAGCCCTGAGAGACATCACCTTGACCATCACCTTATTTATCGGTGGCAAAGACGACACAACCATTGATAACTCATTTAGTTGACTCTTAAAATATGCAAGGATCCGCATAACCTAGTTATCGTGTTGCATGTGTCGGGAACCTATCACTGCCTCTACCATCCCATCAAACATGAAATTTGCCAAGTTAATCTGGTGGCCATGGATCAATAAGAAGATCATGATAAGTTTTGATCAAGAGTTTTTCCGATCCCTCACTTCTTCGACAACAAGGTTAAACAATCCCACACCTTTACCCATGTCATGGGTAGCCAAATCCTACACCACCTCATCCCTCGCCTCATGGTTAAACAATCCATAGCTCCCACGAACGGCACCCCTAAGATCTTGGCTAGGGTCTCTCAGTCAAACTCCACCTTTACCCAACCCCCTCTATCAAAATCTTTCCGCATCCCACCGATATGTTATTATAAAATTATAACATCTCCCCCTCATCTATCACCGATTGATCCATTAGTAGGAAATAAGGCATTGGTGATGGGGTAATCCATCACCAATGCCATAAAACTCATCACCAATGGGCACTTGTGATGGGTAGGCATCCATCACCAATTCTTTCGTCGCCAATGTACATTGACAACAAGGTAATCCATCACCAATGCCATAAAACTCATCACCAATGGGCACTTGTGATGGGTAGGCATCCATCACCAATTCTTTCGTCGCCAATGTACATTGACAACAAGGTAATCCATCACCAGTGCACATTGGTGATAGACAAGCATTGGCGACAGACAACAAAGGCGATGAACTAATGTCCGTTGCTAATGTTTATTAATGCCCAAAAAATTTCTTTTGTATAGGGTGCTCTCTGGACGGTAGTACATATATATAAAAACATGTAAACATATATATCACATCGCCATATTCAACAATCCAACCACAATACATATTCAAATATTCATGCATCTCCATATCGCACAATCACATGTAATATATAATCACATATCCATCCACGAAGTAATAAAATCATAAGTACAATCTAGAATACAATACATATAGAAAAAACAAATACATTCAAGTGTCTAACATGATCCAAAAGTTCATAAATATCTAATAACATGACTAACTAACTCCTCATCATTGTTGTCATCTCCATAATTGGTGGCTACTAAATCAGAATGAAGTATCGTACTACTGCTCCATACGAGAGTACCTCCTCTAGCGTGAAAAGAATGCAAGTCAATATGAGAATGTTTTTAAAAAAATCATAATATATACATCTATGTTTAGACATATATATCTCTCTACCACCAGTTTCTCCACACGCCGCAAATGCCAACTTAGTAATAGCAATGCATATAGGTTGGGGAAGAATCTCCCTTAATGGAGTAGAATCGGAGATGTGCTACACAACATCCAAGGATAATTGTTCACCTGCTAACTTACGCGTAATAGTGGGAAGAAAATGGAAGGCTAAGGCCTGTTCAAGATTGTCCATCAAGTACTGTCCGATTTTACCCATCATGTACGATGTCTCATATGGTCGCTATGAGGTCACCGACCGCTCGCTACCCTTAGTCCTGACGCTACCAAATGACCTAACTCCAGCACTCAATAATGACACCCTCCCTTTCTTGGTTGGTCTAGGATCGTAAGCCCCATCAACAACTTCCCTCTCTAGCTCTCTGGTCATGCGGTTAGAATCCAAAGGGGTGTCTTCTATGCCCTGAGACTAGAGGGCCTGGGATAACACAATGTCTTGCGTCACTTCCAACACTGATTGAATATCGTATAGCAACAAAAAATATATAAATTAACAACTCAAATGAGAATTCATTAAGTCTGTGTAAATATGAAATTAACCTTATACTTATATGCATATAATTAATGTTCGCCACAATTTTATCCTTATCGTAGCCCTCGGGTGGTGTATAAGTTGCTCTAGCAAGAAGGATTGGCAGCATAGTCAAGGCGTCCTGTGATATATCAAATTTTAAATTACTTCAAGCAATGTATGAAACTAGTGACATGAGTTAAGATTTAATAATTTGATCATACCAGGTTCTCACTGAAATACCTACGCTCAATCCGCGCGTAGGGAGTAGCTCCCAGAAAGTGATCGTATTTCTTCAAACTAAAAAACTTCGCAGCCGTCTTACATTTTTCCTTCAAAATAAAGTACTTTGTTAATATCTGTTGTTCTTGGACCACTCCAAAATGGCCCGGTAATCTTTAGGAGGTACTTAGGTACATTGCTCACTCCCATGCCGCTCCGGCTTCTCATAGTCCTTCGGCCCTGCAAAGACATAAAGAAATAAATTTCTTACAAACGTAAATAACCAAATAACTAAGAAAGCTCACTAATTTGCATGATATGATTACCCTTTTCTCTCAATTGATCCGCCATTGCCTTTTCGAGCCTTTGCTTTATCGTACAATCTTTCTTTCTAATCTCATCTCTCTTCCTTTTGTAGTTTCTCTTGTACTTTTTTGGCAATGCATTAGCTTTTCCGGTAAGGGAATGCGAGCTACCGCTAGAGTCCATGGGTGGAGACATGCAATCTCCTATTAAGAAGATCCCAACATAGTATCGTGTTTGATCTTGTAGGCGTCGGATCCATCACATGCATCGTCTGTAAAATTAAACAAATTATTAAATGTGAAATAAATATATATTATGAATATAAAATATCGATAAACTTAAATATGGAAATTAATATCTACATCAGGCAATGAGTCCAGATGATGTGATGGACTCATAAGAGAAGCGTGTGTATATGTTCCTGCAATATATAACAAAATAACAAGTACGACATTAATAAAAAAATTCTCAATGGACTAAATTCAATTAAGTAAATGAATACCTTCAACGAGCGAGGATCCAGGTAGAGATAATGGACTCAAAGAAGATCGTGACGACATTCCTACATAAATAAACAAATAGTAAATATGATGTATGCATATGTATATCACGAATACATTATCTTTGAATAAATTAATACTTATACGTGATGATGAGCCTGCTCGATCTCAGGAAACTTCCTCTACGCTATTTATACTTTAGCTCATCTACAACTTAAGTTGTTAATATATATAATTTAAATTTTTATTCAATACATGTAAGCAAAATAGGTGAAAGTTTATAATCGCATCGATAAAATCAAAGATAGATACATTAACATTTGAAATATATACTTTTATATTCTACAAGTATATATAAGTTACATTCAATCTTCTACATTATGGATGTCAAGTCGATTTTGCAGAGTATACATATTAAACTTGATACTTTGTGGGTGTGAGTAATTGGAAAAAACTTCTCCTTCAGGCTCATTTGGGTCATCAGAACCATCCGCGTTTTCATCGAGAGCAAGTTGAACAAGAGTCCTTGGTTCCTCATACAATATGACCCAACTTTTGGTTGTCTAGGATCTTTGATATAAAGAACTGAGTAGCTTCCTTTGCTAACATAAACTTTAAATTAGGGTATATCTTCTTATCGAGATTTACAAGATTAAAACCATATTCATCCCTTGTTCCTTCGGCATGACACCATCAAAACTTAAACATCACATAACTACGTATGTCTTTTGTATACTATACATAGAATATCTCCATGATATCTTCTAGTTTGTCCATAATATATTATATCACCAAGCACTGGCTTCTAGTCTATCGAGTTTGTATAACATTCTTGAGAGAAAGTAGCCATGACCCCACTATTTTGGGTTACTCTCTCCTCCTCAATCCCTACTCGTTCAAATAAACATTCATTTATACGATATCCACTATATTGGTTTACTATGTAATGCAGGCCCTATGTGAACTTTTATCTCTTCTAATATTGGTAAATCGATAAAGATTCTTCTTTCTACCTAATGTTGAACATACTCACAAATGATTGTAAAAAAGTTAATCTAAATTTTTCACAAAATTAATTAAAAAATAAAATACATGTAACTTACTTCATTTACAACCCATTCAGTAAAATATTTTTTTATGCATTTCTACAATTTGATTCCACACTGATGTGCCAGTTATTTCTAACTGCAACTCCTCTAAATGTCAGCTGTTGGGTATTCTTCAAGATTTTTAGGTTGTACAATACGAATGTATGAGTCTATTTCAAGTCCAATCTAGATAGTCATTGTTCATCTTAGTACTATGGAAAGTGTCATCTCTAACACTAATATGTGCAGTTTCTTTCATATGTACACCTCGCATATACCGAGAGGCAAACATCTTATTCATTTGCCATGTAAAAGTCAGCTATTGAACCCTTGGATGAGCCTGATTATGCACCATGCATTTCAAGTACCCAAATATCTTAAAAAATATTAATATCTATTAGTTATCAAGTATAAAGCAGTTACCTATTATATAAATGTTAAATTGAATATTAGTTAACCTCTTTATGGGATACATCCAATGATAGTTAACTTGTCCTCCAAGTATTGCCTCATCTACAAGATAATATGTAAGATGGACCATGACTGTAAAAATTAATGGAGGAAAGAATATCTCCATTTTGCAGAGGGTTTCATTTATCTCTACTTCAAGTGCCTTAAAATCATAAACATTGATAACTTTGGAGCATAACTTTCTAAAAAGTTCACATAATTTAATTAAAAATTATGTTACTTCATCATCAGCCATGTTCTTATGGAGTGCCATCAGAAGCAATTAGTGAAGAAGGATATGATAATTATGAGTCTTAAGTCCCAAAATTTTTTGCTCTTTAACCTGGACATTATTTGAAATATTAGAGCAATAATCATCTGGCGACTTCACTAATTTAAGAAGCTCACAGAATCTCTGTACCTCAACTTTTGACATCATAATGCAAGATGAAGGCACCTCAAATTGCCATCAGTGACTTCTCATGCTTGCAGATCATGTTGGATGTTCAATACATTCATGTCTCGTCCAGCCCTTAAATCATCCTTTGATTTCTAACTATTTTGTAGGAATGTAGACAATAGGTTGTCGCATATATTAGGTTGTCACATATATTCTTTTTAATATGCATTATGTCTAAGTTGTGTCAAATTTTGAGCAATTCCTTAGCTTCTATGTCGTCCAAACTCTGCACTTGTCTCTTTCATTTCGGTGCCCTCTTCATGATGGAAATGCATCTCGGAGTGAGAATATCCTCTTTTGCATATTGGTTCTTTCCAGACTTGACTTTAGGACATCCCTCAAACAATTTTATAATCTTATCTCCAGTCATTATACACGACTTTGCTCTTTTCTCTTCTTGGCCATTAAACTTTTTCACCTAGTTTTTATTCATGTAGTTATGTCCCTTTCATAAACATCTTTTGTTAAATGAAAGCCTTCGAAGTTTGGACCACATACAGGATAAGCATATTTCCCTTTTGTAGACCAACCACGGAGATTAGCATAAGCTGCAAAATCATTAATTTTTCATATAAGAATACCATGGAGATTGAACGACTCAGAGGAAAATGCGTCATATGTTTGAACCCCCTCATCCCAGAGATGTTTTAACTCATCAATTAATAGCTCCATGAACACATCTATGTTGTTATTGGATGAGCGCGCTTGCCTAGTAGCAACAATGAAAGAATCATATACGGTTGCTTCATACAAAGTCTAGGTGGTAAATTATAAGACATTAACACAATTGGCCAAGCAGACTAACCCGAGTTCATAATGCTAAATGGGTTAATCCATCGCTAGATAGATCGAGTCTGACATTCCTGCATTCTATAGCAAGCCAGGGAAAAGATTTATCTACACGCTTTCATGCCTCTGCATCAGCTAGATGTTTGCGTTTATAGTCATCTACGCGTCCTTCCTTATGCCACTGCATATCTTTAGCTGTGTATTTAGTCATTTACAACCATTACAACCTAGGTACAAAGTAAAAATATCAGAGCACCTTCGCTAGAATTTTCTTCTGCTGCTTCACCGACTCATCTGCCTTTCATATTGAAGTACGCGCATTGCTTTCTCCAATGAGACAATCCACACTTTGGACATTCCTCGAGTTTCTTGTTATCCTTATAGTATAGGATATAATTATTAGGACACACATCAATCTTCTTGTAATTTAAACACAGAGTGCCAAGGATCTTATTTGCATCATAACAATTTTTGGGTATGCTATTCTCTCTATTCAGAATAACCTTGTGTAGTAAATTAAGGAGCATCTGAAAATATTTATCTACCATTCCGCGGAGGGTCTTAATACGCATCAGTTGAAGAATAAATGACTATCTACTATACTCGGTGTAGCCATCGCATAGATCCCTGTAGTCATCTTCTAATAGCTTCATTTAACTTTCAAAACCTTTGGTATCATACACATCTTCGGCATTTTGGACATCTTCTGCATCTCTAGGAACTTCGACAACCTCTGGTACCTCTGCAACTTTGACAACTTCTGCAACTTTTGCAACTGCTATAATATCATTGAGCATTGCCCGTGTATCGTCCATCCTCACATCTATATTTTTGTTATCTAGTTACATATCTTCGCCTTCCCTGTGAAATTTTTAGTATTTGTAATTATCATCAAATTCCCATCTTTCTAAGCATTTTTGTATAGCATATCTATCCAGCAAACCTTTGCACATATTACATGGACAACACAGCAAATCATTCTCTAACTTCCTCGGATTCGCATATGCATACTAAAGGAAGGCTTCCCATCTGTCTCGACATTGAGTGCCACCTCTTTTTGTTCTTTTCATAATAGGAATATCAATCCACGATTTGTCAGGAACTTCTCTCATCTGTATATTAGGTATAATTATTAATTATTTTAATATATCAATAATCACAGTATCTTTGATAGTCTTTATTGTAGTTGGTTTGAAACAAATACTAGGCTGGTCTAGTCACTCTTTTATAATCTTCATTGATGTACTAAATTGGTCTAAAAATTCTATCGGCTATCATAGGAAGGCTTCTATCCCATTAAGAATATAGTAGTGCTTACATCTAACCTTGCATACTTTGTGTATTTTTATTTCTAGAAAATTTTGACAGCACCTACCCGCTATTCTCCGAGTACGCTGTGCAGATGTTATTATGTGTATCGGTAATAGATCAAAATCGGTAAGTAATAGACCAAAATTAGTAAAGAAACACAAAAGAACATACACTTATTGTACATGAAGAACAACGAGTACGTGCAGCCAAAATTTTCTAGAAACAAAAATACACAAAGTATACAAAGTTAGATGTGTGCACTACTATATTCCTAACCCGTACGAACTAAACAGATCCAATAGTTACGTGTCAATTCTTTCTACTTATAATTTAAAGTAAATGATACTTTTCGGTATAAAACTTAATTATATACCCAAAATTGAGTCATCTACCTTATATTATAAGTCCAAAGAAGTGGCAAGAATTATTGAACTAAGATCTACGAATAATGTTAACTAATTTTTTATTCACCTAAAATAGATATATAACACATTATTGTGTTATATATCCCACTACTAATTTTGAAAACATATATAATTGTTTGATTAAATCACACTTCTTTTCTTAGGGTTTTGGTTTTATAGTTTCATTTGTATTTATGTATATGTATAAATCTAGGATAATTAGTTAGGAAATTAGTACTATTATGTTATTAGAGTTAAGTTAATTAGGGTTATTATGTTTAGGGTAAATATTAGGGTTTTATAGGCCAAACAATAGGGAAGTTAGGTTTAGGGTAATAAATAATGCATAATTAACAAATTTACTTCATAAGTTAAATTAACAAACTGAAAAATACAAAAAATATAAAAATAAAAAAGACTTACCTTAAAAGGAGGTGGATGCAATGGTGGTTAGGGGCAAAAGAGGCAGCGACAGCGGGCGTTGTTTGAGCGGCGGTCGAATCTCGGTGAGGTCAAGTAGTGAAGACAAGGGCTAAACGACAATGACGAGCGGCAAGGATGAGGGACAAGCGGCGACAACGAGCGGTGGGAATGATTAGAGGTAGGCCTAAGGAGCAACAACAGTGTCGGTATTGATGGACGACGGTGTCGAGGAGCAGCGGTGTCAATGTTGAGGAGCGGGTGGCGGAACTTAGGGAGCAGGTTGAGAGTTGGGAATTTGGTTGGCGGCTGAGACTTGGGACAATATGGGGAAAGGGTAAGGGCATGAGTAGTTTTAGCATAGTGGGACCACACCCATCCGACGCTAATGCTCAATGGTAATGGGTGAGCCGTCACCACTGAACATTAGTGATGACAAACATTAACAACGGGTGTGTGCTCGTGGCCTTTGCATTGGTGACGGGACTTTGGCAATGGTGTGCCCCCGCGTCACCAATGCCGACATTGGCAATGGGGGCGACAATCAGTCACCATTACCCCATCACCAATGATAGTTTTTTTACTAGTGATTCCTCGACAAAAGGCCCTTCCACCCTTGCACAACAAACTCCATCAAGAAATCCTCCCTCCCAATGCTATCAAAACCAATCTTCCTCCTTAAGATCACATTTTTCTTTTTGAGGGTATCATACCAATTTCCCGCTCGAGCATCAATGAGATGGCCCCAACCAAAAGCATCGGACAACCTTTCCCTTATCACCAACTTCTTCTCCTTGGCTAGGATGATGAACTCACACCCTTTGGAGCCATAGTAGACCTTGGATAATGTTTGGGGAATGAGAATTGCAGGTTTAGGTGAGAAAATTTTGAGTTTGGATCTAGAGTTTTGAGTGGAGTTCTGGGAAAATTTTAGGATCTAGGGTTCGACTAAGTGAGTTTTGGGGTTAGAGGTTGAGTTAGGGTGGCTAGAGGAAGAGTTTGGAAGAGGTTTTGGGAGAAATGGGGGCTACATCGCCAAAGTATAGACAAAGTAGGGGAGACACGGCGTAGGCGCTAGGGTTTGGGGAAAAAGAAAATAGTGAATCTCTACATTATCCGTGCACCCGACAGTCTGAGAGCATATGCCTAGATTCCAAGTGCACACGTTCAAATGGATCTGTTATTTTGAATCGGATTTTTGCTGTTACTGACACGTGACATGCCCCACATCATCATCCTAGCACATGCACTTCGCTATTTTCTTGTTTATCATATTATTTCTATGGGGGAATTTAACATCAAAGTATTAGGACCTTTCCTACCTTCCCTATGAGTCTTTCCTTTCCACCTTAGGTAGGTAGGATGAAGAGTTTGGATGTGGGGAAAGTATCCAGACAAGTTAGAACAACTGGATACCGAAAGTTAGAGAGACTTAGTTAGAATAGTGGGATATTTAGTAGATGCCTCATAAGAATGGTAATGTTGAAATTTTGATGACAAAATTATTTTTAAGGGTTATATGGTGTAACGGTCACCAACCTCATGTCCCATATTTATACAAATTTCGATATCATTGACTACTTTGACTGAAAGTCTCAAAACAAATTATATCAAACTATTTCTAGGAGTTTGGACTCGAGTTAGGAAGTCAACAAAGTCAACCCAATAGTTTGGAGAGTGGGTTAGGATTTAAGTAGGAAATTAGAGTGAGTGACATTGTCGTAATTATTAAGAAGTTTAGAAGAGGAGGAATTTGGCTATAAATAGAAGGGGATTCTCTCTTCTAAAACCATAGCCTCATATTGATAGCCCAAAAATGAGGGGAAAATCCTAGAGAAAGAGAGAATAGAGTGGAGTTAGAGAGAGAGAGAGAGGGGGGGGGGGAGGGACTTTTGAGGAAGAAGATGATCAAGGGAGAGAAATGAGGGTCAAGACCTACTCCCAAGCCATAGACCTCACCAAGATAAGTATCTTTTCATGTTCTTCTCTTTCTTTTTCAATCCTAGACCAAAGTTGATATTTTGATTTATTTTCCTCAGATCATAGACACTAGCTTTGCTTGTTTTATCGGAGAAAACTAAGTTTTTAATTGATATCTCTCAAGGCAAGCATCTCTACCTCTTCTAATTTAGATCAGCACCTTAGAGTATTTGTTTTAATCATGTTTAGCTCTTAATTCATATTTTAATTTCTAGGTTTGCTCAAATCTTTCTATAAAACTTATACTTTTGGATAATATCAAAATATTGAAATTTCTCTTTGGATTCTTGATGGATTAAACTCAAACTAATTGCAAATGATTCTAATTATGAATCTAACAAATAAGTAATTTCTAGAATGTGGATTGGTCAAAGTATAAGATAGCAAAATTTGATAAATTGACAAAAACTTCAATCTACCAAGTCGAAGATGCCCCCACTCGCTAGCATACGCACCGATCGGTATCTACCAAGTTTAAGAGGATTGATCATGCCACTTTTCTTACGTGGCATATCAACAAGCAGATGCACCCAATCACCAAGCCCACGCATTCAACTGCGGTCTATCGATTTCTAATTATGTGCATATTTTGAGATTCTGAGTTCTAATTTCACTTTCGCTTCTTTATTATTTTCCTTGAAGTGAAGATTACATATGACTAGGGGCATTTGTATGTAGTTTGATATTTTGTGAAGTTTTAGAGATTTTTCAAAATCCTCCCAAAACTAGTTTTTAGCTTAACATGTGTATTTACATTCTAAATACCAATCGCCTTTTATTAGCTTTCATAAGTTGTGATGGTAGAAATGTATTGAGATAATTGATATTGCCGGCTTAGATGATTTTAACTGATTGTATCTATTCTTTCTGTACATGAAGGATACAACCTGTATGTTATGGATTTTGAGTAGATTATATTGGACCAAGACTTTTGACTCGCTCGTGCATGAGTCGAGATCCAGTTTGTGTTATCATGTTCCGGATGAGATATTACTAGTTAGTACACTTATTTAGGGAATTTTTTATTTAATCTTCTTTGGATATTAATTTTTTTACTTGGTAATATAGCTATGGCATCTCCTAGCGAATACTGGATCCCATTTTGAATTTCTTGTTTACACAAGTTATGAGAAGAGATAATGTGTTTGGATTCATGATTCGAGTTGTCATCTTCTTTGAGCTTCGAGATGCAGAGGGCACTCTGTTTGATCACCTAGAAGATATCATCTAGATGGGAATCGGGTGTCAAGATAGTATGTTTTCTATGAGCTGAGATTTTCAGGACTAGTGCATAATATTTCATGTACAACAAAACTAAGAAAAAGTAATCTGATGGGTTTATTCTTAGGGGACTAAATCTCTGGAGATAAGTCAGACCATGATCATGCTTGCTAGACCTATTAGTCTGTATGGGAGAGCTTGGTCACCACTAGAAACCATCAGATCTCACGTTATGTGTACATATACTCAAGGAAGGTCTTTTCAAATAAGATGCTAATTATGAGAATCTTAATTGGATCGAGGAAGTGGTACGTGACATGGATTCTATCCAGTTAAGATTCAGATGAGTTATTTTGCATGAGTAGTTTCAGATAGTAATGACTAGTAGGCATGTATGTTTAGATATTAAATTTTAATTTTTTGCTCCTTTCCCTCTATTTTGCTTTTATAGTGTTTTCTAACATTTTCGGTATCTTGGACATATGCATTCCTTTCCGCCATTTGGTATGCCTTTTCTCTTTAGATATCAGTATTGAAATCTTTATGAGAATATCCTTAGGATGTACTCTGACTGCATCTACTGTTTGTTTCTTTTCTTTCTCGACGCTTGTTGTGGGTCGCTTACCAGACAAACCCTGGATTTATTTTATTCCTTCTTCCTCCAAGTTGTGAGAGAAATCAGTTATGGATAAGATTATATATCTGGATAATTTTACCCTTTCAAGTAGTTGGTTAGTGGTTAGTTTTAATGTTTTACCCTTGTATTTAGTTTTTAGCTTAGAAATTCTACCATGCTAAGTTGTGCATAGTTGTATCCCCTTGATTAGAGGTAGTTTGACTAGAAGTTGACTATTGTCTAGTTGGCCATCTTAGCTGCATAATTACTATTTACCCTTGATTTAGTAGCAGTTTAGATAGATGAGGCTTAAGTATGTGCATGAGAACCTGTTTGACTCGGTTCTCATGTACATACTATCGATCGAGTCACATGTCCGTGTCCATAGCTGAGACACGGGGTGTGACATGCTTTTTGATAAATAATCCTAATCTCATGGAACATAGCTTTAAATTCTTTTTCTGTATACTTGTATGTAGAAAACTCTAATAATTTTGAAAGCCGTTGAGTATCACTTGAGGCAAAGCCCATTTCTCTAATCTATAATTTGTAATTCTCAATCAGATGAAGTACACATCTCAAATGGTAGGCATCTAGGCATATATCTTTGAAATCTTATTTTATTCCTTTGTCAGCATCTTACAAGATGACTAGAGGAAGGGAAAGATTAGATGGTTTTGTTTGATTATACAAAATATACCTTAACCCTTGAATAAACCAAATCCAATTCGCTTTGTTTTCTTGGTCATGAACATAAAATGCCAGAGAAAAAAATGCCTTGAATACCGTCATAAGTAGTCACCCAATAAGATCCATTTGTAATGATCTATCCTAAAGGTCACATCTAGAAAGAGCAATGACATGCATTCTACGAGAAACCCCCGTATGCATGCACTACAGGAAACAAAAAAAATGCTTGTATCGCCTTTCTTCTTGTTCATCAACAACAACACTGTCTAGATTTGTTCCCTTCACCTTCATTTGATACCTTTAAAATTTGTGGCAGCAGTCAATCAAAAGTAACATTAAGATGTCAGGTCAGAAATAAAGCACAAAAGTATTACATTAATGTCAAGTTTTAAAATGACTACATGTCACATGTAAGTCCTAAAGGTCACATAAATAGATAATTAACTTATTGATAGACTAACCAAGTAGTAAACCATAGGAATATCTTGTGCAACCAAATATTTGATCTTTACTGTCTCCTTAGCACATCAAGTCTTAGAATAATTAACTTTTAAATTGTATTGAGAGTGCAATTCCTCTTTTTATGTCAGTTAGGGTGATATAGGGATGACTCTTCATAACTGATTGTAACGTATTAGCAATCCACATCCTCGATGCTACAGAGTGACAAGCGATGTTGTTATGTTGTCCACAAGTGTGTTGAGGAACAAATGCCTTTATAGCAAAGGTCAATACATGGCTTAATGGTGAAGCATGAAGCACCCCACGGGTGATTCATCTCGTTCTTGAACATGCAATTAGCACAAATGCATTTTGACTTATTATTAACACATCTAAATGAGAAATTCTTAGCTTTAGATAGTATATTAGAGCCATTCTAACTTGTTTTGTGCTTTCAAATTGTTTCCCTTCTCCGGTATTTGCCTTGTGCCACCATGTGGGGATCCGTATCGATCATTTATTATGTCATCCATCATCCACACATGGTGTTCTTGCGGGCTATCATTTGGAATTCTCTCTGATTCCTAGGTACTCTTTGATTCCTGTGAGTTTAGAGTTGAAAGACTACAAGTTGAATAAAACATATGATACATGTAAGTCACATGTAAAAAATAAAAGTATCAAGGAATTCATAATTGTGACAAGTAAACTCTATATATCACACGTAAATGCTACAGTTCATATATAAGAGGGAAATATCATAGCTTCCAACATAACGTGTTTACAGAAGCTAACATGAATCTTCTGAAAACTTACTTAAACTTTGATTTTGTCCCCATGGTATACGTGGATTCTTCATCTCTATTAGAAATAATCAATGTTATCATATTTAACTCCATTATGCGATGATAATCTATCATGTTGGGAATATCTTCATCTTTTAAAAGCTTAAAAGAGATGTTGGGAAACTTCTAGAGGACATAACTCATCAACAAACTTTTATAGAATATTTTTAATCAATCTGAAGCGTGCATATTTAGTTCAACTAAGCTAGTTATTGAACTGACTTTAATGAGGGAAGCATCGATTTTTTATGAAACCACACACATCAAAGATTCATCCATTTTGGCTGTAGAAGAACTTATGAGTAGAAGTTAAGAGAGAAAAGTTAAGAGGAGAGAAGATATAGAAGAGATCCATTTTGATTGTTCAAGAACTTATGAGTAGAAGTCAAAAGAGGAGAGAAGATATGGAAGAGATCCTAAATGACAAGTACCAAATTTATGGTAATGATTTGGAGGAAACTAATTTTGTTTCCCTCCAATTTTATTTTCCTCCAAAAAATCCTTCCATTTCCATTAATGTTGGATCTTTTCTTCTAGCTTAAAATCTTTCCCCCCTTTAATTATCAAATCTCATTGGGTTGCCAAAAATTGAATAAGACAAAAAAAATTGACAGGACAAATTGGGGTAAATCGACTATTTGACAAATTGTACACCTTTTTGGGCCTGGGTACCATTGATACTTGAGTCCAAATGCTAAAATGATTTTGACTTTTAAAAGGTGGGTGGGTGGAGGGGGGGTTGGTTGTTGCTTACCTTTTGGCAATGTGCCTCTTAAATATAATTTTCACTTATATTACTTGTTGTGATTAATAAAAGTGTTTGACGTATTATTTAATTATAGTATCTTTATATCTAGTAATTTCCTCTATTATATACTATTTTTCTTATTAGAATTTTCTTTTCATACAAGTTCTACAAACTTAAAATGTACAAGTTGGAGCTAGGTATTCCGCTCTTCTTCATAATCAATGAGAATATAGAATTTTCTACTTTGCTTTTACTTTGTAGGTCTTAAAGTCTCTACATCATAATTCCGAGTTGTTCTGATGAAAAGTAAGGGTGATAGTTTTATATTTTAACACTAGGGTGCTGTAATTAGGGGTGTCCAAATGTGCCTTGGGTTCGCTCCTGCCTTCTAAACCGGCTGCTGTGTTTCGGCCCGGTCCGGCTGCCTCCAGGCGTCCGGACCGACCTACTGCCTACGAAAACAGTCGCCAGTGGAGTCCGGCCAGCCCGACCGGGTCTACCTGTAGCCTTATGCAAACGGTCACAAATGTGACTGTTTGACATATTTGACCGAGCCGGGCCCCGCCCGCTAAAAAACGATCACTTTGTGACCGTTGGTTGGCAGTGGGTTCACCGCCAAAACGGTCACAAAAGTGACCGTTTCTGATCGTTGAGGCCGAGCCGGACCCGGGCCGGTCTGGGGTCAACAACGGCCATTTTGGCAGTTTTAACCACAATACCCCCAAAAACGGTCAAAAAATGACCAAAATTTGAGGGTATTTTGGTCATTTGGCTAGGGGGCTGGTTCTATAAATAGAGGGGGGTTCTTATTTATTTTTCTCATCCAAAACTCATCTACTTCTCACTAATACTCTCTAATACTCCCCACTACTCTGTAATTCTTGCTTTTACTCTCTAATCCTACAATCAAATGGATTCCTCCTCCGATTATGATGCGCAAATGCAAACTCCCGATGTTGAAACAAGCCCAAATACTCCTACTACTGGAGCTACAGCTACTCCTACTACCGATGTTGATCCCGACTCCGGTGGCGACGATTCCACACCTAGAGCTCCTAAAAAATCGAGATCCGATGTGTGGAACTTCTTCGAAAAAATAGACGTCACCAGGGATCAGCACGGTAGGCTTCTCACCCAGAAGGCCAAGTATACGTTGTGCGGCCGTATTTTCCAAGCTCATCATAAAAGCGGCACCAACCACCTCAAACGCCATTTAGATAAGCACAACAAAGGTCCGGCAGCGTCTCAAGGTGATATCCGACAAAATTTACTCTCCCAATCCTCATCCTCCGGTAGTCTCAGTAGTTGGAACTATGACGCAAATATCGCCAGAAAATGCGTCATCAGGTTTATTATTCTTAAAAACCTTCCTTTTAAATTAGTAGAAGATGATGAATTTGAAGATATGATTACAAAAGGTTTTTATCCCGCATTTAAAAAAATTTCTCGTCAATCTTGTCAACGTGATATTTTGAAATATTATCACGAGGAACAAGAAAAAATAATTTCTTATTTTTAAAGTTTAAACTGTAAATTTTTATTAACTTCTGATATTTGGACATCTAGAGCACAAACTGGTTATTTATGTATCACAACACATTGGATTGATAATGATTGGCAAATGTTTAAAAGAGTTATTTCTTTTATTGCATTTGAATATTCACACACCGGTATTAATATTGCGAATTTAATAATAGAGGAACTTACAAAATTAGAAATTTCTGAAAAATATTTTCTCTTTCATTAGATAATGCAAGTAATAATAATGTAGTCAGATCATATCGATCATCTTTGTTATTGCCATGTCATGGTGATATTTTTCATATTAGATGTATGTGTCATATTTTAAATATAATTGTTCAAAGTGAATTTCATGAAATTAAACCCATGATAGAAAAGGTTAGGGATGTAACTTTTACTATTAATGCTTCTAAAAAGACTTAAAAGATGGAAACAATTGTGTAGAAGAAAAATTTTAAACCCAGATTAATTCCAAAAGATGTTGACCATAGATGGAATTCTACCTACATAATGTTAAATGTAGCAATAGAATATAAAAAATTATAAATGATTTTATTACTTTTTATACTTCTAGTTCTAGCTCGTAGTATGTATGGAATAATTGAGGATGAATGGTCAGTTATATATAATGTAAAAGAGATGTTATAAGTTTTTATGATGCTACTATGCTATTATCCGTTATTATTATCCAACTATTATTCAAGCCGCTTTACAAGTTTTAAATATTCAAACTTTTTTACTAATTATCGTATGGATCGTTATTTTGGAGATATGATTTTTCAAATGGAAAGCAAATTTAATAAGTATTTTAGGCCTATTCCTATTATTTTTGGTTTGGGGTTCTTATTGATCCATGTTTGAAGGATATTGGCCTTCGAAATTTGTTAAATTCTTTATATGGTAACATGATAATAGAAACTGATGATGGTCAAACTACTACTGCTACTACTCATCATAATACTATTAGAAATTATTTTCAAACTTTATATGATGAATATGCAGCTAGATATGGTGTAGCTACACATCAGTCAACAGCTTCTGCTTCTACAAGTTCAAGTCAGAGTCGGGGCAAAGGTAAAAGTTTTGAAAGGGAGCAAATGATAGCTCAGCTAACTGGTGGATCTGGATGTGCATCAACGGAAGTTTCTGAAATTGATCAATATTTAACCACAACTTTAACTAAAAATCAAAATAATAGTTTCGATATTTTACAATGGTAGAGAGTATATGGAACAGTTTCATTTCCTATACTTTCCATCATTGCTCGTGATTTACTAATGTGCGTGTTTCGACAAGAGTTTCTAATCCGCCTTCAAAGACATCAGACGTTTGATCGACGACCACAGGACCTCGCTGGATCCGACTACCGTACAGGCGGTAAGGTGCCTACAAGATTGGTGGAGATACGAGAAGAGAACTCAGAGCATCGATCGGATGGCTAGCATTGAAGACAAACTTCAAGATTTGGGAATAGGAGATAGAGATAACGAGCAATTAATTTGTCATTTTTATTTTTTAGGTGAAAATTTGTAAATTATTTTGGAAAGAGTTGCAAATGATAGTGATATAGATGAATAGGTGCCAACCTAGTTGGGATGTATTCATCTATTGTGATGCGATAAATTCCAAAATAAATTTGTAATAGTTAGTGATTAACCGATTATTAATAAAGAATTTATTTTATCATTTTACTTTGTATGTTTTTGTATTTGTAAATTATATAATTACAAATTATTAATAATATGATTGATTTTTATTAAAATTTTGGCTAATTTATTGTTATTTATACTCTTGAATTTTTTAACAAAAATAAAAATTGTAAAAACAAAAAAGAATTTGTTTGGCAGTTCTGTTCGCTCGCTGGGGCTCGGATCCGACTCCTACCGGCCTACCCCGGTCCGGGTCCGGGCCCCGGTTTTCCGGGCCGGGCCGGCCCGAATGGACAGGCCTAGCTGTAATGGAAGAGCATGTTATGTAAATTAATGATCTGTTGTGTTTAAGTATCATTTGTTAGGCTGATCTTGTAGCTAGTTAACCTTTTTAATTCATAAATAATCAACTCTCAAATGGGATCTTATTTCTTCCCAACATTTTATTATTATAATAAAAGTAAGCTTTATAATGGACGATAAGGAGTTGTTTGTACTCCAGCGCTACACTCTTCCGACAACAATATCAATTCCCAAAAGAGCAATCATTACTCCCAAGAGCAAAACAACTAAAGAACATCAAACTAACCCGAATTGACACTAATTCACTAGGACAGGATCCATGATTCTACGAATATAGTACTTTAACTTTATAGCGATTACAATGACATTGTACATCTATCATAGAAAGCTCTTTGAAGGAATTTTGTTCCCATTGTTTAGAGACTCATTAAGAATTTCATTGCCATACTTAAGCTCGTAAACTTGACTTCGAACTCTAAAGTTGCCACAAAATTTGTTCAATTAGCTTCAACAAGAGTGTTGACATTGAGGAATTTAGAGTTTTTAATTGCTAATTCTCCCTTTTCTCCTTAATTTTCTTCTTGTTGTTTATGCTTGTAAGGCGGAGCTTAAAATGATATGAACATGTGCTGTGGCGAATTCTACATGTATGGATACATAAAACCTGGTGCATTTCTTTATGAACATATAAGCAGCTGAACCGTACACACCTTTTATTTAAAAAGAAAAACATACACATAAGTCACTAAGATACGGCAAATTGTACGTGGATATACAAAATTTTTATGACTTAGTATTATTATGCTAGATTGAATTATGAGAGGGAGCGGTGCATTATTTGGCGGCAGCTAAAGAGGACATCTTCAAAACGTTTCGATCTGCGAAAGAACATCGACCATAGTCTGTCGCGGTCGATACATGACTTGCAAAGGATGAGCTTTTTGGAGCGTAAGCGTCCCCGTTTCCTCCATATCAATCAACTCCTCTCCATCTCTTTCCCACTCGAAGCACTGAATCATCGTTCCCAGCGACAATCCAATCAACCTCAATGCCAGTCCGTCGCCTGGACACCGCCTCCTCCCCATTCCAAACGGAAAATTCTTACCACCAGCAGCGTCCTCTGCTCTATCAACGAACCTCTCAGGCCTGAACTCCTCTGGCTCAGCCCATAACTCAGGGTCCCTGTGGATGGCCCATGCATTCACCAATAACATCGTGCCACGCGGAACACGGTAGCCTCCTACGGTGCACTCCTGGTGTGATTCGTGAGGTACAAGGAGTGGGCCTGCAGGATAAAGTCGGAGGGTTTCGTTGATGATTGCTTGGAGGTATGGAAGATTGGGAAGATCCTGTTCTTGCAACAAGCGGCTGCCTTTTCCCGTAACTGTATCGATCTCGGTTCTTGCTCTGTGGAGTGTCTTTGGGTTGTTGAGGAGAAGGGACATCGCCCATTCTATCGTATCTGATGAGGTGTTTGTTCCTGCAAAGAACAGAGTCTATAATGGGAAATGAGTTAGCGGAGTCGAGGAATGCTAAGATTTAAGCAATTTATTCAAATATGAGTCATGAGTTTGCAGAAAATTAACATGAACCTTGAAAATCAAAAAAGAAAAGAACATTCACGAAGTTAGAAGTGTTCCCTAAAAAGCAGCATAAAACTTTCAATTTATCCAAAGGACGACCTAAACAGGTTACAGGGCCAAAATACCCTTTTTGATTTACCCTCTCACTATTACACTAATTACTGAATTTTAGCATATTAATAACAATAATCTGTACCTTTTACGAATCTCCAGGCTAATTTCATCCGAAACTAAATACTTAATGCAATCAATAATCTAAATAACTCAGGACTATACTCCATACGCCTATTAAGAATAAGTAAAAACTCACCACTATCATAGCTTTGATGATCTCGTCTGTATAATACTCAGGATCCTCCTCTTGCAAATCCAACAAAACTTCAAGCATACTCTTCTGAGTCTTCTCCTTCTCCTTCTCCTTCTCCTTCCTCCTCCTCCTCTTTTCATCAATCAACCCCTGTAGCATCTCCTCCTTCTTCGCATTCACCGTACTCATCCTCCTCCTCAACCCTCCCCAATCCACCAACCTCCTCACAGCCTCCGGCAAGAAATCCGACACATTCGAAACCCCGACCATCTTCATAACCTCCTCTACCATCTCCTTAAACCTCCTCGCCTCCTCATCTCCTCCTCCATCCTCTCTCCCCACTATCATCCTCATAATCACCCCGAACGCCACGCCAAAAAACTTGGGCTTCAGCTCCACCTTCCTCATCTCCATACCATCACACTCTTTGAGCAAGTTGTGAAGGAAGGACTTCACCTCGCTGTATCGGATATCGGATAGGGAGTGGACGCGGGAGGAGGAGAGGAGGTGGAGGGTGGTGATGCGGCGGACGTTGCGCCAGTGGGGGCCGTAGGCGGCGGTGGAGAGGGTGGTGTAGTTGTAGGTGAGGACCTTGGCGGAGGGGAGTTGAGGGCGGGAGGCGAAGGCGAGGTCGTTCTTGGTGAAGCATTCGGTGGCGACGGGGAGGGAGGAGACCACGAGGATGGGGCGGGAGCCGAAGCGGAGGTGGAGGACTGGCGAGGAGTGGCGGAGGAGAGGCGGGCGAGTGAGCGGTGGAGGGGTTTCTTGAGGAGGTGGAGGTGGCCGAGGATGGGAAGGGAGGGAGGGCTTGGAGGAAGAGGATGATTTTGCTTGTTGGATTGGTTGGGTTGATAGTAAATTGAGAGGACTTTGAGGATGAGAAGAGAGAGGGCCAGGGAGTAGAAGATGTAGTAGTAGTCCATTGTGAGTGGGTGAGCGAGGGAAAAGATTACAAACAAATATATAACATTTGATGTTTTTATTTGTGAAGACAAAGGATATTGGCGTGATGTTTATATAGGAAGATAGATAGGGATGTTGACACCTTAGTCAACAGCAAAGTCAGACTATCTCAGGTTTTCTTACACACAAATGTCTTAAATGTTTATCTATCTTATTTTGGGTTAGGGTTATGTAATAATGAAGACATAAACATAAGTAGAGGTGGCTGGTCGAAATTAGAGGATTTGATTCATTCGAGGGTCTACCGGTACGTCTGTAATCAAATAACCCAATATTTAAATAATGATGATTTTTTTAATATAATTAAGTATCCCTTTTTATATAGATGAATGACACTTATTAATAGATAAACCGTAATAATTGAGTAATGAGTGACGCCGTTTACACAAAATAGTAATTTTGTTCTGCAAATAAACGCACGTCTCTATGAAATCAAGTTGCTCTAATGCTGTCATCCATTACGCAATACCCTCCCACCCGCCATAAAATCTCCCCGAACTTGAATACTGTGATATTTCTTCGCGAAGAAAATTTTTTCAAACATCACATGCTTTTGTTTTCTTGCTAACAATTTACCCAAATTTTCTTGAAATAAAGAAAGGAGGACACATATATAGAGGACTTATATTATCATTACCGCTAAAATAATGTCCGAACTTTTTGCTATTTTGTATTGATCGGAGGAATCCTCCCATGACAAGCCACGACTCTTGTGGACTGCGTCAACCCATGGGATACTTTCTCACATGACATAAGGGAACACACAACCTCATTACCGCCCTTCGGATATGATGGTGATAAGCGAAGAAAAACTAATGTTAAAGGTACCGTGGAGGAAATTGTTATGCCATAAAAGCGACTACTAAGAACAATCAATTGAGCGATGTGTATCGGGCCAAAGACCGGACATGGCGGCTTGGTCTATAGAGTCAAGGAGTGATTGTTTCGATTAATGCCTTTTGCTAGCTAAGTATTTTTCCCCTTTCTTTTTTTCTAAATATTTTAGATCTCCCTTTAGGTTTTCTTCAAAATAAATTTAGCTAGTGTATGCGGTTTGGGTTGAGAATTATACATGTCATTTAGTTTATTTTTAGTATAACACAATGGCCAACAACGGTTCACTTATTCTTTAGGACATGTGCTACTCATCTAGGAGTTTCATCCCATCATGCATTAGACTTCCAGATGGTAATGAAGTAAATTATGAACTTAAACCACATTACATAAACATGTTTTTTGTTTTCTTGCTAACAATTTAGCCAACTTTTCTTTAAATAAAGAAAGGAGGACACATATATAGAGGACTTATATTATCATTACCACTAAAATAATGTCTGAACTTTTTTTGCTATTTTGTATTGATTTGAGGAATCCCCTCCCATGACAAGCCACGACTCTTGTGGACTGCGTCAACCCCGCCGGATACTTTCTCACATGACATAAGGGAACACACAACCCCATTATCGCCCTTCCAGATATGATGGTGATAAGCAGAAGAAAAAACTAATGTTAAAGGTACTGTGAGAAAATTGTTATGTCGTAAAAGTGACTGCTAAGAACAATCAATTCGAAGCGATGTGTATCAGGCCAAAGACAGACATGAGCGGCTTGGCCTACAGAGTTAAGAAGTGATTGCGTTTTGCTATGTGTTACTGTGTAGCCAAGATTTTTTTTCCCTTTCTCTTTTTTTCTAAATCTTTTAGATCTCCCTTTACGTTTTCTTCAAAAAACATTTCGCTAGTGTATGCTAGTTTGGGTTCAGGATTATACAGGTCATTTAGTTAATTTTTAGTCTAACACAATGGCAAACAACGGTTCACCTGTCTTTTAGGGCATGTGCTACCCATGTAGGAGTTTCATCCCATCATGCATTAGACTTCCAGATGGTAATGAAGTAAATTATAAACTTAAACCACATTACATAAACATGCTTCCAAAACTCACTGGTAATGATTCTTAAGATGTGCATGTCTATATCAGTGAATTTGAAGAAGTGTGTGACGTGATTAAAATTAGAGAATTGTCTGAATATGCAATTAAGCTCAGGTTCATACCCTTTGCTCTGAAAGAAAAGACTAAAATATGGATATGCAGGATGCCTACAAACTTCATCTCTACTTGAGAATAGTTTGTTAGACTTTTTTTTAAAAAAATCTCTCCACTAAACAAAACAACAAGGGTTAGGAACCAGGTTTAAAATTTTAGACAAATAAGTGGGGGACCATTCTAGAAATATGTTGATAAGATTTAATGATCTTTTTTATCTAGTGTCCTCATCATGGTCTAGATAATGGCGTCTATGTCAAATAGTCTATGAGGGACTGGATTATGCTTCAAAAATATCCTTAGAGTCTATGTGTGAAGGGAAATTCATCAAAAAGAATGAGGAAGATGCCAAAAATTCTAGAAAATCTTTCTTAAAAACGTAATGCAATCGGAAAATTTTGATGAGAAATCAACTTCATCAATTCCCATACTAAGTCAAGTAGTTAGTCTCTAGAATCATCCATAGCTGCTGAAGCTAAAACGACCACTATTCTGCGTAGATTAGAAGCTTTAGAAATAAAAGGTCAAGGCTCTGCTCATGTAAACCAAGATTCTTCATCAGGTTATTTGGGCTATTTGGCTCCAACTCATATTTCGGAGGAATGACCTTTGCTAGGAAATAAGATAGTGCAACCATACAATCAAATAAATATTGCATGTCAATGTCCTAAGAATGATCCACTCTCTTCAACCTACAATCCAGGCTGGAGACATCATCCTAGTTTTTATGAACCAAAAAATTTCTTAGAGGGTCTAAACTTCAATCATTCCTTAGTTCCACAATTCTTAGAGGAAACATTGGTCTATATAAGACACCCAACCCTACAATCCACAAGCAATCTATTTTTTCCAAATCAACTTGTCCAACACCAAACAATCATCTCTGTTCTTCCACCAAGTTTTAATAACGATCATCAAAAATGATACAACGTCTTAGAAAGAGGTCTAGGCGCTAGGATGAAGACGCCTACACGCACTATTGGTTTGTTAATTCACCATCTAACACTTTATACTCTTTTATGCAAACAATAGACTAACTTTGGAAATCCAACACTCAAGCTATAGCCAGATTGGAAATCTAGTTAGGACAGTTAGCTAATGTAGTGAGTCAAAGAGAAAAAGGAACATATCAAGTCGACCAGTGCCTAATCCTAGCCTGTCAAGCCAATCAAACATAGCCTTGACATAAGGAAAATAGGTATACAACAGGTTAGAATGCCAAATATAACTTTCTCTCATTAAATCATTGCACCATAACTTGTAAACGTAGATGATGAATCTCCTTCAAAGAAACCTTGGTCTGAACCCCTATTAACTGAGTCTACATTCAAACAAGTTGCCCTATTTCCTGGTACATTCAAATCTAGGATAAACTCAGTTCAAATGGAGAAGAATTCAGAGACATTTAAACATGTTAAGGTCAATATTGCAATGCTAATGCCATAGAACAGATTCCACCCATGTCAAGTTCTTGAAAGAACAATGCACAAAGAAGAGATCAACCATTGTCCCTAAGAAAGTCTTCTTAGCTCCCGATCATTTTAAACCATTGGACTCCCCACGTTGTGCGATCTTTCCATGTGTTATTTCTACATTTTTTTTTTTTTGCTATCATGAAGATTTTTGACTTTGTTTCTATTGGGTTCTATGGATTCCTCATGTGTTGGTTGTAGATGGTCAAAATATATTCTATCCAGACTAATGTTCAACTTGGATCCAAGAAGTGAACGCCCATGGGCTAAACACTTCAAATGGGCCCAAAGTCAAGCACACAACAGGCTATAGCGAAGCTCGCTCAAATAAGCACACAAGCATCACCACACAGCCCACTCAGACAAGACCCGGTCAAGTCAATATTGGGCCATGAGTGCGTTTATGCGAAGCTCGCCATTCAATTTTAGCGAGCTTCACCCGTAGCTCTCTACATGGGCAACATCAACCATGATTCAAAGAATAAGGCCCACCCATAATCAAGTGGACCTTATCTCAGCTCTTTTAGCGAGCTTCGCTGCACATAGTTATCGGCAAACTTCGCATTTGGGCCTTTTGGTGAGCCGTAACCACTCCCCCACTCTCTCCTAAATTAAAGGACACTTACGCCGCTTATGGGGAGGCCATTATCTCTCTCTCTCTCTCTCTCTCTCTCTCTCTCAGCCTATAAGAGGAGGAGGAGAATGTTCATTCAAGGGGATTACCTACTTAGAGATTCAGACTATCCGTACTACACACCCGAGCATTAGACTCTATACACTCCTCACAAATCGGTGATCTTCAAATTTAGGATCCAAGAGAAGATTGAGCTATCTTCCAAGTGATCATCTCGAAGACCATCAGTAAGAGACCCCTTTGTCTTAGTCAAATCGTCAACAGAGTATAAGATTGACGCTCCATTGGGACACAGAAAAGAATCCCCAGGAAAAAAATCCTTACTTTCATTGTACATTTTCTAATTGTAATATGAGTTAATTACAATTTTAAAGGACCCAAAACAAGATGGCAACTCTGCTAGGGACTTCTTTCTCCTCCGATGAGAAAACTATATCGCAATATGACACCAAGACCCTCGGGTCTTTTGTATAATTGCTGGTTATTGAATTTGACCAAGTGAAGTACGAGGAATATATTTCCTCCAACCAATCGTCGAAGGAAAATGTGAGGAGTTGTCACAAAATTTTCCACAGAGCGAATCTGGGGTCTAAATCAACCCCCGCGTGTGTAAAGGCAACCTTCGCCAAAGACGGTTTGAGCTTCGTCGAAAGCCAAACGAATTTTACCTAGAGTGACGAATTACTCACGCCCGCCACTACAGAAGGTCATGATGTTATTATGTCTTCTAATTTTAGACTTCAGTCCACAACCCCTTTGGGGGTTCATTTTAAAGTATTTCACGATGCTCGCTATGCTTCCTCGATAGAAGCAAACAACAGGGTTAACCCCTTATCAAAATTTTCGCAAGGGAATAATATCACCAATGGTGATTCTTCTAACCACGCCCCGCGAAGGTCAAGACAATGGCGCCATAGGCGACGTTCACATGCCAATACCAATAATGATGAAGTTAGCTCAGTAAAGAGCCATAACTTAAATCAACTTGGAACACCTATTGATCTGAGAGAGTTTCTATCTCTGAAGAGAGCTCGCCAATGTTAGCATTTTACGACCCTAAGGATGTAGTCACGACAGTTCAAAAGAATTATCAATGCAAAGCTATTCCTGAAAAGGAATCAATATTTAATCATTTTAATCACAATCTCAATTCTTTAGAGGCCAAGATCCAAAGACGACGACGTGCCCAAAATGGCAAGAACATACTCCATGAGTTTACAGTCAATACGACCAGTGTAGTCTCTGGAGATGAGGAGGAAGATACTGATAGTCCCTCTGATCCTAGATATTCTCCTAGAATTTAGAGCATACTCCCAGAGGTCGATAGCATTTATCACCACATGAGGTCGAGGCAAGAGGTCTCAGTTCCTCTTGATTACTCCCTCATCCAGACACATGTACTGCGAGCTTCGTCGTAAGCCAACCAGCCTAGCACTAGTGATGCCAACTCTGCCATAGCATCAAATGTGACCCCTAGCTCAAGTCAAGAGCAACAATGGGTGGCAGACATGATGGAGTGGGAAGATTTTCTCACTTAGATGGTAGCTCAAAAGAATGCTTCAGATGAGCGATTTGAGCATCTAGAGAAAATGTTCGAGTAGCTCTTATTAGCTTCTCAGCCACAAGCAAGCTCTTCAAAAGGGTAACAGCCAGTTGTCAAACTTTCCCTAGAAAAAGCGCACATGCATCAAGACGATGCAGTTTCTGCTCATTTGGAGTCATCGACCCCTCTTAAGCCAACTCAGGGGACAAAGACTCAGGAGGATATCCAAAAATAGCTCAGCGCTCTTTCACAGCGAACTGAGCTGAAGAAGGTTGGGATCACCCGACCTTATCCCGTTGAGTAGGACATGGTTCCTTACCCGATGAAGTTCAAGCCATCGATGTTACACACGTTTGATGGCAAAAGTTCCCCGAATCAACACATTTATTACTTTCACCAATAAACTAGGAATGTAGTGGGTAATGATGCCATCAGGGTGCGACTTTTTATTGGTAACCTCCGGTGGGTAGCCTTCGACTAGTTTCAAAATCACCGAGGGATAAATCAAGTCTGGGCGATCTAGAATCTAAGTTCCTCTCACAATTCCATGAGGAAGAATCAGATGTTGCTATGGCCAAACTCCACTCTAAAAAGCAAAGGAGAAATGAGACAGTCAGGGAATTCATCGAGCAATTTAGCAATTTGACATTATGATGTCGAGATATGCCATTGCCAATGCTACTCCAAACTTGTTACCATAATTTCGCAGGTCATATAGAAGCCCATATGGGCGCTGTCACGCCTATTCATGGAAGGACTTAATGGAGCAAGCTGAGATAGCAGAAAAATTATCAGAACGTTTCAACAAGTTTGAACCCCGTACCAATTTTAGGGGAAAGAAAGGCAAATAAGGGCAGTCCTCCCAACCGAAAGCCAAAGAGACTTTAGCAGTCGAGGTCAAGAAACCTGACAGCTAGAAGAGGGAGCCAAGGAAGAATATTCAGTGCACCTACTCCTTCAAGGATGAGGATACAGTGGCTATCTGCACGTCCTCAACAAGGGCAATCGGTTAAAGCTTCCTGAAGCCCTACACCCTAAAGAGATCAAAAGTTTACCATGGAATATTGGGATATTTGATGAAGAACTGTTACATCCTCATGGATAAGATACAGATTTTTATCGAATCAGGAATCCTCAAGCTCAAACCTGAGCAAAAGAAAGTCACTGCTAACATGGTGACTCTTCAATTCGGCTCCATGTTGAAAATCTAGGCTCATGACACGGAGTTGTCCCCATTCCCACTGCGAGAATAGAAGTGGTCAATAATGACCAACAACAACAAAGTCGGGGCTTGGTCCCTCTTACTACAGCAAGAGGATAAATGATGTAGGTGCATCCCGACCTTTTCTAAGATGAACATTGGACTCTTTCGAAGTCCAAGTCAAAGGGTAAATGCAAGACAAAGTTTTGTAATGTTATTTCCATAATCATAGGGGAGAAATCTCTGCAAGTCTCTTTACTCACTGATTCAAAGAAAGAGAAAATTGTCATGGCGGGGACAAGGTCCGGCCAAGACTATTTGAAGAGAACTATGATCAGTCAGGACCTTCTAAGCAACCCAAGCTGACCAAGCAAAAAGAGACTCGATTCGACAAGACGTTGCAGCGTCCTTAGGCCGATCCCAAAGCCCCATTCTAGTACGATATCATGGCCTAGTTAGTTAATATCCCGGCTCATATTACCTTATTCGAACTCCTACGTTTGTCTAAGGAAACGAAGAAGGCTTTGAAAAACACTTTGAACGATAATGAGGCATTCCTTTCCCACATGTTCGAGCAGCCCAAGGAGGAAGAACACAGTCAATGCTATAAATGCTAATGGCAGATGCCTTGTATTACCTTCACTTTGGAGGATATGCTCATAAAGGACCATCATCATAACCGACCCCTTTACTATACCAGGTATGTAGGGTCAGCAAAGGTCGAGAGGATTCACATCGACCCAGGCTCTTCTTTGAGCATAATCCTGTGAAGACTCTTGAGCTTCTTAGGTATTCCCCTTTACAAGCTCTCAAAGACTACTGCTACCATTTTTGGATTCAACTCTAGTAATAGCAGATCACTCGAGAAAATCTAACTCAAATGTCAGATCAGGGGCCTTAAGCCTGAGATGACTTGTTATGTCATCGATGTCGAAACACTGTACAACCTGCTCCTCAGATGACCTTGGATTCATTCTATCAATATTTCATCAATGCTTCAAGTACAACGATAAGCAAGGAATCCCTGTAAGGTTGATGCTGAAAAGCAGCCCTTCAAGGGAGTTGAAAATTACTTCACGGACTCTCTCTTGTATGATGACAAGCATACAATCGAGATTGCCCTCCCCAATGATGAAGATAGCGGTAATGAAGCAAACAACAAGCTAGATCCAAACGGTCATCCAATCTAGGAGATGGAGCCACTTGCAATTACACTCAAAGAACCATGTATTGACGGTCGACCAAAAATCGGGTGGTGAATCTTTAATGATAAAGTTGAGTTTACTTATGGCGCTCTTGGACTCGAGTATGAAAACTCAAGAGTCGATACTTTCTTTGTCTAGGCTAGCTTTAGAACCAACTTTGTACATGCCTATAAATGAGTCTTATTCGATTCATCGGTAGTTAGATGACTCGAGAGGATGCCACCTTCATGGTCGGACTAAAGGGGCCCAAAATCCCATCGTCTTGGAAGGTTGGGTCACGACCATATTTGCCTTCCACGAATGATGAAAACAAAGCAATGCCCTAGTTCTCTCACTACAGTCAGCAACCGTGGTGTATAATGGCAAGAATAGGGTATGACTTCACCCTAAAGCAAGAATTGAACTAAACATGGACTTGGGCACATTTCCCCAGAAGCCGACTCACAAAAGGACCAGCATCTGATGATTTTCTAAGTAGCTCTTTAGACACATCTCGCTGGGATTCTAACGTTAGCATTGAAGCCATGTTCAATGAATTCACAGTTAACATGGTTTTGTATAATTTAACCATAGATCTTGATGAATCTGAAGTGTTTGAAGATCCTGAAAATAATCCCTGGGTGAAACATCTCGAAAAAATATGAGAGTCACGCTTTGAAATAAGCGAACCACCCACCAAAAATAAAGTGATCCAAGTTAACATAGGTGACAAAGCCAATCCCAAACCCATCTTCACCAGCGAGAGTTTATCACTCACTACGAAAAAAGAACTCAAAACTCTCCTTCGAGAGTACATTGACATCTTCGCCTAGAGTTATGAAGACATGCTTGGCTTGGATCCTAATGTGGCTATGCATCGCCTCAACATCGATTCTAATGTTAAGCTGGTCAAACAACAACAACAACGCTTTCGTCCTGAGCTGATGGAACAAATCGAGAATGAAATCCACAAACTTATTGAATGTTGGTTCATCTATGAAGAACAACATCCAGATTGGTTAGACAACATCATCGTGATAACAAAAAAAATGGCAAAATTCGGATCTGTATTGACTTTAGAGATCTTAATCTTGCTTTGCCCAAAGGATGAATTCCTTCTCCCTATCATAATTGTTATGGTTGATAATACGTGCGGGTTTGAGAGAATGTCGCTCATAGATGGGTTTTTTGGATACAACCAAATCAAGATGCATCGGATGATCGAAGCACCACGACTACAGGACACCCTTGAGGGTATTTTGTTATATAGTAATGTCCTTTGATCTGAAAAATGATGGAGCAACTTACCAACGTGCGATGAACATGATTTTTGTGAGCATTTACGTAAAGTAAGAGTGTGCTATGTCAATGACCTTGCGATCAAAAGTCATCACAAAGAAGATCACGTCAATGACTTGAGGATGGCGTTCGAAATAATGAGAAAACATTAACTCAAGATGAAGCCAACCAAGTCTTTCCTGGGGGTATCATCAGGCAACTTCCTTGGGTTTATAGTAACATCTAAAGGGATATACATCGACCTCGAAAAACTGAAAGCCATCCAAGAGATGCCACCTCTAAGAAATCTCAAAGAACTCAGAAGCTTAGAAGGGACACTAGCCTATATCCGCATGTTTATATCCAACCTATCCGGAAAATGCTAACCATTCCAGAGGTTGATGAAGAAGGGCATTTTATTTGTTTGGGACGGTGCTTGTCAAAGAGCTTTTAATGATATCAAGAATTATCTCACAAAGCCGCCTGTCCTAGCCGCACTAGTTTCAGGTAAATCTTTTTTGATTTATGTCAGGCTTATGCATCACTCTCTAGGAGCACTTCTTGCTCAAAAGAATGACGATAGTCATGAGCAAGCTATATATTATCTCAGTTTGACTATGATTGGTGCCAAGCATCGCTACAATCCGGTTGAAAAGAAATGTCTAGCATTGGTTTTCGTGGTATAAAAGATGCGACACTACCTGACTGGTCAATACATCTATGTCATTTCAAGAGTTAATCCTCTACGAATACTCATGACAAAACCCAGATCGCTAAACTCCAGGTTAGCCATGGGCAACACTGCTTTCACTATGCGACATGCCATATGTGCCACAAAAAGCAGTTAAAGGCCAAGCAATAGCCGACTTCTTGGTAGATCATCCCATCCCCAAATCTTTTAAACTCTACGAAGACATCCCAGATGAGGTCTTCAAGTTGAATATCATCTCGGATCACCGGTGTGGCAACTTTACTTTGGCGGCGTCAAGGCCTTAACCACAAAGGAGCAATTGTCACAAGGTGGGGTAGTGCTTATTGATCCCCAAGGACAAATCCTCCTTCAGGCTTATTTATTGACCAAGCCATGCTCTAATAACGTGGCTGAGTATAATGCCCTCATAATTGGTCTATAGCTTTCTCAAGATATGGGTATCAAATACCTTAAAGCCTACGGAGATTCTAAGTTGATTATTAGCCAGATCAAAGGAGAACATGAGGTCCGCCACAACGACCTTATACCCTACCATGAAGTGGCAATGAAGCTTGCTCATTCATTCAAAGGCTTCTACATCAATTGTGTAGCCCACCTTGAAAACACTCATGCAGATACTTTGGCATCGATCACAACCAGTCTTGCCTTGACTTCCAAGTCTACTAGGAGCATCAAAGTGGCTAGCCATAAATTATGCTCTGCACAACAAATCCTGGAAGCTAACAAAGTGCATGTCAGACCAACTCACTTCGAATCTAATGATTGGTGTTTCCCGATCATTGATTATATCTTACCGCGAATACTACCGGATAATCTGAAGCAAGCAACCTCTATCGATGGCGTGCTACTCGATGTTTATCACCAAGTGAAGCTCAAGAAGCACTCAAGGAAACCCACGACGGTATATGTGGAGCTCATCAACTGGGTCCTAAACTTCAAGGCTGACTTCTCGTCTAGGCCATTACTGGCCAACGATGATTGTTGGTGGTTTACGCCAAACGATGTCATGCGTGTCAAGTCCACGCCGACTTCTTGCACCAACCTCCGGAAGAGTTGCATCCGACTACCACCTCATGGCCATTCAAGACCTGGGGTATGGACATTATTGGGCCAATAGGCACACCATCTGCTAAAGGCCATCGATTTATCCTGGCCATCACTGATTACTTCTCCAAAATCTTATAACCTTTTTTATTAGCAAATCGTTCACCTAATGATTGAAGTGTAGATTTTGAAGAATGATGATGATGATGAAGTTCAAGGACAACAATACTCGATGGTTGATGATCAGATGATGAAGAACGAGGTTGAGGATGCGATTGATGAGGCTTTGGGGGATAAAAAGCTTCCTTGTTCTCAAAACTCAAACCCTAGATCACCTCCAATCCATGATCTCTTCTTTCTCTCTCTTTCTCTTACATAGAGCCCACAATAGATCAGAAAAGAGATATCCTAGACTTTGTAGAAGTTGGAGGTCAAAAGAACAACGAACGGTTGAGATTAAAATATCAGATCTGCTAAAATACGTCGTCACCATTGATGGGTAAACCCAACCATCGATGGTTCATTGTAGACCATGGATAGTTACTGTTCATCTCTCGAGAAAATCATCAATTGGTTCCTGTAGTCCATCGATGGTTCACTATAGACCATCGATGGGCTCAATTTGCCATCAATTATTAGATAGATCAGATCGAGAGATTTCCATAAAGCTATTATAATACCAAATCCGATAACCAAGTTAAAAGTTATGGCTCGTGCAAGTTTCAGTCTCGGTATATGTTTCATTCCTGCTGCTGGCTGTTTCGACGTTGTCTAACTAAAACATTCATATCTCGAGCTATATATCTCCGAACTAAGTTCTGTTTATTCCTGTGGATTCGTAACAACGAGACGGACACTTCCATATGCTCAAAATAGAGTTTTACTCTTGATATGGTTTCCAGAATCAGCTATGATTAAGGATATTGGCGTGATGTTTATATAGGAAGATAGGGATGTTGACACCTTAGTCAACAGCAAAGTCAGACTATCTAAGGTAACAATAATATCTATTAATATTTAGATGACCTATAAATATCTAAGGTTTTCTTACACACAAATGTCTTAAATGTTTATCTATCTTATTTTGGGTTAAGGTTATGTAATAATGAAGACATAAACATAAGTAGAGCTGGTTGGTCGAAATTAGAGGATTTGATTCATTCGAGGGTCTACCGGTACGTCTCTAATCAAATAACCCAATATTTAAATAATGATGATTTTTTTAATATAATTAAGTATCCCTTTTTATATAGATGAATGACACTTATTAATAGATAAACCGTAATAATTGAGTAATGAGTGACGCCGTTTACACAAAATTGTTCTGCAAATAAACGCACGTCTCTATGAAATCAAGTTTCTAATGCTGTCATCCATTACGCAATACCCTCCCACCCGCCATAAAATCTCCTACAAGTCGCATACTCTGATATTTCTTCGCGAAGAGAAAATTTTCAAACATCACATGCTTTTTGTTTTCTTGCTAACAATTTACCCAACTTTTCTTGAAATAAAGAAAGGACGACACATATACAGAGGACTCTTATATTATCATTACCACTAAAATAATGTCTGAACTTTTTTTGCTATTTTGTATTGATCGAAGGAATCCCCTCCCATGACAAGCCACGACTATTGTGGACTGAGTCAACCCCGTCGGATACATTCTCACATGACAAAAGGGAACACACAACCTCATTACCGCCCTTCCAGATATGATGGTGATAAGCGGAAGAAAAAACTACTGTTAAAGGTACTGTGGGGAAATCGTTATGCCATAAAAGCGACTACTAAGAACAATCAAATCGAAGCGGCGTGTATCAGGCCAAAGACCAGACATGAGCGGCTTGGTCTATAGAGTCAAGGGGTGATTGTTTCGATTAATGTCTTTTGCTAGCTAAGAATTTTTTCCCCCTTTCTCTTTTTTTCTAAATATTTTAGATCTCCCTTTAGGTTTTCTTCAAAAAATACTCGCTAGTGTATGCTAGTTTGGGTTCAGGATTATACTAGTCATTTAGTTTATTTTTAGTCTAACACAATGGCAAACAACGGTTCAACTATTCTTTAGGACATGTGCTACTCATCTAGGAGTTTCATCCCATCATGCATTAGACTTCCAGATGGTAATGAAGTAAATTATGAACTTAAACCACATTACATAAACATGCTTTTTATTTTCTTGCTAAAAATTTAGCCAACTTTTCTTTAAATAAAGAAAGGAGGACACGTATATAGAGGACTTATATTATCATTACCACTAAAATAATGTCTGAACTTTTTTTGCTATTTTGTATTGATCCGAGGAATCCCCTCCCATGACAAGCCACGACTCTTGTGGACTGTGTCAACCCCGCCGGATACTTTCTCACATGACATAAGGGAACACGCAACCCCATTATCGCCCTTCCAGATATGATGGTGATAAGCAGAAGAAAAAACTACTGTTGAAGGTACTGTGAGAAAACTGTTATGCCATAAAAGTGAGAAGCCTTAAGCTCACGGTCGGTGACCAACCTAGAGAACTTAAGTTCAAGCTCCTCCTTCTGCTATTGAGCTGCCTCCAACCTGGCTTGAGCTGCAATGATGGCCGCTTTGGGCTCCTCAATGGTAGCTTCCCGCTCATATATGGCGTTGTTAAGCTCCACCTGATTACCATCAATGATTGCAAGGTCGGCATTCAATTCTTGAAACCTTTTACCTATTTGCTCCACCTCCCGGCAAGCGGATTCTTCAATTTTGCGACATGATACTGAGAGTCGACAAAATTCAAGCTCGGCAATCCCCGCAATGTTAGTGTTATGAAGCTTTTGCAGTTTCTAGAATTGTGAATCGGCTTCATCCATCAGCCTCTTATATGGTTCAGCATGCTCGATTCCCACAATTGACACCAGGATGCCAAGCTATTCCCTCAATACATGAAGAGTGCGAGCAGACAAACCTTTGTTGGCAACCAAATTAGCTTCAACAGTTCAGTTGAATAGCTTCATCAAGCTCTTGTTCACAATATAAATTTCCAACTCGATCAAATCATCGGAGTCATGAGATTGCGGAATCTCTACACGACACTGCTTCGGTTGAGACTACCAATGCATCAGTCGTCGATGAAACAGCTAGCATAGTTTCTCTTGACCACCACTTGGCAGGAGAAATGGGTCGAGTGAGGCCAACACACTCGAAATGGGTTGAGTGAGGCCAACATGCTCGAAATGGTTGCTACAGGCGAAGCCATCAATATTACCTCGACCAATGGGGCAGAAGGCCATATAACCAACACTATTTTCATTGGCACATCTGTCAGTGCACCCACGATGGCTCCATCCCTAACAAGAGCATCTATCTTTACAACGAGTTCAGCCGTTGCCCTCAGCACGTCTACTGATGCAGCTTCAACAGTGGTAGTTGTAATTTTTGGCTCTGCAAGTGCATCCATTGTGTTGACAGGTTTAGCCATTGCCTCTGGCACGTGTATTGTCGTTACCTCGATACCAGTGGTCTCGACCTCTGATTCGACAGGCTCACCTGTCATTGCCACAAGTTTTTCTTCAAGCTGAGGCTCAAGTCTTGGAGGAACTATCCTCCTAACTCCTGTTGGAAAGGGAGAAATTAATATATCATCTTCTTCTTCAGATGATTCATGTACAATCAGTTTACACCGAACCATGGGAACTGATGCAGATGCAAGACTCGCCACCATGCTGGTTGTCGGTTTAGGCTCAACGGTATTGGAAGCCGTAGCAGAACCAATTGTTGATGCATGCACATCATCAGCAGGAATGGATATAGGAGCAACTTCACTACCGGTCCCCAAATTAGGTTCACCACGTGTGGAGAAATGAACAAAGTGTTAGCTATCAAGGCAAAGAGGCTACACTACTCTGACTAGGGAAGATCATACTTGGCATATAGGAAGAACCGCCTATGTCGCCCTCGAAGCTCGTATCGTCAGGCTCGGTCAAATAGGCATAGGTTTTAGCCTCGTAATCCACCCTCTCTTCGCATCAAAATCTTCTTGCTCGAGAGAGGTGGGTTCTTTGCCTACATATAAGAAGCGCACGTCAATCAAGTGCACTTCAAACAAACCAATGCAATGATATAAGTAAAGCCTACCTAAGGATACAGGAGGCTCAACTTTAGGTTCCTGTGCCGGAACCATAGAAAACTCTTCTTGGATCCCTGAAGAACCTTCAAGCACATGGCTCTGCTCAGGTTCTGATGGTGTTAAACGTCGCTTCTTTGACAGCTCTTGCGGAAGATGGGCTTGTAATGGCCTCTTTCCCCGTGTCCCCCCTTCCTCTGCCAGGTGCTCCTCAACAAACTGCAGATTCTGACTGTTCTCGAATATTGATACCAATTGGCCTTTGAGGAGATAGGTTTCCACTCGGTACCTCCCAATCATCACCGTTTGGTGCACCTTTCGCTAGAAAATCTTAGAGTACAGGAGCTTTACTCTTCGAACCCTTCCTAGCCAATTCCTTATACTTTCGATCGATCCACCGTAAACCAATTTCGTTCACCTAAAAATTGAAATTAGAGACAATCTGTAACACCCGTGAATTTTCGATACGTATTTTTCAAATATTTTAGGTACGTATTTTTCTAGTATTATTTTTCTAATATTTTTCGATATGTATCTTCTAATATTGCTTTTCTAATTTAAATTATTATTTGTTGGTATTTGAACGCTAAATATTATTTTCTAGTTTTAAATATTAAATATTATTTTCAAAGGTAATATTAATATTTTCTCAAATTTTCGTGATTCTCTACTTAATTCAAAATAGAGTTTTATATTTATGTTTATGATTTAGCTACATTATAAATTCAATAATTTCGATGAATACTTTCAGTCCTAATCTTGATTCTTGATATTACTAATGATTTTGTAAACTGAGCTTGGTATTTGGTACATAGAAATATATATATATGTGTGTAATAATTTTATTAATATCAATTTTATTTAATTATCATCATAATAATAAATCACCTATTTTATGTGTTGTACTATACCCCTCAATCTAACCCTAACCCTATATATATATATATATATATATATATATATATATATATATATATATATATATATATATATATATATATATATATATTTTTTTTTAAAACCAAACCCGTACCCAGCCCCCATCCCCATCTCTCTCTCTCTCTCTCTCTCTCTCTCTCTCTCTCTCTCTCTCTCTCTCTCTCTCTCTCTCTCTCTCTCTCTCTCTCTCTCTCTCTCTCTCTCTCTCTCTCTCTCTCTCTCTCTCTCTCTCTCTCTCTCTCTCTCTCTCTCTCTCTCTCTCTCTCTCTCTCTCTCTCTCTCTCTCTCTCTCTCTCTCTCTCTCTCTCTCTCTCTCTCTCTCTCTCTCTCTCTCTCTCTCTCTCTCTCTCTCTCTCTCTCTCTCTCTCTCTCTCTCTCTCTCTCTCTCTCTCTCTCTCTCTCTCTCTCTCTCTCTCTCTCTCTCTCTCTCTCTCTCTCTCTCTCTCTCTCTCTCTCTCTCTCTCTCTCTCTCTCTCTCTCTCTCTCTCTCTCTCTCTCTCTCTCTCTCTCTCTCTCTCTCTCTCTCTCTCTCTCTCTCTCTCTCTCTCTCTCTCTCTCTCTCTCTCTCTCTCTCTCTCTCTCTCTCTCTCTCTCTCTCTCTCTCTCTCTCTCTCTCTCTCTCTCTCTCTCTCTCTCTCTCTCTCTCTCTCTCTCTCTCTCTCTCTCTCTCTCTCTCTCTCTCTCTCTCTCTCTCTCTCTCTCTCTCTCTCTCTCTCTCTCTCTCTCTCTCTCTCTCTCTCTCTCTCTCTCTCTCTCTCTCTCTCTCTCTCTCTCTCTCTCTCTCTCTCTCTCTCTCTCTCTCTCTCTCTCTCTCTCTCTCTCTCTCTCTCTCTCTCTCTCTCTCTCTCTCTCTCTCTCTCTCTCTCTCTCTCTCTCTCTCTCTCTCTCTCTCTCTCTCTCTCTCTCTCTCTCTCTCTCTCTCTCTCTCTCTCTCTCTCTCTCTCTCTCTCTCTCTCTCTCTCTCTCTCTCTCTCTCTCTCTCTCTCTCTCTCTCTCTCTCTCTCTCTCTCTCTCTCTCTCTCTCTCTCTCTCTCTCTCTCTCTCTCTCTCTCTCTCTCTCTCTCTCTCTCTCTCTCTCTCTCTCTCTCTCTCTCTCTCTCTCTCTCTCTCTCTCTCTCTCTCTCTCTCTCTCTCTCTCTCTCTCTCTCTCTCTCTCTCTCTCTCTCTCTCTCTCTCTCTCTCTCTCTCTCTCTCTCTCTCTCTCTCTCTCTCTCTCTCTCTCTCTCTCTCTCTCTCTCTCTCTCTCTCTCTCTTCTCTCTCACCCGCTGCCCTCCACCCCCGACGCCCAGCGACCACCGCTGCCTTCCCCTCTCTCCTCTTCTTCCCTGAACGTTGCTGCCTCCTTTGTTCTTTCCGACTGCTGCCCTGTCTTGGTCCTCCTCCGCCAGCGCCCTGGCCCTGAGATCCGCCTCCTTTCCCCTTTGTCGCCGAGCCCCACCACAACCACCTCCTTCCCCTACCCGTCCGACTCCTCCTCGTAGCCACAGCCACCCCCTCTCCCCAGCGACCCGCTGCCACCTCCGCCCAGCCCCGCGGCCGCCTCCAGCACCGTCAGTCGTCCTCCAAGCACCGAGGCCACTCGGTAAATCTCGGCCGTCGGGCGATCCGGTGCGCCGTTGAGCCGTCGTCTTGGCGTCGCCTTCTTGATTCTGTCGGCCGTCGGCGATTTGGTAGGCAAGATCCTACTACTTTTGACTCAGATTTTATATTTTTAGATTATTAATGAATTATTATATCGGGATCCCTCTTGCGTTGTCTCATTCACTTATTTTTATACCGTATGAATTATTTCAGATATGTATAGTTCAGTTAGTGCCAATTTAATATCATATGCAAAGTCACATTTACTTATTCGTGAATATTCGATAGTATAGAATTATCCGTGATGATTGGATAGGTTAAAATTGATCTATGATTAATTTAGTGCTATTTGGTAGTAAGAATATATTTTTAGGATATTTCTAGTATTTATTATAATTATGAAAATATTTTTAAAGAAATTATTTGGTGAAAATAATTTATTTTGAGTAAAAGTATTTTAATTAATTGTTATGATTAAAAGAAATTATTTGGGAGAAAAAGAATTTTTGGAATATTTTAGGAGATTTTGTTGATTTATGAAAATAAAAAATAGTTATCGCTCATAAATAATATTAAAGAGGAAAAGTATATTTTTTAACAGAAATATTGGATAATTATGATGAGAATTAGTTTAAAGGATTTTTATGGAAAATTATGTTGAAAACTGCGTCATTTCATGTGGTTAACTTCTCCTATTTCGCATTTTCATGTTGCACCGCTGTTGACAGTTATTCACGTTACCGTTTATGATACACGACACTGACACGTAGAGTAATTGCATACGTTATTCCGTGCTGAGAACTTTCAAGATCTGGATAGTGAGTTATTAGAATTATCAATTACATGTGTAAATAGCTCGTGTTCTCGCATTTATATCGTTTATTGATTAGTCCTATTGCATTTATTATATTCTGTTTATATTGCATTTATTCATAGTCTTGTTGTGTCCAGAACCGTAGTAGTTCATGACTTAGGGACTCGGTTCGTCATGAACATGACCTAATGACATGTGTGTGTTGACCATGCTTAAGAGGTGAACCCGTGTTTGATATATCGGCATCGTTGACTTGATTTACCTGAGACCGTGGGATGGAAAAGTCTTGGTTCATATATTCGGATGTGGCTGTTTATGTATCTTACAGACCCGTGCCAAGTGATCTTGTTTTCGCGCAGGGCGGTTTGTTGGGCGATGATCTTGTTTTCGCCGTGGCGGTGAAATCGTTCGTCACTTGAGTCACGCTTGTGTCGGGACAAGCGGAATCGGTTAGCGTAGTCCTCGGGCCGTAGATCGCGAAAATTGGATGCGCGTAGAGGAATATGAACCGTCAGTTATCCGAATAATATGAACTTCGACTCTTGTGAGATATAGACCCGAGACCTATTATAGGATGGCTATCTGATTAGAACACATGAGTTGGACATGTTGATGCTTTATATGTTTCATCCGTGTATAGTTCGGTTAATATTTAGTTATTCACAATTGAGACATATGGTATATACATGAGGGTTTCCTTGTTTGGATTATTTCGCTCGACGTACTACGTCTCATTTTATAGATTTCTAAATATCAATCTCACCGGATTTACATGGATGGTTAAGCGTATTGTTATACTTGATTTGTTAGCATTTTACGATTACTTGCATTTCATTAGCATTATTATTATAATGCCATTATTTGTGGGATCTTGTCGTGTTTTATACGGTGACATACTCCATTCTCTTAGTACCGCGTCGATTTAGATGACGGACAGGTCGATATCTTGATCACACTTTAGTCGGAGTTTTCGATGGGAGAACCTCGAACTGAGTAGATCATTGAAGCTTAGTTTCCTCTTTATTTTTAGTAGTTTGATGAACCTTAGACTTCTTTCAGTATTTTCATTTTAACTCAGTTAACATTTATTTCATGATTCTCTAGTCTTAGCTACATGTATTGTATCGGACATGTAGACTTATTTTATAGTCACGGGATGTTATTTTATTACGGTGATATGTACTTCACATTGCGGATGTTTATTTATTCTTCTTGTGATTGGGATCTGTGACTTTGATTATTATTATTATTACTTGACGCTTGGCGTATTAGATTGAGGAGAAATGTTTTATTTTATTTGTATTTATTCTCAACCTAATACATCGCGGGCTTGTTCGCGTTCCGTTTCCGTGTATTTTGGGAGCGGTGGCGGAGTTTTGGTGGTGGCCCATGCGAGTCGGCCGAATCGGTACTCGGTCTGCCACGATCTCAGTTCACAGTCCCGAGTTTCACAGTAAGAATATGATAAATAATTTAGACGCATATCACTATTCCATTCGTAAGACTATGTTTGATCATTATCCTGTAAGTTATATTTTAGTTCCAAGCTTACCCAATTTCGACTTTGATTTTGACTTCGATTTCCTTGTTCTCCCTCGAATGAATTTGATTCCCGTCTTTTCTCCACAACCATGATAGGATATGTTTAAGAGTACTAAGTTAGTAGTATTTATCTTGTCCACATTAGGCAAGGTTCTTGTTCTTCCATTCCTGCTTTATCACTTTTGGACCCCGGAGCTTTTCACTGTTTGTATCCCATCGTTTCGCGACTACACACTCTTCCTATAGCTTCTCTTTCCTCGTGCTAGTTATTACAATATTTTAATTATCACACATAGTGCTATATTGTATATTTTAGACTATGTTATTATTACGATTTATATACTTAATTTATTTTATGCATATATATATATATATATATATATATATATATATATATATATATATATATATATATATATATATATATATATATATATATATATATATATATATATATATATATATATATATATATATATATATATATATATATATATATATATATATATATATATATATATATATATATATATATTTTATAATTTTTTCTTATCAACCGATTACCCCCATGCCATCTCCTTTTCTCTCAGCCGTTCTTCTTCTTTAACCTTGACTTTAACTCCAGGTTTCATCATTGACGCTCCCTCTCGACTTATCTCTTTACCTGTTCCACTTCGATTCCTTTGACTACTGTTGTTTTCCTCTTTCCCTCTTCTTTTCCTTCCTGACCGCTGCTCTCCCCATTGCCCTTCCCGCTCCCATGCCACGACTCCGCCGCCCGCACCTCGGCCTCTCCGCCAGCGCCCTAGCCCCTGAGATCCTCCGCCTCCTTTCCCCCGCACGTCGCCGAGCCCCACAACCACCAAAATTGAAATTAGAGACAATCAGAACACCCGTGAATTTTCGATAACGTATTTTTCAAATATTTTAGGTAATGTATTTTTCTAGTATTATTTTTCTAATATTTTTCGATATGTATCTTCTAATATTGCTTTTCTAATTTAAATTATTATTTGTTGGTATTTGAACGCTAAATATTATTTTCTAGTTTTAAATATTAAATATTATTTTCAAAAGGTAATATTAATATTTTCTCAAATTTTCGGATTCTCTACTTAACTCAAAATAGAGTTTTATATTTATGTTTATGATTTAGCTACATTATAAATTCAATAATTTCATGAATACTTTCAGTCCTAATCTTGATTCTTGATATTACTAATGATTTTGTAAACCCGAGCTTGGTATTTGGTGCGTAGAAATATATATATATGATTCTGAAAATACTTTTGATTGTGTAAATCTTAATTCGTTTGATTATATGTGCTTCCTTGTCAATTTGATAAATAATCATGTTCAATTAAAATTAATAAGCATTATTGATTTCATATATTATTATTTGCTACGTTTGTGATGGCGATTGTGTTTTTGACTTAGTATGGATTTTTATATGCTTAACGATATGTTGTATTGATTTGCATGATTTAAATTCCAATATATGTATTTTATTGATTTTTCTTTGGCTACAACATTTTCATTTATTTGTTTATTTTGGTCGAATATGTTGACACTATTTTACGCATTTATAAGTACTATATACATATTTTTACGTATTATATTGATATAGCGCTTTGTGATTGATCTACAAACATGATATGATTAATTGGTGGCTTTGTGTACTTGCTACTATTAGCGTAAGTTTGATTGCCCTTATTTCTTACATTTCCATTCTGTTTCTACATCTTGGTTTGTCAAACTTTAACATGAACCTTCTTAACTAATTGGGTTACCTTTAAATTTTTATTTGATACTTTTGGACAAAAGTATATTTTTAACGTAAATATTGGATAATTATGATGAGAATTAGTTTAAAGGATTTTTATGGAAAATTATGTTGAAAGCTGCGTCATTTCATGTGGTTAACTTCTCCTATTTCGCATTTTCATGTTGCAATCATTGCTGATGCTATTCACGCACCGCTTATGATACACCTACACCGACACGTAGAGTAATTGCATCGTTATTCGTCTTTGAGAACTTTCAAGATCCGGATAGTGAGTTATTAGAATTATCAATTACATGTAAATAGCTCGTGTTCTCGATTTATATCGCTTATTGATTAGTCCTATTGCATTTATTATATTACGTTTATATTGCATTTATTCATAGTCTTGTTGTGTCCGTAACCGTAGTAGTTCATGACTTAGGGACTCGGTTCGTCATGAACATGACCTAATGACATGTGTGTGTTGACCATGCTTAAGAGGTGAACCCGTGTTTGATATATCGGCATCGTTGACTTGATTTACCTGAGACCGTGGGATGGAAAAGTCTTGGTTCATATATTCGGATGTGGCTGTTTATGTATCTTACAGACCCGTGCCAAGTGATCTTGTTTTCGCACTTGGGGCTGGTTTGTTGGGCCAGTGATCTTGTTTTCGCGACGCGGCCGCTGAAATCGCTCGCCACTTGAGTCTCGCTTAGTCCGACAAGCCGGAATCGATTGCGCGTGAAGTCCTCGGACCGAGATCCGCGAAAATTGATGCGCCAGAGGAATATGAACCGCCGCTATCCGAATAATATGAACTTCGACTCTTGTGAGATATAGACCCGAGACCTATTATAGGATGGCTATACAGTTAGAACACATGAGTTGGACATGTTGATGCTTTATATGTTTCATCCGTGTATAGTTCGCGGTTAATATTTAGTTATTCACAATTCGAGACATATGGTATATACATGAGGGTTTCCTTGTTTGGATTATTTCGCTCGACGTACTACGTCTCATTTTATAGATTTCTAAATATCAATCTCACCGGATTTACATGGATGGTTAACTGTATTGTTATACTTGATTTGTTCGCATTTTTCTGATTACTTGCATTTCATTCGCATTATTATTATAATGCCATTATTTGTGGGATCTTGTCGTGTTTTATACACGCTGACATACTCCATTCTCTTAGTACACGTCAGATTTAGATGACGGACAGGTCCAGTATGCAGTCACACTTTAGTCGGAGTTTTCTCAGTAGGAGAACCTCCCAGACGACGGAGTAGATCGAGCTGAAGCTTAGTTTCCTCTTTATTTTTAGTAGTTTGATGAACCTTAGACTTCTTTCAGTATTTTCATTTTAACTCAGTTAACATTTATTTCATGATTCTCTAGTCTTAGCTACATGTATTGTATCAGACATGTAGACTTATTTTATAGTCTGGGATGTTATTTTATTCTGGTGATATGTACTTCCTGTTCTGGATGTTTATTTATTCTTACTGGCTGTGATTGGGATCTGTGACTTTGATTATTATTATTATTACTTGACGCTTGGCGTATTAGATTGAGGAGAAATGTTTTATTTTATTTGTATTTATTCTCAACCTAATACATCGCGGGCTTGTTCGCGTTCCGTTTCCGTGTATTTTGGGAAGCGAGTGCGAGTTTTGGTGGTGGCCCATGCGAGTCGGAGAATCGGGCCTTTCGAGTCTCGCCCGCGATCTCGATTCAGGTCCGAGTTTCCACGGTAAGAATATGATAAATAATTTAGACGCATATCACTATTCCATTCGTAAGACTATGTTTGATCATTATCCTGTAGTTATATTTTAGTTCCAAGCTTACCCAATTTCGACTTTGATTTTGACTTGATTTCCTTGTTCTCCCTCGAATGAATTTGATTCCGCTCTTTTCTCCACAACCATGATAGGATATGTTTAAGAGTACTAAGTTAGTAGTATTTATCTTGTCCACATTAGGCAAGGTTCTTGTTCTTCCATTCCCGCTTATCACTTTTGGACCCTGAGCTTTTCACTGCTTGTATCCCATCGCTTTCGCGACTACACACTCTTCCTATAGCTTCTCTTTCCTCGTGCTAGTTATTACAATATTTTAATTATCACACATAGTGCTATATTGTATATTTTTAGACTATGTTATTATTCTGGATTTATATACTTAATTTATTTTATGCATATATATATATGATTTACTAAAATACTTTTGATTGTGTAAATCTTAATTGCTTGATTATATGTGCTTCCTTGTCAATTTGATAAATAATCATGTTCAATTAAAATTAATAAGCATTATTGATTTCATATATTATTATTTGCTACGTTTGTGATGACGATTGTGTTTTGCAGCTTAGTATGGATTTTTATATGCTTAACGATATGTTGTATTGATTTGCATGATTTAAATTCCAATATATGTATTTTATTGATTTTTCTTTGGCTACAACATTTTCATTTATTTGTTTATTTTGGTCGAATATGTTGACACTATTTTACGATTTATAAGTACTATATACATATTTTTACGTATTATATTGATATAACGCTTTGTGATTGATCTACAAACATGATATGATTAATTGGTGGCTTTGTGTACTTGCTACTATTAGCGTAAGTTTGATTGCCCTTATTTCTTACATTTCCATTCTGTTTCTACATCTTGGTTTGTCAAACTTTAACATGAACCTTCTTAACTAATTGGGTTACCTTTAAATTTTTATTTGATACTTTTGGACAAAAGTATATTTTATTTTGAATTTTGTCACCTTCAGCTTAAGCATTGTTACATTTACGTTGGTGTTTGTTACATTTAGCTATTAACTTTTGGCTTAATCGTACTATGCTTATTTTCTATTTGTTATCTTTGAGTTAAAATTTATCAAATTTGATTTGAACTTTGTTACCTTTAACCTTGAATTATTACCTTGTTGGACCTTGTTAACTCTAGCTATTAACTATTACTAGCTTTGAATTTTATCGCCTTTAGGTATAAATTCCTTTTCATTAAAGGGTTATCTATTACACACTTGTTCTGATCGGCATGATATTTTTATTTTTAAATTTTAGATTTTGGTATCGTTAAGTTGAGATTTGGTATCTTTAAGTTAAGGTTTGTTATCTTTGGCTACAACTTTGGCTTAATTGTCGCTTTGTCTTTTTAGATCATTTGTCAGAGTCCTTACATTTATCTTGTGACCTTTTGTTAAAATTATAACTTTTAACCATTAATTGTTATATTCATTTTAAACCTTGTTACTTATAGTTATGAATTGATATTTTCTTTATAACTTTATACCTTTAGCATGTTTTTATTATATGTATTGTTTCACTTCTAAAAGTTTGTTACCTTTAGCATAATGATATTATTTTGAGTTCCGATACATTTGTGTAGAAGTTGTTACCTTTAGCATAATTGTGCTCTTTTAATATTGTTTACACTTTAGATTTTGTCATAATTTGGTCAAGTTGCTACCTTTGGCAATGGAATTTTGCTTATTTGAGTTATTTTATTTTGATAGTTTTGTGTTAAATGTTGACACCTATGTCCTTACCACCTTTTGACTTGTTGTCCTTAAGATACGGGTTACTATCCTTCACTTAATTGTGATATCTTTACTTTTATTTTCTATCGAGGGTTGTCATCTTAAGTCATTAAATTGTTTGCCTTATATATTATTTTACCTTTATGTTGGGGTTTGTTAACTTTAGTCATTAAATGTTACATTTACTTCTTGTTTGTCGTCTTTAGCTTTGAATTGCTATGTTGTGTCTAACTTGTTACCATTAGCATAATTTTGTTCTTATATTATCACTTCTAGATTTGGTAACTTTAGGTTGTGGTTCATTACTCTTCACTTAATCCATATCTCTGTCTTTGGGTTGTCTTAATTCCGAGGACGAAATTTATTTTAAGGGGGGTAGGATGTAACACCCGTGAATTTTCGATACGTATTTTTCTAATATTTTTCGACACGATTTTTCTAGTATTATTTTTCTAATATTTTTGATAATGTATCTTCTAATATTGCTTTTCTAATTTTAAATATTATTTTTGGTATTTGAACGCTAAATATTATTTTTTAGTATTTAAATATTAAATATTATTTCCTAAAGGTATTATTAATATTTTCTCAAATTTTCGTGATTCTCTACTTAATTCAAAATAGAGTTTCATATTTATGTTTATGATTTAGCTACATTATACATTCAATAATTGCGATGAATACTTTTAGTCCTAATCTTGATTCTTGATATTACTAATGATTTTGTAAACCTCGAGCTTGGTATTTGGTACATAGAAATATATATATGTGTGTAATAATTTTATTAATATCAATTTTATTTAATTATCATCATAATAATAAATCACCTATTTTATGTGTTGTACTATACCCTCAATCTGACCCTAACCCTATATATATATATATATATATATATATATATATATATATATATATATATATTTCCATTCCATCCCATCTCTCTCCATTGCCCTCCATCTTCCATCCTTCCTCCATTCCACCACCTCTCCCTTCCATCCATCCTCCACCTCTTCCTCCACCCCCGACTCCATTCCTTCACCTTCCCTCTCTCCCTCGTTTTCTCTCCTCCCGAGACGCCCGCCGCCTCTCCCGTTGCCCTCCTTGCCCCTGACCACGACCACCGCCGCGCCTCGGCCTCCTCCGCCCTGGCCCCCGAGATCCATGCCTCCTTCCCCCGCGCTGCCGGGCCTGACCACCCTCCCCTTCCCTCCTCCCTCGTAGCCACAGCCATCCCCTCTCCCCAGCGACCCGCTGCCACCTCCGCCAGCCCGCTGCCGCCTCCAGCGTCCTCAGTCGTCCCAGGAGCGGCTCTCGGCCAGATCTCAGCGCCGAGTCATGCGGTCCGTGCAGCGTTGGCCGTCGTCTTGGCGTCGCCTTGGGATTCGTCGAGTGTGACAGATTTGGTAGGCAAGATCCTACTACTTTTGACTCAGATTTTATATTTTTAGATTATTTATGAATTATTATATGCAAGATCCCTCTTGCTATCTCATTCACTTATTTTTATACCGTATGAATTATTTCAGATATGTATAGTTCAGCCAGGCCAATTTAATATCATATGCAAAGTCACATTTACTTATTCGTGAATATTCGATAGTATAGAATTATCCGTGATGATTGGATAGGTTAAAATTGATCTATGATTAATTTCGTGCTATTTGGAAGTAAGAATATATTTTAGGATATTTCTAGTATTTATTATAATTATGAAAATATTTGGGAGAAAAAGAATTTTTGGAATATTTTAGGAGATTTTGTTGATTTATGAAAATAAAAAATAGTTATCGTTCATAAATAATATTAAAGAGAAAAAGTATATTTTATTTTGAATTTTGTAACCTTTAGTTAAACATTGTTACATTTACGTTGGTGTTTGTTACATTTAGCTATTAACTTTTGGCTTAATCGTACTATGCTTATTTTCTATTTGTTATCTTTGAGTTAGAATTTATCAAATTTGATTTGAACTTTGTTACCTTTAACCTTGAATTATTACCTTGTTGGACCTTGTTAACTCTAGCTATTAACTATTACTAGCTTTGAATTTTATCGCCTTTAGGTTTAAATTATTTTTCATTAAAGGGTTATCTATTACACACTTGTTACAACAAGATGATATTTTTTTTAAATTTTAGATTTTGGTATCGTTAAGTTGAGATTTGGTATCTTTTAGTTAAGGTTTGTTATCTTTGGCTACAACTTTGGCTTAATTGTCGCTTTGTCTTTTTAGATCATTTGTCGAGTCCTTACATTTATCTTGTGACCTTTTGTTAAAATTATAACTTTTAACCATTAATTGTTATATTCATTTTAAACCTTGTTACTTATAGTTATGAATTGATATTTTCTTTATAACTTTATACCTTTAGCATGTTTTTATTATATGTATTGTTTCACTTCTAAAAGTTTGTTACCTTTAGCATAATGATATTATTTTGAGTTCATACATTTGTGTAGAAGTTGTTACCTTTAGCATAATGATATTATTTTGAGTTCGATACATTTGTGTAGAAGTTGTTACCTTTAGCATAATGATATTATTTTGAGTTCGATACATTTGTGTAGAAGTTGTTACCTTTAGCATAATGATATTATTTTGAGTTCGATACATTTGTGTAGAAGTTGTTACCTTTAGCATAATGATATTATTTTGAGTTCATACATTTGTGTAGAAGTTGTTACCTTTAGCATAATGATATTATTTTGAGTTCATACATTTGTGTAGAAGTTGTTACCTTTAGCATAATGATATTATTTTGAGTTCGATACATTTGTGTAGAAGTTGTTACCTTTAGCATAATGATATTATTTTGAGTTCGATACATTTGTGTAGAAGTTGTTACCTTTAGCATAATGATATTATTTTGAGTTCATACATTTGTGTAGAAGTTGTTACCTTTAGCATAATGATATTATTTTGAGTTCGATACATTTGTGTAGAAGTTGTTACCTTTAGCATAATGATATTATTTTGAGTTCATACATTTGTGTAGAAGTTGTTACCTTTAGCATAATGATATTATTTTGAGTTCGATACATTTGTGTAGAAGTTGTTACCTTTAGCATAATGATATTATTTTGAGTTCATACATTTGTGTAGAAGTTGTTACCTTTAGCATAATTGTGTTCTTTTAATATTGTTTACACTTTAGATTTTGTCATATTTTGGTCAAGTTGCTACCTTTGGCAATGGAATTTTGCTTATTTGAGTTATTTTATTTTGAATTTTGTAACCTTTAGTTAAACATTGTTACATTTACGTTGGTGTTTGTTACATTTAGCTATTAACTTTTGGCTTAATCATTACTATGCTTATTTTCTATTTGTTATCTTTGGCTACAACATTTTCATTTATTTGTTTATTTTGGTCGAATATGTTGACACTATTTTACGTATTTATAAGTACTATATACATATTTTTACATATTATATTGATATAACGCTTTGTGATTGATATACAAACATGATATGATTAATTGGTGACTTTGTGTACTTGCTACTATTAGCGTAAGTTTGATTGCCCTTATTTCTTACATTTCCATTCGTTTCTACATCTTGGTTTGTCAAACTTTAACATGAACCTTTTAACTAATTGGGTTACCTTTAAATTTTTATTTGATACTTTTGGAAAAAGTATATTTTATTTTGAATTTTGTAACCTTTAGTTAAACATTGTTACATTTACGTTGGTGTTTGTTACATTTAGCTATTAACTTTTGGCTTAATCGTACTATGCTTATTTTCTATTTGTTATCTTTGAGTTAGAATTTATCAAATTTGATTTGAACTTTGTTACCTTTAACCTTGAATTATTACCTTGTTGGACCTTGTTAACTCTAGCTATTAACTATTACTAGCTTTGAATTTTATCAGCCTTTAGGTTTAAATTATTTTTCATTAAAGGGTTATCTATTACACACTTGTTACAGTCGTATGATATTTTTTTTTAAATTTTAGATTTTGGTATCGTTAAGTTGAGATTTGGTATCTTTTAGTTAAGGTTTGTTATCTTTGGCTACAACATTTTCATTTATTTGTTTATTTTGGTCGAATATGTTGACACTATTTTACGTATTTATAAGTACTATATACATATTTTTACATATTATATTGATATAACGCTTTGTGATTGATATACAAACATGATATGATTAATTGGTGACTTTGTGTACTTGCTACTATTAGCGTAAGTTTGATTGCCCTTATTTCTTACATTTCCATTCGTTTCTACATCTTGGTTTGTCAAACTTTAACATGAACCTTTTAACTAATTGGGTTACCTTTAAATTTTTATTTGATACTTTTGGAAAAAGTATATTTTATTTTGAATTTTGTAACCTTTAGTTAAACATTGTTACATTCGTTGGTGTTTGTTACATTTAGCTATTAACTTTTGGCTTAATCATTACTATGCTTATTTTCTATTTGTTATCTTTGGCTACAACATTTTCATTTATTTGTTTATTTTGGTCGAATATGTTGACACTATTTTACGTATTTATAAGTACTATATACATATTTTTACATATTATATTGATATAACGCTTTGTGATTGATATACAAACATGATATGATTAATTGGTGACTTTGTGTACTTGCTACTATTAGCGTAAGTTTGATTGCCCTTATTTCTTACATTTCCATTCGTTTCTACATCTTGGTTTGTCAAACTTTAACATGAACCTTTTAACTAATTGGGTTACCTTTAAATTTTTATTTGATACTTTTGGAAAAAGTATATTTTATTTTGAATTTTGTAACCTTTAGTTAAACATTGTTACATTTACGTTGGTGTTTGTTACATTTAGCTATTAACTTTTGGCTTAATCATTACTATGCTTATTTTCTATTTGTTATCTTTGGCTACAACATTTTCATTTATTTGTTTATTTTGGTCGAATATGTTGACACTATTTTACGTATTTATAAGTACTATATACATATTTTTACATATTATATTGATATAACGCTTTGTGATTGATATACAAACATGATATGATTAATTGGTGACTTTGTGTACTTGCTACTATTAGCGTAAGTTTGATTGCCCTTATTTCTTACATTTCCATTCGTTTCTACATCTTGGTTTGTCAAACTTTAACATGAACCTTTTAACTAATTGGGTTACCTTTAAATTTTTATTTGATACTTTTGGAAAAAGTATATTTTATTTTGAATTTTGTAACCTTTAGTTAAACATTGTTACATTTACGTTGGTGTTTGTTACATTTAGCTATTAACTTTTGGCTTAATCGTACTATGCTTATTTTCTATTTGTTATCTTTGAGTTAGAATTTATCAAATTTGATTTGAACTTTGTTACCTTTAACCTTGAATTATTACCTTGTTGGACCTTGTTAACTCTAGCTATTAACTATTACTAGCTTTGAATTTTATCGCCTTTAGGTTTAAATTATTTTTCATTAAAGGGTTATCTATTACACACTTGTTACAATCAAGATGATATTTTTTTTTAAATTTTAGATTTTGGTATCGTTAAGTTGAGATTTGGTATCTTTTAGTTAAGGTTTGTTATCTTTGGCTACAACTTTGGCTTAATTGTCGCTTTGTCTTTTTAGATCATTTGTCGAGTCCTTACATTTATCTTGTGACCTTTTGTTAAAATTATAACTTTTAACCATTAATTGTTATATTCATTTTAAACCTTGTTACTTATAGTTATGAATTGATATTTTCTTTATAACTTTATACCTTTAGCATGTTTTTATTATATGTATTGTTTCACTTCTAAAAGTTTGTTACCTTTAGCATAATGATATTATTTTGAGTTCGATACATTTGTGTAGAAGTTGTTACCTTTAGCATAATTGTGTTCTTTTAATATTGTTTACACTTTAGATTTTGTCATATTTTGGTCAAGTTGCTACCTTTGGCAATGGAATTTTGCTTATTTGAGTTATTTTATTTTGATAGTTTTGTGTTAAATGTTGACACCTATGTCCTTACCACCTTTCGACTTGTTGTCCTTAAGTTACGGGTTACTATCCTTCACTTAATTGTGATATCTTTACTTTTTTTTTCTATCGATGGTTGTCATCTTAAGTCATTAAATTTTTGTCTTATATATTATTTTACTTTTATGTTGGGGTTTGTTAACTTTAGTCATTAAATGTTACATTTACTTCTTGTTTGTCGCCTTTAGCTTTGAATTGCTATGTTGTGTCTAACTTGTTACCATTAGCATAATTTTGTTCTTATATTATCACTTCTAGATTTGGTAACTTTAGGTTGTGGTTCATTACCCTTCACTTAATCTATATCTCTGTCTTTGGGTTGTCTTAATTCGAGGAAGAAATTTATTTTAAGGGGTAGGATATAACACCCGTGAATTTTCGATCATTATTTTTCTAGTATTATTTTTCTAATATTTTTCGATCATTATCTTCTAATATTGTTTTTCTAATTTTAAATATTATTTTTGGTATTTGAACGCTAAATATTATTTTTAGTATTTAAATATTAAATATTATTTCCTAATGGTATTATTAATATTTTCTCTAATTTTCGTGATTCTCTACAATTCAAAATAGAGTTTTATATTTATGTTTATGATTTAGCTACATTATACATTCAATAATTGCGATGAATACTTTCAGTCCTAATCTTGATTCTTGATATTACTAATGATTTTGTAAACCCGAGCTTGGTATTTGGTGCGTAGAAATATATATATGTGTGTAATAATTTTATTAATATCAATTTTATTTAATTATCATCATAATAATAAATCACCTATTTTATGTGTTGTACTATACCCCTCAATCTAACCCTAACCCTATATATATATATTATATTTTTGTTTTTTTTAAAAAACCAAACCCGTACCCAGTCCCCATCCCCATCTCTCTCTCTCTTCTCTCTCCCGTACCCTCTCTCTCCATCTCTTTTTCTCTCTCTCGTTCCCATCACCCGCTGCTCCACGCCACCTCACCCACGCCGCCGCTCCCCTCAACCCCGACCTCAACCCGCGCTCCTCCTCTCCTCGCCCGCACGCAGCTCCCCACCTCCATCTCCCTCACCCGCTGCCCTCCACCCCTGACGCCCAGCGACCACCGCTGCCTTCCCCCCTCTCATTTCTCTCCTCCCCGAACGCCGCCGCCTCTTCCCGCTGCCCTCCCTGCCCCTCAGCCAGGACCGCCGCCCGCGCCTCGGCCTCCTCTCCGCCAGCGCCCTAGCCCCTGAGATCCTCCGCCTCCTTTCCCCCGCACGTCGCCGAGCCCCACAACCACCGCAACAACCTCCTTCCCCTCCCCGCCCGACTCCTCCTCATAGCCGCAGCCACCCCCCTCTCCCCAGCGACCCGCTGCCACCTCCGCCTAGCCCCGCTGCCGCCTCCAGCGTCGTCAGTCGTCCCCCGAGCATCGCGGCCTCTCAGCCAGATCTCAACGCCGTCATGCAGTCCCGTGCACGCCGTTGAGCCGTCGTGCGCGTCGCCTTGCAGTTCTGTCAGCCGTCGCGCAGCCGATTTCGGGCGTAGGCAAGATCCTACTACTTTTGACTCGTATTTTATATTTTTAGATTATTTATGAATTATTATATGCAAGATCCCTCTTGCCGTTGTCTCATTCACTTATTTTTATACCGTATGAATTATTTCGTATATGTATAGTTCAGTTCGTGCCAATTTAATATCATATGCAAAGTCACATTTACTTATTCGGTGAATATTCGATAGTATAGAATTATCCGTGATGATTGGATAGGTTAAAATTGATCTATGATTAATTTCGTGCTATTTGGAAGTAAGAATATATTTTTAGGATATTTCTAGCATTTATTATAATTATGAAAATATTTTTAAAGAAATTATTTGGTGAAAATAATTTATTTTGAGTAAAAATATTTTAATTAATTGTTATGATTAAAAGAAAATTATTTGGGAGAAAAAGAATTTTTGGAATATTTTAGGAGATTTTGTTGATTTATGAAAATAAAAAATAGTTATCGTTCATAAATAATATTAAAGAGAAAAAGTATATTTTTTAACAGAAATATTGGATAATTATGTTGAGAATTAGTTTAAAGGATTTTTATGGAAAATTATGTTGAAAACTGCGTCATTTCATGTGGTTAACTTCTCCTATTTCGCATTTTCATGTTGCACATTGTTGTGATTATTCACGTTACGTTTATGATACGACAACGACCGTAGAGTAATTGCATACGTTATTCCGTGCTGAGAAGTTTCAAGATCTGAATAGTGAGTTATTAGAATTATCAATTACATGTGTAAATAGCTCGTGTTCTCACATTTATATCGTTTATTGATTAGACCTATTGCATTTATTATATTTTATTTATATTGCATTTATTCATAGTCTTGTTGTGTCCAGAACCGTAGTAGTTCATGACTTAGGGACTCGGTTCGTCATGAACATGACCTAGTGACATGTGTGTGTTGACCATGCTTAGGAGGTGAACCCGTGTTTGATATATCGGCATCGTTGACTTGATTTACCTGAGACCGTGGGATGGAAACGTCTTGGTTCATGTATTCAGATGTGGCTGTTTATGTATCTTCCAGACCCGTGCCAAGTGATCTTGTTTTCGCACTTGGGGTGGTTTGTTGGGCCAGTGATCTTCTTTTCGCACGTGGCCAGTGAAATCGTTTCGTCACCTGAGTCCTGCTTGTGTCCGGACAAGCCGGAATCAGATTGCGCGTAGTCCTCAGACTGTAGATCCGCGGAAATTAGATGCGCGTAGAGAAATATGAACCGTCAGTTATCCGAATAATATGAACTTCGACTCTTGTGAGATATAGACCCGAGACCTGTTATAGGATGGCTAGACAGTTAGAACACCTGAGTTGGACATGTTGATGCTTTATATGTTTCATCCATGTATAGTTCGCGGTTAATATTTAGTTATTCACAATTCGAGACATATGGTATATACATGAGGGTTTCCTTGTTTGGATTATTTCGCTCGACGTACTACACCTCGTTTTGTATATTTCTAATTATCAATCTCACTGGATTTACATGGTTGGTTAACCGTATTGTTATACTTGATTTGTTCGCATTTTTCTGATTACTTGCATTTCATTCGCATTATTATTATACTGCCATTATTTGTGGGATCTTGCCGTGTGTTATATACGCTGCCGTACTCCATTCTCTTGGTGTACGTCAGATTTAGATGACGGACAGGTCCAGTATGCAGTCACACTTGATCCGGAGTTTTCTCAACAGGAGAACCTCCTAGACGACGGAGTAGATCGAGCTGAAGCTTAGTTTCCTCTTTATTTTTAGTAGTTTGATGAACCTTAGACTTCTTTCAGTATTTTCATTTTAACTCAGTTAACATTTATTTCATGATTCTCTAGTCTTAGCTACATGTATTGTATCAGACATGTAGACTTATTTTATAGTCTGGGATGTTATTTTATTCTGGTGATATGTACTTCCTGTTCTGGATGTTTATTTATTCTTACTGGCTGTGATTGGGATCTGTGACTGTGATTATTATTATTATTACTTGACGCTTGGCGTATTAAATTGAGGAGAAATATTTTATTTTATTTGTATTTCTTCTCAACCTAATACATCGCGTGCTTGTTCGCGTTCCGCTTCCGTATATTTTGGGAAGCGGGGCGTGACACAATCACTGTACTATACGACTTGCAAAACCCTAACGTCATGTAACGGTTAGGTACGTATTGGGGAAGTATGAACTTGGCCCCTATAGCTCTAGCAGCAAAATGATACCAAGCACGAGCACCGTCTACCAAGCTCCCCGGGCGCAACAACCTTGTATTCAGATTTTCGACATAAATTTGGTCATATCCAAACTGTCAGACGAATCGATAAGGTAAGTACGACTCAATATAGCACTCAGTTCCATTCAGCCGAGCAATGAGATGTCCGGGCCTGATGTTGACCAACCAGTTGAAGCAGCCGCTAGTTAAGCGGGTGAATCCTTCGGGACCTGAACTGTCTTCAAATTCATCCCCGGGGTTGGTACCATCAATCTCAGGAAAACAACAATAGAGGCGATAATGCTCTATGTTTAGAAGAATCTAGGGGCTGAATGCAAGGTACTTGATGATCCATTTAGCTCGCTCATACCTCTAAAGTAATGAGATGCCCTTTCTACTCGGAGCAGTAGCCGACATCAACACGTAGCACCATACCACCAGATATGCGTATCGTAACTCCACTCTAGGGTTCGGGACCCGATCTCTCAGACTATTATCCTCTTGGTTCAGATACTCCGTTGCCAGTTCCCTTAGCCCATGATGCATGCAATTGACCATTGCCAGAAGCAAGGAAAAGCTATATCCTATGGCGAGCATTACAGTAGGGAATAACACCCTGATAGAAATGTGGCTTTTTGTTGGGAAGGCACAATGCCAAATTTTAACTAGATTGAAAGGAATCATGCGAGCAAAGCCAATTTGGATATCGGTTCCTTGGCTTGATGGTGGAAACTTTCAAATTTATCCCCCGCGTGGAACCCACATTCATCTAATTCGGCAGTATGAAGAACTTGACCATCCTTGAAAATTCGGGTCTCAACTTTGGCTTCTGTCGCTGGATGAATTGAGTCCACTTCTCCCTTTTTACTATCATTGAGGAATAGATACTCAGCCTAAGGGACACGGGTAACAGTGGAATCATGCCCAGCATTTGCAATGATCCTCTGACAGTTATGGAAGTGGCAGACCAACTCCCTGAACACCTCTCTAAGATGAGTGTTCTCTTTAAAGGTGTCCAACTCTGCGTTGGTAGGGTAGAACTCTTCATACGAATGGTCTCCCATTAGTAGTTGTGATACTTTGAACATTTCATGTCCCGATTTCACCCGCCAGAGTGAAGAAAGTATTGATGTTAATATTATACAGCTCCAAAATGATGTACAATATCGGCGCACAAATTTCCACACCGTTTCAAGGCTCTCACTGTAGAATAGAGCCCCAGTCAGCTCTCCTCAAAAGTAACGAGAGCATAATCCACTAAACAGGTCCACCATTGGGTATCCGTTGATCTCACCCAACCAGGGAATCTGGCATCCCCCTCTGGGTACTGTGCATTAGTATTGGCAAGTTAACTGCCAAATATGTTTGGAACTATAGAAACTTTTTTAATAGAGACGTCCTCTTGAACAAAGTCCGGACACAAACCTATGATGCTAACCCCGAAGATTCCTTCCTAACGGAAGCCGCCGTCGTGCTTTGAAGAGCTCACCTTCACACTATCTTCTTTGCTGGTGAGGGTGAAGCACATTAAATGAGGCACGGCGAGGTGCTATAAGTACATGAAGAATACTTGATGCTCTATCGCTGGCAGGTAGTAGCGGCGGTCCCCTTAGGTATAATACCAGTGCTCCTTCACTTGGTTAAATATTGAGGTGACGTTAGGATTACTATCCCCAAACAAAAATTGAGGCTTCCCTGATCGGTCCTCTTTAAGAATTGAGAACTTTGCGTCCATGATGAGCTCCCACAGAGTTCAATTGTCCCCAACCTAGATCGTGTTAATTCCTTCTTGGCTACTATCCTCTAGATACAGGGAAACGTGCACATCGAAAACATGCCTTACTTCGGAGTCACGAGTTCCATTATGCTCGAAATGGTTATAATGGCTGACAGGCGCTTTCGACAATACAACTGCACAAAAATATAAAAACAAGTCAGAAGACAACAACTAAAATCAATTAAGTCTTTGCACTCAAATGCGAAGCTCGCCAAGATAATCATAGGCGAAGCTCGTCCATGAGCTGAAGTCATCTCAACACTAGCGTCAAAAATTCAGCTAAGTGTTGACAATATGGGCGAAGTTCACAACAGTGAGAGCGAACTTAAGCACTGTAGTCAAACCGACTCAAGAAACTAAATGGATTGAACCAGCGAACCTCGCTTAGGCGAAGGTCGCTCGGAGCATGATTGGCAAACTTCACTCAAGCAAAGATCGCTAAAGTCCAAATAGCAAACCTCACTTAAGGCGACCGTCACCCAAATGAAGTACGCCCAAAAGCCCAACAAGCTAATGGCAATGAGCTTCGCTTGAGAAGCGAAGCTCGCCGCATCAAGCGCCATTGATAGTCGCTGTCAACGCTATGCCGTCAATGATAAAAGCTTGTCAATGAGATCGTGAGCGGTCATAAAAATCATGCCTTTGGTAGCGAATAAGCTTCAAGCACCTAAGGGTACTATTTAAAGCCCGATTGGGGCTGTGTTTTTGGTAAATCCAAAGATCACCCTTGATGGGTTTGAAAATTACACACAGCCATCTTCAACTGCACCGATGTGTCGTCAGTTCTTGGCCAGCGAGGCCCCCTAGCAGCACCTCTTCCCCGAGAGAGCACATGACGAGGAGCCATTGAGAATCAATTCGAAGCTTGAAGAAAAGTTTCGGTAGGTTTTGGAAAACTAGGGTTTTGAAAATCAAAGTGAAGAAAAGAGGAGGTAAACAGGTAAACGGTTCTATTTATAGGCATGCCCCGAACTTTGCCAAAGATTCTCGCCCCGAACTTCACCGAGAATCTCACTCTGAACTTCGCTGATGAGCAATCTTCACCACAATTTCAGGCACAGAAATCGAGGATGTAAATTTTAAATCCTCATAGTGACCCCACTTAGCCGAATTGCTAAGCTGTACCCAACCAACTTTTAATCAAGTTCACAGAAGTGAATGAACTTTGCCCCAATCAGCTGGGTATTGAAGTGAACTTCGCTTGAGAGACGTAGTGAACTTCGCCAAGTCTCCAAATAAAGAATCATGAATTTTGCTTCCAACACAACAACTCTATGCAGGGTTCAAGAATGCCTCGAAGGTACAGTTACAAACAGATCAACCACACAAAGATGGATAATTTTAGAAAAAAATTTATTTTTATTGATCAAAGACTCTACTACATAAAAGCGACATTCAAACTATGTAGTTACAAGGATGATGGGTATTTACTGCTATTTGCTACTCCAACCTCAACAACAATCACAGAGGTAAGGAGAAACCAAAATCAAGAGTCTACCCTATACTCTGAACTATGAATAATGAGAAGGAAAGAGAACAGAAGAGCCGCAAAGCCCCTGTTCCTTTGATCTCACAGAACTTGGGGAACTAAGTTTTTCCCCACGTAGAAAAAATAGCTCCTACTTACTCCTCCCTAGACTCTATGCTAGGGGATGAGAAAGAGCTATTAAACAAGAAGTGCCCCTGTTGCTCCGAATTGGACATATCAAGGGGAAGAAACACTTCTTGTAAGCAAAATTTGATGTTAGGCTTGAGAAAGCCAAACAACGTCTAGTTTTGTTTTTGGCTCACACTTGTGAGACCTAATCACTTTCGGAGTCTTCACTTGTAGAGCTCTAAGGATCTTTCTTCAGCCGCCATATCAGCCGTCAAAGAGTTCTACACAGAGCGTGGCACTCAAAGCTCCAAGCGCCTCTATCATGATTCAACTCACCCTAAGCTTTTGACTGATTCTCGATGATCTGCTCGAACTTAGCCTTCTCAGCTGAAAGCAAATCCACCAGTTATCGGTGGAGTGTGCGGACTTCATCCACTTGATTGCCCCTTGCTTGGGCAAGCTCCTGTTAGAGCTATGTTATCTTAGCTCCTCTATTGAGGACCATCTCCGATCTAGTCAATAAAAATTTAGACATGGAGAAGATGAAGATGAAGATGAAGAAAAAAATAAAAGGAAATGAGGCTATTTATAGCTTTTCCAAATCCAAAATTTCAAAAAATTCACATCTTTTGAGATGTGACAGGACCGAACAAAGTGGCTAAATCTTAGCCTAAAACTCGATGAAATCAACAGCGGATCTCACGAATATTTGACCAAGAGATCTCAGCCGCAAATCACGGTGTAAATCCAAAGGCATAATCTCAATGACCATCGACAGCTAACGAACATCACTAATCGACGAACCTCGACCACACAATCTAAAGCGGAGTTAACTTTGTCAACATTCAAAATCAGCCGAACTTCGCCCTAACGATAAGGCAAACAAAATTCATTCCAAGCATCAAGTTAGATGAGTACAAGAATCATTGTGCCTTTTACACAAGTCTATGATAAAGGAAGCTACGTTCAACAGTACACCTCTAGCAACTAAGTAGATTGAACACAATTTTCAACCCAAGCAAGATGACTCAAGCTACGTTCAATAGTACACCTCTAGCTGTTATCCAAAGTATTTTAATTCCTGCTACAAGTCAAATACAGGATCTTAAAAACTTTATGGGGGGTCTTGTAGACAGTTAAAATATATTCTATCCAGGCCAATGTTCAGCTTGGATCAGAGAAGTAAATGCCCATGAGCTAAACACTTTAAATGGGCCCAAAGTCAAGCCCACAATAGACTATAGCGAAGCTTGCTCAAACAAGCACGCGAACATCGCCATACAGCCCACTCGGACATGACCCGATCGAGTCAATATTGGGCCACGAGTCAGTTTATGTGAAGTTCGCCATTCGATTTTAGCGAGCTTCACCTGCAGCTCTCCATGTGGGCCACGTCACCCACGATTCGAAGGATAAGGCCCACCCATGATCAAGTGGACCTCATCTCAGCTCTTTTAGCAAGCTTCACCACACATCATTATCAGCGAACTTCGTGTTTGGGCCTTTTAGTGGGCTGTAACCGCTCCCCCACTCTTTACTAAATTAAAGGCCACTTACTCTGCTTCTGGAGAGGCCATTAACTCTCTCTCTCTCTCTCTCTCTCTCTCTCTCTCTCTCTCTCTCTCTCTCTCTCTCTTAGTCTATAAGAGGAGGATGAGAATGTTCGTTCAAGGGGATTTCCCACTTAGAGATTCAGACTGTCCGTACTACACACCTGAGGATTAGACTCTATATACTCCTCAAAAATCAGTGATCTTCAAATTTAGGATCCAAGAGAAGACTGAGCTCTCTTCAAAGAGATCATCTTGAAGACCATCAGCAAGAGACCCCTTCGTCTTAGTCAGATTGTCAACGAAGTACAAGATTGACGCTTCATCGGCACACAAAAAAGAACCCTCAAGAGAAAAAATTCCTTAGTTCCATTGCAAGTCTTCTACTTATAATCAGAGTTAATTACAATTTTAAAAGACCCAAAACATTGGTCTTTTGAAAATCTTTTTTCCTAAATGAATTTGGACCTTGAGAGGGATTAACCATATGCTAATAGGCTATTTCAAATGAGAGCTTAATGGGGTTGAGACCCTAATGGATTGTCTCACACCCCCGGGTTGTAGCTATTATTTGACCCCAGGGTTGCATGACATAGTGCAGTCAGTTATCAATTTTAAGTTATCAATTTCAAAAAAATATTCTAATTTTCAAACTCTTCTAAAATAACTCATATATCAAATGTAGTACTCAAGATCTTTCTTCTGCAATTCATAGAGTTACTACTATTCTAAAATTTATACATAGTGTGGTTGCACCAGCCACATATATCTACACTCCAAAATACACCTAGAACCTTTAACTTACCAAACATACAAACAAGTACGCACTCTCTATACAAACTAAAAGAATAGGCTTTACTCTATCGCTTTATCCTACAAAAACTCCGCTTCCAAAAGCTTGATCCCTCCGACAAGTACAATCTATCCTTAATTCTCCCTTGAAAAACTTTTATGATGAATGGGATGAGTACAACGGCTCAATAAGCAGTCCATCTACTTTCTAAGCTCTGGTTTCCCACAAAAACTCTGGTGTATTTAAACTTTCGCCCAAAATAAATGGGAATTTAGAAAGACAAATAAAATTAGACTAAATTAAATAAAATCAAACTTCCCAAATTTGATACAATTTTAGCTGATAATCAACATATAGCAGTTAAAAATTAAAATCTCATTCTCTATAAACTTCCTAATTATTTAACAATTACTCTTACCATCTAAGTCAATGGTCCAGAAATCACTAATGGTGTTACTCAATAGGTCCAGAAATAGTACAGTAATAATCTAGGTATTCCCATGCATTCAATAATCTCAACGGACATTCCAATTTAAATCTCTTCGAACATCTTCAAAGGGTCCAAACAAAACCAACTTGGACGTCTCCAAAAGCTCCAGATAGATACCACTTGAACATCTCCAAATGTCCCAAACAAATGTCATGGGTCCAATAATCCACAAATATATTTATGATTCCATCAATTTTCTCAACACGGGTCCAGACAGAAATTCCCAGTGGCTAAAGGCTTTATTTTGTAGTTGTATATTCATAAAAAGGTTATATTCTTTCCTTCAACACTTCAAATTCTAATAAGCACACATGTTTTCTTACCTGTCAGAAGCTATAGTAACACTTATTTCTCTTGTTAATAGATGATTATCTAATTACAAGAACAAAATTTGACTTTAATTAAGTTAGGAGCATGCACACTTTAATATGGAAACTGAATCATGTACCACCCTAATTACTTAAGTATTTTATCATGAGCATTCTAATATATGGTTCCTAGCTTCGATACTTCACATGCGTGCACCCCTTTTAGATTATTTGCATGATTATATTTGTGCTCTCTATCAGTCAATGATAAAAGTTACTATCAGCTTCTACCTTAGGCAATGTGTAATATACTTCTACATTTTACTCTATTACTTGTGCATTTAATTCTAGTAAGGTGATATAGCTTGTAGGTCTATAGAGGACTCATTGAACTGCAGTGAAATAGAGGATATTATGACTACCATGATGTAGTTACTAAGGGGATAAGTCTATCATTATTAATTTCATCCCAAACTAATATTACGATGACAATTTCGTTCATGCATGAGTCTTAAATTATGTATTTCAGATAACTCAAATGAAGTGGTAAGATCATTTTATTAGACATGAAATTGGATTCAAAAATATAGAAAGCAATAAACAGCTATATTATACTTACAAGTTATCAAAACTTAACAATATTATCTAAACAGAAGTGAAGTATTTAATAACTACAGATAAAACAATAAGATCAATATACTAATTAGCATCATAAACATAGTGAAATAACTATATTATTTCTCTAAATCCACATGATACCAGAATCGTACTTAAAAATGAAATAACAGTCTCATGTCTGATTTAATCAGTACTGCAAAAATTTCTTGAAAATTTGAGAAAGAGATGGATTACTTACTCTGACTGTTTTAACTCCATGTCCATGACTTCTTAGTTATCACCTTGCTCCTTAAAACATTTCTACTGTACCTTCCTCTTAGAAATTATGAACCTTATGTGTATACTATTTAAAGACTTCCTTAAAATCTCTGTGCTAAGGATATGTTATGAAAAAAAATGCTGATGAAGCAAGTGAATTGTTAGAGAACTTGTCTGAGAAAACCATGCAATGGGAATACTATGATGAAAAAGCAACTTCGCTCAACCAAATCCAGTGGATTGGCCGTAGAGTCGAACATAGCCTTTGAATCTAAGATGGCTATAATCCTGCATCAGAGAAGCTTTAAAAACTAAAGTCCGAGCTCCCACTCATATCAACCAAGTTTCTTCTCCACTGTGTCATAATTACTTGTCTTTGGCTTATGTTTCAGAAGAATGTCATCTTTTAGAAAACAACCAACCACTCGATAAGATAATACTGCATTCCAGCATCCTAGAAATGACCCGTTTTTTATAACTTGCAATCTGAGTTGGAAAAATTATTCTAACTTTGCACGGAATTAGGAAAATTTCGCAGGAAATCCAAACTTCAATCCTTCTTCAGGTCTATAATTTCCTAGGGGAAATACGGATCCGTTTAACACTCACAATAATTTTTCATACTTCACAACTCAATCTCTCATACCAAAATCAGACTCCTCATAATCCATATGTCATCTCTGTTCCATCGTATTCTGACCATGAGAAAAGGTTTAGTGCTCTAGAGAAGGGTCTAGAAGTCAAAATGAAAGCATCCACCTAGACTACTAACATGTTGACTCAATCATCTAAAACATTAAATTCCTTTATGCAAACCACATGCCAACTATTGCACTCAAACACTCAGGCTATTGGTAGGCTGAAAACTCAATTAGGATAACTAGCTAGAGTGGTGAGCGAGAGAGAGAAAAAGAAATATTTTTGAGTTAACCGATTGTCAATCCTAAGGAAACAAGACCAGGTTAATCCAGTCTAGCCCATATCAATGTCATTCACATCTTAAGATTAGGCAAACAGATTGATAACCAAGTCTGAATGCCTCCTGATCAAACTTCTTTATCTTCTCTAAACTCAACTTCTGAATCTGAATAATCCCCCGTTCCTTCTGATAATTTTGTGCAACCATCATCTTCTTCTAATTACCGTGAACAAGAAAAATAAATATGTACATAATATAGATAGGTTCAAACCTGTTGCATCCTTTCTAGATAAACTTAGAACTAGAAAGAACATCTCAGATGGAGAAGATCTTAGACACGTTCAAGAAAGTCAAAGACAACATTTCTCTTTTATAAGTCATAGAATAGATCCCCTCTTATGCTAAGTTTTTAAAAGACATACGCACAAAGAAGAGGTCAACCTAAGTTCCTAAGAAAGTTCTCTTAGTTGCCAACATTAGTGAAACTATATCCAAGTCAATACCTCTAAAATATAAGGACCCAGGTTGTCCTACACATGCACTATAGGAAATACTATTATTGGTAAAGCACTCTTAGACTTAAGGGCTAGTGTTAACCTTCTCCTATATTCGATCTACCAACAGCTTGGAGTAGGAGAGTTGAAACTAATTAGATGCACCCTAATTAGTACTAAATAGAACAATGCAAGTCATGGATCACCTACCTAGTCGAATTATGTATTAGGATAAACTATGTCAAGGTACACTCCATAGTCTAGGGTATATGTCTCTGCCCCCTTTTACGTGTACAATATATCACTCTAGCATAAAACTACTCATAATGAATATATATATATATATATATATATATATATATATATATATATATATATATATATATATATATATATATATATATATATATATATATATATATATATATATATATATATATATATATATATATATATATATATATATATATATATATATATATATATATATATATATATAATAATTTTATTAATATCAATTTTATTTAATTATCATCATAATAATAAATCACCTATTTTATGTGTTGTACTATACCCCTCAATCTAACCCTAACCCTATATATATATATATATATATATATATATATATATATATATATATATATATATATATATATATATATATATATATATATATATATATATATATATATATATATATATTTTATAGAAATCCCTCAATTAAATATATTATTTAATTAAAAATTTGGGGCATAACATCCTATCCCCCTTAAAATAAATTTTTCCCTTGAAATTTTTTACATACAGTAGATGTGTACCACTAACAAATTCAAATGCTTCTCTCCTATTGAATCCTTTTGCTCCCAAGTAGCTCCACCAGGTGAGTACAGATTCCATCGCACAAGAACTAAGGGAATGACCTTATTCTTAAGATGCTTCTCCCTTCAATCAATAATTGATATCGAATATTGACTATAGGATAAGTCCACTCCAATCATCAATTTTGAATGAGCTAAAATGTAACTCTCGTTGGGTACATACTTCCTCAACTACGACACGTTGAATACATTACGCATGCCTTGCAAAGACGGCGGAAATGCTAACCTATATGCTACCTTGCCTGCTCGTTCAATGATAGCAGAAGGTCCAATATAACGTGGACTCAACTTCCCATGATTACCAAGGTGAATAATTCTATGAGTTGGTAAAATCCGGAGAAACATGAGATCTCCGATCTTGAATTCTAGGTGGTCTTCTACCCATATCTGCCCAGGTGTGATATCTATCCTGAGCCGTCTTCATATGCTTGCGGACCAACTTAATCTTCTCCTCAAATAATTGGATGAGTTTGAGACCTAACAATTTTCTCTCTCCTACTTCATTCTAATATAACAGCTATCTGCATTTGCTCCCATCAACGATCACCCAAATCGCATTATTCTGCTTCTAGCTCCTAGGCAAAGCTATAATAAAATCCATCATAACGTGCTCCCAGTTCCTTTCTAGTAGCAGCAATGGTTGTAATAGACTGGCAGTCTTCTAGTGTTTCACCTTCAATTTTTGACACATGAGGCATTTGGACACATATTTAGTGATATCGTGTTTCATACCGTCCCACCAAAAGTGCAATTTTAGGTCTTTATACATCTTTGTTCTTCCAAGATGAACTGAAAGCATCAAACAAAGAGCTTTGTCAAGCAATTCCCTATGAATGTCACCTACTTGAACACACAAGTATTCGCCTTTCCTCAAAGAATCATATCTATGAATCCAGATGTCTTTCCACTTGCCTTCAAGTATTCTCCTTCTAACTTCAGTGAGCTCATCATCATGCAATTGTTGTTCCTTAATAGGGTCAATCAATAAAGGTTGCACTTGCATATCATCATCTATTCACTACTTCCTAGCAAAGTAACTTCAATCCTGTGATTCTCGATCTCTGCAATTAGCTCCTTCTGCTTTGTGAGCCTCATTGCGCTTGGTGTTCTACTGAGTGCATCAGGTACTATATTCACTTTACCAAATAACCACCCAAATAATATTGAAGATTGATGTCATTGTCCGCCATGAGTTCTAACCATCACCTACTATTCTCCATTAACACACACCCTATTATGATTTTTGAAGTGTCAGTGAGAATTGTAAATTTTCCATTCCCCATGGATAAGATCAAAATTGGCGCCATCGTTAGGCAAATCTTGAGAGTTTCAAACGCCTATTGACATTTTGTTGTTCGGTTAAAATTCTTGCCCCTACAAAATAACTTCATCATCAACACTGCAATGCGTGAATAATCTTTGATGAATCTTTGATGGTATCCTGACATCCCTAAAAAACTACAACTTCTCCAATGTTTTTTGGTGACGTTGTCTTCAAACCAGCTTCTACTTTGCTCAGATTAACTGAAAAACATTCAAAAGATGTAATGTGGCCTAGAAAAGATATACTCTCTAGCTAAAATTTGCACTTGCTCAGCTTGCCATATAGATGTTCTCTTGGCATAATTTTTAAAACTAACCTTTGATGTTCTTCGTGCTCTTCCAGTGTCTTTGAGTACACCAGGTTATCATTAATGAATACTACCATAAACTAATCTAAATATTGTGAAAATACATGATTCATTAGACTAGTGTAGACTAATGGAACGTTCATCACACTGAATGGCATAACCAGAAATTCAAAATGCCTATAACACGTCCTAAAACCTGTATTTGAAATATCTTCTTTCTTCACCCTCAATTAGTGATAACTGAATCTAAGACCAAGTTTGGAAAAATATGGCTTCTCCTGCTAATTAGTTAAACAAATCATTGATTCTCGGCAACGGATATTTATTCTTAATGGTGACTCGGTTTAACTCCAATAGTCAATGCACATTTTGCCACTACCATCCTTCTTTCAAACAAGCAAAACTCCTTAAGGTGAAACACTCAGTCTGATTAAGCTTTTATGGAGCAACTCTTCAATCTAAACCTTCAACTATTTAAATTCCCTAGGCACCATGCTATATGGTGGTTTCAAGATAGGTGCCGCCCTGGTATGAGATCTATAGTAAACTCAATCTCACGTTGAGGTTGTAATCCCGAAAGATCATCAGGAAACACATCTGAAAACTCTCGCACAAGCAGAATTGACTTCTCCTCCTCTAATGTTGTGTCTCCTTCTTCTAAACTCATGAGGGTCAACAACCCTTTTGGCATAGCACTATACTCTGATGGATCAACTAATTTGCATCCCCAATAGAATATAAATTTCGGACGATTAGTTAATCTCAACACTACCCTCTTATGACGGCAATCAATACATGTATGAAAAACACCTAACTAATCCATGCCCAATGTTCGCGGTAAAAGTTGGGATGATTGTCATTGATTTGAATTTGCTTACAGCTTCTTTGGCCTACAACAAAATTTAAAAGAAATATCGCCTTTTATTTTAAGGCTTACAATGAAAATCAAAAAAGATTACAACTTTTTATCCTTGTGAACAAACACGAGGATCTCTGTTATATCGAGGTCCTCGCTTGCGTGGGTTCTTTGCCTGTGCCGGGGACTTTTTGTGTCCGTGGACCACCGCGCAATTCCAATCCAAGTAGAGACCCGGGTTCTGGAACTACAGACGTGCAGGAGCTCGTTTCACGAAGGAAACGAAGCGCCTGAGGGAATCACACTCACGAAGGAGAGGATCGCCTGCGGGGATCGCACTCACGAAGGAGAGGATCACCGGAGCGGGTGAGATCTACAAGGAGAAATCACAGCGCTATCCCTGAGGTTAAGACGAAGCTTAACCTAGAGGGTATCTGTAGTTCGACCGAATTGATTACCTTCGCTTATAGATCGGCGTCGGCGGACTTGTGCTCGTCGGTGCTCGGAACGGTGCGTCGACGGCTCGTGGATCCCGTGAGAACTCTTTAGAAAATCCTCGAAAATCCACGCTCAAGTCCAAAAGCCAAATTCTCCAAATTCTCTCTCCAAAAGCCCCGTCCGAAGTCCCCTCAAACTTCAAGACCCCCCCTATTTATACAATGGGGGGGTGCATGCGCCGGCCAAGTGGCTCGGCCACTTGGCCGAGCCACCTCGGCCAGTTGGCGAGGTGGCTCGGCCATGGTGGCGAGCACCTCGACCACTTGGCGAGGTGGCTCGGCCAAAGTGGCCGAGCCACCTTGGCCATTTGGCCGAGGTGTGCCTTGAGTCGTTTTTCGCCCGTTTAGCCGTTTTCTCGGTCTCGGGTTTAGGCCACGCCTATTGACTCTTGGCCTTCTCGGGACTTAGGTTCCGTCGTATTTGGTTCGGGACTAACTCTTGGTTTGTTCGGTTCAGCGATCTGGGATCCGATCGTCTATTCAAGTCCGGTTTAAGCGGGTGCTTGTGGCAATGGGTTCGCCGTCGAGTTCGCGTCTTAACGATTCGGCGTCCGTATCATTCGATGGGTTGTCATTCGCCGACTCCACATCACGAGTTGGTTTCGGGGATCTTGTAAGTATTTTTCAGCGCCACAGATACCCCTCCAAAGCGTCTCGATCTCAATTCTTAATGAGTGCAGGATGCTTTGGACATGATGGTTCCGACCTTGATGGTGAGGGTCCCAAAGATAGCTTCAAGTCTTGATTCTTTCGGATCATCCGGTTCTTTGTAGGATTCTGATAAGATCACGGTCTTTGCATTTATTGTCGACCGCTTGTTATCTTAATTGAAGGCTGGTGGGTGAGTTTTGTTTGTAACTCGTGTCGGTTGGTCGTTGTTTGACTAACCATCAGACTTTTGGACTTCTCCGTATGTCGGCGAACTCCTTGTTGGCGACACATTGGCTATGTCGAGTACACGGAATTTCATAACCCTCAATCGGCTAATTCTTAGTCATCCGTGTGTTGTTGGTTTAACCACGGCGGAGGACTAATCTTTCATGGAGATATCCTCCAAGGATTCCTTGTCGAAACAAGAGACCATTTGGCTTTCAACCATCGTCTTAGCCTTCAATCGGCAAGTGCGATGCTTTGACCGTTGTTGGGATGTGATTATCCACGGTGGGTGAAGTTTCTTGAATTTGGACCGTTGTCGGTGTCGTCATGACCTTCCGCCTCGTCGATTATTCCTCTCTTGGGTATTATTAAGGGTTATCGAGTTATCCTAAGAATATTTCTTGTGAGAATATTCTTTGGGAACTTCTCAATAAATTAGGAAGCGGTTTATACTGTAATCCTAGTTGGGTAGGATTAGGCGTAGCGTTGATTTCGTCGGTGCAATCCATACGATCGAGTTATCCCTAAGAATATTTCTTGTGAAAATATTCTTAGGAACTTCTCGATGAATTAGGCAACGGTTTATACTCGTATTCCTAGTTGGGTAGGATTAGGCGGCGTTGATTTCGTCGGTGCAATCCGCGATCGAGTTATCCTAAGAATATTTCTTGTGAGAATATTCTTTGGGAACTTCTCAATAAATTAGGAAGCAGTTTATACTCGTAATCCTAGTTGGGTAGGATTAGGCGGCAGCGTTGATTTCGTCGGTGCAATCCGCGATCGAGTTATCCTAAGAATATTTTTGTGGAAATATTCTTAGGAACTTCTCGATGAATTAGGCAGCGGTTTATACTGTAATCCTAGTTGGGTAGGATTAGGCGGCGTTGATTTCGTCGGTGCAATCCATACGATCGAGTTATCCTAAGAATATTTTTGTGGAAATATTCTTAGGAACTTCTCGATGAATTAGGCAGCGGTTTATACTGTAATCCTAGTTGGGTAGGATTAGGCGTAGCGTTGATTTCGTCGGTGCAATCCGCGATCGAGTTATCCCTAAGAATATTTCTTGTGAGAATATTCTTTGGGAACTTCTCAATAAATTAGGAAGCAGTTTATACTCGTATTCCTAGTTGGGTAGGATTAGGCGTAGCGTTGATTTCGTCGGTGCAATCCATACGATCGAGTTATCCTAAGAATATTTCTTGTGAAAATATTCTTAGGAACTTCTCGATGAATTAGGCAACGGTTTATACTCGTATTCCTAGTTGGGTAGGATTAGGCGTAGCGTTGATTTCGCGTCGGTGCAATCCGCCGCGATCGAGTTATCCTAAGAATATTTCTTGTGAGAATATTCTTTGGGAACTTCTCAATAAATTAGGAAGCAGTTTATACTCGTATTCCTAGTTGGGTAGGATTAGGCGGCGTTGATTTCGTCGGTGCAATCCATACGATCGAGTTATCCTAAGAATATTTCTTGTGAGAATATTCTTTGGGAACTTCTCAATAAATTAGGAAGCAGTTTATACTCATAATCCTAGTTGGAGTAGGATTAGGCGAGCGTTGATTTCGTCGGTGCCATCCATACGATCGAGTTATCCTTAAGAATATGGATTTATTCTCGGGAACTCCTCGTTGAAAATTTGCAAGCGGTTTATACTGTAATCCTAGTTGGGTAGGATTAGGCGTAGCGTTGATTTCGTCGGTGCAATCCGCGATCGAGTTATCCTTAAGAATATGGATTTATTCTCGGGAACTCCTCGTTGAAAATTTGCAAGCGGTTTATACTCGTAATCCTAGTTGGGTAGGATTAGGCGGCGTTGATTTCGTCGGTGCAATCCGCCGCGATCGAGTTATCCCTAAGAATATTTCTTGTGAGAATATTCTTTGGGAACTTCTCAATAAATTAGGAAGCAGTTTATACTCATAATCCTAGTTGGGTAGGATTAGGCGGCAGCGTTGATTTCGTCGGTGCAATCCGCCGCGATCGAGTTATCCTTAAGAATATGGATTTATTCTCGGGAACTCCTCGTTGAAAATTTGCAAGCGGTTTATACCGTAATCCTAGTTGGGTAGGATTAGGCGAGCGTTGATTTCGTCGGTGCCATCCATACGATCGAGTTATCCTTAAGAATATGGATTTATTCTCCGGGAACTCCTCGTTGAAAATTTGCAAGCGGTTTATACTGTATTCCTAGTTGGGTAGGATTAGGCGAGCGTTGATTTCGCGTCGGTGCAATCCGCGATCGAGTTATCCTTAAGAATATGGATTTATTCTCGGGAACTCCTCGTTGAAAATTTGCAAGCGGTTTATACTCGTATTCCTAGTTGGGTAGGATTAGGCGGCAGCGTTGATTTCGCGTCGGTGCAATCCGCCGATCGAGTTATCCTAAGAATATTTTTGTGGAAATATTCTTAGGAACTTCTCGATGAATTAGGCAACGGTTTATACTCGTAATCCTAGTTGGGTAGGATTAGGCGGCGTTGATTTCGTCGGTGCCATCCATACGATCGAGTTATCCTTAAGAATATGGATTTATTCTCGGGAACTCCTCGTTGAAAATTTGCAAGCGGTTTATACTCGTAATCCTAGTTGGGTAGGATTAGGCGGCGTTGATTTCGCGTCGGTGCAATCCATACGATCGAGTTATCCCTAGAATATTTCTTGTGAAAATCAAAAAGATTACAACTTTTTATCCTTGTGAACAAACACGAGGATCTCGTTATATCGAGGTCCTCGCCATGGGTTCTTTGCCCGTGTCGGACTTTTGTGTCCGTGGACCACCGCAATTCCAATCCAAGTAGAGACCCGGTTCGAACTACAGACGCAGGTGAGCTCGCTTCACTAAGGAAACGGTTACCGAGGGAATCACACTCGAAGGAGAGGATCGCCATGGGATCGTGACTCACGAAGGAGAGGATCACCGACCGGTGAGATCTACAAGGAGAAATCACAAGCTATCCCCGAGGTTAAGACGGCTTAACCTAGAGGGTATCTCAGAGTTCGACCAATTCGCCACCTTCCGCTTATAGATCGACGCCGACCGACTTGTGCTCGCCGGTGCTCGAACGGTGCGCCGACGGCTCGTGGATCCCGTGGAGAACTCTTTAGAAAATCCTCAAAATCCACGCCAAGTCCAAAAGCCAAATTCTCCAAATTCTCTCCAAAAGCCCCGCCCCAAGTCCCCTCAACCAAGACCCCCTATTTATACAATGGGGGTGCATGCGCCGTTATGGGCCGGCTTTGCCGAGCCACCTCGCCAAGTTGGTCGAGGTGGCTCTACCATGGCACTCCGGCCATTGGTTGTCCAGGGTGTTTCCAGTGGCCAGCCACCGCCATTTGGCCGAGGTGTCGCCTTGAGTCGTTTTTCGCCGTTTAGCCGTTTTCTCGGTCTCGGGTTTAGGCCACGCCTATTCGACTCTTGGCCTTCTCCGGACTTAGGTTCCGCTCAGATTTGGTTCCGGACTAACTCTTGGTTTGTTCCGCTCAACGGTCCTGATCCGATCGTCTATTCAAGTCCGCTTAAACCGTGCTTGTGACGCTGTGGGTTCGCCGTCGAGTTCGCGTCTTAACGATTCGACGCCCCAGATTATTCGATGGGTTGTCATTCACGACTCGCCACGAAGTTGGTTTCGGGATCTTGTAAGTATTTTTCAACGCCACAGATATTCTCCAAAGCCGCCTCGCCTCAATTCTTAATGAGTCCGATGCTTTGGACATGATGGTTCCCGCCTTCGCCGGCCGAGGGTCCCAAAAGATAGCTTCAAGTCTTCGATTCTTTCAGATCATCCAGTTCTTTGTAGGATTCCTGATAAGATCACGGTGCTGCATTTATTGTCTGACCGCTTGTTATCTTAATTCGAAGCTGGTGGGTGAGTTTTGTTTGTAACTCGTGTCGGTTGGTCGTTGTTTGACTAACCATCGACTTTTGACTTCTCCGTATGTCGGCGAACTCCTTGTTGGCGACACATTGGCTGTGTCGAGTACCTGGAATTTCATAACCCTCAATCGGCTAATTCTTCCGTCATCACGTGTGTTGTTGGTTTAACCACAGCGGGAGGACTAATCTTTTCATGGAGATATCCTCCAAGGATTCCTTTGTCAAACAAGAGACCATTTGGCTTTCAACCATCGCCTTAGCCTTCAATCGGCAAGTCGCGATGCTTTGACCGTTGTTGGGATGTGATTATCCACGGTGGGTGAAGTTTCTTGAATTTGGACCGTTGTCGGTGTCGTCATGACCTTCACGCCTCGTCGATTATTCCTCTCTTGGGTATTATTAAGGGTTATCGAAGTTATCCTTAAGAATATGGATTTATTCTCGGGAACTCCTCGTTGAAAATTTGCAAGCGGTTTATACTCGTAATCCTAGTTGAGTAGGATTAGGCGGCGTTGATTTCGTCGGTGCAATCCATACGATCGAGTTATCCCTAAGAATATTTCTTGTGAGAATATTCTTTGGGAACTTCTCAATAAATTAGGAAGCAGTTTATACTCATAATCCTAGTTGAGTAGGATTAGGCGTAGCGTTGATTTCGTCGGTGCAATCCGCGATCGAGTTATCCCTAAGAATATTTCTTGTGAAAATATTCTTAGGAACTTCTCGATGAATTAGGCAACAGCTTTATACCGTAATCCTAGTTGAGTAGGATTAGGCGACGCATTGATTTGCGTCGGTGCAATCCGCCGCGATCGAGTTATCCCTAAGAATATTTCTTGTGAAAATATTCTTAGGAACTTCTCGATGAATTAGGCAACAGCTTATACTGTAATCCTAGTTGAGTAGGATTAGGCGTAGCGTTGATTTCGTCGGTGCAATCCATACGATCGAGTTATCCCTAAGAATATTTTTGTGGAAATATTCTTCCTGAACTTCTCGATGAATTAGGCAACAGCTTTATACCGTAATCCTAGTTGAGTAGGATTAGGCGACGCGCTGATTTGCGCCGGTGCAATCCGCACGATCGAAGTTATCCCTAAGAATATTTTTGTGGAAATATTCTTTCGAACTTCTCGACAAATTAGGAAACAGCTTTATACCGTAATCCTAGTTGAGTAGGATTAGGCGTAGCGTTGATTTCGTCGGTGCAATCCATACGATCGAGTTATCCCTAAGAATATTTTTGTGGAAATATTCTTTCGAACTTCTCGACAAATTAGGAAACAGCTTTATACCGTAATCCTAGTTGAGTAGGATTAGGCGGCGTTGATTTCGTCGGTGCAATCCATACGATCGAGTTATCCCTAAGAATATTTCTTGTGAAAATATTCTTCCTGAACTTCTCGATGAATTAGGCAACAGCTATACCGTAATCCTAGTTGAGTAGGATTAGGCGGCGTTGATTTCGTCGGTGCAATCCATACGATCGAGTTATCCCTAAGAATATTTTTGTGGAAATATTCTTCCTGAACTTCTCGATGAATTAGGCAACAGCTTTATACCGTAATCCTAGTTGAGTAGGATTAGCGACGATTGATTTGCGCCGGTGCAATCCGCACGATCGAAGTTATCCCTAAGAATATTTTTGTGGAAATATTCTTCCTGAACTTCTCGATGAATTAGGCAACAGCTATACCGTAATCCTAGTTGAGTAGGATTAGGCGGCGTTGATTTCGTCGGTGCAATCCATACGATCGAGTTATCCCTAAGAATATTTCTTGTGAAAATATTCTTCCTGAACTTCTCGATGAATTAGGCAACAGCTTTATACCGTAATCCTAGTTGAGTAGGATTAGGCGGCGTTGATTTCGTCGGTGCAATCCATACGATCGAGTTATCCCTAAGAATATTTTTGTGGAAATATTCTTCCTGAACTTCTCGATGAATTAGGCAACAGCTTTATACCGTAATCCTAGTTGAGTAGGATTAGGCGGCGTTGATTTCGTCGGTGCCATCCATACGATCGAGTTATCCCTAAGAATATTTTTGTGGAAATATTCTTCCTGAACTTCTCGATGAATTAGGCAACAGCTTTATACCGTAATCCTAGTTGAGTAGGATTAGGCGACGCGCTGATTTGCGCCGGTGCAATCCGCACGATCGAAGTTATCCCTAAGAATATTTTTGTGGAAATATTCTTCCTGAACTTCTCGATGAATTAGGCAACAGCTTATACTGTAATCCTAGTTGAGTAGGATTAGCGACGATTGATTTGCGCCGGTGCAATCCGCACGATCGAAGTTATCCCTAAGAATATTTCTTGTGAAAATATTCTTCCGGAACTTCTCGATGAATTAGGCAACAGCTTATACTGTAATCCTAGTTGGAGTAGGATTAGCGACGATTGATTTGCGCCGGTGCAATCCGCACGATCGAAGTTATCCCTAAGAATATTTTTGTGGAAATATTCTTCCTGAACTTCTCGATGAATTAGGCAACAGCTTATACTGTAATCCTAGTTGAGTAGGATTAGGCGGCGTTGATTTCGTCGGTGCAATCCGCACGATCGAAGTTATCCCTAAGAATATTTCTTGTGAAAATATTCTTCCGAACTTCTCGATGAATTAGGCAACAGCTTATACTGTAATCCTAGTTGGAGTAGGATTAGGCGGCGTTGATTTCGTCGGTGCAATCCGCACGATCGAAGTTATCCCTAAGAATATTTCTTGTGAAAATATTCTTCCTGAACTTCTCGATGAATTAGGCAACAGCTTATACCGTAATCCTAGTTGGAGTAGGATTAGGCGGCGTTGATTTCGTCGGTGCAATCCGCACGATCGAAGTTATCCCTAAGAATATTTCTTGTGAAAATATTCTTCCGAACTTCTCGATGAATTAGGCAACAGCTTATACTGTAATCCTAGTTGGAGTAGGATTAGGCGGCGTTGATTTCGTCGGTGCAATCCGCACGATCGAAGTTATCCCTAAGAATATTTCTTGTGAAAATATTCTTCCGAACTTCTCGATGAATTAGGCAACAGCTTATACCGTAATCCTAGTTGGAGTAGGATTAGGCGGCGTTGATTTCGTCGGTGCAATCCGCACGATCGAGTTATCCCTAAGAATATTTCTTGTGAAAATATTCTTCCGGGAACTTCTCGATGAATTAGGCAACAGCTTATACTGTAATCCTAGTTGGAGTAGGATTAGGCGGCGTTGATTTCGTCGGTGCAATCCGCACGATCGAAGTTATCCCTAAGAATATTTCTTGTGAAAATATTCTTCCTGAACTTCTCGATGAATTAGGCAACAGCTTATACCGTAATCCTAGTTGAGTAGGATTAGGCGGCGTTGATTTCGTCGGTGCCATCCATACGATCGAGTTATCCCTAAGAATATTTTTGTGGAAATATTCTTCCGGAACTTCTCGATGAATTAGGCAACAGCTTATACTGTAATCCTAGTTGGAGTAGGATTAGGCGACGCTGATTTGGCGCTATCTTGACATCCAAACAAGATTCCAATTAGGACTCCTAATTAGGGGCTGATTAGAATCCTAATTAGAATTGATTTGGACTCCAATTAGAATTCCTACTTCTTGCCAAATAGGAGTCCTTGTTCAAAGAGGATTGGGTGCATATGGGGTTGTTATAAATACCCATAATCCTCCTATTCTTCTGACCTAGGCCGGCCCCCCCTATGCTCTCTCTCTCTTGTTTTCACCTCGCTTCTCGCCGTCGTATCTTCTTCGATCAACACGGTATGCACACGAGAGTTTTACAAGGTCTTTTTCATCTTTTTCTTCTCTCTTTTCTTTGTATATGCAGGTGATGAAAACCACGAGGGGAGAAGGATGAGGCCGTGTGAGGCGGCCCGGCGGCATGACGGCAGCGGCGATGGCGGCCCCAAGCGGCCCAGCTGGCGAGCCATCGTCGCGACGGCAAGGCGACTGAAGCGGCGGCTGGCGCTTGAGCAGCGCTCGTGCTTTGAAGCGACTGGGCACTTACCAGCTGCGCTGAAGCGGCTGGCAGCGGCTGAAACGCTTACCCGTGTGGCAGGGGCTGCCCGGCAGGCGTGTTGCCCGTCGGTCTTGTTGGTTGTTACCGATTGTGTGAATCCGGTCTTTCTTGATGCCTTTTGTTGATTTTTATTTGCATATCGACTTTATTTGTCCTCTTTTACGGTTTCCGATGTCGTCGGGAAGATCCGCAGCGTTCGAGTCGATCAACTTCGCCGCGGCGTGAATGCCGCCTCCTTCTTCGGTGGTGCGCCCGGCGTCATCATATTCTCGTACATATATCGTTGTATCCCCGCCGTTCTCCTTTGTGAGGCGATTGGGAAGAGCCGAATCCTCCTTTGTGGGGACCGGCGGCAGTTATGCCGTTAGTTATGACCCAGCCGTTCTCCTTTGTGGCGATTGGGAAGAGCGAACTCCTCCTTTGTGGGGACCGACGCTTCAGATTGTGTACTCTCGTTACGACCCCGCTTCGTTCTCCTTTGTGAGGCGATTGGGAAGAGCCGAGATTCTCCTTCGTGAGGACTGAGGCTTCAAAGCTCACCCGTCTTTAACGGGAGCGATTTCATACCGTACCCTTATTTCGTAGAACGGGATATATATTGTCGCTTTGTTTATGCGACTATATTTATCGTTCTCCGGGTATTCGGTATGGGTAAAATCGTCGTACCCGTTATAAGGTCGTGACTCAATCTCATGGGTTTCTAAGAAGAGTTCTACGCCTTATGCTGTTTCCTTTTTCAAGATATTCCCCCTAAATGATCTGTTAACCCTTTGTTCTCTTGTGGTAGGCGGATGCTCCGATGATTATTCGTCTATTTCGAAGGCTCCAAATGTCAAGTCTCGCTTCTTAAGGTCGTCTGGGAGAACACCTCTTTCCACCGAGGAGCGAACCGCAGCGAGGCAAACACCCGCAGGAAGAAACCCGCGAAGCCTAAGCCTACTATCATAATTTCGGATGACGAGTTTGAGGGATCGCTTCCATCATCCGCTCCACCGCCTCCCTTACGACCTTGGCGAAACCGGGATTTCCGACCCTTGAGTATAGAGTGGGTGGAGGCCCGAGTTAATCTTGGCGGACCACTTCCACGGATTCAACCTATCGCCGAGATTGCCCCGGGCAAAAAATCTGCCGTTCCTGACTCCAGTTCTGTGATGGGTCTCCTTCAGCTGTTGGAGAATGGTTTGAAACAGGCGATCTCTATTATCGGGGTTAGATGGGCGACCTCTATGGACTTCTGCCCATTCATATTGAGTACCTTGGAGGAAATTCAGCGTGTTGGTGGCCCTCAGCTAGCTAATCGTTGTGAGCAAAAGCTCACTAGCTGGCTAACTCTTGCGTACCGTGTGGAGGATTTAGCCTTTTTTGAATCATGCGATGAGGTGATACGACTCATCGACGAAGCTCGGATCAAGGCTTCGTGAGCAGCGCTTTTAGCGAGGAAAATATCGAGCAAGAGATCATTTTTGAACTCATATGGCGGCAATGGCTTCGGTATAAGATAAACTTGTACCACACCCATGTCGAGCGTCTGAGGAATCGGGGCTGTTCAAGGGGAGAAGATGTTGAAGAATTTCGCAGCGTGAGTGCACGAGTCGGGATGTCGCGAGCGTGAAGCGAGTCCTCGGCGATCGTCGGGAACAGCGGCTGCTATTGCTGCGAACTCGAAGAGGAACTTGAGAAGGAAGCCAAGGCTCGGGTTCGGCGATCGGGGAGGAAAAATTAGCGGCTGTCAAGGCGACCTTGCTTCCTTCACATTCTTGGATTGCGCCAATGAAGTCGATGTCTTTGCGAGACTTTTACGTTCTCTTTGTTCGGCCAGTCGTTACCATTTTATTTAGATGTATTATCATAACTTTGCTTGAATCAATTGTCTCGACAATTGTAGCTCCTTCTATATTTGCTTCAAATGAATAAGATCTATCCCTTTCACTATTTATTACGATTCTTTTGCCGTCGAAATAATTAACCATAATACTTATAGGATTTTTGGCAAACCCTCGACCATCAGCGGGTTTGATTAGCCTTTACCAACCACCGTTTGGGTTGGGCTAGCGTCGGATTATCGGGATCCGTTCCGCGCGTGGCGTTGTGCTAAAGAATGAAACTCTTCTAGACTTCGTTGCTATGATATTGAATACATAGGCCATTACTCTTTACGGGCAAGAGACCACCCGACAGCAGCGTGTGGCGTTGGCTTTATCCTTCTTAGGCTTGGGATGAAATACCCGAATCGAACTCGGTGCCTTCTTCAATCGGAAAGAGACTAAGCCGACAGCAGCGTGTGGCGTTGGCTTTATCCTTCTTAGGCTTGGGATAAAATGCCCGAGTCGAACTTCGGTGTCTTCTTCAATCGGAAAAAAGACTAAACCCGACAGCAGCGTGTGGCGTTGACTTTAGGGTTATTAGCCAACCCGACCCTCAGCGGGTTTGATTAGCCTTTACCAACCACCGTTTGGGTTGGGCTAGCGTCGGATTATCGGGATCCGTTCCGCGCGTGGCGTTGTGCTAAAGAATGAAACTCTTCTAGACTTCGTTGCTATGATATTGAATACATAGGCCATTACTCTTTACGGGCAAGAGACCACCCGACAGCAGCGTGTGGCGTTGGCTTTATCCTTCTTAGGCTTGGGATGAAATACCCGAATCGAACTCGGTGCCTTCTTCAATCGGAAAAAAGACTAAACCCGACAGCAGCGTGTGGCGTTGGCTTTATCCTTCTTAGGCTTGGGATAAAATGCCCCAGTCGAACTCTGGTGTCTTCTTCAATCGGAAAAGACTAAACCCGACAGCAGCGTGTGGCGTTGGCTTTATCCTTCTTAGGCTTGGGATAAAATGCCCCAAGATGAATCTTGGTGTCTTCTTTGTGGGAGAATGGCTGAACGGATTAAGATTGATTGAGGTGGGAAAGGAAGAATGTGTTCTATTTCGGGATGAGGCTAACAATGATTCCTTGCCGTAGGAATCGAAAAGACTGGTGACCTTGATCGGACTACAGTGCGAAAATCTCGGCATACCTCGGTGGCTACTACCAAGATGGTGGACCTAAGAGTGGGATCTCCACTCCGAGGCGAAAAAGACTTCGGGTGACCTTGATCGGACAACACAGTGCGAAAATCCGGCGCATACCTTGGTCGGCTACGAGATGAAGATGGAACTAGAGTGGGAAGCCAAGGCTCGGGTTCGGCGATCGGGGAGGAAAAATTAGCGGCCAAGGCGACCTTGCTTCCTTCACATTCTTGGATTGCGCCAATGAAGTCGATGTCTTTGCGAGACTTTACGTTCTCTTTGTTCGGCCAGTCGTTACCATTTTATTTAGATGTATTATCATAACTTTGCTTGAATCAATTGTCTCGACAATTGTAGCTCCTTCTATATTTGCTTCAAATGAATAAGATCTATCCCTTTCACTATTTATTACGATTCTTTTGCCGTCGAAATAATTAACCATAATACTTATAGGATTTTTGGCAAACCCTCGACCATCAGCGGGTTTGATTAGCCTTTACCAACCACCGTTTGGGTTGGGCTAGCGTGCGGATTATCAGGATCCGTTCCGCGCGTGGCGTTGTGCTAAAGAATGAAACTCTTCTAGACTTCGTTGCTATGATATTGAATACATAGGCCATTACTCTTTACGGGCAAGAGACCACCCGACAGCAGCGTGTGGCGTTGGCTTTATCCTTCTTAGGCTTGGGATGAAATACCCGAATCGAACTCTGGTGTCTTCTTCAATCGGAAAAAGACTAAACCCGACAGCAGCGTGTGGCGTTGGCTTTATCCTTCTTAGGCTTGGGATAAAATGCCCCAGTCGAACTCTGGTGTCTTCTTCAATCGGAGAAAGACTAAACCCGACAGCAGCGTGTGGCGTTGACTTTAGGGTTATTAGCCAACCCCACCCTCAGCGGGTTTGATGAGCCTTTACCAACTACCGTTTGAGTTGGGCTAGCATGTAGATTATCTAAATCCGTTCTACACACAGCGTTGTGCTAAAGAATGAAACTCTCGGACTTAATGCTACGATGTTGAATACGAGGCTTCGCCTTTTTTCACGGAAGACTAACCCGCAACGCTGTTACACGTAGACTCATCCCTTCTTAGGCCGGGATGAAATACCCCGAATCGAACTCGGTGTCTTCTTCAATCGGAAAAAGACTAAACCCGACAGCAGCGTGTGGCGTTGGCTTTATCCTTCTTAGGCTTGGGATAAAATGCCCCAGTCGAACTCTGGTGTCTTCTTCAATCGGAGAAAGACTAAACCCGACAGCAGCGTGTGGCGTTGGCTTTATCCCTTCTTAGGCTTGGGATAAAATGCCCCAAGATGAATCTTGGTGTCTTCTTTGTGGGAGAATGGCCGAACGGATTAAGATTGATTGAGGTGGGAAAGGAAGAATGTGTTCTATTTCGGGATGAGGCTAACAGCAGATTCCTTGCCGTAGGAATCGAAAAGACTCAGGTGACCTTGATCGGACAACACAGTGCGAAAATCGGCGCATACCTTGATCGGCGCTACCTAAGATGAAAGGTGGACCTAAGAGTGGGATCTCCACTCCGAGAACCGAAAAGACTCGTGACCTTCACGGACAACCCGGTTCGAAAATCCCTACAAGATACCTTCACCGGCGCTACCGAGATGAAGATGGAACTAAGAGTGGGATCTCCACTCCGAGAACCGAAGAGACTTCGAGGGACCTTGATCGGACAACACAGTGCGAAAATCGGCGCATACCTTGATCGGCGCTACCGAGATGAAGATGGAACTAAGAGTGGGATCTCCACTCCGAGAACCGAAGAGACTCAGCGACCTTCACGGACAACCCGGTCTGAAAATCCCTACAAGATACCTTCACGGCTACCTAAGATGAAAGATGGAAAGAACCCTTCCGTTTATCGAAAAGGATCTTACGCTTGGAGAGGAAGAATTTTATATTCTATCTCCCATGAAAAGGGATTTTGATTGGGCCTCCTGCTCATAGACGGAATCAAGAGGGATTTTGGTAATATACGGAAAATTTGTAGACCTAGCGTCAAGGAATTTGATCGGCGGAAATTATGATGGAGGACAAATCTAGGGTTATCCTCAAAACGATGGGTGAAATGTCCCACGAGGAACTTCCGTCGAAGCGGGTTATCTGAAGATACTAAGGGTAGTATTTCTTGAGGAACTTCCCATTATCGGCATTAATTGCGGTCGCCACTTTGGGTAATTAGGCGATACGCACTATTGGAGTAAACCGTTTCTATTACAAGCGGACCCTTCCATTTAGGTTGAATTTACCTTTCTTTTTGGAAGTGAGGATTATCGGTCGCCGAAAATGAGGACCAAATCTCCTTCTCTAAAGGTTCTCTGTCGAACTTTCTTGCCGAAAGCCCTCGACATCTAGCTTGGTAGAACTCAATGCATTGTTGAGCTTCGAGCTTTACATCTAACATCTCGAGTTCTTGAGGCGTTTACGATGTTGTTCTTCAATCGTCATCTCGTTGCAGGGCAATGCGGTGGCGAATCTGAATTTCCAATGGGAGAATCGCTTCACATCCGTAGACCGTGGAATACGGGTCTCCGCCATGCATGCATACCGCATGACACGATTTGAGTAAGCCTCGAAGTTTATCATCCCACCGCTTGTTACTCTTCACAAGCTTCGGCTGCATTTTGATAATCGTCTTGTTAAATGCTTGGCTAATCCATTTCTTTGGATTATAAATTGTGAGACATCTTGTATCTTGAATTTCGCCAAAACGATGAAGGAATTGGCGATAAATTGGGGACCATTATCATGCGATCCGTCTCGGGACACCATGTCGATAAATGACATGGTGTTTGATAAATTTGACGACTGCATCGCTTTGACTTCTTTTAGCGGATTGCTTCGCCCACTTGGAGAAGTAATCGGTGATCGCTAGAATAAACCGATCGCCTTTGGCCGAGCGGAGGAAAAATGGGACCTCGGCGTCCATTCCCCATGTCTCGAATGGCGGGATGTGGCGAAGGATGCCTGCTTTCGAGGCGATGCATATAATTAGCGTGAATTTGACACGCGTGGCATTTCGGCGTGCTCGACCCGTCATTAATCATTGTTGGCGAAGTAGCCCATTCTCTGATTCGATCGTAGAGCTTGGGACCAGGCGGTGTGCACCACATTCACCTTCGTGTGCTTCGAAGGACCTCTCCCCTCTTTGTTTGAGAGGCATCGAACAAAGACCATCGTACCCTCGGCGATATAGCGTCACGGGTTTGAGTGTCATAAAAGAATCTTGGAGCTCTTAGCGGATTGACTCTCTCTCCCTCCGTCTTGGCGAATGCCATGTAAGGCGTAGTCGATGATAGGAAAGCGCCAATCTCGGGGCTCCAACTTGGTTTGGGTTGCATGTACTTCTTTGGTAACTACCCCTTATCTTCTTGTGTCTCATCATTATAATAGTGCGAAGAGTTGGTGAGTCTGGCCGTAACTAGTTGCTCGGTCTGGAAGGTTGTGCTAACGACACGCCTAACGCCGCCAGCATCCGCATAAGCGTTTTGGAAGCGGGATATATTCGATGAAAAACTCTTGAATGAGTCCGCCATTTCAGCGGCTATCGATGATAGGGGATTAGATTCAGTTCGACCGTAGTCACCACGAACTTGCTTAACTATCAATTGCGAATCGCCGTATGCTTGAGTATTGACCCCGGCTCCTTGGCGAAACTAAGTCCAATAAGTAGCGCATTGTATTCAGCTCGTTATTAGAGCAAGGTTCGGTGAGTGAATAAGCACGGGCATGACATGATTCCTCAGAAACTAAGACAACCCGACTCGTGAAATCTTAGAACATCGGGGCACTTGCCACGTTGGTAGCTCGAGAAGTTCACAAAGTACGCCATATTTGTTGGTGCGATGTAGTGTTAACCGTGGACTTCATCAGGAGATCATCATATAGCTCAAGCTGCGTCCGTTGTGGTGGCGACCAAAGATCGCAAATCGCTTGTCCTTTGACTAACGTTGTTTGAAGTGTAAGTCATATTGGGACAAGAGCAAGGCCCATTTCGCCAAACGCCAACTCATCGAGGCGGTGGGTCATAAATATCCGGACCGGATTCCGTTAGAAATAACATAAATCGTCTGTCCGACTAAATAGTCTGCATTTTACGAATCGCGAACACTAATGCAAGGCACCGCTTCACCATTGATATCGAGACTCAAAGACCACTAATGTTCGCCTGTAATACATCGCCGCTCGCGGACCGCTGCCGCCATCTTGCGCGAGTAAAGCTTTAACGAGTGCCCGCTGCCTTGACGTAGATCAAAACGGTTTTCCATCGCTGCAACAAGAACAGAGGTTTAGCGAGATCGATTTGATCTCTTGAATGCCTTACGGCGTCGTCCCAAATAAATGACCGCCCTTCTTGTTCAACTTTGAAGCGGTTGGCACTTCACGATAGGTTCGATATGAACCGTCGGATGTCATGTCGCCCTTGTAACCCCGAGTTCTCTGATTTCTCGGAGGTTGCAACTCTTGAATCGCCTTCACTTTGTCGGGATCGGCGTGGATTCCTTTGTCGGTGGCAATGAAGCCAAGGAACTTGCCATCGACATCCCAAGGAAGGATTTGGCGGGATTCATCTTCGGTGATGAGTTCGCATGAGTTTGAATACCGTTCTAAGATCTTTGATGTGATCTCCTTTGTCGGCTTTTCACGACCAAATCGTCGGCGTAGCATTCGACCGTTTTCGAAGATGATCTGGAAAATCTCATCATTGCTCGCGGTATGTTGCCGGCATTTTGAGGCGAGCGGCATGGCCGTGTAGCAATATATGCCGATATGCTCAACGCCGTGTTTACGCCATCGGTGCATCTTGATTTGATTATACCGAAAAGCCATCCATAAAGGACATTCTTTCAAATCCACACGTATTGTCAACTATGACATCGGTGATTGGAAGAGGAAGTCATCTTTTGGGCAAGCAGCCGCTCGATCTCTCAGAATCCATACTGCATCCTAATTGAGCCATTCTTCTTCATGGCCAGGGACTATATTAGCCACCCAATCCGGATGTTAAATTTCCTCGATGAATCCGATTCTATGAGTTTCTTCACCGTCAACAATTGCCTCCAATATTTGTGGGCGAAACCGTCTTCTTTGTTGCTTGGCGGGTTTGACATCCGCCTTGATGTTGGTGATGTGTTGCCACATTAGGGTCGAGTCTGGCATGTCCTCGTAACTCGGTGAATACATCGATATACTCACGATTAGGGCGATCAACTCTTCTTTCTCTTCGAGGGAAGAGTATTGCGATGTTTATGAGCCTAGGATGCTCCTCATCACCCATATTAGTGCGGACTACCTCGTCTTTGGTGGGGGTTCTCTTTGTTGAATTTATCCCCAAAGCTGCTCTGAGTTGATGGATCCATGGGTCTTCCCATGTTGGCATATCTTCATCACCCTCAATAGTAGCGGGATCGTAGTAGCTATATTTGACATCAAAGCCTTGAAAGCTTCTCCGAGGTCGGTGTCAATCCTGCCAAGAGTCGACGAATGTCCGTCTCCCTCATAGGGTGGATTATTATCAATCGACCCACGAGCATTCATCTTCGAGGAGGATTAGTATCCCAATCCCTTCTAAATGCATAGTAATTATCAGGCTTTCCTCTTGGGACATATGCGCTTTAGGAGGGTTCGAGGGCCTCGTCAGAAACATAGACCTTCCCCTCGTGTCAAGTCATACCCCATCTCTTCATGATACCCGGTGTTTGGACTATATCGAATGTGTGGAGGATAGGCCATTGTCATCTTCATCTTCTTCTAAGAAATGATTAGTCGGAGCTGCATCTCCTTTTAGTAAACCAAGTCTTTTCACTACTTGATCTTAGGTGGGATGGCGAGTGTTGTCCCAAAGAGTCTGAGCTGCTTTTGTGTAAAGCAAGATGGCCAGAGTTGGTAAGTGAAGCTCACGAATTGTTGTATAAACTGTCATCACATCATTCAAAGATAAAGGGTACTCTAAATCGTCATTTATTGATTCATCGGCAATTTGCCAATTACAATGTTCATCGGCGATTCTTCATCGTCAAGATTGATTACAAGGGGTACAATGTCATTTAAAACAAAACCTCCACTATAACCAAGCCGGTTTGGTATCGGCTTCTTCACGCTGTCCGGTACCTTGGTAGATGATTGATTTGGACTCATTACCGTAGAGGAGAGAATCGGTGAAATAATTCTCCATCCCTTAAGCGGTTGTTTGTCGCGACCACCGTCTTGACCTCATTATTAGTGTCTACATATTTGAGACGATGAAGAGTAGAGGGACTATAACATTATTGTGGATCCAAGGTCGACCCAACAATAAGTTATAGGAAGTCTGCGTCAATCACATAGCGGTGACTTGGACTTTAAGTCCCCATTTGGCACTTTATCGGATCTTACCAGCGGCGAGACCGGCGGTGTTAAATCAAGTAAATCATTGTGCTGTTGATGAGGTTCTTGACCACTCACGGACTTGAGATCCACTTTGTAGCGACACCGCCGATCGACCTGTGGCCTTGGCTAACTCAATGCCAGAGTCGACGCCATCACGGTGATCTCGCGAGATCCGCAATCTTGATGCCGAAGGATGCTATTTGGTGCAACCCGACCTTGGCGGAGTTAAGATCCTTGCCTTAAAGTTCGGGCCGAGGACAAGCGGATCTTTCTTGCGTGGAGATCATACGGATTTGTGGGGAGGGCGATGCGGACAAGGGCGATAGTATGATACTCACAGCGAACCGAATCAACTTGGATTCGGTTGACTTATTTGGGCGTAATTATTACACCCACGCAGAAGTTTCGGCGGTCCCGCCAGCCTAGCGTCGGGGTCATAAGCAGCCCCTTTATGTCCGGCGCTGCCCGTGAAATTTTCCTATCCGTCCTTGAGGCCTTTGACTTCTTCGACCGATCTGAACCGCTGTTATTTACACGACGGCTTCTTAATTGAAGCCGTTGGCTCCCACTTTGGTCGCCAGCTTGTTCATGTAAAAGTTGGGATGATTGTCATTGATTTGAATTTGCTACGGCTTCTTTGGCCTACAACAAAATTCAAAAGAAATATAAGCCTTTTATTTTAAGGCTTACAATGAAAATCAAAAAGATTACAACTTTTATCCTTGTGAACAAACACGAGGATCTACGTTATATCGAGGTCACCAAGCTTGCGTGGGTTCTTTGCACGTAGGGGACTTTTGTGTCCGTGGACCACAGCGCAATTCAATCAAGTAGAGACCGGGTTACGGAACTTCTGAGGCGTCGCGGGAGCTCGTTTCACGAAGAAACGGCGCTGAGGAATCACACTCCGCGAAGGAGAGGATGCGCTGCGGGGATCGCACTCCGCGAAGGAGAGGATCACGGGCGGGTGAGATCTACAAGGAGAAATCCGCAGGCTATCCACGAGGTTAAGGCGAAGCTTAACCTAGAGGGTATCGTAGTTCGACCGAATTCAGTTACCTTCGGCTTATAGATCGGGCGTCATTTGGACTTGTGCTCGTCGGTGCTTTCCGGGCGGTGCGTCGGCGGCTCGTGGATCCCGTGAGAACTCTTTAGAAAATCCTCGAAAATCCACGCTCAAGTCCAAAAGCCAAATTCTCCAAATTCTCTCTCCAAAAGCCCCGTCCGAAGTCCCCCTCAAACTTCAAGACCCCCCCTATTTATACAATGGGGGGGTGCATGCGCCGGCCAAGTGGCTCGGCCACTTGGCCGAGCCACCTCGGCCACTTGGCCGAGCCACCTCGGCCACTTGGCCGAGCCACCTCGGCCACTTGGCCGAGCCACCTCGGCCACTTGGCCGAGCCACCTCGGCCACTTGGCCGAGCCACCTCGGCCACTTGGCCGAGCCACCTTGGCCATTTGGCCGAGGTGTCGCCTTGAGTCGTTTTTTCCGCCGTTTCGCCGTTTTTCTCGGTCTCTCGGGTTTAGGCCCTGCCTATTCTGACTCTTGGCCTTCTCCGGACTTAGGTTCCGTCTGTATTTGGTTCCGGGACTAACTCTTGGTTTGTTCGGTTCAGCGATCTGGGATCCGATCGTCTATTCAAGTCCGGTTTAAGCCGTGCTTGTGGCAATGGGTTCGCCGTCGAGTTGGCGTCTTAACGATTCGACGTCCGTATCATTCGATGGGTTGTCATTCGCCGACTCCCTATCACGAGTTGGTTTCGGGGATCTTGTAAGTATTTTTCAACGCCTACACCCAATATGACATCATAACCTTTCGAGTCTATCACAAGGAAGTTGGCACTGAGTTCTCTCCCACATATCATTACGAAACACTTATGACGTTCTCTGTTGGATACTAAGATATCACTACCTGCTATAATATACCAACTCTCAAATAATTTATAATATGGAATAGAATTACCATTAATAAACTTAGCAGAAATGAAGCAACGAGATGCGCCAAATCGAATAGAACATGTATAGGTATATTATTAACAAGAATAATACTTGTAACTACATCATCCGCTTCTTCAGCTTTCTCGGCTATCAAGACAGAAGCATACCTCTGACCATGAGATGTATCAGGCTCATTCTTCTTATTGGCATTGTTGTTCTGTACTCTCTTTCACTTTTTGTTGTACATCTTGCTAAAGGGTTTGAATTGCTTTCCTTGGTAGGGTACAATTTCCTTGCTGTTCATCTGTTAATTCATAGGCTGCACTAGGATGATAGCTCAGGACTTAGGGTAAAAAGTGGCCTTATGATTTATAGCCCCACAAGTGTAGCACTTCCTTTGAGCCTTTTAGCATTGCTCCATGTTGTGCCCGTACTTCTAACAGAAGTCACACATAAGCGTAGCTTCCTTCTTCAGTGGTTGTCGTGATGTATTCTGATGCTTAACTCGTCCACCACTGTTGCTTCCTTTGGATTGCTGAATAGCTCGGGCATTTAGACATTTCTCACCTAAGGTTGCACTTACAATTACACCTCTGGTCCTATCTGATGCTTCCATCTACTCGAACAGTTGAGCTGCTTCCAGCACCTCATTGTATGTCTCTAGCCTTTGTGTGATGATATAAGACTTAACTTCATTAATCAATCCATCCAAAAAGTGTCTAACATGATCCTTATCGGTTTCCATCCAACTTATCACATACTGACTGAGTCTCTCAAACTCTGAAGCATATTTGTCTACCGATCAATTTCCTTAAATCAAATCCATAAACGAGCGTTAAAGTGCCCTTAATGTCACTTTCAATATACACTTCTCTAAAAATATCTTCGTGAAGTCCGCCTATGATATTGGTCCATTTGCACAAGCTTCTTTCTTTGTCCACCATTGTCTAGCTTGAGCAATAGATTGGACTCTTACCACTTTCACATGATTTGCACTGGGTACCGTGGCTAGATCTAAGAGTCCCTCAGTCTCCTAAAGCTTATCTTAGGCCGCACTTGCTAAACCAGCTCTAGAAAATTTCCCCGGTTACAATATCCTAAAGTCAGTTACATTACCCGCACATGGTTCGTTCTGATTCCCTTCAGCTAGAACCGCTGCTAGTTGATTGAGAGCCTGCTCAATCTGCTATTGAAGCAAAGTCTCACGCCTCTCTCTAGCTACTCTCATCTCTTCAATATGCTTGATGTGAAGCTCCTCTCATCATTCTCCAGCTTCCAGCATCACTCGAAGAATCAGCAAAAGCTCGATTGAGTCATGTCCATTCACATTCATATTTGCATTTGTGTTTCCATTTCTTGATCTTGCACCCCTAGTCATGTCTTATGTAGTCCTGAATGATTATCAAATAAGGGTAGGGATTCCAATAGAGAAAGAATCAAGAAATTGATAATGTAATGTGTTATGTTTGATGTGATATTATATTTGATTGGGATGTATATCGAGCTCTAGCTCTGATACTAGTAAAACCTATCACAACCCGCATACGGGTATGACTTGGTAGGTAGAACATTTAGAGAACTAAAAATATAAAGTGTTCTATAAATACTATGCCACTATTTTATAATATCCATCCACAACTACTCACAAGATAAATATACATAAAAAGTATAGGTCTCATCAAAACAACATAAACATCACAGAAATATCAACCAGAAATAAATGAGAATAAATTAAATTGTCCGGGTAGCACGTTCACTGGATACATAACTTTAATATTTGAAAAGAAATACAAAATCCTGGCTCAAACACGATCATCAAATCTAGATAATATATCATAAAAAATAACCAAGAAGTATTTACTGAATCAAATAAATAATTAAAAATAATAGCATTTATTATTGCTAATGCATCGCTCTTGTTACTTCCTCATAACCTACTTATTCAAGTAAACCCGATCTGCTCAGTCAGACTCACTTCGTTACATAAAGAAGGGGTCCACAAAAGAGTTAGACGTAAGATCTAAGCGAGGAAATATAGGAAATTCCAATAATCAATGGTTATCTACACAAGTATAATCAAAACCTTACCTGTCAGATAAGAAATGAAATATGAATAAAAGATAACGATTATAAGCTCAATAGGATATCACAAGTTGAGTTGTGCATGAGACATATATAGTAAACATAAACAATGTCTTAAAGATATTATTTACATTCTTATTTGGATAAGAAATGATTGAGTCTGCCCACTTAAAGTGGTTACACATAACTAACATAAAATCATCAAATAAATACTCGCATAGGTGTCCTCTAGCCAACAAATCAACCTTAAGATGCGATTCATCTCATAACTTATCCCCCATCCCGCTGTTATTTAATTTGCACATGTAAACTTATGCACTACAATCCACGTCCTTTAGCAACCTCTCACAACTTAGTTAGTACTAACCAGAACGGTCCAGGTTAGGGATCAGCTACCTAGTCGAATCATGTATCAAGACTAACTACATCAAGATACACTCTATAGTCTAGAATACAGGTCTATACACCCGTCTACATGTACAATGATTAGGTGTATCGTCCTAATATATCAGCTCTAGCATAAAACTACTCATAACGATTTTAGTTAACCATTCATTCACCTTATACACACACACACACACACACACACACACACAATAACCCAATTATTACTTCATTTACTCTTATAACCCTAAGGGTTCCGTATGCAAATCCTTTTTACTATTAAATCCTATTCATGATTAATTAATGAATCTTATTCTAATAAAGTTATACTTTAGGGAATTTGATCATATTGAGTAGAATTAGTTATATATTTTACAAAAATACTCTCAATTAAATATATTATTTAGTCAAAAAATTTGGGGCCTTAAAGTTTAGGTGGCCATTAGCCCTCCTGCTTCTAGATGGATATTTGTGTTATAATCGGATACCAATTGCTCCTAAAAATCAGGAGAAAACTACTTTCACTTGCCCTATGGAACTTTTGCTTACAGTTGCATGCCCTTTAGGTTATGCAATGCTCATGCCATGTTTCAATGGTGCACGATTAGAATATTTTTTAACATGGTTGACTGCCTCATGTAGTGTGACACACTTTTTAGCCAGATCGATAGGAATCCAGCCAAAGTAGCATCAACATTCACCTCATACAATTCTTGGTGATGATAGCTCTCGTATTCACCTCTAGATAAGGAGAGTCGACCATGACAGTTTTCCTTCATGCACGATAAGACATAGATTCGAGCTCTGGCCCACATTGACCACCAAGTACTACCTCAAGTGATTGATTGAACAAGTACTCGGCCCAAATTCTCAAGCGAAAGCCGCCATCACGAGTCTTCTTCGTATCATAGCATATTTAGTAGTGACACATCAACTCCTGATATAGATCATAGCGACCGTCATAAAGAGACTCCAAGTAGTGGAGCTTGGTTGTGGTGGGGACATACTCCTCATATGGATGTTCCCCTAAGAAAAGCTTGGAAACCGACCACATCTCGTGAAGAACTATCCCCAGCTCCCTATTCGAAGTAAAGAAGCTGTCGGAATTAGGATGGTACAACTCTAACACTCCCAAAAAGTTTCGAATACTTGTAGCTAACCCGTATTGTATAGCTCATACAGCAGGACAAAGGCCTCATTATCACAAAGCCCCTTAATAATGGGTCAGGATATGGGTCACCAACTTATCCTACCATTGGCTTGGTGTAGAGAAGAGCCCTCACTGAAAATAAAAGTCATGGCCATGATAATCCCCTTTGTCGTCAATGAACTTGTCTCTGAAGATACCCACTCACGATATATCCTCATTGATGGCAACTCTTGAGCAATACCTGGGTTCAAACCCTCGAGACAGCTCAAACCAATGTTTTTACAAACCATTGCTAAGAAGACGTCCTCAACAGCTGCTGATGGGTAGAGAGGTGTGAGATCCCAAGACATCATCTAGGAACGGGAATAGGAGAGTGACAAATAGCGGTCCAAGAACAAAGGAAGAATTCTACATCGTCTACATTATACAACCAATGGGACTTCTCTTGACGACTTGGCTACATCACCTCATCCCCAAACAAATAAATAGGATTTTAAAGGGAAGAGTGATTAATTGCAGTGAGGCCACTCGCACTACTCGTAGCCCAGAGCTGCAGTGGGTTCAAATGCAACACCACTTTCTCTAACTCACAGTTAGGATCACTCAAAATTGACAATTCACCTAGGTAGGCACACCTAGGAATCTTTTTCTCTTCGTTCAAACCCAAATGACTATTAGGAGCATCAGGTTCCTCGAAGAATGCCACTGCGAACAAATAAATGAATCACTATCCATATGAAAAAGAGAATTCAAAGCTAACTTAGCATTGCATCTAAACCAAGTTGTCAAAACCCACGCAAAATAGGGAGCTGACATGTGCAGCAGCTCTACTTGATCAAACCCATTGTGAGAAACAAAATCAGTGTCGAATCTAACTACACCGAAGAAGAAAAAGAAAATAATATAAATGAGCATCGAACTGGTCCCGATGGGGACTAACTCCATGATAGCACAAAGATTTGAACAAGGGGTTACCCTCATACAGAGGGTGCCCATGCGTCTCAGCTCCACCAACAGTGGCCACAGGCTCACCGGTGGCGGCAGACCGGCTAAACAAAGGTGAGGCCTGGCTCGCTTGAGAAGATTACAATCATTGAGGCATAGTTGGCAAAAATGAGAAATCAAGGATGAAGGAAGCTAGGGTTTCTGGATCCTCTCAAAAAGCACACGCGGAGCTTTGGAGGAGAAAGTGAGCAGTACCCCTACCTTCTTTCACCTATTTATAAACCAAATCTCAAATCATGGAAGGCCAATATATGGCGAACAACTCATTTCGGGTGTGACGCGAGCCCCATGATTCCTTAAATTCTGCTCACTTTGATCAAATCAAAATAGGCTAAGATGATGTCATGTGCCCCCATGATGATCCAGAACATGCAGTGACGCATGTCCACAGCACTCTCTCGGTCAACTTCTATAAATTCAGCCCTGGTGAATTTGGAGCAACCTTCAGCGTGTGATTTAGTTATAAGGAACTCAATGAGCAATTGAAAACTTGATTCCCCTCACAAGGTTCAACTCATGCAAATCTCAACACACAACACATACAAATGTGGCAAATAACCAAATAAAAAAGAAGGGTTAACTGAGAAAAAAGAGTTCTTCATTAATTGTAAAAAGAAAAAAAAAGTCACAACATAGTTATGTAAGGAAAAGAAAGAAGAAGAAAGAGACAACGGACAAGGCCCTCTTCAATAACTTAGTCCTACATGACCATCTTCAACCCCTTCTTTGGCTGCGCAAGCCCCCTTCGACTACTCAGCCCCACGTAGTCTCTCTCGGGCTCCTTTTTTGGCCAAATGGGAGCATTCACTAAAGCATTATATACGAGCTTAAGCTCCTCCAACTCTTTCTTAGTCGTGTCTAGCTCTTGCATTGAACTATCGATAACATGGTGGAGCTCTTCGTTGTCCACCAGCGCCTCCATTCGAATCACAGTGTGAGCACGCAGGACATCCAAGAGATGGTGGATGTCATCTTCAAGTGCATGAAGGATGCGGGGATGAGGCTTCATGAGCATCTGAAAGATTGGGGGAAGAAATGAGAAAAAGAGGGAGGTAAAGAACTCTCTGAACCCCCTCTTATAAAAGAATACAGTCAATCCATGGCTGACACGTGTCACTTCATTAAATAGTGAAGAGACTTATCAAGCCAACAACAGGAAATCACTCCCAACACATCAGCCTACTTTATCATTCGATTGGTATGGTCACGCAGGGCCCTAAACACTTAATTGAAATCTATGAGGATTAAGTAGTTCATCGAGTCATATACTTTACTGTCCTGCTGAGATTCGAAAATAGAATATTGGTTTAAGTCATAAACGCTTAATTGCAACTACTATTATATCAAAATTACAATGAAGCCAAGCAGAAACAATTCCTTATATTGATTAAGATTAGAAAGTACAAGGATGCACTGTCACAATCAAGATCAGAAAAGCACAACTACTATCAACAACAAAAATAAAACAAACAAAACAACAGGGCAACTACCGCAATCACTCATCACCATCGTCTTCTTCACCAGAGGAGGCATCCTCTGAGCTACCACCCAAGTGCACCAAATGCTACTTGAAGCCCCTGAGAGAGTCGAATATTTAGCCGATATCACTCTTAAACTTCCAAACCCCGAGCTCCTTCTCGTAAAGACACCAAAGAAGACCAACATTGGCTATGGTCATAGCCTTGGCCTCAACTTGAGAATGCTTGACAATAAAGCGAAGATGCACGACTTCATTCTCCAGCTCTCGCACCAAGTCGGTAATAGATTTAGGCACGGACTCCGATCTCACAATCGACATTGTCTTTGACCAAGAGCGGACCCTCTTGGATGGACCGGTGCCAGGAGTCGACATCATCAATATCAGAGAAGGAGATAGAAAAGAATAATTGAACTTACACAGAGAGAGATGGTTTCCTATCTCATCCTCTACTTATAAAGAAAGTGGGCAAATTGAGAGTGCCAACGTGGCGAGACCACATCATTCAAGATGTGATTGTAACCGCACTCTACTCAAAGCACCAAAATAAATGAGGTAGAAATGCTAACAGTCCTTCTCGCTCCTTTTGGCTAATCTACTTACGTGGGGTTTGGTGCAACTTACGTGGGGTTTGGTGCAACGCATGGTTTGTGCGCACTCAATCCTTGGACAAAAATACAAAATTAGTTCAAATAGAGAAAATCATTCATAAACGAAAATAAAAAAAATAGAAACAAATTTGATTCACTGCCATAAACAAACACAGAAATGAGAGTTGCTACATCAATGCATTATTCACAAACAAAAAACAAAGAAAAAAAAGAAAGACAAGACTGTAGGCGTCGAAAATTGCCTATAAGTCCCCGAGCCTAGCTCGTGATAATGAGTTGACAAGCGACAAGCTATCCGACCACGTAGCGACAAGTAACCACGACGCAAAAGCATAAAGCGAGTCGACGAAACCCATAAAGTGAGTCGATGAAGCGTCCAGGTCAAAGCAAATCGGCGAGCCGTCCAAGTCAGTGAAGCGACTCGACGAGACGTCTAAGTCAGCGGAACGAGTCAACAAAGCAACAAATTGCGTGCAAGCAACGGAATAAATCCAAACCGCGAAGCCTCAGATCAAGCTCGGATAACAAGTGAGATCAACCTGCGGACTCGAAACAATGAAACAACAAACTAGAAAACCGCCGCTGCCTGGCTTAAGGTCGGTGACACCGGGTGGGCTTTCTGCCCAGTTTTGACCCGCATCCACATGTGAAGCCTATAAATAGAGAGGTGGGGGTCTCATTTGAGAGGATCCGGAATTTTAACAAGAGGCCGAAGCTCTGCCAAATTGAAATCAAGCTTCAGATCTAAACTCGGGAGAAAGGGAGGCTCTTCGACGATCTTCTTCTTCGACAACCAGATCTAGATCTCGACGAACCCTTCGGGCTATTATCCTCCTTCATGAGATAATCCCCTTAGCAAGTTCGAGAGATCGGATCTCAGATCTACACGTGTTCCTCCGGATCAAAACCTTATTTTTGACCCCGAGAAGAGCTTTGATTTCGCTTAGTCGATTTCATTCGCTTCTGGCTATTATTTCCTTCATGAAATAATCCCTCTTACCATGTAGATCTCACATCGGATCGGATCACGCGGCGGTCCACGGATAAACCCCGGCACCGGCAAAGAACCCACGCAAGCGAGGAGCCGATAAACGGATCCTGCGTTTATTTAGGGAGAAAAAGTTGTAATCTTTCTTTGATTTTTATTGTAATTAGCCTTATAAAAAGGCGATCTTTTCTCGAATTCGTTTGTAATCCCATAAAGGTTTAATGAGTTCAGCAATGAAGGTCATCCCAACTTTCCCCGTGAACAAGCTGGCGACCACAGTGGGAGCCAACGGTCTCAGATCTGAGATCATCGTGTCGTAACTGCAGATCCAGATCCCGATCGAAGAAGAGGTCGAATACGAGTTCGACCAGCAGAAGTTTGAGGAATACCTCTCGTCCTCATCCAGATCGTCCTCCCCCCGCAAATCCCAAAAGATCTCCGCTGCAAGGAGGATCCGTTGGTCATCGGATCTCGAATCCCAGGGTGAGGATTCCGATCCCACCGCTGTCGAAGTCGCAGTAAGCAGTATCCCTCCGGCATCCAAGACGACCGAAAAGGAAGATCTGAACTCCTCCGTGCAGGAGTTGACCACCGATGGTGCGCCAATTCTTCGAAGAGCCACTTGGCCTTAAAATTGCGCCGATTCGCCAAGGCTATGGAGTCGGTGGACGTAATTCGCTACGAGGCGGATCTCAAATCCAGAAGACGCGAAAAGCCTCAAAAACAGGTGGCTAGCGGCTCCTCTAAGTCGTCAGCAAGCGAATGGGTCAGAGTCAAACGGAACCGTTCAACACTCCAAGAGCGCATCCGAAAGCCGCGCATTACTTGCGCACGCACGGGCTCTAGTTCAGGAGGCCCGGATGCTGAAGGAAGAAGTGGCCAAGAAGCCGCCAAGGACACGCCAAGTGTGGAGGCCAAAACCCAAAACAACGGTTCAGGCCAAGGCCGAAACATCAACTAAGAATCAGCCACTCCAAGCTGATTCTACAAAGGCTCGGTCACCTCAGGATGATCTCCGTCAAGGGAGGTCCGCCTCAATATCGATTCCACCTCCGGCGATCGCATCCAAGTCGCAGTCCACCTCAATTCCCGCTTCGGTCGAGCCCGCTAGAGCTTCCCAAAGCAAGAAAATAGCTTTGGAGCGCCCCGGCCCATTGCATGATGATCGAGGTAAAATTCTAATCAAAGAACGATTGGGCCCGTTGAGGAAGTCCCGGGTCACTCCTAGTGCAGGGGGTTGCACCCACCTCAACCGTGACAGGAAGACTCTTGTAGCTGCTCGCACCGGGCTGCGGATCAAAGTCCAAGAGCCCGTCAAAGATTCACACTCGCGAAAGCGTACGTCACGGCGAGTGACTTTTGAAAGTCCTAATGAGGCAATTTATCCTCAGATGGAGGCATTTTCGTCGAGCGACGAGAACGTTATACCTGAGAAGTCGTGCCCGCACACGGTAGGTTGCTCCGGCTTTCATACTGATGAGTTGTACTATCGTGCTGGGGGTACGAGTAGATCTCGAAAGAGAAGTCTCCCGAAATCTAGCACACATTGCCCATGTTCCAGATTGATCCGGGCTGTGTTGTCAAAGTGTAGCTGCACCAAAGGGGCTCCGGAGAAGGTGTCAGTCTTCGATAGGCTTAGCACCAGAAGGCCAGAACCCAAGTCAAGGCGCTACCGCAAAAGAAGAGCGTTGCCTCAAGACGATGAATTGCCAAAAGTTACCATCAATATGACCAGCAGAGGGACGTCGTCACGTGCCATTCCTGGGGTATCGCAATGAATGGCTTGATTGCGGTCCGGGACTGTCAGACGACCCAATTATCACAAGATGCATAGGGGATTACCCTCAGATGATGAAGCATCAGATGATGATTCTGCAGTTGCTTCCGATAACACGGTTTCTAGCGAGGGACAACCCCGTGAAACATTCATGATCAGTGCAGAACAAGTATCCAAAATGCTTGAAGAAGCTCTGACCAAACAGAAGGATAATTTCAAGCTCGTGATGGAGATGGCCATGCAGCAAATGAGAACAATGCATGACCAACAAATCCAGGCATTGATGAATCGCCAGGGAGAATCAAGTCGTCGCAACAATGTTCACCTAGAGGCGACCGGGCAGGGGACGAAGGTCGTAGCGTAATAATTCCCTAATGATCGAGCGCATGGAAACAGCCGTCCCTCCTCAAAATCACCGAGCGAGGCGTAGGTGAGAATGAGAAGATAAAGGACCTCGAGTAAAATCAATACTCGATTTACGCCCGAGGTAAGGAAGGCAGTATACCATGTCGTACCCAAGGGAATGGGAATCAATCCCTTATCCGGCAAAGTTCAATCTAATAAACTTTACGCCGTTTGACGGGAAGGGTTCCCCCACTCAACACCTGATCTACTTTAAGTCCCATCTAGGGGTTATTTCTGGTAACGAGCCCCTGATGGTTCGGTCATTCATTGGCACCCTTCGTGGAGCTGCCTTCGATTGGTACCGCCGTCTCAAAACAGGGAGCGTTAATAGCTGGGATGACATGGAGACCATATTCCTCGCCAACTTTTTCGACGATGATACCGAGATATCCATCTGGACATTGTTGGATGAGAAGCGAAAAGATGGAGAGACGGTGGATAACTCCGTCAAGCGATTCCGAAACAAGGTGATGAATTGTCGGGACCCGATAACTGAGAAATTTATCCTCCAGACTTACCACAACAACCTTTCATTGGACGTGCTGGAAGCAATGGGAACAGCACCGTCCAAAATATGGAAGGATTTGAAGCTGCGCGGGGAGCAAGCCCAGCGATTCCTCAAAAGGAAAAATATAGAAAGAGGCCAGTAGGCGGCGAATGCTCGTAATCAAAACTTCGTCCCACGCGGCAAAGCAGTGGACGCAAACCAAATGTTCCAGCCACAGCACCAATGGCATCAACGACCTCAAAAACAGAAGTCGTCAGAACCAAAGTTCCTCAAAGTCTACTCCTTCAAGGAAGATGAGGTTCCCGGTATTTTTAAATACCTCCTGGAGAATAATAAAATCCAGTTGCCACCAATCGTGAATCAGGAGGAGGTAAAGAAGGTTACAGATCTGAAGTACTGCGCGTTCCACAGGGCGGTTCACCACCCAACGAAGTCGTGCTACCATCTCAAGGATAAGATCCAGGCCTTGATCGATGTAGGGGTCATTACCCCAAAGCCGTCCAAAGAAAAAGGGCAAGTTTGAACCCAAATGGGAAGGACCGTTTGTGATAGACACAGCCTATTCAAACGGTCCATGTCGTCTAAATGGCGACAGGCAATTAATGCCGATAAATGGGAAGTTTCTGAAAAAGATCTATCCTTAGTATATTTGGGATAACCCATTTTGACGGGAAGTTCCTCGGAAATATTTCACCCATTGTCCTCGAGGATAACCCTAAATCTATCCTCCACCGTAAAATCCCTCACCGATCAAACTCATTGACGGTGAGTCCAAAAAAATCTTTCTGGTCCAATCCACCAGCAAAATCCCCTCTTGATTCCTTTCATGAACAAGAGGTCCACTTTCAAAGCTAGGATCCCCTTTTGATAAATAAGAGGGCCCCACTTTTTCCACTTCGGTCACGCCTTTCCACGGTTAGGGCTGAAATTGGAATTCCATCTCGATAAATAAGAAAGTTATTTCCAGATCAGGTAGCGAATCCTATAAAAGCGAAAGCTATCTGAGTCTTTTCTTCCACTTCAGTCACGCCTTCCCACGGTTAGGGCCGAAGTTAGAATTTCATCTTGATAAATGAGAAATTCACATCTAGATCAGGTAACGAATCCTATAAAAGTGAAAGTTACCTGAATCTTTTCGATTCTCGGAGTGGAGATCCCACTCTTTGTTTCACCTCCTGCGATTCTCAAAGTGGAGATCCCACTTTTAGTTCCCTTTTTCCTAGAGATAGAATATAAAATTCTTCCTCTCCAGGGGCAAGAGATAGGATATAAAAGTCTTCCTCTTTTATTTTGGGTTCGTCTTTACCCTAAAAAGAAGACCTGGAGACAGGATATAAAATCTTTCCTCTCCACCGTCGGGAAATAGAATATAAAATTCTTTCTTTCCCACATCAGTTTCACCTCTTTGCCGGTTTAGTCTTTTAACCGATTGAAAAAGACACCAAGATTCATCTTGGGAAATTTTATCCCGAATCCTAAGTAGGGATAAGTCTACACCTAACAGGCGTTGCCGGTTTAGTCTTTTATCCGATCGAAAAAGAGATCAGAGTTCAAGTCTGGGGAATTTTATCCCGAAGCCTAAGTAGGGATAAGCCTGCATCTAATACATGCAGCCGGTTTAGTCTTTTAACCGATTGAAAAAGACACTAAAATTCATCTTGGAGAATTTTATCCTGAATCCTAAGTAGGGATAAGTCTACGCCTAAAGGCGTTGCCGGTTTAGTCTTTTATCCGATTGAAGAAGACACCAAGATTTATCTTGGGGAATTTTATCCCGAAGCCTAAGTAAGGATAAGTCTATGCCTAACACCGTTGCCGGTTTAGTCTTTTATCCGATTGAAGAAGACACCAAGATTCATCTTGGGAAATTTTATCGAATCCTAAGTAGGGATAAGTCTACTTAACAGCTTCTGCTAGTTCTTAACCGTAAAAGAATAAAAGCCCACATATTCAAAATTGTGGCGGGTTGTCATTAATAACACCACAATCCGCCTTACGTGTGGAGAATTTTATCCGAAGCCTAAGTAGGGATAAGCGCATCTAATACATGCAGCGGTTTAGTCTTTTCTCCGATTAAAGAAGACACCATATCTCATCTTGGGGAATTCTATCCCGAAGCCTAAGTAGAGATAAGTCTAAGCTTAACACGCATTGTCGGATTAGTCTTTTTCCGTAAGAAAGACGAAGCCTATGTATTCAACATCATAGCATAAAAGCCTAAAAGAGTTCATTCTTTTAGCACAACGTCACGTGCGGAACGGGTTCATTAATCCGCATGCTATCCCGATTTAAACGGTAGTCGGTAAAGGCTCATCAAATCCGTTAATGGCTAGGGGTTAGCCAAAAATCCCAGAGTCAACGCCTAGCACGCGTCGCCGGTTTAGTCTTTTATCGAGTGAAGAAGACACCAGAATCCAAGTCTGGAGAATTTTATCCCGAAGCCTAAGAAGGGATAAAGTCAACGCCTAACACGCGTTGTCGGTTAGTCTCTTACCCGAAAAAGATGACAGAGTCTACGTATTTGATATCGTAGCATTAAGCCTAAAAGAGTCTCATTCTTTTAGCACAACGTCACGTGCGGAACGGGTTCAGTTAATCCGCATGCTAGCCCGATTCAAACGGTAGTCGGTAAAGGCTCATCAAATCCGTTGACGGCTGAGGGTTTGCCAAAAATCCTATGAGTATTGTGGTTGATCATTTCAAACAAAATGAGAAATCATAATAAACAATGATAAAAAGGAGGTTGAAACTTTATTCAATTAAATGAAGAGTCGAGTCTTTCAATGAAGAAGTTATAGCTATTCAAACATCAAGCTTACGGCAGGAAATCTGTCATTCTAACTCAGACAATTCGTCATTGTAAGTTTGTTGGAGCTCTGCTGCTTGGCTCGATACGAAAGACTCCTCGTCGACATTGACATCTGTGATTTCCTCCTCAACTTCGGCTAGCTTTCATTCTGAGAGCTCCAGTTTCTTGGATAGGGTGATTCAAGCTTCCTCTCTGTTGACCCTTGTCAGTTCCAGGATGCTTAAGTTCTCCTCCTTCGCCTGAAGTTCCCGTCTAAGCTACGCTATCTCGGCCTCGCTAGATGCAATAAGTGAATGTGGTTCAGGGACGTTGACTTCTCAACAAGGGCGGTCTTAACCTGGTCTACCCGGCCCCGCTGCATCTGAACCTCGAGTCCAGTAAAAACTCAGGCGTCGCGCCATGCTCCCAGACAAGTCTCCACCCGATCAGCTACATACGAAGAAGCACCTGCTGCCTGCAACCCCTGAAACTTCTGAAGCTTCAGTTCCAGGCGATTAAAATCATCAGCAATTGCCTTGGCTAACTCTGGAGGGGCCTTGGATATTTATTCAATGGGGTTATCACCCATTAAGGGTCAATTTTCACCCGGTTCAGCTTATTCGAACTTCCTAATTACTCTAAAAAGGTATATGAGTATAAACTATTTCCTATTTTGGTCGAGAAGTTCTCGGAAAATGTTTTATATTTTAAGGATAACTCGATAACTCCAAAAAGGTATATGAGTATAAACTATTTCTTATATTTGTTGAGAAGTTTCTGGAGAATATTTTTTAAAATATTCTTAAGGATAACTTGACAACCCCCAATCTACTCAACGTGTTTGGTTTTCTGGCCGGACAAGCGTCATGATGGAAAATCGCCGGTTGAAGGATGGATTTCAAGAAACATTTCTGACGCCGGTCAACGCGTCGTGATAGAGAATTCACCGATTAAGGGATGAATCTCAGAAAAATTCCTCCCGCTGTGGTCAGTTCTACGACAAGCGACGCAATGGAGAATTCGCCGATTGAAGGTTGAGTCTCACGAAATTGGATGGTCAGTCCGACGACAACTCACCAACACGAGCTAAAATAAAAAAATTCATTCATCAGCTTTGGGTCAAGATTTCGACAGCAGCAGCTCAAACAATAAATGCAAATACGATACTTTCACCATCCTACAAAGCACTAGATAGTCGAAAAGAATTGGAGAAGTCAAGATTGAAGCCATTTTAGGTCTGTTATCTGCGTGAAGGTTGGGGTCTATCATATCAAAGTATTTGGCTTCTTTTATAAAAAGCGAGATCGAAATACTTGGAGGGTATCTGTGGCGTCGAAAATTGCCTATAAGTCCCGAGCCTAGCTTCGTGATAATGAGTTGACAAGCAACAAGCTATCCGACCGCGTAGCGATAAGTAACCGCGACGCAAACGCGATAAAGCGAGTCGGCGAAACACATAAAGTGAGTCGATGAAGCGTCAGTCAGCTAAGCAAATCGGCGAGCCGTCAAGTCGTGAAGCAACTTCGGCGAGGCGTCTAAGTCAGTGAGCGAGTTAACAAATCAACAAAGCAACAAATTCCATGCAAGCGACGGAATAAATCTAAACCGAAGCCTCGGATCAAGCTTCGGATAACAAGTGAGATCAACCCGGCACGAAATAACGAAACAACAAATGAGAAAACCGCCGGCGTTCGGGAAGCAAGGCCGACACCCATGAGTGTCTTGGCACGGCGGTGTCTTGGCACGGCGGTGTCTTGGCACGGCGGTGTCTTGGCACGGCGGTGTCTTGGCACGGCGGTGTCTTGGCACGGCGGTGTCTTGGCACGGCGGTGTCTTGGCACGGCGGTGTCTTGGCACGGCGGTGTCTTGGCACGGCGGTGTCTTGGCACGGCGGTGTCTTGGCACGGCGGTGTCTTGGCACGGCGGTGTCTTGGCACGGCGGTGTCTTGGCACGGCGGTGTCTTGGCACGGCGGTGTCTTGGCACGGCGGTGTCTTGGCACGGCGGTGTCTTGGCACGGCGGTGTCTTGGCACGGCGGTGTCTTGGCACGGCGGTGTCTTGGCACGGCGGTGTCTTGGCACGGCGGTGTCTTGGCACGGCGGTGTCTTGGCACGGCGGTGTCTTGGCACGGCGGTGTCTTGGCACGGCGGTGTCTTGGCACGGCGGTGTCTTGGCACGGCGGTGTCTTGGCACGGCGGTGTCTTGGCACGGCGGTGTCTTGGCACGGCGGTGTCTTGGCACGGCGGTGTCTTGGCACGGCGGTGTCTTGGCACGGCGGTGTCTTGGCACGGCGGTGTCTTGGCACGGCGGTGTCTTGGCACGGCGGTGTCTTGGCACGGCGGTGTCTTGGCACGGCGGTGTCTTGGCACGGCGGTGTCTTGGCACGGCGGTGTCTTGGCACGGCGGTGTCTTGGCACGGCGGTGTCTTGGCACGGCGGTGTCTTGGCACGGCGGTGTCTTGGCACGGCGGTGTCTTGGCACGGCGGTGTCTTGGCACGGCGGTGTCTTGGCACGGCGGTGTCTTGGCACGGCGGTGTCTTGGCACGGCGGTGTCTTGGCACGGCGGTGTCTTGGCACGGCGGTGTCTTGGCACGGCGGTGTCTTGGCACGGCGGTGTCTTGGCACGGCGGTGTCTTGGCACGGCGGTGTCTTGGCACGGCGGTGTCTTGGCACGGCGGTGTCTTGGCACGGCGGTGTCTTGGCACGGCGGTGTCTTGGCACGGCGGTGTCTTGGCACGGCGGTGTCTTGGCACGGCGGATTAAGGGATGAATCTGAGAAAATTCCTCGGCGTAGTGGGTTCTCACGACAGCGGCCAATGGAGAATTCGCCGATTGAAGGTTGAGTCTCACGAAATTGGATGGTCAGTCCGACGACAACTCACCAACACGAGCTAAAATAAAAAAATTCATTCATCAGCTTTGGGTCAAGATTTCGACAGCGCTCAAACAATAAATGCAGCGCCGCGATACTTTCAGTCATCCTACAAAGCACTAGATAGTCCGAAAGAATTGGAGAAGTCAAGATTCGAAGCCATTTTCAGGTCCTGTTATACCGACTGAAGGTTGGGGTCTATCATATCCAAAGTATTTCGGCTTCTTTTATAAAAGAGCGAGATCGAAATACTTCGGAGGGGGTATCTGTAGGCGTCGAAAATTGCCTATAAGTCCCCGAGCCTAGCTCGTGATAATGAGTTGACAAGCAACAAGCTATCCGACCACGTAGCGATAAGTAACCGCGACGCAAACGCATAAAGCGAGTCGACGAAACACATAAAGTGAGTCGATGAAGCGTCCAGGTCAGCTAAGCAAATCGGCGAGCCGTCCAAGTCAGCGAAGCAACTCGACGAGACGTCTAAGTCAGCGGAACGAGTTAACAAATCAACAAAGCAACAAATTCCATGCAAGCGACGGAATAAATCTAAACCGCGAAGCCTCAGATCAAGCTCGGATAACAAGTGAGATCAACCCGCGGGCACGAAATAACGAAACAACAAATGAGAAAACTGCTCGGCGTCTCGGCTAAGGCCGAGACACCCATGAGTGTCTTGGCACGGCGGTGTCTTGGCTGGCCAAGACACTGAGTGTCTCGGCCCAGGATGGGCTTTTTGCCCAGTTTTGACCCGCATCCACATGTGAAGCCTATAAATAGAGAGGTGGGGTCTCATTTGAGAGGATCCGGAATTTTAACAAGAGGCCGAAGCTCTGCCAAATTGAAATCAAGTTCCAGATCTAAACTCGGAAGAAAGGGAGGCTCTTCGACGATCTTCTTCTTCGACAACCAGATCTAGATCTCGGTGAACCGTTTGGGCTATTATCCTCCTTCGTGAGATAATCCCCTTAGCAAGTTCGAGAGATCGGATCTCAGATCTACACGTGTTCCTCCGGATCAAAACCTTATTTTTGACCCCGAGAAGAGCTTTGATTTCACTTAGTCGATTTCATTCGCTTCGGGCTATTATTTCCTTCGTGAAATAATTCTCCTTACCGTGTAAATCTCACATCGGATCAGATCACGCGGTGGTCCACGGATAAACCCCGGCACCGGCAAATAACCCACGCAAGCGAGGAGCCGATAAACGGATCCCGCATTTGTTTAGGGAGAAAAAGTTATAATCTTTCTTTGATTTTCATTGTAATTAGACTTATAAAAAGGCGATCTTTTCTCGAATTTGTTTGTGATCCCATAAAGGTTTAATGAGTTCAGCAATGAAGATCATCTCAACTTTCCCCGCGAACAAAGACAACTACACCGAAGAAAGTGACAGGCAAAAGACTAACATAACAAAGAATCAAAAGAACAAAAGGTGCCACCAAAGTCTCCGAACAGTCCTCCGCAGATCCCAACTCTGAGATTGCTATAGAAGTTTCTCGTTTTACTCGTCAAGCACTGCCTTCGACTGGTTTTTTTGACCCACTCGAGGTTTACCTTCCTCACCAGTAGTGCATCCACCAGTTGATGAAGGACCTTATTCACTTCCTTATTCTCTTTCTCAGGCCCGTCGGTGGTCATGATTAGTTATTTCATGAGTAGCTCGATGTCCGATTCTATGCAAACAGGAGGCATGGCAACACAAGGGGTAGTAGATGAAGATATCATCACTCCATCTAAAAACCCAATTATAAGTACACTCTTCCAATAGGCATGTGACAAATGGCTTGATTACTTTGTAATCCAACCCTGTAATTATAACAAAAGGAGTCCAACCATCATGCTCATCAGGTCTTAATTAGAAGCTATGCCCTAACTGGCTAAGCCCATGTTGGCAGCACCCTATGACTAGCGCGCTCATCAGTGTTATAAAAGGCCACCCTGGACTTCAAAAGGATGTCCCTTGTCAAAACTACACCCAAACCAACTTCTGAGAGTTGTCAAAAAGGGAAGACTACATGCTTATTAGTGCGCATGCAAGATGACATCGTCAAGCTCCTTAGTACGCCTATGAATGACATCATCATGACTCGAATGGCCGATTCCACACGTGAGTCACACCCAATAGGGTCAGGCCTCGGGATGTTACACATTACACATTTTCTAAGAAAAGAATCCATTAAGCTCATCACTATGCCTCTGAACGTCGCTATCCTGATGATATCGTCAAGCTCCTCAGTATGCCTCTGAACGACATCATCATGACACGAACGGCTGGCTCCACACATGAGCTGTGCTAAATAGGGTTAAGTCTAGAAATATTCCATATTACACCTCTTTCAAGACAAGCATCCGTCAAGCTCATCTGTATGCCTCTAAATGTCGCTACCCCGATGATATCATCAAGCTCCTCAATATGCCTTTGAACGACATCATCATGACTCGAACGGCTGACTCCACACGCGAGTCACTCCCAATAGAGTCGGGTCATCAATATGCCTCTGAATGTCGCTACCCCGATGATATCGTCAAGCTCCTCAATATGCCTTTGAACAACATCTTCATGACTCAAACGGCTGACTCCACACGCGAGTCGCTCCTAATAGAGTCAGGTCTTAGGATGTTACACATTACACCTCTTCTAAGAAAAGCATCCATCAAGCTCATCAGTATGTCTTTGAACATTGCTACCCCTATGACATCGTCAAGCTCCTCAAGACGCCTCCGAATGACATTATCATGACTCGAACAGCCAACTCCATATGTGAGTTGTGCTAAATGGAGTCAAATCTCATAATGTTCCATATTACACCTCTTCCAAGAAAACCATCGATCAAGCTCATCAATACGCCTCTGAAGATGACTCTTGCTGGCATGTTCAACAAAACACCTCTGTTGGACTATCTCCCGAAGGACCAATGAGACACATCCTCTGAAGAGAATTCAACTGTCGAATCCTTCAGCATACCTTTGGTAGTAACACCCCCTCTATACATAACATCACCCTCACCAAGTACCATTAAACATGTCGGTGGCAAAAAAAATTGCCTGAAGAAATTCAAATTTTTTCGAGATCTAGACTCAGGGATTCCAGAAACTTTGAAGGGGGCCTTGTAGGTGGTCAAAGGTACAGACCATTCGACAATGATGAGTTATACATGAAGATGAACCCCCAGAGCCACTCGGCCATACCAAACAAACCCAACAAAGCTAAGAAAGTGGGTTAAAGGAAAGGAAAAGCCAAAAATCTAATTATCTATCACACAGTCCTTTCCCTGCATTGGGACTAATATTCTCCGGTGGAGTCTAACCTAAAGACACCTTTTGACTCAGATTCAGGCTTTCCCTAATGGATTCTGACTTGGAGACGCCTTTCAACTTGGACGGTTGATAGGTTTGGCTCGATTGGTTGGACCTTTATATTTGGGTCAGGTCTTTTGGTCACATGATTCAACCCATTTGACTAACACATCGCCGACTCTACATAATCAATGAAACACAATACAGCGCAGACTCGAAAACCCGCATGGGCCTATACTAGCGTGTACACTGGCGAGTAGTATGGAGATAAGCATGGGCTAACCCTATGCGCCGTATAGAAGATGAGACACCACTGCTACAATTTGACCTCTCCATCAATTATCTAATCACAACTAATTCCCATTTAATGCATTGACTTCAGTGTGCCGGAGATGCATGTAAGCTGAGGTGCACGGAGGCACACGGTCCTAAGGCAATGCATCGCCGAACCTAGTGTATCACTTGAATTTCTCAACCTAAGATGGGTGGTCACGATACAGCGTATTGATTAGATAAAAGTAATAATGATGATGACTTCTCCCCGACTATGCGAGGATAGGGAGATACGCCATATTTAGTGCAAGATGACTGTAGAGACAGCGACCATAACGACGAACAGGACCTGCAAGATCTCACACCTGCAATGCATTTTATGAAAATCCAGCTAAGTGATGGATGTGACAGATTAGCAACACGACTGACACATGGGCGCGAACCCAACTTCATGCAGATGAACTCAATGCATAGTTCAACACAAAACTTATAAATACCCCTCTTCATTTAATTTAGAAGAGAGGAATTTTCAGAGCATTGATTGTACCATTACTCTCCTCCACCTGTTTCTCAACTACCCAAAGTCCAAACTACGGGGAAGAAGCTCACCTTGTGAGCTTTGTTTATTTTTAGTTCGTAATACTAGATCTTTTATCTTGTGTCAGCACAACCATACAGTAATTAATCTTTAATCCTTGTTGGCACTCTTTTCACTTACTCAACGAGGTGAACCCTCCATAACAAGTTCATTCTTTATCTCCAAGAAGCTTCAAAACGGCTCATTTCGAAATCATAAAATTATCCAATGAATGGTGCTATTTTATTCATATGGTTGACGGAACCGACATCTAGTCTCTACTAGCACAGCTTCCTAGAATCTCAATTGTAATGAAAGGCTGTAACATTATTTATTGTTTTCCAAGAGACTAATGAAAGAGAATGAATGTTTCATTGTCTGGAATCTTTATAGATCTTTCGATCGAAAACACTCTTCATTTATGAGATTTAGGGAGAATCCACATAATTCTGCCATTGACCTAAATCTCCAACACCTCAATGTCATCAAGTATTACCAATACCAACCATGCACCTTTGCGGTCATGACTCTGTAGGTCACCACTCCTCTACCGGTGTTGGTGACCCACCCTCACAATTTCCCTCTATCACCAATTGCCACCACCACCATTACCTACTGATACATATCTCCATAGCTAGCCTTTTGGGCTCATCACTACCATTTGTGTCCCTTTGTGTAGTGCTCCCAATATTAGTTCCAAATCGGGAAAGTATGAGAAGTATAAATGGCTTAAATAGATAAGCTTAAGACTCAAGTGTAGCATAAGCTAGTCGATTTTGGCAGTGTTTTGAGCCAAACAACATGCTACACTCAGTGAGTCTCACAGCTTAATTCATATCAAGGCTCATGGGCCTGAGGCTTGATAAATTATATTAGACCAGGTTACCAACAGGAAGTATGGAACTAAGTGCTATGTGAGGCTAAGTGCTACATCATGTGAGCATGATACCTCTGAAGCCCTAGGAGCCACCTCTGTAGTCCACATTGCCTGGCGGTGATGCTCAAACATGCTAATTGTCATGTCATGATGAGGACATCACATATGTAAGGTGGGGTGATTGTAGTGCCCCCAAATCCCACATCGGGAAAGTATAAGAAGTTTGAATGACTTAAATAGATAAGCTTAAGACTCAAGTGTAGGATCGCCTAGTCGATTTTGGCAATGGTTTTAGCCAAACAACGTGCTATATTCAGCAGGTCCCATGACTTACTTTGTGCCTATGGGCTCGCGGGCCTAGGGCGTGACACTTTGTCATAGTCAAACCACCATCCACTTGTTCATTCTCCATCCTCAATGTGAGCCCTTGCTTTAACACCATCTGTTGCTCCGCCTATTGTTTTGTCCTCTTATGCATCGCTACGGGCACGACTGCACATCTTGGATCTTCCGTTCATAGGTAGCCATCTCATCAGAGCCAACGCTTCCAAGTTGCAATCGCTTCATCCAACAATAATTTCTTCCTTCAATTTTAGACAACGGCATTGCAAAACGATCTTTTCTTCATGCTTGAAAAACTCCTCCCTTCAGTGTGCTCAATCCTTCTCATAAACTCTGACAACCAAGCTCTGATACTACTGTTGGGAATTATGCAACACACAAACAACCGCACACAATAAGGAGTACAAGCACCAACACAAATACAAAAAAGTTTTTCTACATGGTTTGGCCAAATATGTTTATGTCCATAGTCTTTCACTAGGAAAATCCACTATCTACACAAACCATTACAACCGATACAAGTTTTGCATGGACAAAACTTAAAAATCCTCACACTTTTCACATCTTGCAAGGAACCCGAGAACACCGATAATTCAAGAGCTCCAAGAGACCCATCATCACACTACATCACTCAAAGAACCCGAGAACACTGATCACTTATGAGTTTTAAGAGGATCCTCCCTCTCCACAAGAGGATAACTTTCTCAACACTAACACCCTTTTATAGCCACCAATGAGAAGTTCAAGAGGCTAACCATTAATGTATCATTTCATCTTCATATGCATTAGCCTTTGAGTTTTTCAATATTGACTAGCCTTTCAATCTTTCTAGTCAATACCATACACTCTTTATTTATGAGATTTAGGGATCATTCCAATAGACTATTCTCCTCACACTATTAGAAAGAAACATGTGGGTCCATTCACTTTATTAAAGAAGCTGACAATTTTTGATATGGATGCCTCAAATACACACGATCAAAGTTGGCATCTCGGCTCAGTCATGTCTTGGCTAAGAGAATGCTATTTTGAGTTGGTGAAAAATTGGTTTATGCAAGGTCCTAATTGAAAAAGGACATGGACACCTAATTAACTTGAAAATAATCTTGATCAATTAAAGATTCTAATTGATTAGGAAACCCATATATACTAGAATTTAATTTCTTGACATAATCAATCATATAGAAATTCTATTCCCACTGTGATTCTATTTCCTTGAGAAGCAAGTAATTGGCCTTTTGGATATATATATATATATATATATATATATATATATATATATATATATATATATATATATATATATATATATATATATATATATATATATATATATATAGCAAGGCTCCTATAAACTTAAGTTGATAAGAGATAGTGTCCACTAACTTTTATATCCATTGATGTTGCCTTGGGATAGGTGAAATCAAGATGCACACAAATCTCAAATATGGGCTTTATATCTTTCCACGGATCCCAAGGCAACATCAATGGTTAGAAAAGTTGGTGGATGACTATTCCTATCAACTTAAGTTTATAGGAGCATTATATATATATATATATATATATATATATATATATATATATATATATATATATATATATATATATATATATATATATATATATATATATATATATATATATATATATATATATATATATATATATATATATATATATGAGCAAGGCTCCTATAAACTTAAGTTGATATGGAGGTGTCCACCAACTTTTATATCCATTGATCTTGCCTTGAGATCAGTAAAATCAAGATGCACACAAATCTCAAATATGGGCTTTATATCTTTCACGGATCCCAAGGCAACATCAATGGATAGAAAAGTTGGTGGATGACTATTCCTATCAACTTAAGTTTATAGGAGCATTATATATATATATATATATATATATATATATATATATATATATATATATATATATATATATATATATATATATATATATATATATATATATATATATATATATATATATATATATATATATATATATATATATATATATATATGAGCAAGGCTCCTATAAACTTAAGTTGATATGGAGGTGTCCTGACTTTTATATCCATTGATCTTGCCTTGAGATCCGTAAAATCAAGATGCACACAAATCTCAAATATGGGCTTTATATCTTTCACGGATCCCAAGGCAACATCAATGGATAGAAAAGTTGGTGGATGACTATTCCTATCAACTTAAGTTTATAGGAGCATTATATATATATATATATATATATATATATATATATATATATATATATATATATATATATATATATATATAGAGCAATGCTCTATGAACTTAAGTTCATAATGAATAGTGGTGCACCAACTTTTCTAACCACTCATCTTGCTTTGGGATCCGTGAAAGATATAAAGCCCACTTTGAGATTTGTGCATCACAAATCTCAAGACAAATGAGTGGATAAAAAGTTGGTGCACCACTATTCATTATGAACTTAAGTTCATAATGAATAGTGGTGCACCAACTTTTCTAACCACTCATCTTGCTTTGGGATCCGTGAAAGATATAAAGCCCACTTTGAGATTTGTGCATCACAAATCTCAAGACAAATGAGTGGATAAAAAGTTGGTGCACCACTATTCATTATGAACTTAAGTTCATATATATATATATATATATATATATATATATATATATATATATATATATATATATATATATATATATATATATATATATGAGCAAGGCTCCTATAAACTTAAGTTGATATGGAGGTGTCCTGACTTTTATATCCATTGATCTTGCCTTGAGATCAGTAAAATCAAGATGCACACAAATCTCAAATATGGGCTTTATATCTTTCACGGATCCCAAGGCAACATCAATGGATAGAAAAGTTGGTGGATGACTATTCCTATCAACTTAAGTTTATAGGAGCATTATATATATATATATATATATATATATATATATATATATATATATATATATATATATATATATATATATAGAGCAATGCTCTATGAACTTAAGTTCATAATGAATAGTGGTGCACCAACTTTTCTAACCACTCATCTTGCTTTGGGATCCGTGAAAGATATAAAGCCCACTTTGAGATTTGTGCATCACAAATCTCAAGACAAATGAGTGGATAAAAAGTTGGTGCACCACTATTCATTATGAACTTAAGTTCATAGGAGCCTTGCTCTATATATATATATATATATATATATATATATATATATATATATATATATATATATATATATATATATATATATATATATATATATATATATATATATATATATATATATATATATATATATATATATATATATATACAGATCATCCGAGATTAAATTATTATCAATCTACAGAGCACCAATCAAAAAGAGAGTTCTCTTGTGAAGCCTATTTGATATTTTTCTCTTTTGTTCCTTTATTTGAGAGAGTTGTATTAGGTTTTTCGGGAGTGTTAGGGATTGAGTGAATTGAGAGATCTCTATATTATATTCCTCACAAATTATACGTAAAGCTATTCTCCTTCTTCGCACGTGGACGTAGGCGATAAGCCGAACCATGTATGTCCGTGTGTTTTTATGTTCTTGATATTTTTCATGCTTTCGTGTAATTGATATTAGTCTATTCCTAGGGATTTTGTCATAACAAATTGGTATCAGAGCCCTTAGCTATCAATCGGATGAGGAGATGATGACAACCACTATGAAGTGGGATATTGAGAAGTTTGACGGTAACATCAGTTTCAGCCTTTGGCAAGTTAGGATGATCGTCGTGTTGACACAGAGGGGATTGAAGAAGGCTTTGATCTGGAAGTCGAAGAAACTATCTACAATGATGGAGGAAGATTAGAATGAGTTGGATGATAAAGCTCTCACAGCGATCCAGTTATGCTTGACAAATGAAGTCTTGCAAGAAGTTCTCATGGAGAAGTCAGCCGTTGATTTATGGTCTAAGTTGGAGGAGTTGAATTTGACGAAGTCGCTCACGAATCGCCTCCCCTTGAAGCAGCGTTTGTACACACTTTGGATGTCGAAAGGTACACCCATCAAATCCTATATTGGTGAATTCAATTCTATGATCATAGATTTGAGCAAGATTGATGTTAAGATCGATGACGAAGATCAAGCTCTATTATTATTGTGTTTTTTACCGCCTTCCTACAAGCACTTTAGGTATACTATGATTTACAGTCAAGATTCTATTCGCATCAAGGATGTCAAAGAGAATTTGTTGAATAAGGAGAAGACCGAAAAAGAATTAACCACAAGTAAAAGTGGTGATAAAGTTGATGGCTTATTTGTTCGAGGAAGATCAGAAAAAAGGGACTTTAGAGGTAACAAGTGTAAGTCGCAACATAAAAATATGACCTGCAAATATTGTAAGAAGAAAGGGCACATCAAGACCGATTGTTATAGATTAAAGAACAAGAAGAAATAAGAAGAGTATGAAGAAAAATCAAAGGAGGACTCTGCTGAAGTTGGTATTGCTGAAGATGTGATTTTATTGGTTACCGATGATAAAAGCAGGAGCATGGATGATTGGATTTTAAATTCGGATTGTTCCTATCATATGTGTCCTAATCAAGACTGGTTCACCACTTATGAAACTTTTGATAGTGGAATTATTCTCATGAGGAATAACGCCTCATGTAAGTCTATTAGAAAAGGAACAATTCGGATTAAGATGCATGACGAAATTATTAGGATTTTGACTAATATTAGGCATGTTCCAGGTTTAAGAAAGAATCGTGTCTCTTTGGGCACTCTTGATAGTCTTGGATGCAATTTTTTAGGTGAAGGTGGAGTTCTTAAGAATACGAAAGGCTTTTTTGTGATTATGAAAGGAAAGAAGATCGGTAGCTTGCATATTTTACAGGGTTCTATTGTTACCTGTTCGACTGTAGTTGCATCATCGATATCATGAGCAAATACTACCAGATTATGGCATATAAGGCTTGGTCATATGAGTGAGCACGGATTGGCCGAGTTGAGCAAGAAGAATCTTTTATGTGGACAGAATATAGGAAAATTAGGGTTATGCTAGCATTGCATTTTCGGGAAGTAGAGAAGAGTCAACTTCAGTATGGTAGTGCATCAGACTAAAGGTACTTTGAATTATATCCATTTAGATCTTTGGAAACTTTCTCAAGTTGCCTGGAAGGGTGATAGTTAGATATATTTATTGATCTTCATTGATGACTACTCTAGGAAGGTTTGGGCCTACTTTTTGAGACATAAAGATGAAGTATTTGTGACTTTCAAACAGTGAAAGTCTTTGATTGAGAAGTAGACTGGGAGGCTAATTAAGAGGCTTAATGTCCTTGAGTTTTGTGGAGGAGAATTTAATGAGTTCTACAAGAATGAGAAAATCGTTAGACATCATATAGTTTCTTGCACACCGCAACAGAATGGAGTGGCAGAATGTATGAACAGAACCCTTTTGGAGAAAGCTTATTGTATGTTATTCAATGTAGTTCAAGCAAGGAATACTAGGCGGAAGCGGTGAATACAACTTGTTACTTAGTGAATCGGTCACCATCTACTACTATCGGTTGTAAAACTCCAGAGGAGATTTGGTCCAGTAAGCCTACGAATTATTCTAATCTTAGAATATTTGGTTGCCCTGTATATGCGCATGTTAGTCAAGGAAAACTTGAGCCTCGAACAAAGAAGTGCATATTCCTAGGTTATGCATAGGGTGTTAAGGGTTTTAGGTTGTGGTGTCCTGATCCGAAGTCTCCTAAGATTATTATCAGCCGTGATGTCACTTTTGATGAGTCTGCTATGTTCCACTAGAAAAGGTCATCAGTTTCAGTTGATGATGATAAAGTGTGCACTACAGGACAGATGGTGAAGTTAGAAATTCGTGATTCAGCTCTTCAGCAGGATAAGAATACGGGAGTTCAACAGCCAGATCCTGTTCAAGTAGATGAAGTACCTTAGCAGCTGCAGGAAGAGCGGGAATACACTATTGCTGGAGATCGTTCTAGACGAGACATTTAACCACCATGAAGATTTGAAGATACAATAGCTTATGCATTGTTAGTTGATAATTTTGTGTCTTTCAGTTATTCAGGAGCTACTTCAAGAGATGACTTCGCTAAGAGCTACGGTCGTCGTGTGGACAATTCAGTCAATTTGTTGATGAGGCCTCTTTCAATTGGCAAGTTCAAGCTAAGCTTAGACTTGATCGATATGTGCCGCACTTGATGCCCTGCGGGGCTGTTGGAGAACGTGGAGTAAATTAGCTTTTTGGAGTGAGGAATTATTGATGTATTTGAGTCTAGGTGGAGATTTGTTATGGATGCCTCAAATGCATACGATCGAAGTCGGCATCTCGGCTCAGTCATGCTTTGGCCGAGAGAATGCTATTTTGAGTTTGGTGACAAATTGGTTTATGCAATATCCTAATTGCAAAAGGACATGGACACCTAATTAACTTGGAAATAAGCTTGATCAATTAATGATTCTAATTGATTATACTAGAATTTAATTTGCTGGCATAATCAATCATATGGAAATTCTATGCCCATTGTGATTCTATTTCTTTGAGAAGCAAACAATTAGCCTTTTGAAGATATATATATATATATATATATATATATATATATATATATATATATATATATATATATATATATATATATATATATATATATATATATATATATATATATATATATATATCTGAGTATTAGTCAAGAAGAGAGTTCTCTTGTGAAGCCTATTCGATATTTTTCTCTTTTGTTCCTTTATTTGAGAGAGTTGTATTAGGTTTTTCGGGTGTGTTAGGGATTGACGAATTGAGAGATCTCCACATTGTATTCCTCACAAATAATTAGTAAAGTTATTCTCCTTCTTCACTCGTGGACGTAGACTACAAGCCGAACCACGTATATCCGTGTGTTTTTGTGTTCTTGATATATTTCGTGCTTTCGTGTGATTGATATTAGTCTATTCCTAGGGATTTTGTCATAACAATTTTCTTGATTTCTTGTAGTATAGAAGTAGTTTAGAAAAGAGTAGTATAATTTAGCTAGCATTATTCATAAGAAAAGTTAAAAGTTTTACAATGGGAAAGCAGATTGCACTCCCGCGCTCCACTAATAACACTCGCAATTCCCCAAAACTGTAATCATATCCTCCCCAGAGCAATAACAACTAAAGAACATCACACTCAAATGAGAATTAATCCCCAAGCCCAACCCCCAACAAAAAGCTCATGCACGTATCATGGACTACAGTCTCCCATTTCACGGACACCCACAAAAAAAGCTAAGTAAAGCAATATATACACTAATTTGTGCCCAACAATCTCATCGAAAGTTGTGCTCCATGTTTACAGGCCCAATTAAGAACTTCACTGCCCTTTTAAAGCCCGCAAACAAAACTTATTTCATTAGTTTCTGCAAGACAACAAGAGATGAGATTGAGGAATTTAGAGTTGTTATTGCTCCTCCTCTTCTACATTTTCTTCTTGTTGTTTGTGATTGTAGCTTGTGAGGAGAAGACGGAGCTTAAACGGGTTTCGGGTACCCGGTCGAGGCAATGGAAGAGATACCGGGGAGATACTTTGATACGTAACAGTGAGAGGAGAGTTCCTAAGAGTTGTGATCCGCTACATAACCGGTGAAATATTGAAGTTTGCTGTTTATGTACTTTTCTTTGTTCCGAATGTATATCTGTATGCATGTTGTATCAGAATCGTCTTTGTTTAGGACTGTCCATTAGTGTACATTTTTTAGTGTTTGCAAATTAGTTGGTTAGAGAATAGCCCATGTTATTGTAACTTTAAATTGGTATTTTAGCAATGCACACTTTCCGATTTGGTATTTCTAGCTTCTCCAACAATATTAGGGTGTTAATATCAAATTTTCGCAGCAATAAAATACCAAATTGGAAAGTGTCTCACACTAAAAATACCAACTTGGTAATTTAGCCACAGCAGAAATTCTATATTAATATCTTAATATTGTCAGAGAATCTAAAAATATCAAATTGGATAATGTGTGGTACAAAAAATATCAATTTGCTAATTTCTCTTTTAAAACAGAAAAGTAAATGTTTTTTAAAGTCTATTTTACAAAATCTAAACTTTAAACAAAAACTCTAGTTGAGATACATCTACTTTTTTGCATGTTTGACGGGTATCTGGTTGGGCTGTACTAAACCTGAGCACATCATCTGGCCCTTCTGAATGACCCGGTAGCTTAGGATTAGGTGACATGTCGTTTGCTTAATCTCTAAATTCTTTCATCTATTCATTTTATACATATTGCTTTCATGTGAGCAGGTGATGTCTACCTATCATTTCTGAACAAAAAATGAACAAGACAATATAAATATAGATAAATGTTTGGGCTTCACACCTAAGGTAAATCACATATCTAAACACATAAGAAGCAACTCACATATCTAATCTCAACTCATATATTACATTCATCAATGATCTATCTCAAAAATAGATATTATTTATAAAGAAACTTGACAATAGAAAATAAATCTCAATCCTAACCGCACATCACACCTAATGAAACAAATAAATCAACTAATGAAATAGAAAATTAACTAACTAGCTAAATATCTGACCAGAATATCAAATAAAAATTCAACAATATTATTCTAATGCTAACTAATTTTCTTAATCTTAACCATAGTTATTCAGATCTTGTAAGTTGTCATGCATCAAAACTCTCCTTGTAAGAGAAAACTCAACCTCGATTTTCATAACGGGAGAGTATAATGGTTCCTTTAGCTGGCAGAAAGAATTCTACCATTGATTGTAGTATCTTCAAAATGAGCTGTAAAACTGGATATTGAGTAGTAGCGCTAGATTTGGAATGATAAACCCTATTATCAAACTTGTTACATAATCGAGGTATCTCAAACTGCACTTCAATTTTGGGATTTGATTCAAGCACGAGAGTTGGATCTAATTTCTGCTTGGTTTTTTTTTTTTTTTGTGTGTTCAGGATCCTCTTTAGGCTCTAGCTTCAGATTTATTTGATATGCTTCTGGCTCTAAATTAGATTCACACTTTGGATTGACCTTCTGATCTGCATCTGCTTCTAGCTAACAATCTAGCTCGAGCTTTGGTTGTGGTTGAGTCTCCAATTTGGTCTTTGGATCTTGCTCTAGATTATGATTGAACACAGGTTCAGACTACAAGTCGCAGGTTGAGCGCTCTTTTTATGGGCCGAAATCTGGACTCCTGCAACCGTGTCAATTTTTAGAAAAATTGCTTTAAATTTATGGTTGATGGGATTTGAACCTAGGTTGCTCTGTTACCATGTTAAAGTCCCTCTAATCATTACACCAAAACTCTAAAGTTTAGTGAGGGTTGAGGATTATAGTTTCATATTCTAACAGATATGACACTCCTTACACTTCATGAAGATGATATTCTTTTTGTTGTTGCTAATTCTAAACCTAAGCTCTGATACCAAATAATGAGAAATGCAGTGAGTGCTTCAATGAACTACCTTCGGATCTGAACCAGCCTTTCCTTCTTTTGCATAAACAGTAATGGACGTGCATATTGTTGAGTGAACAGTGATAGATGAATAGTAATCTATAAACAGTTTTTTCTTTTTCTTTTTTTTCCTTTTTTTTGGGACAATGTAAGGTGGAGATGATTGGGCTAGGGAAACAAGCAACAATGCAATAAAAATACAGAAAAAGATTTGGGCTTCACACCCAAGGTAAATTACACTCCTACACATAAAAAGCAACTCACATACTTAATCTTAACTCATAGATTTCATTCATCAATGATCTTTCTCTAAAATAGAGAATACATATTATTTATAAAGAAATTTGACAATATAAAATAAATCTTAATCATAACCACAAATCACACTAATGAAACAAACAAATCAACTAATTAAATAGAAAATTAACTAACTAACTAAATATTTAACCGAAATATCAAATAAAAATTCAACAATATTATTCTAATCCTAACTAAGTTTTCTAATTCTAACCATAGTAATTCAGATAATGTAAGTTGTCTTGCATCAAAACACCTCTTGTTAGAGAAAACTCGGCCTCAAGTTTATAACTGGAGAGTAGAATTATTCCTTTAGCCGCTGGGAAGACTTTAGACTGTAGTATTTTCAAAATGAGCTGTAAAACTAGATATTATCAGGTGGCAATGGATCTGGAATGACAAACTCTATTATTTAATTATTACTTATTAGAGGTATCTCGAACTGCATTTCAATTTTAGGATCTAGGTTTGATTCGAGCTCGAGGTTTCAATCTACTTTTTGCTTAGTTTCTTGTTCAAGATCTTGTTCTAACTCCGTCTCCGGATTTATTTGATATGCTTCTTGCTCCATATTATGTTCACACTTCTGATTGACCTTTTGATTTGCATTCTCTTCTGGCTCACATTCTAGCTCGAGCTTTGATTTTGGTTTAGTCTCCAATTTTTCCTTTAGATCTAGCTCTAGTTTTGAATTGAACAAAAGCTTAGACTGCAAGTCAACATCTAGCTGGAGTCGGGATACTAGTGTTGGCTTTGCTTCAGGCTTTGAGGAGAAACAATAATACCTTCTAGTTAGTCGGCAAGAATATTTCCTTTCGAGAAGAAACTTTATAGGTTCCCATAAACGGATAGGTGAATGGTGACTTGAATAATTTTTAGACCACCATTCTTGAGCTTCTCTTGAGCCAAAACTTAGCATACAATTATGTTTCTATTTTTGGCATTTCATAGATAGGAAAAATATCTTTTATATCCTGAATCCATACTTCAAAATTGTACACCTGTTCATATCCATCAAAGCCATGAAAATAAGCTAAAGTACCAAACTTCAAATAGTTTAAAATCATATTGCTATGAAGAAGGAAATAAATATTTACTCATGATTATCGTGGATCACATAAACTTGCTCTGATACCATATGATGGGGAACAGACTGAGACGAATACAATTCGAATAGATTCAACATCAATCATTTGAGGTCGGAGAGGATCCAAAAAAATTATCACAAGGCATAGGATTATTGGAGGTGCTGACTGCAATGAAAAAAGAAATTTGCATCGAGGCGAGGTATTGTTTAGTGAATAGTTTTTTTTTTTAAATACAATGGGAGTTAGCATATTGATTTGGTGGACTATGTTTGTAGAGGAATATGAATCTAATAAAACAAATAAAGGAAACTTGATTACGCCGGATTCACTCTCTGGCACCTAATCTTTGGTTTCACACAATAAGGCAAATCACATGCCTTGCATTTCACAAGCATTCAAGAGATTTATCTCAAAACTCTCTATAGGTAAGCGTCCTAAATGCTCTAGTAGTCTTTCAACCAAGGTCCAGTAAATTTTTGCTAGACCAGACAACTTTATCTTCCCGAATCTAACACTAGGATCATCAAACATGTTATACCAGTCAAAGTAGTAATCCATGTACGTCATCTACTCACTACAAGCCTGGGGGTCGCGTCTTCCATCGTAGGAAGGGGCTTCTATCTTAACCTATTTCATGATATTATCGAGATTATTTCAATCTTCTTGGCCTCTATCTAGATTCCTTCTAGGAGGAGGAAGACAAGGTCTATTATTTTGTTTCTGTACTTTAGGTATATTCCTAGGATGTTCATCTCTATCCTTACAATTACCCTCTAACCAATAGGCTTCAAGCTTAATGACTCATGCATTCATATCTTCTAAAGTTTTAAGGATCTTATCTAAAATCTTATTCATGTTTGGTTTACCTGTGTAGATCATACCGCTATATAGATGCATACAACTAGCAACCTATAATAGAAGCAAAGATTTAAAGAGAAAAATTTAAACTAAGCTATAATTTTTCTCTTTTTGCTCTCTTTTCTTAATACCATAAACTAGATATAAATTGTCCTAAAACAAATTCTCGTAAAATAAATTAACTAGAAATAAAGTTTTCTAAAACATAAATAACTAGTAATAATTTTTTTTCTTAACTAAAACTAACCCACATCTTAGGTTGGGGTGCTAGAAGAGGCCTAGCTGCATCTAAAGTTTTGACACCAGAGTTAGTGGAAACACAAGTTACTATAAAAAATAGGTAGGTGGTAAAAATCAGGGTTCACATCATTGATGCGGCACTCCTTGCAATTCATAATGATGATTTTTTTTTGCTAATTTTAAATCTAAGCTCTTATACCAAATGATGAAGAATGCGGTGAAGGCTTCGATGAACGACCTTCAGATCTGAACCAAAATTTTTTTTTCTTTTGTGTAAACAATAATGAATGTGAATAGTGTCAAGTGAACAATGACCCATGAACAGTTGTAGGTGCATAGCAATCTGTAAATAGTACCCCTTTTTTTAGAATGCAGGGTGGAGATGATTAGGCTAGGGAAATAAAGAACAAGCCAATATAAATACAGATAAAGGTTTGAGCTTTACACCCTAGGTAAATCACATACCTAAACACTTAAAAAGCAATTTACGTACTTAATCTCAACTCATATATTTCATTTATTAATGATTTATCTATAAAATAGAGAATACATGTTATTTATAAAGAAGACAATAGAAAATAAATCACAATCCAAACCACAAATCACAACTAATGAAATAGCAAATCAACTATCTAACTAAATATCTTACCAAAAATCAAATAAAAATCCAACAATATTATTCTAATCTGAACTAAGTTTTCTAATCCTAACTATAGCAATTCAGATTGGGTAAGTTGTCTTGCACTGTGTTAGAGAAAACTCGATCTCGAGTTTTATAAAGTGATAGTACAATTATTCCTTTAGCTAGCGGGATGAATTCTATCACAAACTGTAGTATCTTCAAACCTAGTTGTAAAATTGGATATTGAGTATGTGGCAATGGATCTGGAATGACAAAATCTATTATCGAATTGTTACATAGTGAAGATATCTCGACCTGCGATTCAATTTTGGGATCGGGGTTTGATTCAAGCTTGAGATTTGGATCTACTTTCTACTTGGTTTATGGTTTGATATCCACTTCAGGCTTTGGCTCCAGATTTATATAGTATGTTTCTGGCTCCAAATTAGGTTCACACTTTTGATTAACCTTTTTATTTGCATTTGCTTCTAGCACACATTCTAGCTCAAGCTTAGTTCTTGTTGAGTCTCCAATTTTCCTTTGGAACTAGCTCTGGATTTTGATTGAATAAAAATTTAGACTGCGAGTCAACTTCTGGCTGAGTCAGGATATTAGTGTTGGCTTTGCTTCAAGTTTCGAGGATAACTAATTATATCTTTTAGTTGGTCGACACGAATATCAATTTTGAGAAGAAACTTTACTGGTCCCCATGAACAAATAGCTGAACGGTGACCTAAATAATTTTTAGACTATCATTCTTCAGCTTCTCTCTTAAGCCAATGCTTAAAATACAAATATTTTTCTATTCCTAACATTTCATCGATAGAAAAAAATATCTGCTATATCTTGAATTATACTTCAAAATCGTACACCTCATCATATCCATCAAAGCAATCAAAATAAGGTAAAGTGCCAAGCTTTAATGGTTTGAAACTATATTGTTGTGTGTTAAATATAGTAGTTAGGCTATTTTGCTTTCTTTTACTTTAGTCCTACATTACTTAGGATTCTAGAACTTTTATCCTTGTTATATTTAAACACTTCAACACAATGAATAATATTGTCAAGTTCTCTCAAATTTCTCTATACTTATCATGGTACCAGAGCCAGGTTCTTCATCCTAGAGAATCTTCCTTCTTCCTCCACCTCGGAACCGCCAAGGGGTTTTGCTCCTCGGGTGCTTCGACACCAGTTTTCAAGGCCTAACCCCAATTACACCCCCAACCCCCTACATCCACTAGCCCTCATTGCCGATTGCAACCTCTCAACGCCAATTGTACCTCCCACCACCCATTGTGCCTACTATTATTAGCTACACCCGCCCGACACTTCGCGGCACACGGCCCCCAATGCCATCGCAACCTCTCATTCAATGCTCGCTTGATTCCTCCCTCTAGTTGCAACATCCAACGAATCATTTCTGATCATGTGACCTCTATCCTTAAAACACCATCAACCACACATCCCCACTATGTGAACACCGGTCACAGCAACACCCATCCATCCATCCTACGATCAAATCTCACAAGCACCTACAAGCAAACCAAACATCCCCTGCCCTCATCCGCTCACGACCCAACCAACAAATAATTGTTTCCACTCATGCAAGCCCACAACCTCAGAGCCATCCTGCTCAAGTAAGCCTTCAACCTAAAGCATAAGCTTTCATCATGATCTGCACCATGCTTTGATAATCCTTAAACCCACACTCTGCACCATGCTTGAAAGGTGTTCGATGGAACACCCCAAAGAATCTTCACTGTTCCACTAGATTGTTGAACGTCGCAACCCTAGACCTATATCGATCACCCCCCGTCTTACCCCTCTAGCATGTTGCCAACACTGCGCATCTCCTTTGACTTGATCGTAGCTCGCTCATCTCATAAAACTGCTGCAAACTTTAGCCCACCTCTACCCAACTCAGCTTGCAATTGCTATGCCGCTACCCTTGCGATCTTGCTCCACTGCCCTCTCATGTCCACTGCGACCGTCCTCACCTTTGATGTCCACTTAATGCTTGTTGATAAGTTGCACACAAGGTATTCGATGGAATTCCTAAGAGACATCCCTCATCGATACCTCAAGCACAACCTTGCGCCTCTAGCTAAGCACCCTCTGGCCAGCTCCACCTTCCGAGCCAAACATCCCTAGCTAAGCTTTCCTACGGTCAAACTCTCCCCCTCCCGGCCAGCACCCCGACCAAGCTCTCCTCAGGTCAGTAATGTCGGCCACACTCTCCCCCGGCCAGCACCTCCAGCAATGCTTTCCTTTAGCCAACACCCTCGGCCAAGCACCCCCGACCAAGCTCTCTTTTGCCAAGCTTCCCCGGCCTACACTCTTGGCCAAGATCACTTTGTTCCAAGCTCTCACCAGAGCTACGCCCTCACCAGAGCTACGCCCTCACAAGTTTTGTCCAATCCCTCACTGAACAGCACCGCACACTCATTTTTAACAAACTACCTTTGGAACCCAAATAAAATTTGAGAAAGGGTATTAGATATAGTGGTTAGGCTATCTTGCTTTGCTTTACTTTAGTCCCACATTGGTTAGGATTCTAGAACTTCTATCCTTGCTCTTGTACGTAAACACTTCAACGCATTGAATGATATTGTCAAGTTCTCTCAAATTGCTCTACTTATTAAAGGAAGAAGTGGATATTTACTTATGTTTACCATGGATTGCATGAGCTTACTCTGATACCAAATGATGGGGAATGGCCTGAGAGGACTCTGAACCGAGAAGATTGGACATTGACCATCAAGGTCAGAGAGGAGCTGAAAAGATCACCACAAGGCGTTGGATCATCGGAGGGGCTAATTGCGGTGAAAATTGAGATCCGCATCGAGGCAAGGTATTATTTAGTGAACAGTAACTCAAAAAATTCTGAATATGTGGCCGCAAATTAATTTGATGGACTATATTTGTGGAGGAATATGAATCGAATAAAACAAACAAAGATAACTGATTATGCCAGATTCACTCTCTGGCACCTAATATTTAGCTTCACACCATAAGGCAATTCACATGCCAAATACCTCATATGCGTTCAAGAGATTTCTCTCAAAACTCTATAGGCAAGCGTCCTAAGTGCTCTAGTTGTCTTTTAACCAAGGTCTAGTAAATTTTCACTAGACCAAACAACTTCATCTTCATGAATCTAACCTTATGATCATGTCATACTAGTCAAAGTAGTAATTATTATCCGCCATTCAATATCACGCCTCGTGACCTAATCGGAGTGCAACAAGGCTGGCACACACCACTCTGACGATGACTTCATCACAATAATGTGTTAAGCCTTTAACTATTGCTACTCATTTTCATTTATTTATCAAAATAGGTCAATTCAGAAAAGATAAACTTTTCAAAAAAAGAAAAAAATATTAAAAACCATTTAATAAAATAACATTTATAATCCATACCTGACCATTTATGTCCTCAACCAATCCCTTGCTCGCAATCTAGTTCACATCAACTACCTGTGAAGGGAAATAAAAGCAATCTATCAGAGTGGACTCAGCAAGTACCATCAAAGGAATAGGAATTCAAATAATCGAATTGTGAATAATAATTCATAATCAAAATAAAACATATAAAGATAGTTCAAAGAGATAATGATCATCATAAAGTAATAGTGCTCAAATAAAATGGCGAGCAATAAAATACAATAAATGACAAAGAATATAAATAGGATGTAGACTATAATATAAATAGTGGACTAATAAATGAATATATCACACCTCATTAAATATAACACCACTACTAAACATGCCTATTCAAATCCTAATACTATCACAACTTACACCGAAGTGTGTAACGAAACACAAGTGAAAATGATGTGAGAATAATAATTAATATATCAAATAAAGTAGAGGATATCATCCACTCGATTGCAACATCATCATCATATCACAGTATCATATTAATTATGAAGTAAGATACAAATTAACTACAACTGCATTGAACAAGTATCATTTTAAAATTGACCTTTGTTTATGTTTTTATTTGGATATGTAATGAATGAGCCTATCTGCTTAAGGTAGAAATACATAAACATACTCATAACTCATAAATAGGCCCTCATCTCGGAGTCCTCTGGCCAACCAACTCATCTTAAGACGTAACTCATCTCATTACTTATCCCCCATCCCTATTATTATTTAAATTATTTTCTTTGTACATATAATATTTGGCACTAAATCTCAATCCTCTGAAAAATTGACCGTACAACTACATCATTGACATCACGGCCGGTAGCTAACCGCTCAGCGAGTATGTACGTAATCCCTAACCTAGGGGGTCAAATACCTCATAGTCTAGGATCAGGTTACCAAACCCGTCTCTATGTACAAAGGACTAACAAATAAAAACCAATCAATCATCAGCATTCAGCACCATTTATTTTGTAATGATAGCTATAAAATCATTCAAATCACCTACAAGTTTATTCATTAATTTATATTAACGTACTGAGTTATTTGAGTGGCAAAACACTCCATAATCTAGTGTAAGTATCACAAGGGACTACTCCTACACACCAAATAATTAAACACTCTTTCGTGTCACATTACTTGTAATAATATTATATAAGTCTCATCAAATTTTAAGCGTTGAATCTCTCCGGACATAATTAGCCACTTCAAATTTTTAAACATATGACAACTCAAGTTTGGTTGTTAAACAAATGCTCAGTTGAGCAAATAAGAGGATCAAAAACAAAAATTATCCAACATACCTCAAATGGGCTTTTAGAGAATAAAAGAAATCTATTTTGAGTTTAAATGATAATTCGTTCTCATTTACTTAGTGTAGCTCAAATAGTTATATCAGATGGCAATCTCAATTACAAATTTAACTATCCTCAAATATTTAGATAGAGGTAATTACAATCCAAAATGATATAATGAACTTAAAAATGAGGGTCTCGAATAAATAACAACTCTTAAGAGTTCACCATACAATCTGTAGTCAAGAAAAGGTCATAAGATGACTCGAGCGAAAGATCGCTTACATATATTGGGAAGTTTGGTCAAATTTGAATGTGAGGGTAAAAATACCCAAATAATAGTCAAACTTATCCGATCCATACATACCAAAGTGTGGTTAAAGTGAGAGACGTAGGATAACATACGAAAGATATACAAAGTCTAACAATTAGTCAAAAAGTTCGTGCATAAAACTGTGCATGTTCTCAGACGTTTGCTATACCCCGACCAGACGTCCGCTTGATCAACAAGATGTCTGGTCTAAACATCCAGGCATCTCTGTAAACTATTTTCAAAAATTGGGTTTCTATCAAACCCGGCTTAGACATCTGCTCCTCTCGATCAGACATCTGATGCCCCATCAAACGTCTGGTGTCAGATGACCAGACGTCTGAATTCAGTTTAAACGTCTGATGTCGCTTGATCAAACGTCTACTCTTACTGATCTTGCACGAATTGTCTCGTTTGACGCTGTTTCAACTCTAGTCTTCTCGTATGCCTTCGAGCATGTTTAAGGGACTAATTGGAACTTCCTAAACCATGTTACAAATTCTAAAACTACGCAACTACAAGAAACTAGGGTGACGTGCACCTTCATGCATGTTTCGACAGATTTCGATATCACAAATGTGTTCATGAGGGTTTAAACCTTATTTAATCTGATATCATCCTACTTTAAACAGGTGGAAAATACCAACTATGAACTCTTCAATATTTTACATAACTTTCTAGGATTTTAAGCAACACAAATTATAATTTAAAACGAGACTTATTATAATGCGCGTGATAATTCCTAGAATCAAAGGATAGAAGAACACGTGATACTTGCCTTGGGGATCTAATGACATAGATTCTAATACGTTTCGCGGGAACAAGATCTGAGCTTTCTCATCCATTATTGTCGTTGTCATCGCTCTAGATGTACAGTGAAGAAAACATCATCTCCTTCTCTCTATCTCTTTTATTTTCTCTCTCTACTCTACTTTCTCTCTCTCTCCTCCTCTCTCTCCTGTTCTCTGCCGCACACAAGGACGCGGCAGCAGCCAAAAAAACAAGCGAACGTGGTTTTCTTTGCCCATATATAGGCTTTGGTGGATGTGGCCCTATGTAAACACTAATTAGGCCTTAAGCAATGACATATACACATAGATTGAAAGTATAACAAGCTAAGCGTCCATGGGCTTAAAAGATATGTGGGCCTTGTTTAAATATCACGTGTATACAAGCTTAAAGTGATAAAACACACACATATATATATATATATATATATATATATATATATATATATATATATATATATATATATATATATATATATATATATATATATATATATATATATATATATATATATATATATATATCATCAAAATAATAATATATAAAAGATTATTGAATTTAATTTAATTAATTCATAACAATTAATGGGACCTCCAAAAGTACATAAACTCTATACGAGCCCTCTATAGCTAGTGCTAATGGTACGAACTCAAGCTAAACTAGCACGAAACTTCTTTCGAGTTTAATCGCTTCCAGCTCAAACTACTATAACTATTTGCATAAAATTCCCCAAAAAATATTCAATTAATAACTCATATTTTTCTACGTTATTTATGATATATTTTGAATTAATAGAAATTAATTTATTTAATATCTAACAGAAATTCTCAAAGATACCGAAAAATTGTAACGACATTTCACAAGCATTACATCCAATTGCTAAAAGCCTGGGGGTCGAGTCTTTCATCATAGGAATGGACTTCTACCTTAACCTATTTGGTGACATCATCGGGCCTATTCCAATCCTTTTGGCCACTATCTATATTCCTTCTAGGAAGAGGAGGAGGAAGTCTATTATTTGGGTTCCGTACTCTAAGTATATCCCTAGGATGTTCATTCCTATCCTGACAGTTATCCTCTTACCGATCGGCTTCAAGCTTAGTGACTCGTGCATTCATATCTTCTAAAGTCTTAAGGATCTTATCTAAAATCTCATTCATGTTTGGTTCAGCCATGTAGATCATACCGCTATGTAAACGCATACAACTAGCAACCTATAATAGAAGAGAAGAATTGAAAGGAAAAAATTTAAACTAAGCTATATTTTTTTTCTCTTATTTCTCCCTTTTATACCCTAAACTAGAAATAAATTATCATTAAACAAATTCTCGTAAAACAAATCAACCACAAATAAAGTTTTCTAAAATATAAATAACTAGCAACAAATTTTTCTTAACTAAAACTAACCTATATTTTAGGTTGGAGTGCTGGAAGAGACCTAACTGGTAGGTGCTAATAATTAGGGTTTACATCATTGGTATGACACTCCTTGCACTTCATAATGATGATATTTTTTTGGTTGATAATTCTAAACCTAAATTCTGCTACCAAATGATGAGAAGTGTAGCAAGGACTTCAATGAACGACCTTCGGATCTAAACCAACATTTTTTCTTTTGCATAAACAGTAATGAATGTGAATAGTGTTGAGTGAATAGTAGCCTTCTTCATCTTCTTCTTTTATTTTTTTCTTATTTGAGAATGTAGGGTGGAGATGTTTGGGCTAGAGAAACAAAGAACAAGGCAATATGAATACAGATAAAGGTTTGGGCTTCTCACCCTAGGTAAATCATATACCTAAACACATAAGAAGTAACTCATATACTTAATTTCAGCTCATATATTTCATTCATCAATGATCTATTTCTAAAATAGAGAATACATGTTTTTATATGTACAATAGAAAATAAATCTAAATCCTAGCCACAAATCACAAGTAATGAAATAAAAAATTCCACTAATGAAATAGAAAATCATCTAGGCCTGTTAATAAAGAGCTAGGACGCGATGGATCATGACCCTGTCCAACCAGTATTTGGCCGAATCTAACCCGACTTAGTTTGTACATGGACCTCAGGCTGGGCTGGATCAATCTCTACGCCTGTTAATAAAGAGCTAGGCCTGGCTTGATTAGGCCTGGCCCATGTTTAAAAAATAGTCCATATGATCTATGCCTTCTCCAAAATTAGTCCATCTACAAGCTACATGATATATGAAACACATAATTTTGGATTAGATTGTGGCTAAACATATTATAACAGTTTCAAGCATTCAAATTTTGCATACAAGTATAAGAGTGATGTAAATTTACTAATTCATAGGAAGTAAAGTTTAAATAAATTTTACGCAAATCTTTCTGACATTAACAAGTGATATTCTTGTTTTATGGAAAAGCCTTCTTGACTTGTATCTAGTTATCAAGTATTTATCACTCCAAACTAGCCACATCCGATGGAAGTGTTTTTATACAACTAGGTGGGATGCACGTGCATTGCACGTGGTCAAATATCTAATTGTTTCTTTTGAGTTTATATCTTCACTATAATTGTTGCATTGTGGACATAATTGTTTTATAGCTTGAACTTATTTTGTAAACAGAAAAAATGAGAAAGTTAATAAAAACATTAAATTTAGGAGAAAATATTACAAAGAAATTTTTAGTGTTTTTATATAATAATACATAAATTTAAGAGTGAAATGAGAATAAAAAATCTACCGAATCCATATGAATCCGCGTTGATGATCGGTTGACCAATTCCTTGTTATTGCAATCTTCACCTAAATAAATAGTTTTAATCAAGTGTGATCATCACATTTTATTGCACTTTTATACCCTCATTATCTATTTTATTTGATTAAATATATCTGCTAATTATATTTTTTATCTTAATTTGCAGGTAATATAGAATTATTGAATAAGAGCTCAAATGAAGATTATTTCAAGCCTAAAAGATCTCTAATGAAGCCTAGAATGCCTAAATCCAAAGCTCACGATTAAGTTTTGAAGCAAAATCTCAACACTCATCACTTTCTTTGTCAGAATTATTAATAACTTAGCTTGTAACTGAGAATCAAATCAAATATGGAAAAAATAAAGTCAAATTCGTGCTCAGGATGGTCAACCGCAAAGAAAATATGATATTTCCCAATCCAGAAAACAGAACTTAACATATTATATATGAAAATCATCTATCTCGACGAGACGGAGCCATCCAAATTATTAGATTCTAAAAATTTTATCAATAGCAGCGGGTTATGACAGAAATCCAAATTTAATTGATATATATTCTATTATTTGAAGGTCAAGCTAAATTCTAAGAAGCCCAACAGCATTTAAGAGAAGCCCAAGAGTCTTAAATGAATTAAATATAAAAAAAAATAAAGCCCACAAAGACCATCTCTCAAGTATTGAATCAATGGTCTAGATTATTTTGAGAGATCCTATGGTTATGAGGGTTGCTTAGGGGCTAACCTAAATTTTATGGTTGTGAGTGTTACTTGGGGCCAAGACAAATCTAAGGGTTATGAGAAATTCCTGTTATCTATAAATAGAGGGATAGAGTGAGGGCTTGAAGTGTGAAAAATTTTATAAAAACTCCATTTGGAGAGGAGGGTTACTCTTAATTGAGAAGACCTTATAAAATTGTAACTTTGTTGCAATTAATAAAAGAATTTTTTTCACCTCTTCATATTTTTTTTTCTCTTTATTTGATCATGAAGATGAAGATGAAGATGAGATGAAGATAAAGATGAAGGTAAAGGTTTGCTTTCAAGAGGCTAGAACCCTCTTGTTATGTAAGTTTTCCCTTTTATCTTGTAATATTTTCTTTTCTTATTTTAGATATTCAAGGGGCTAGAACCCTCTTGTTTTAGATTTATTTTTATGCTTTGTAGAGTAGATTTACTTTCGTGTCTTTAATTTTGTATTACTTTCTTGTATTTATTTTATAGCATAGATTTATTATCTTGCATTATTTTCAAGAGGTTAGAACCCTCTTTGTAATTAGTCTTTATTTCTTTCTCTCTCAAAAGGCTAGAACCCTCTTTAGAGTTAGTTTTATTTTTATTCTTTTTCTCTTAAAGAGGCTAGAACCCTCTTTGGAGTTAATTTTTTTTCATTATCTCTCAAAGAGGCTAAAACCCTCTTTGGAGTTAGTCTTTATTTTCATTCTCTTCCTTTTATTTCTTTCTTTATTTTATTTTCTAAGATGTGGAACTAATTCTTGTAAGAATTCTAGAATTGTATAAAACTAGTTTGATCTCTTTTATAATTTGTGAATTATTCTCTTGTGCTTAAAAGATCATGTTTAGGATAATCAACTAGAGAACTAATTGGTAGAAGAAAATTTTAATAATCTATACTTATCTTGATTGGTTTGATAGGTTATGCTTATGAATTCTAGAATTACTATCTAGTTGTTATTTTTTTATGAGTATTAATTTTACTTAGATGATAATTTGATAGATTATGTTTTCCTTAAGTGGTTTGATAGTCTATGCTTAATAAATCTAAAGTAAAATATGATAAAAGGATAATGGTTCATACTTTATTAGTGAAATTGGCTAGTGGATTCAATTCTATATTTATCATATCTCTAATTGAATCCTCTATCTTTACTTTCTTGATTTTCCTCTTTATTCTTGACTTTTCTTTATTTTATTTCTTTATTTTATTTTCCTCTATTCTTTCTCCCCTCTCAATTTAGTTTTGTTTTTATTTGCATATAATCACACCACTCTCTCATATCTCTCCACAATCCACATTTATCATTCCTAATTGTCACACACACACAACTTATGAACCGATTTTGACTAATTCATACAACACCCTCCTCGTGGGATCGATAACTTTTTGTACTATAACTTGATAGTTGTGCACTTGCAACTTAGGTTCTATTTATTTCCTATCAAAGTAACATACACATATAAGGGTTTTTCGATATTAGTCCCTTAAATCATTAGTATTTTGTTATTAGTCTCTCAAATATTTATATTCGATACTAGTCCCTCAAATTGTAGAAAAATATTGATGTCTCTATGGTGACTAATGTCTACATATTTTACAATTTGAGTGACTAATATCAAAATATGAAGATTTGAGGAATTAATATTATTAATGATTTAAGGGACTGATATTAAAAACCCATGTCTGTATTAATATATTTATTAATGTATATAATTTATAATTTATGAATAAATGTGTACATGTTTGCTCTTGTTGTAAAACTTGTTCTATAGATGGTGATCATAAATGAGTTCTAATTTCTTATGTTGTTCCTTCCTGAGCTTATTTCTATCAAATCTCATGATATGTTTTGAGATTCAGCCTATTTGACCAAATTTTGTGAAATTTTAGGGATCTTTTGTAATAATGAAATTTTAGGGTTATTTTAAAGTTTTAGGGTTATTTCTTCTATAATTTTTAATTTTATGGTGTTTTATTAAATTAGGAATTTTGTGTAAAAATTTTGAAATGTTTGTACTTATGTATTTTTCTATAGATTTTGCAAAATCTAGGTTTTTTACAAAATTTTATGAAATCTAGGATTTTTTCTGCAAAATTCTTAATAATTTTGAAGTCTTTTGAGTTTTGGTAACTTCGTGAACCTTTTCGCAAAATATACAAGCTCTAAAAATATTTTGGTTATTTCTCCTAATTTTTAAGTTAATATTTTTAAATATTCAAATTATGGAAGTCCTTTGGGTATTCTATGAGTTGGATAAGTTCTATGGATTTTGATATTTTCTAGCTTGGTTAATGACACATAACTAATATTTGTCTCCTTAATTATGAAGATAATTTAGGAGGTGAGAGTATTCACAATATCATCTAATTATCTTTATCTTTATTTTTAAATTTAAATATAAAAGCATGATCAGATAAAGAGTTCTATTTTTTAACTTGTTAGGTTCCAAATTTAAATCTTTAGACAATTAAAATTTTAAATCTTTATATATTTTCTCTACTAAATAAATTTTTAAGTTATGAGATTTCTATTTTGTAATTTCTTGAGAAATGGTTGAACGTGGAGATTGAAAAATTATCTATAGCTTGTAACTTATTAAAGATAGTTCAATTAATTAGAATCGATCACAATGAAATAATATTAAAGATATTTCTATTAATTAGGAAATTTAAAATTTAAGGAAATCTTTTGGATTTTGTGCAAATTTTGAAAAATCTAGAATTTTTAGAGATTTTGTAATGTCTAGGATTTTTTTCTTTTACAAAATTTTCAATATTTTGAAGTATTTTGAGTTTTGGTGGAAAAAGATACAATTTATTAAAGTCTTTTAGATAGTTCTACTAATTTTGTACATTTATTTTCTTTTTATAAAATCTTCAAATTATATCTTTCAGTATTTCTACGAGTTGTGAAAATTTTTGGATTTTGTATATTTTCTACCTTTTCACTCATGCAAAATTAAAACTTGTCTCCTTAATTATGAAAAAATTGAGGAGGTGAGAATATTTCATAATATCATCTATCATCTTTATTTTTAAATTTAACTATAAAAATATAAATTGTAAGATAAAGAGTTCTATTTTTCTTAGTTAAGTACCAAGTTCAAATATTTAGATTATTAATTTTAAATCTTTATTTATTTTTTCTAGTAAATAAATTTTATTAGTTCTTAGATTTCTTATTTTTATAATTTGTGGAGAATTGACTGAACGTGGAGGTTGAGCAATTATTTTTAACTTAATATAATTTTTAACATACTTAAATCAAATATGAGGTTGTATAGTTATTAATTAGGATAGGATAAGATAATTGAAGCTTATACCTATTAATTAAAATTAATTAGGATAGGATAGGATATGATATTAATGTAATATCTAAAAGGATCAATGGTGCTTTTGTCCATTGAAAGTTTTCTAAAACTCCCACTTTTACAGGAGTATGATTTTAATACAATTATAGTTTAAAAAAGAAGAAGAAAGACAACATAAACCATGGGCAAATCCCATAACCTGCATGCTTGTGAGCTAGCTCTGACCTGGGCCTAGCTCCAGACATGTAACCAGAGGGCAATACCCGCACTATCGAGGCCTACACGGGTCTGGATCTGAATTAGTCAGGCAAGAAACCCGGCCGAACTGGTTCATAAGTCAAGCCGAACCCTGCCCATGTCCACTCCTACTTTCCACATCCTCAAAATCGTATATCAGAGATCTTAACCAAACAAAGAATTTAGGAAAGATAGGTGATATGTGGGTCCCATTGTACTTAAAAATCCAAAAGAAATGTAAAATATCTATATATATATATATATATATATATATATATATATATATATATATATATATATATATATATATATATATATATATATATATATATATATATAAAATCCAAAACTTTTATTTATCTATTTTTATTTTACATTAAAATTACTATTAAATAGCGATGCATTACTATTTTAACTACAAAATTAATGATTAGTGGGACCTACATATCACAAATCAAATTTACCACTTCCTTTACAAGCAAACAATAATTATTAGATTATTTTTAAAAACTAGCTTTCCAATCCAACATCCTTCAAACCAAACACAAAATTAAAAATTTGGATTCTTGAAGATTTAATAGATTTCTTACATTGCCATAAATCCAAAGTTCAAATCCAACAAACAAACAGCCACTAAACTGATTATTGAGAGAGAGCATGCGAGGAGAAATGAAAGATCATAATAAATGGGTAATGAATACCCCAAAATTGGCTAAATTTATTGGTTTTTTTATTTACCCACTTTATCAATTTAGTATTTTTTTCCCCTTTCTCTGAAGTTATTTTGGTTTTTTTTTCTTGGCCTGTTGGCCTATTAACTTGGTCAGCAGTGAGATTTAGCTATTTATGGTATCACATGAGGTCACATGAATGTAATTGGCCATTATTAAGCGGCTGACATTAGCAATTTGAGAGAGAAAGAGGGAGCAAGCGGGAGGAGAATCAGTCTTGACGTCAGCAGTTGAGAGAATCTATATTTGAGAGAGAACATGAGGACTGAAGGAAGGAGAGAGGTGGTGGGTACATCTCAAGTACCATTCTTCACAACATATATTTGGCAAGAAGCTTCTCAACATGCAAACCAAGTTTTCCAAAAATCAAATGAAACCAACATATAGAGAGTTGATTGTAGTTTGAGGTGATTATATTCGTTGTAATTAACTTTGTTTGATCCAAGTTTTTTAACTTGTGTTTTATTTAAACTATGCGCAATGTATGAAAATCTGAAAACATGTTCTCTTGAATGTAAATTTGGATCCTTGAATGATATTTTAACTACATGTGTATCTTTATGCAATATTTGACTTGAATGTGTGGATGTTTGGACTTGTTTAGGTATATTTTTTTTGTGCATGTTTGAGGAGGAAGAAATGATTTTTTTGGGAGTGGGTGGGAGGGGGTTATATGTGTACATAATATCTGGATTATGTGCATGTTTGCACAAGATGGTATGTACAATAAATGCTTCATACAATAAATTTTGAAGAATATTTGAAATTAATCATTTGCAATAAAGGCAATAAAAAATAAATAAGCCACTTTCATTTGCTTTATTGCTAGTAAGCATTACATTGTCATCAGGGGACACATGTGTACATAAACAAGAACATGTACCCTCTACATTTACATCTCCATATCCACCATTTAAAATAAAAAAAAACTCCAACATAAACTACAATTAGTCCTAATACAACAACCAACCACACGTACACCTATTCTTTCTCTTTTCAACCTCAACAAGGCAGTCACATTTTACAATCTCACTGCTTAATATTGAGATATCTGCTAAACACACAGCAGCAGAAAATTGATTTAATTCTAGCTCATCTTTCAAGTTGGGAATTTCACTATGTGATGCCCTTAGCTCTCTTTCACAATGTTCTATCAGCTCATCCTTGACAAATAGATTCCTCATGTTGAATTCATCTCTAAGAAGTAGAAATAACTAAAAAGCTAAGGTACACAATGTGAAATCAAACCACTCCCAAATATCAAGCCTCCAATCAAAGAAAAATAGAACCAATCAGAATCCACATGCACTTTAAAATCATTCAACAAAAGAATTTTTTTAAAAAAACTAACCTTATCATTTGGACATCAATAGAACCTCGACCTAGGGTTTTCATCGGACATTGATGTGTAATATTCACATTGCACATCACAACGATAAATTTTATCCCCATACTTATTGCAGCTAGATTCCAACCCCTAATACTCGTCAGTCTATTCAACCCGCTAACATTGCTATGATTCGACCCACCCCTCTTTGAATTTGAGCTTGAACTTGAAGATGGCATGATGAAAATTCAAAAATTTTAAAGAAAATTGTGTAATTTGCTGGTGAAATTGAGAAGGGAGAAGTTTCAAATAAACCTTAACCCTTGGGATGTGTTTGGATTGAGGGTAATGAGGGATATGGGAAGTTATGGTAGGCTTTAATCTTGTTTGGGAATCAAATTGGGCTAGGTAGTGGGGGAGAAGGGAAGGTAAAAGAGGGGAGAAAAACCTATTTTTTTCTTCCCCCCCAAAATTGGGGTGTAACTAGGGTGAAGGTAAAGGAGGGGAGCAAAGCAATTGTAGAGAGACCAATTTACCCTCTATCAAGATCTAAATCCAATGACATAAATAACATGTAAGGGTATTTATGTCATTTTATATATATTTCATTCCCTTCCCTTCACTTTATTATACTTTCCAAACGAAGTGAAATAAGTTCCCCTTAATTCTCCTTACTAATTTCTCAAATAAGTTTTACATGTTACCTTACCTTCCCTTAACTTAATTTCGCCTAGGTTCCCTTAACTTCCCTTCACTCTCTCCAAATCCAGACAAGCCCTTAAATCAGTCCTAATTTTAAATAGAAGAGAGGGAAGGAGCACATGAGAAGCACGTGCTCTAACACTAATTACCATATTAAATCCCCTTCCATTACATTTAATACACTCTACGTCCACGATAACATACCGTCAGGTGAAATTTTACGGTTTTTTTAACTACCGATCAAGTTTTGGGCGTATTTGTCCAGCGGGCCAAGTAAACAAACACGAAAATAACATCAGAAAAAGGAAAAAAAATATCAAAGTGATAAAGTGGGTTAAAAAAAAAGAGTTGATAAAAAAAATTAAAATAAAAAAAAAAAGCCAAACACCCAGCCAAAAAAGACGCTTCCCATTCAAAAACTAGCACGTGATATTCACGTGCCGAAGAGTTGATAATAAAATAAAAAAAAAAAAACCAAACACCCAGCCGAAAAAGACGCTCCCCATTCAAAAACTAACACGTGATATTCACGTGCCGACTGACAATCCTCCGTACCCACCATAAATCCCTCTCCCTCCCCTTCACTCAATCCCCATTCCCACCCACCGCGATCGCCGCCGCTTGCAAACCCTATCAGACTTCCCCCCCAAATAAAAATGGCAGAAGAAATCGACGACTCCAAGCCCCAAGATCCCCCGCTCCAAAACCCTAACCCTAGCCCCAACCCCAAATCCCCATCATCAGCGTCCTTCTCCCTCTCCCTCAACATCTGGCCTCCCACCCAGCGCACTCGCGACGCCGTCACCGCTCGCCTCGTCGAAACCCTAACCTGCCCCTCCTCCGTCCTCGCCAAGCGCTACGGCGTCCTCCCCGAGGCGGAAGCTGCCTCCGTCGCCGGCGAGATCGAGAAGGAGGCGTACGACGCGGCCGAATCCGCCACCGACGAGGCCAAGGCGGCGTCGGTCGAGGGTGGGATCGAGATCTTGGAGATCTACTCCAAGGCGATCAGTAGGAAGATGCTGGAGTCTGTGAAGGCGAGGGGTGGGGTTCAGAACCTGAGTCCGCCAGCGATTGAGAATCTATCGGTGGAGGATGCGGAGAAGGAGTCTGGTGGCGGGGAGAGCGTGGAGGCGGAGGCGGAGGCGGAGGCGGCTACTTAAGACTGGTGGAGGGGTTTTGGTACTTTTCGAATCCTTTCTTGATTTGGATGGTTTTGTTGTTGTTGGATCTTGATTTGGATGGTTTGGTATTATATATAATTGAGTAATGTTGTGTTGGATTGGATGATTTTTGACGTTGAATTTGGTATTTGGGATTTGGTATAAAATCTTATGCTATCTAACTTAATCTGGAACGTCTGGATGCTGAAATCTCAGTTTTTTATAGTTGAAATTTCTGATGGTAGTTTGCAATAATTTGGGGGATTTGTTATAAATTAATGCTATTTTGGTTCATATTGCATTTTGTGGACATTTAGGAGGTTTCTCATTTGTAGAACAAGTCCTTAGAACGTGGGTATTAGGTCCTTTTCTTTGATATTGGAGTATTCTACTCTTTCAACACTTTAAAAACCATGGGCACGTTTTAATGTTGTTCATGTAACATGCTTACTATTTAATCTATGTGTTATGCTATGTGAATGTTATCTCTATCATTTATTGTAATCTATAACTAGTAAAGTCGGGGGTGAAGCGGTTAAATTTGGAGTTAGACTAAGTTTTCAATAAACACTCTGGAGAAGCAAAATATTTGTCATGCCTCTTTTGTGTACTTCCTCCTAAGGAAGTGACTAAGTTAGACTAAGTTTATAGTTGATGCGTTTTATGAATGTTTTTTTTAATATATCTTCCTGATAGGTCTCTATTCGGGTGTGCCCCTCTGAATATCATATATAGATATTAGTTTTTGATAGTATGAGACCCACCCACTTGATATTTTACATTTCTTATTTATTACAATTAAATATCAAAAAAATTATGGTAAGAAGGTAATCACGATTGACAAATTGCAATTTTGTTCTACCTTAATCTTCTAGCCACAAACCGGACCACTCATTCTTGTTAACCTAGTCACTTCATCCTTTACATTTTTGGATCATATCATGAAATGAAGTTTATCCTCACATTAATAGTCACGGGAACAAATTATTTTGTCGAAATTTAGTAGAAATATTGGAAATTTAAGCATGTGGTGAAGCTAGAAAGTTAAGGAGGAAGAACATGTAGATCAAGGTTTTAAAACACAGTTTTATTATGTGTGCGGTCCGAGAGCAAATAGCGTTTAATCGGATTATGCGGAATTACATAGATTTGAATATTTTAACATATATATTCATAGTCATATATTAAAACATATAAAAATCATGTAAAACAGAAAATAAACCAAGAAAAAGACTAATAAATGTGCAATTGAGCAATGATATAAGTAGTTTAAATACTCACTTAAGCTATTAAACTAATAATAGACCAAGTTTAAGCACAAAAAGTTCTTCACCTACAGCAACAACTGTGAATGTTAATGAAATAAATATGTCAAAGGAAGAGAACTTTGAAGGTAATATGATAGCACTAGTAGATAAGAGTGTTTTTTTAAAATTTTTTAAGGAGTATAGATAAGAGCTTGATAGTTTACTTTTTGGTTACTTTTGGTCAAAGATGACCTCCAATAAACATGTGGACATGTCCATTGATGGCTTAATAGTTTACTAGTGGACTGTGGGGGTCCTCTAATGGTTACCAAGGATAAAAACAAAGAGTTGGACAGTTGTTCTACTCCATTAAAAAAGTTAGAAATCACTTGGATTAGTGCATAAGGAAAAAACATTGACAGAGGGAATAGGAGACATCTGTCCTAAGCACTAAAAAATTCAGAAAATGCGTAATTTTTTGCAAAAGGGAGACAATGACCCATACCGTAGCGACTTTCACATGTTCGCTTCGTTTTGAAGCAACATACGAGTACTCAGCCAAATAATCGGTCGAGTTATTCGTGGTTTTGAACACTGATGTAGATAGTGGTACCTGGTTAGGCATGGCCTCATTGCTTATTGTTAGTGACTGAACAAGCATGCCATTCTTATAAAATGTGTGTGAACGTATGATGGTTTGTATGGAAATAGATGGAAATAAATTTGCTGGCTTTGGAGCTACTAGTTCTTTGTTGGCAGAAAGGAATATAAAGTTTGATTTGGGTTTAGACATGATAGAAAAAAGTTATTTTGTTGAAGTCTTTGTTAGAAATTTGGATTTGATATCTGCGTGACACAGAGAAGGGGTTGTAGAAAAATTGGAGTTGTAGCTAGAGAATGTGACGGCCAATGACAAATTAAAATGGTATTGGGCAATATGTTTAAAAAAACTTACTTATGATGTGCAGTGTCAGCTAGAGTGGTCAATCAGGGAAGGAAAAAAAAATGAAGGCGAGGAACTGAGGAGGTGACTATTTGTTGGATATGGATGGAAGATGAAAAGGGTAATAGGAAAAAATGGTATCAACAATTAGGGGGTGTTTGGTTGGGCTATTTTATAGAAATGTTTTCTATAAAAATCTGACAATGGTAGTTTGGTAAATAAATATTTTCTGTATATTTCTATAAATCTTGTTTGGTTCCAAAAAAATTTATAGAAAAGTTTTCTATAAAGTACTGAAAAGTACTCAAATTTATAGAAATCAACTTCCACTCAAAATGGAAGGAAATCACCAAGAAATCTGACAACACAAATATTAAAATAATAAAACTTTACCCATACCCTATTTCCCACCCCAAATTTTCTTGTTTTGAACCAAACAAACAAATCTTTATAGAAAACTTGGTATTTCTATAAAGTAAGGGGCTCATTTTCTTGTTTTGAAACAAACAAACAAAATGTCAAAAACAAGAAAACTTGTACTTTTTGACTTCTCAAAACTTTTCTCAAAATTTTTTTAAGAAATACAAGGAAATGTTTTTTTGGATGGAAAACATTTCTTGAAATTTCAAGAAAATGAACCAAACACCCCCTTAGAGGACGGCAAATAAATACATTGTTTTGAAGTTCGTCATTTGCTATAACTTTGTGCTTTTTATGCTTGTCAGAATTAACACAAAGAAAGAGCAGAAAGAATTAGTGCTAAGAAGAACTAATATATGGCAAGAACAATGTGTTTGTCCTTGTTGTAAAGGAATCTTGTAGATAGTGATGAGTGGACCAATTTAAATATAAAAAGAAGGTTAGACTACCTCCTCGACGTCCTTTTTTCTTGAAGTCTATTAATAATTTAATAGAGAACCAAAAATGAGAATGTTGTCGCTAACTTCTTTAATCCAATTCACAAACCTAGGCCATTCAAATAGTGAGGGATATGCATCAGTCTGCCAGGAGGTGGTGGAAGTTAAAAGTGAAGCATCCAACTATATTTTCTTTGTGAACAAGGTGACATATCGATGTATACAACATTCAAGCACAGTTTCATGAAATTTTGGACTGCTTCTTTTCTCAAATTAGTCCAGATTTCATGAAACTGTGCTTTGTGATATGATGATGGAAGGAATCATTTTAGGGTTATTTGCCTATGTACCCCACAAATCATCCATAATTGCATATTTACCCCCCAAATCTTGATAATTGCATACATACCCCCCAAATCTCTAAATTCAGCTAAGACAACCCCTCTCCTCTGTTAATTAACAAAAAATTTAAAAGATGACAATTACGTTCTTAATCCTTCCTCCTCATTTTACTTTCCTCTCCCTGACCTTCAGGATCCCCCCACACCCCCCAAATAAAGATTCCACACCCGTCGGCGACCACAGTGGCAGCGCCGGCGACCCTCAACTCAAACTATCCCATATAGTTTTCTCAAGCTATGTTAAACTCTTCAATGACTTCCTCATACGAGCTAGACTGCACCTTCATCCTCCTCTCAAACCCAACTCTCTCTCCCTTCATCTTCCTCTTCTTCCTCGTCTTCTCCTTCATCTATTTTAGCCCCGACGGCATGGCTTGGGATTTACCCACCAAAGCCTATCGATGAATCCCAGGACCCACCGGCATCGACTTCTCCCTTTCGATCCAATCGGCCCATCGACCTTAGTCCAAACATCATGTTCCCTCGAAACTCTCAAACTCATGTCCTTCTCTGTTGGCTTCACTCGCTTCATAATCTCAAGCCACATTGAAACAGCTGAGGACAAACTCAACAATTCAGCTTTTGCGGATCTCTCGATAAAAGAATCGGCTTATTGGTAATGGGTTTTGCTCCTTTTAGCGAGTATACTGGAGGAATTTGAGAAGAATCGCAACCACATATTTGTTTAGTCCTAAGAAGATTTCAGTATTTGGGGAAGAAAGGAAAGCAAATTGGGTTGAAAATGGTGGAGGTGATGGAAGGATTTGATCAAGGGAAGTGGGGAGGTTGAGATTAAGAGAGACTGTTGCATTTTGAAAAGGATCAAGAGGGTAATTTTGTCATTTTTTTAGTTTTCTGTTAATTAACAATGGAGAGGGGTAGTCTTAGTGAGATTTAGAGATTTGGGGGGTATGTATGCAATTATCAAGATTTGGGGGGTAAATATGCAATTATGGATAATTTGGGGGGTACATAGGCAAATAACCCATCATTTTATTGCAGATCTTTTGTCCAATGTATCATATGCCATTTACCATTTTGGAGATTTTTTGTTCTTTTAATTTTAAACGAAGTTGAGAATTGAGCATTCCTTCTAATCATTGTTTTGATGGATTATGAGTGTTTATCATTTAAAGAACTTACATATGAATTTTATCATCTGGTTCCAAGAACAACGTTGGCGCAAGCATTAGGAGATGCATAGTTTGAATTAATCCTGACCTCGAACCTGTTTTTTTGATACTATCAGATAAAACTTGCCGTCCCTTGACAGGTTTTTAAGTGAGTGGTGCATAAAAGGGCAAGTGTAGGAATTGCAATTAGGTATTGAGATAGTAATCTTTTCCAGTCTAAATTTCTTCAGGGATACTTCTGATTGCGTTCTGCATCTGCTGCTCCTATGTTTTTTTTTTTAAAAAAAATCATTTGAGATGTCTTTGGTTGTCATAAAATAATAATGACATCAGTGCTTAATGTTTCTTATCATGTCAAACTCCAATGAAGCCAGTCTAATTTAGTATATGATGCTTCAATTTAACCTTAATGATGTTCATTGAAGAAATACCAGTTATAGGATCTATTCCTGGGCAAACAATTGTATATATGTATGCTGCATGAACGCGTTTAAGTACGTATAAGAGAAATATTTGGTTGGTTTTACTTTGAATATAGAGCGGTTTCTGTTGTGTGAATCTGTTTGTGAGTATGAAAATGCCATAGTTTTTGGAAGGGGAGGAACAGGAGTTTAAATTTTGGCCTACCTACAGATTTTGTTCTATTTCTGTTTTTGATCTTACAAAGGTTACTCCTAATTTATTTTGTATATTTGTGTTTATGGTTTTGTTGGCTGAATTTGTTATGTCCCAGCTCATTATTTGCGAATTTTTTTTTTGTTTTGTTTTGTTTTTGTTTTGTTTGTTTTTGTTTTTGTTTATGTATCTATGGTTATTGTTTATTTATTATGTTAATATGTTATCGTTGTTTACCAAAAAATTAGTTCATCATTTTGTACCAAAAATGTCGTGTCCTTATGAAGGATTCATGAGTAAACAATAATCTGCAATTTTATTTTGTTTGAACACTCTGTTATCAACAAAGAGGGAGGGAGAACTTACGCATTGAAGTGCGAGAAACAAGTTATAAGCTTTATTACGCTCATCTTTGTTGATCTCAAATTTTGGGTGCTATTTCATTCATTTACGAGGGAAAAGAACCTACCAGATTTGAAACTACATTTAGGCTTGGTTGGGTAGAGGGGGGAACTAAAGTAATAGGGGGGATAAAAAATTTAAAGTGCTTTTGATAGATGATTTTTAGAAGGGAATGTAGAGGGAAGTGAACTAGAGTAGGGATAGCTTAAAATGAACTAAAATGAGGAGAGAGAATAATCCCTCCAAATTAGAAAATGAACTACAAATTGAAGTGTTTTCTCTCCTCCCTTCCTACCAAACAAGAAATACAAGATGTATATACGTTTTTTGCATTTCATTACACATCTCTTTTAACTTATCTTCCCTCTTCATACACCCTATCAAACCATGCCTTAGAGGGAGTCAAGGAGCTTGTAAGTCATCCTTTTACAAGGGTTAATTATAGGTAAACACCTAAAGTTTCTTTAAATTTCAAATAAACCCAAGCTTTAAAACTTTATAGATAAATACCCAAACTTTTCACTGTTTAAAAATCCCACATGCAGTTATTACAAGCAATAAATGACATAAATGTACTGTTTGTAAATTAAATCAAATTGGGGAACTATGTGAAATTTGGGAGAGAACACTTTCATATGACATGAGGATACTGTTCATAAATTAAATCAACTTTAAGGATAGAGATGGCATCAAATTAACACGTGACAAGCAAAAATGAATATTCTTGGAATATTTTACGGTCAACTAACGGTAGGTAATAACGTGAAACAATTTAGAGATATTAAGGTATTTAAATTTAGGATTTGAAAAGTTTGGATATTTATCTGTAGGGTTTTAAAACTTGAGTATATATGTGAAATTTTAGAAAAACTTTGGGCATTTATCTGTAATTAACCCTTTTTCAGATGTGATTTATTTAGGCTTAATTACAGAAACCCTCATGAACTTATGAGGAGTTGTAGTAATTATCTCTCAACTTTTTATTCCTTCCACTAAAACCCCTAACTTTAGGAGTTATTGCACATAACCATCTTGAACATTTTACTAAATTTTTCTTTTAATCCTCATATTAGCATCATCAACGCTAACATGTTATTGGATAATCACTAGACAAAAGAAAGATGAAAAATTTCTTCTTAGTCCTAAGAAAATACCCTTTTATTAAAAATAAAAATAGATAATCTTTTTTAGGACTAAAGGGATTATTTTCATTTTTCAAACATACGCTAACGTGTTATTAGCATCTTTTTTAGCAGAATAAAAATGATTATGAGGGTTATGTCCAACCTCTAAAGTTGAGGAGGGCTTGTTGTAGAAAAAGTAGATAATGGGAGTTTACTGCAACTCCCCCAAAAATTAGGGGGGATTTCTGCAGTTAACCCATTTATTTATTTTAGCAACTGTCTTCATAGACTCCAGTAAGTTCCAGTTAAACAATCTTTTCCGAAAACTGACTTGTCTGAGAAAAAATTATACGATCAGTCGACATCACAAAAGAAAAAGGAATCACACTAGAAATAAAATAATAGATGATCAGTCCCCATCACACCAAAAAAAAAAAAAAAAAATCACAAAACCTGTAGAGTAGCAGATGAGTTCATAGATTGAAAAGTTGCTTTCTTTACTACTATCAGCCACCCTCAAAGCAAGATCTCCCGTAAAGGTTGATCTTCGCTAGATAATTTCTCCATTAAGGCTTGGTTTGATAGAGGGAAAGGTAAGGGGGTGTTTAGTTCACTCAATTCATATAAAACTTTTCTTAAAAAGCCTGACAATAGTAATTTCGTAAATAAAAGTTTTCCCACTATTTTTTAAAACTGTGTTTGGTTCAGAATAATTTTACAGAAATGTTTTTCAGAAAGCATGTAAATCAGACTTTTTCAAGAAATAGATTTCCACTCAAAATGGACGAAAAACACCCGAAATCATCACAATTAATATAAAACTAATATTTTATAATTTTGAACTAACCAAACAAAATAATGGGCCCATTTTCTTATACTTTTGATATTTCTATAAAGTAATAGGCCTATTTTCTTGTTTTGAATCAAACAAATAAAATATCAAAAATAAGAAAATTTGTACTTTTTACTTCTCAAAATTTTTCTCACAATTTTTTAAAGAAATACAAGAAAATCTATATTTGTGTGGAAAACATTTCCTATAATTTTAAGAAATTGAACCAAACACCCTCTAAGATAAAAGGTGGGACAAAACTTATAAATTATCTTTGGTAGAGAGTTTTAAAAGGGAAGGTAGAGTGAGATGAGATGAGATAGAATAGGGGGCAATTTAAAATCAACTAGAAATAAGGAGAGAAAAATTCCAGATTAAAAAGAGAGAGAAAATAAACTATAAATTGATATATTTTCTCTTCCTCCCGTCCTACCCAAACAAAAAGTGTAATATGTATATACTTCATTGTTGCTCATTGCATCTCTTCTCACCTCACCTTCCCCCTTCGTATCCCCTTACCCAGCCAAAACTCAGCATTATCAGCTGTCATCAAGTTCAACACCACAATGAAGCTTTTGTCAAAATTTCAAAAACAAAATTTTAATTTCTCAAACCCTATTCAAAGTTTTAGCCCCTATCAACCCACATGTACATAACTTCTCACTTCTTTCTCCTGTTAACTTCAATTCTTCACACTAAACATCAATTCTCTTCATTTAAACAAAGAAGAAGAAGCAGCAGCCCCAAGTACCCAAGCAGAGAACCAAAAAAAAATAACAAAACCCCAGTAGACGGACACATATATAATTATTTAAAAAAAAAAGGAGGCTTTTTAGTGCTTAGAGCCAGAGGAGCTGCTGCTGCTTCCTCCAACAGCAGCTGGTGACCAGAGATCAGCCCCAATATTGTTGTTGCTGGCCACATTTTCTGTACAGGACACTGGAACCAAGCAGAGCCCTCTGCTCCTCAGATCCCCTCTTGCTAACTCCCTCCTTTGTTCCTCCTACAAAATTAACATTTTAATTAAAAAAATTTATGAGAAGGAAAAATTGAACTAGATGAATAAATAAATTAATTTAATAAAACTTACGAGAAGGAAAAATCGAACTAAATGAATAAACTACGTGCAAGCTTTTTTTTTACTTACATGTCGGTGGCTAGATAAGTATGGGGAGCTCAAAACCTGACACCAACAGGATAAGAAACTTAAATATAATTGTTCATGTTAATATATTCCCCAAAAAAAAAAAAAAATTACCTGAACTTGGTCATGCAGGAATTTGATATAACCAATGGCTTCATGCAGAACTGTAGCTGTGTCTGTCTGTACTCAGAAAAAAAATGGAAAGGGAAAAATATAAAGAAAAGAGTAAATTATGGAAATCATGATCATTTTCTGCTTTTCATTTTAATATCTGATTAAAAAATAACCATCTTTTAATATACTAATCATACACATGCTTATATATGATATCATCATATCTTATTGCCATAGTCTTTTACATCCAAATGAAGATTAAAATGGATGATACACGTTTGAATTTTTAACTCTAAGAAGGCTTTTGAACATGAATGATAAATTTCTTTATTTAATTTAACAAAAAATCATAAAAAGGCGCGAAAAGAGGGGAAATACGAAAAGAGTTCAGAATCACCTTTCCAAATGGAGAAACAAGCTGCTGCAAGGCACTGATTCTGTCCCCTAGCTTCTCCTTTCTTACCTGCCCATTAAAATTTTTTTTTCCAAAAAAATAAGAAAAATAAAAAGTAGTATCAAATGCCAAGTAATCTAACTAAAAATTAAACTAATCACAAATTAAAAAAACACCTTAACGGTTCCTGCAGACCCTGCTCTAGGCTTCCTAGTAGCATTAGTAGTAGCAACTGTACTCCTCCCTCCACCATTAGCCTCTAATTTCTAAAAATAAATTATTAAAAACACGACCATTAGTATAAAATTAAGAAAATTTAAAAAAAAAAGTAAAAAATTGGAGAAAAGGAAGCATGCATGAGCAATACCTTAGTCGACTTAGCCCTGCTTCTTCTATTTGAGGAATTATTGTTGAAGGGCAAGAACTCCTCGTTGGGTAAGCCAAAGCTGAGCATCTGAGAGTACCCACAAGCAGAGGATGATGATGAAGAACAAGATGATGGTGGTGGTGGTGAGAAGAGAAACCCATCATCATAATCCAGCTCAATCATGGCCTCTTCATTATTACTGTCAATAGGTCTCTTATCAAAGGGAACAACACCTTCACAGCTCAAGAGCTCCATGAAACTACAGCAATCATCATCATCTCCCATGATTGTTTTGATAAATGAGAAGTTTAAGAGCTCTGCTTGAGCGCTTTCAGTCAAAGGTCGGTTGTATTTTCTTGGGGAGTATTTTTGTTTGTGCGCGAGGAAGGGACTTTTTGTGGCCGTTGAAGGGGAGATGAAGGGCTGTGATTGGTTTGCATGGGGCCAAGAGTTGTGATTTTTGGGGTTTTGTTTGCGTTGGATAGTGACATAATAGTGTCTTGGATGAATGCATGGGGTTTTGTGAGGGAATGCTTCAGCGGGGTTTCTGGGGTTTGCTGCCTCGGTCAACAACCGCCAGTTTCGTCTCCTTGGGAAAAAAAAAATACAAGGACTCCTTTTTATTTTGTTTGGTTATTTGGTCATGAGTTCTTTGTTTTCTTTGTTAATTTGTTGTATTGTAATAATTTTTTTGCATGAAATAGTTGGAAACCGATGGTAGTCATTAATGAAGTATGCTCAACCGTTGCTTGACCATTTATGGGGTTTTGATTTTTAACCTCACTCATTTTCAAAATTATTTTTAAACTCCAAATATTCATATTGAATTAATTTTAAATCTTAGTATCTATAGTATATCCTAAAAACAGTTACCTCCGAAACCGTCACATGTCAAAGCACCACGTGTCAAACTCTATCAGTTTCAAAATAAAATTATAAATGTTTAAACTGGCCAAATTTGATAATCTCAAAAACTCCCTGCATCTTAGAAATAATGATGCTTTCCATCTGTTGCCGTTCATTTAATTAATCAAATCATCATTGAAATCTTAATTGTTGATTTAAAGGTTATCTTACTGAGATTCGAAACATATCATACTTCCATTAGGGTGTATTTGGCAACAAGTTAAAATTGGGCCAGGACTGAACCTGGCCCAATTTTAACTTGAATTTTGTTTGGCAAATTTTAAGGCCAGCTTTGGCCTCATTTTCAGATACAATAAGACATTAAACCTGGTTTTCTTTTGAATGAGAGAGCTGGTCCAAACTAAAACTATTTAGTCACTTGAGCGGGGCGGTCACGGCCGGTTACCTCATTCTAAACCCTTAAAGTGAGAATTTAGCAAAAAAAAAAATTCTGGACAAAAATATCCTTAACTCTTTTGATTATTACATTATTATTCTATCATAATTAATATGTTTAATTAGAATAACTAATATGAGTTTTGTGCTATTTACAAGTTATCGAATTATGAAATGAAAAATCCTAAGTTAATCTTATCCATGGTCGACCTATGTATTCATAATTTATTTGAAAGTATAGTTCTTAGTTGAAATCCTGTTGTATCCTGTGAATTACCAAGTTTAATGAGACCTTAAGAGTTGACCACGTGTCATATTAACGAGCCGAGCCATATAATATGAAGGTCCGACCTAGGTGTAAGCCCCGTCGATCTCTTTGGCAGTCCGAGTTTGAGACGAAAGCCATCTTCAAGTCGGGATATGTTAAAGGAAGCCGAGTCCGGAACGAAAGACATCTTCTGATCGGACTTCACTAAGGAATGTCTCAAAAGACGGAATGACATATCAATCTCACTAACGAAATCTATATTTAATGCATGGCTAGCCGACACCCATACTTCACCATCCAATCGCCATCACATTAAATGCATGACTAGATTCATAATGACTTCTCAAAGCGAAGTCATAATGACTCCTAAGACGTTGCCCACACTTCCACCATTCTATCACTGTCGCATTAAATGCAAAGCTGACTCACTCAATCGGCCGCCAACATGTGTAAAGTGGAGTTTGATTGCCGACTCTACCGGTCGGGTCAAATTACCGATGTGCCCCCACAAATTCTCTATAAGTAGTGCTTAACCCAACTACACCAATGTACATTAGAAAAAATCCTGAACTTGATTATGCAGTCTGATAGTTTGCTTTATCTATCATTGACTTGAACATTGGAGGACACATCGGAGAAAATCTCCTCCGACCTTCTAACGAGTGTTCTCTGTGCAGGGATCTACTTCCTTCAGTTTAATCGGTCATCAGAGAAGATTAAGGGACCCTAAACTCCTCTAAATATCCTCATACTCATACAATTAATTTTCTAAGACAAACAAAACCCTATCATCAAACAAGTTTCTATACTATCCCATGGACTTACCTTACGCATGGTTGGTTATGTATGCAAACTTTATGTGCACACCCCTCTCCTAGTATCAATTCTATTAAATAAATAGTTAGCTATAAAAAAAATCATTTAAGCTGCCAAATTTTTTATTTACAAATTAAAAGTTAATTGATCCACTTTGCTATAGTATCAGTCAACAATCACCAATTAAAAGGGATAAACTTTTCATCTAACCCTCATAACTTTTTATTTATAAATTAGAAATTAATCAAATTTTAATTAGATAATCCAAGTTTAATTTGTTGGGAGATTTATTTTTACTACAGTGGGTATTTAGATCATTTCATATTTTGAAGTATCAATGTCAATGGGATTTTATGAGCAAAGTGTAAAGATCGGGAGGGGGGGGGGGGTGGTTAGTAAGAAATCCCATATTTGAGCGGGTTAAATTAAAATTTTAAAGTTGAGAGGGGTTATTACAAACCCCCAAAACTAAGGGGGTATCTTCAAATTAAAATGGGTATTTAGGTTATTTCACATTTTGAAGTAACAATGCTGGGCGGCTTTGTCGAGAAAAGTAAAAAGATTAGGGAGAATTATTAAAATATATTTTATGGTAAACATAAACTATTTGCAATTGAGTTATAATAAAGAAATAAACTGAAAAGAAACAATCATGATAGTTGACCACCTGCAACGCATGTACATCCCACCTAGTATATCTAAAATATATATAACCTCGCTAAGAGATCTGAAATCTCCTCCTACCGTGGGTAAAGATCCTCTACATCCTTGATTGTAGAGGATCTCTACAACTCACCAATCAAATCTTCTCACTTAGTGGACCCCATGAATGATATTATTATCTAAATAATTTAAAAATATTTTTAATTATGGGACTCATTGAGATAAGCCAATAGTATTAGCCCACCTAACTGATTGTAGGCATTCTATACAATCAAGGATATAGAGGATCTCTTCTCTCCTACCACCCTTTCATCTTAAAGAAAACTCTTTGTTCTGTGTGCGACCTCCTTTTCTCCTCACTTACAAAAACAACTTCCCCTAATCTTTACATCCCTTTATCTCTTTTTTTCCTCACCTACCAAAAACAATAGTTTTGTTTTCTATTTGACCAAGACACAATAGAATGTTCTAGAAAATGTAACGTGCCACTAGTATTTTTTTCTATCTGTGTGACTCCCAGTATAATCACTATCTGAATATCCAAGTAGATCAAAAGAATTGCATACTGAAAACCATGAACTAAAATTCTGCATTCCAACAAGATATCAAAAAATTTATTTTACAGCTTTTAAATGCGATTCCTTACGATTTGTTTAGAATCTCGCATACAAACAAACAAAAAATATAATATTAGGAAGAGAAGCAATAAGATACAAGAGACTACCGATCATACCTCTATACCTCTTTTTATCGATTGACACTCACGTTTTATCTTTTATAAGCTTTGTCGATGGGCTCATCAGGTTGAAGCTACTTTTAAGTTATACATTTGAAGCATTTTAGAAGTTCTTTTAACTTTTCCTGTAAGATAAACACGCCATCTTTTGTCTGCTTCATCTGGAATTCTAAGGAGTATTTTAGCTCTCCTATCGTGCTCATTTCAAACTCATCATGTATCAACTTCTCAAACTTATGACAAAGATCCCTATTAACAGCGCTAAAAATGATATCATTAATATCCACTTGAACAATAAGAATATCTTTACCAATAGATTGAATAAATAAGGTAATGTCAACAAACCCCCTTTTAAATTTGTGTTTTAGTAGATAAGTACTTAGACGATCGTACCAACCTCGAGGTGCTTATTAAAGACCATATAAGGCTTTATCTAACTTATACACATAATCTTGAAAAACATGGTCAACAAAACCCTGAGGATTGTTCTACATAGACCTTTCCCTTCAGGTACCTAAACCTGAGGAATGTTCTACATAGATTTTTTCCTTTAGGTACCCAATTTTCCTTTAGGTACCCAATTATAAATACACTTTTCACATCCATTTGATAGATTTTAAAGCCTTTGTAACAAGAAAATGCAAGCAAAATCTTGATGGCTTCAAGTCTAGCAATCAGAGCAAAAGTTTCATCGAAACCAATCCCTTATATTTAGTTATAACCTTTAGCAACAAGTCTAGTCTTATTTCTCACGATATTACCTTTTTCATCCAATTTATTTTTGAAGATCCATTTAGTTCCTATTATGGGATGATCATTATGTCTCAGAACTAATTTTCAAACATTGTTTTTTGTGAATTTATTAAGTTCTTCTTGCAGAGCAATTACCCAATTTTCGTTACTTATAAGTGTTTCGGTCGAAAGTGATGTTCTTTGCAGTTTCCATTTCAAAACGTTTCAAAGTGAAAACAACCGAAAGATTACACGTGTAACTCTCTCTCTATTACAAAGAAAATAAGCTCACTCTCTACAAACACGAACAGAAGAGGCTACGTAGCGATCTCCTGCTTGCATGGGTTCTTTGCCTGTGCCGGGGACGCGTCGTCCGTGGACCACCGAGCAACGATCGTCGGATTGACGGGGTTGAGTCTATGCTTCGCAAAGAAAACAAGAACTGAAGCAAATATCTTAGCGAGGTAAGATATCAATTCTTCCCAAGAATTAAGGCAAAGTTTAATCTCGAGGAATCTCCACGTGGATGATGTTCTTGAAATCTCCTTTGTTGCTTTGAAATCGGGAATCTCCTTCTCTCTCTGCGCAAATCTCTATCTCCAAGTCTCGTGTGTAAGGCTCGATTATCAGATCTCTGATCCCCCTCCCAGGTGGGTGTAGGGAGGTATTTATAGGCTTCAGGGGGCGAAACTGCTGAAAAGAACGTGTAGAAGACACGTAGTGGCCGAGACAGTTGTTGGTGTCTCGGCCCAAAACTCAGTAGGCCGCTGGCCGACAGCTTACTGCCTCGCCAATCACGCGTTTATGGCGCAGACAGCTTTGAACTGCCTCGCTACCGGGCCGATTTCTGATTGTTTGTAACCGTTTTCCCCTCTTTAAGGCACGTTTAAATGCTCTCTTTTCACACTTAGTGGGCGTATTTTCAGCATGTAACCGCCCAATAACGTGGCTGAATATCCTCTTACGTTGAAAAAGTCAAGTGGGCCCCATGAGCATCAATAGAACACTTAAGAGAATGATTCGGACACCCTTAGTGTCTCGCTTTTGGTGAGACACAAGAAAGTGTCTCGCCAATGGCGAGACACAAGAAAGTGTCTCGCCTATGGCGAGACACAAAAAGTGTCTCGGGTGTGTTTTGACCATGTGGTTAATTTTCTTAGATCTTGACGATGTCGTTCTTTGATCTTCTTATGATTAAGTCACATTTGGGGTTCTTCAGTAATTTTTGATGCCTACAGATACCCCCTCCAAAGTTTTCAGACTCCGCTATATTTTGTCGAGAGGTCTGGAATACTTTGGATAAGATACGCCTTGCTTCTGTTTAACGTTGAACTTTATAGAAGAGGCCTATGCTCCAGCTTTCGAACCCTGGCTACGCGACGTCGCTGACCATATTCTGGGATCAATAGCTGTTGCATTTGTATTTGAACTGGTTGAAATGATGAAGTCGAATTTGAACTGATCATCTTCATCTTGAGGGTCATCACTTGGGTCGTAACTGAGTTCCTCGAGAACCACGTTGTCTCATCACAATGAGAATTTAGAGAAGAAGAGTTGTCCGGCTTACTTGGATCTCGTGTGGAGGATAATCGTCGAGTCCTGGAGTTGCTGAGACAGTTTGGTGTCTCTCTTTGTGCGCGACAGTTTTGGGTGTCGCGCTTGAAGGGGTGTGCGCGGTAGTTCTGACTGTCACGCTCGAAGGGGTGTGCGCGGTAGTTCTGACTGTCGCGCTCAAAGGGGCCGAGACAGTTTGGCCCTATATAAACCCGACACCTAGGGCTTTGTCACCATCTGAAATCCCGCCTTTTGGACTTCAAAACTCTTCCAAACTCTTCCCTCAAGCCTTGCAGACCTTCTTTAACCTTTCAAATCTCTCAAGCCCCCAAGTTTGTTTGGAAAAACCCCTTTTTAGATCTAGGGCTTTTCTTCCATTTTGGTCGATTTTTCTTCACAAAATCGATCTTTTCTTGATCCTTTACCAGATCCGCAGCCCCTTTGTCACACCCTAGGTTTTTTTAGAGCCTTTTGCCTCGTATTTTCACCAAAACCCTAGCATTTTTCTTGTTCAAGCTAAAAAACCGATTTTTACCATGTCTCCCAAGAGATCTCGTGTCCCCAAGGGCAGATCTGTCCCCCAGACCTCTGAACCTAAAGAACCAATTGTCTCGTCATTTGGAGATGAGTTTTAGGGTGTATGCATGTGTTTTGGGTTGAAAAGTGGGACTTCTATGTAAGATCCCTGCTTGTTCTCCTTTGCGAGGCATCCGGGAAGAGTCGAGGTCCTCCTTCGTGAGGATCTGGACTTAAACGAGTATTTTGCATTGCCAAAATACTCATAAAATCAAAAATATGAGATTCTGACTGTCTCACGCTTGCGCGGCAGTCGGGACTGTCTTCGCCATGGCGAGGCGGTTTGGTGTCTCTCTTTGTGCGCCGACAGCTTTGGCCCTATATAAACCCGACACCTGGGCTTTGTCACCATCCGAAATCCGCCTTTTGGACTTCAAAACTCTTCCAAACTCTTCCCTCAAGCCTTGCAGACCTTCTTTAACCTTTCAAATCTCTCAAGCCCCCAAGTTTGTTTGGAAAAACCCCTTTTTAGATCTAGGGCTTTTCTTCCATTTTGGTCGATTTTTCTTCACAAAATCGATCTTTTCTTGATCCTTTACCAGATCCGCAGCCCCTTTGTCACACCCTAGGTTTTTTTAGAGCCTTTTGCCTCGTATTTTCACCAAAACCCTAGCATTTTTCTTGTTCAAGCTAAAAAACCGATTTTTACCATGTCTCCCAAGAGATCTCGTGTCCCCAAGGGCAGATCTGTCCCCCAGACCTCTGAACCTAAAGAACCAATTGTCTCGTCATTTGGAGATGAGTTTTAGGGTGTATGCATGTGTTTTGGGTTGAAAAGTGGGACTTCTATGTAAGATCCCTGCTTGTTCTCCTTTGCGAGGCATCCGGGAAGAGTCGAGGTCCTCCTTCGTGAGGATCTGGACTTAAACGAGTATTTTGCATTGCCAAAATACTCATAAAATCAAAAATATGAGATTCTGACTGCCTCACGCTTGCGCTGCGTCGGGGCTGTCTTCGCCATGGCGAGGCGGTTTGGCTGTCTCGCTATTGGCGAGCGGTTTGGCTGTCTCGCTATTGGCGAGCGATTTGAAGCTATCTGGCGGCGGCGAGCGGTTTGGCTGTCTCGCTATTGGCGAGCGGTTTGAGCTATCTCGCTATTGGCGAGCGGTTTGAACTGTCTCGCTATTGGCGAGGCGGTTTGGTATCTCGGCATTGCGAGAGCTTCCTCATTTTTAATTTCAGCTAAGTATTCTTCACACCTAGTATTGCTCTCTGGGTTTATTCTGATATATTCTCTTTGTATTTTATAGTTGAATTCCCTCCTTCGGTGTTCGCCGCTCACGAGTCGAGTGGACTACATAGTACTATCTTCTCCTCTTCTCGTGAAGCGCCGTTGGTGACCGATGCTCCCCTGCTCGGCCCAAGTGCATCTCCGGAGTTGCTGGATTTGCTAGAACATGGGGACCGTCGTGATTTGCGGAGGATGATAACTGACGCTCCGCTTCTAAAGGGTGCTGGATCCACTGAAGTCATACGGAAATCCAGCTATTTGTTCGGGGACTCCGTCGTAGATCCAGAGGTTTTGTCTTCGGTTGAGTCTTGGGCATCGAAGGCAACAACGCTCACCAGATTCGCCTCCTTTCGCTCGCCACCATTCGTTGGTGCCCTTGCGCAACCTGTCGGTCAAGAGGAGCATGCCTTGGAGATTGACTGAGGACCAGGAGCGCATTCACTGTGGGTATGTTGGCCAAGGCGCTACTCTAGGCTCGAGCGACAAGAACTATATCCGTGGGCTCTACCCCGGGATCGCGGGTCAAGACAGTCCGCCTCACGATGAATTGATGATCAAAGCTGACACGATGAAGAATCGCCTGGCCAAGATAGGAACGGAGCTGCCACCCAAGAGACCCCACCGATGCTTTGGTTGGGTCCACTCTACCGGTGACCGATGGTGGATGCGGATGACTAAGTACGTCCTCAGTCGGTGGAGCCAGGAGCTTTAGGCAAATGGTTTATACGTTCCAATCCGTGCGAGCATGTACGGGATTATCATCAGCGTGAATCACTTCCTCGCACTTCTAGAGATTTACAACCCGGACACCAATACTTTCTTGATAAGGAATGGGGAGCTGGGCCTACCGCTCCAAGAGATGATGAAAGTATCTGGTCTTCCGATGGGTGACGCACCGTACCAGGAGTACTTCTCCACCAATCGTCAACTGAAGGAGATGAAGGAGAAGGGGTCGGCTGGTTATGAAATCTTGTGGGAGTTGACCTGCCATTACCAGACGGCGATAGCGTCAGCTGAAGTGAGGGTCAAGAAAAGTTTGCAGGTCAGCTTGAAACAGTTCACCGACTATCTGTTTAAGAATTTGGAGGGCGATGATGACGTGGGCGAACCAGAACCTCTGACTCCTTCTGCCATCAATAAGCTGATCGATAAGACGAAGGCTCAATCTTTTACTATTCCATTTACCGAGGGCAAGATTCCTAAGGGCACCAAGTTTAAGACTTTCTTGTGGCAAGTGCAGAAGCAGATCAAGCCACAAACTCTTCTGGCGGGCTACCTGGCGATTTGGTTGAAGAAGTGCGTAGTCCCGCATCAAGTCTCAGATGCTATGCCTCTGGAAGTACTTTTTCCCGCCGTCGAGTTAGTCGTCGGTCGCCGACTTTCTCTTCTTCCGGTGATGGTGACAGATATTCCTTTGTGGGCCGGCGGCAGTTCTTGGCTTCATCCAGAAGGGCAAAGGGTCCTCTAACGAGATCCCGACCGTCAAAGTCGAATTGCCATATACATATTTGATGGCTTGGCTCGTTCTTCATCGCCCGGACTTAATGACGGCGCCTGAGACCGTTAGCCCCGATGTTCCTCTGTTGCAAACTTTGAAAAACTGCAAGTGGGGAGCGAGACAATGGTCTGAGGTGACTCGCCAGTTCAAGATCGCTAAGTGTTGGGAATTCTTGAAGTGTTTCCCACACTTCTTGGGTGAGTACGACGAAGTGCTCGTGGATGCTGCTGAGCCCAATGGAGGCCGGACTATACTGGATCTCGGCTATTTCCGGTGGCTGATAAACATCCACCCCGACTATCTCATCTTCCGAGTCAGGAGTTCCTGCGACATCGAGCCTTATTTTCCATGACGGTTTTCTCGCCAATTCGGATATGACCAAATCTATATCGGGAATCCGAATCGGGGGATGAAGACCCATGGAGGACTTGTTGACGGTGCGCGTGCCTGGTATTGGAGCATCAGCGGCTGTACGAACGCTAAATTCAGCCTTCCCGCTGCCGAGCCCAAGCTTCAGATGACTTTTTTGTATTGCAAGTGGCTCATTGCGGCTAACGCTCCCACCTCAAGGACTTCAGAAACTGCAACGGAGCGTAGGAGAGAACCAACGCCGATTCGTGCCTCCCCTCCGCAAGCTCAACCATCGTAGAAGTCTAAGGGCAAGAAGAAGGCTGTTCGAGAGGAGAGCGAAGAAGAAGATTTCGACGACACGATCCAAACTTCCGAAGAGGAAGAAGAAGAGACTGTTCGTCCTACAGGGGTCCGGATACGGAGTGAAGTAGTAGTACCTCCTCCTCGTCGTTCTCCAACTCGACGGGATGAACCAGTCCAGGCCTCTCTCCGTGTTCCATCTCCTCCCAAGCATCCTTTGAAATGACCTCGAAAGAAGGTCATTCTCACTTATCCCAACAAAATGACTGTTGAGACAGGGGAAGAGGAAGAAGAAGAAGAGGAGGCTTCTGATCTCATTTTGCGAAAGAGAGCCCGCACGTCGATGACCATTCCTACCCCAACTTCTATTGCCAGGGCATTGATGCGCACGAAGAAGGTCGCACATAGGCCTCGGCGTCCAAGATCTCCAACTCCTGAGGTAGCGGGCACTGATTTCACACTTGGAGGAGGAGGTAAAATTTGTCAACTTGAACTTTATGATTTCACCTGCCATCGATACTTATTACTTCACTTTCTTTTCTCAGAACACTCTGAAGAAGGTGAGATTCCAGCTGACCCTACTCCTCTGTCACCCTTTGGCCGTGAGGAGTCTAGCTTTACAGATCCAGTGCACGCAGCCATGGATGAGGGTGGCCCAGACGCCACTGGCGCCGACACTGATATCCCCTTGCTTTCGGGGCTGACAAAGACCCCAACTTCACGGCGGAAGCACATGAAGCTATAGATGAGGGTGCCCCGAATACTTTTACTGGCGCAGATGTTGACGTCCCTCCTGTTCCTGAGACTGTCGCTGCAGGTACGAATACCTCATCTGGATGGCAACTCAAGGAATTGAGAGAATCTGACTTTGTTCCTCCGCTAATCACTAATGCGCTTCATGTTCTCTTAGAAAAATTTCAAGAGATGGACACGAGTGCTAGCCAAGCGGATCCAACTCCCGGTATGAAATTTGATCTCTACTTTGTTCTCCCTTCTTTATGTTGAAGAGCTAACATATTGTAGTTGCAGTAGTGGAGGAACAAGCTGAGGGAGAGGTAGCTCCAGGCGAGACGCTCGAGGAATCTGCTGAACTCATGGAATCGATTCCCGGTATATACGTATATTGTTGCAATTCTAACATATGTTAATATATGTATATTAACACTCAGCATGTGTTGCCATCGTCACAGTGGAAGGACAAATGGGGATGGAGTCTGTGCATGAAGGAGGTCTCGAGGAGCTCTCTGGATCAAGCGACTCGAGATGATCTCATTCTTGATTCGATCATGGCTTAATTGATGATATGCTATCGGAACAGGCTCAGAGAGAATCTGCAGTAGAAGCTGATCCTTCTGCAGGTATGTATCTTATTATTCAGACTCTCTCGATTATTTTGTCGAGTATTGATGAGTTGACAATAACATCGCTTGCAGGCCTCATCACTACTGTCGTAGGGCAAAGTGGAGGTCCGAATTTGGAGACTTAACCTCTCGCTTCCCAAGTCGAATCGACTGTTGTTTCGACTATTGCTGAAAGTTCTCTCAGTCAACCTGGACCACCGGCTACTCAAGCCGAAACTGAATCAAATCTGGTGGTTCTCGAGGCTGAATTGACGAGCGCGGGGGAGATAGTCCCAGCTGAAGGATCTTCTATTCGCATCGGTATATCTCCCAATTTTGTTTCTTATGAGAGTTTTAATATTTAAGATCCTCATTTGCCTTTCCTCTTTCGCAGCGCCTTCTTTTATACTGTATGATTCAATCAAGGCGTTGATGTCGGATGAGGATCCAGAGAAGGTGGTCATCAACGCGGAGCTCGAAGGGTTTGTCCTTCTCCTTAATAATACCATCGAGAAGGTCACCACCAAGGGCTTCTCCTTCAACTCTTTCAGGCGGCCTCTCGATCGACGTGTGGCGTCTATAAAGGAGGAGGGCTTCTCCGACTTAGCGGACTCTATCACGGAGGACTTGGCTCAATTGGAACAGGAGCTGGAGAAGTTCCTGAGACTGCGATCCGAGGGTGCTACCTCTTACATTTCTTCTCGGATTGAGTCCGTCATGAAGGCCAGAGAAGCACAGCAAGGAACTGTTGAGCAGGAATTACGTCAACTGCAGGCTCGGTCTGGACGTATTAGGGCAAGCCTGTACTCAAAGGAGAAGACCAGAGCTGACTTGCTTCGATCCATTGAGCTGCAGGGTGCTGAAGTCATTCGCTTAAAGAAGGCTCTCGAAGACGCCGAAGAAACACATACTCTTCTGAAGATGGATCTGGTCGGAGTGGAGAAGTCTTGCTCCATACTATCTGAGCAAATGAAGCCCTTTGATGATAGATCCGCCGAGCTGGAGTGAAAGATCATTCAACTCTTAACTCTTGACGATTCCTTAAGGATCTTCTTAGATAAGGAGTTAGAACAAGAGTACCAGGCGGAGCTCTCGACCTTGGAAGAACAGATTCGCCGCCGCCAATTATCCCAATAGGGAGCCTTTTGATTTTTTTTAGTCGACAATGTATTTTGTATTCCATCATTTATTAAATAAAATTTAGTTTTATCAACTTCCATTACGTCATTTATTCTGCTTTGAACAAATGAACATAATCTCGATAGGATTTTTGGCAAACCCTCAGCCATCAATGGATTTGATATGCCTTTACCAACTACCGTTTGAGTTGGACTAGCATGTAGATTATCTAGGTCCGCTCTACATATTACGTTGTGCTAAAAGAATGAATTCTCTTAGACTTTGTGCTACGATATTGAATACGTAGGCTTTGTCATCTTTACGGGCATTGACTACCCGGCAGCATGTGTTAGATGCAGACTTATTCCTGATTTAAGGACAGGAATAATACCTACTACGCATAAATAGACGTAGATTTAACAAATCATGAAGTCAGTAATGAGACTGGCTATGTATTGAATACATAGTCTTTATTTGCTACGATGCTGAATACGTAGACTTTGTCGATTATCACGGGAATTGACTACCCGGCGGCGTGTGTTAGACGCTGACTTATTCCTGATTTAAGGACAGGAATAGCACCTACTATGCATAAATAGGTGTAGATTTAACAAATCATTAGGTCAGTAATGAGACTGGCTATGTATTGGATATATAGACTTTATTTGCTACGATACTGAATACGTAGACTTTGATAATTATCACGGGAATTGACTACCCGACCAAGATGTGTTAGATCGACTTATTCCCGATTTAAGGACGTGAATAGCACCTACTACGCATAAATAGGCGTAGATTTAACAAATCATTAAGTCAGTAATGAGACTGGATATGTATTGAATGCATAGACTTTATTTGCTACGATGCTGAATACGTAGACTTTAATAATTATCACGGGAATTGACTACGTGGCGTGTGTTAGGCGTGACTTATTCTGATTTAAGGGCGGGAATAGCACCTACTATGCATAAATAGGCGTAGATTTAACAAATCATTAAGTCAGTAATGAGACTGGATATGTATTGAATACATAGACTTTGTTGTTGTTGTCTTCTCCTGGGGCAAAGACGAACCCATTGTGTCTTCTCTTGGGGCGAAGGCGAACCCGTTGTGTCTTCTCTTGGGGCGAAGGTGAACCCATCGTGTTAAAGAAGAAGAAGGTATTTTCTTATCTCCCGCTTTAATTGATAACTTCTTGTTCACGTGAACTTGAAAGTCAAAAGATTCCTGATGCACGTGCGTCAGGGAATCTATAAAGAAACTTGAAGTGGGATCTCCGCTTCAAGAATAAAATTGGAGTCGGGCCATGTGGCTTTGACTTGGAAAAACAAAGGGGGGCCTTTTAACTCACATGAGTAAAAGGTGAAATTTGGAGGAACCTAAATACTCAAAGGTTCAGTTGTTCAAATTTGTCTCCTCTTGGGGTAGAGACTAACCCAGTACTGGAGTGAAATTCTTATTCGTGAAAGGAATCACGAAAGGATATTGTTAGTGACCTTAACTGTTAGGAGGTTTGGCCAAGTGGGAGTGATGATAAAGAAATTTTAATTTTGGTCCTAACTGTTCAAAGGTTTGACCAAGTGGGAGTTAGAGAACGTGACTATTTAAAAGTCTGATCATCCAAAATTGGTGAAGGGTGTTACTTGGCTATCGGGATATGATAAGCCTGGGCCCTTCGTCATAAAATGAGTTATCCTGAGTACACTAAGGATAGTATTCTTCAGAAACTTTCTATTAATTGGCATCATCATCTTATCGCCGTCTTGGGTGATCAAGCGATATGCTCCATTTGAGCAGACCGTATCAATGACAAACGGTCCTTCCCATTTGGGTTAGAATTTACCTTTCTTCTTGGAGTTAAGGATCATTGGTCGCCGGACGGCGAGTACCAAGTCTCCTTCCTTGAAAACCCGATGTCGGACCTTCTTGTTGAAGGCTTTGGAAATTCTGCCCTGGTATAACTCGATTTGTTGCTGAGCTTCCAAGCGTTTCCCATCCAACATCTCTAGCTCTTCAAGACGCTTCTGATGTTGCTCGTCATCCGTCATTCCCGTTGCAAGTGCAATACGAAGGGTCGGGATTTGTACCTCTAACGGTAAGACGGCTTCACATCCGTATACCAGGGAATACGGGGTGGCTCCGGTAGGTGTCCGGACTGTGGTACGATAGGCCCAAAGAGCCTCGCCGAGCTTGTCATCCCAATCTCATTTATTGGTCCTTACTAGCTTCGCCAAGATCTTGATGATGGTCTTATTAAAAGCTTCAGCTAAACCATTCGCAGTGGGATTATAAGCTGTAGATGAGACGTCTTGGATCCTGAACTTGCTGCAGAATTTGACAAAGGCGTTGCTGACGAATTGGGGGCCGTTGTCGTGCACAATTCGTCTTGGGACACCATATCGATAGATGATATGGTGTTTGATAAATCTGATGACATTACTTGCCTTAACCTCTTTGAGCGGAATTGCTTCAGCCCATTTGGAGAAGTAATCCGTGATTGCCAAAATAAAGCGGTCACCTTTTGCTGATGGGGGGAAGATGGGTCCTACCACATCCATTCCCCAGGTTTCGAATGGCCAGGAAGTGACTGACGGATGCAGGTCTTCTGGCAGCTGGTGCATATAGTTAGCATGTATTTAACATGCGTGACACCGTCTTGCGTATGCAATTGCATCTTTGATCATGGTCGGCCAATAATAGCCCAATCTTTTCAGTCTATCTCCTAGCTTAGGACCTGGTTGATGTGCGCCGCAAGTCCCATCATGCGCTTCTTTGAGGGCTTCTTCTGCTTCCTCGGTCGAAAGGCATCGGAGTACCAAGCCGTCATATGTGCGACGATAGAGTGTTTGAGTCACGGCGTTATAATAAAATCTCGGTGCCCTTCTTCGAACCGATTCCTTTTCCTTTACATCTTCCAGTAAAATACCGTGTAAGACGTAGTCTATGATGGGAAAGCGCCAATCTCGAGGCTCGAGTCCGGTTGAAGTGGCATGTGATTCTTTGACGTCCAAAGCGCATTCCAGTATGAAAAGCTGATGCGTCCTCATAGTGATAAACTGTTCTGTTTCCGGGGGTTGCGCCAACGAAACAGCTAACGCCGCTAGCGCATCTGCATAGGCGTTTTGGAGACGCGGTATATATTCGATGAAGAAACTTTCAAACGACTCCGCCATCTCTATTGCCGCTTCATAATACGGGATCAAATCCGGGTTTCTAACTTCATAATCCCCGTGTATTTGTCTGACTATGAGTTGGGAATCCCCGAAGGCTTCGAGATATTCGACCCCCAGCTCTCTGGCGAAATTGAGTCCGATAAGCAGCGCGTTGTATTCGGCCACATTAATAGAGCACGACTCGGTTAACGAGTAGGCGCGAGGCATCACATGCTTCCCCAGAGAAACTAAGACAACCCCGACTCCGACAGAAATCTTAGAACATCCAGGGGAACTTGCCACATTGGTCGCTCGAGAAGCTCCATCAAAATATAATTGCCATACATGCACGTGAGAAGTATGGTTGACCTCGCAGGTTTCATCGAGCAAATCTTTATAAAGTTTAGCTTTGTCCTTGCCAGGTCGGACCGTTAAAAGGTCACAAATTGCCTGTCCTTTCACCGACTTCTGTTGTTTGAAGTGGATGTCATATTGCGAGAGGAGTAATGCCCACCTCGCTAATCGCCAATTCATAGAAGCCGGTTGCGTCATAAATACTCGGGGTTAACATCCGAGATGACATGTATCGTCTGTCCAACCAGGTAATGACGTATTTTCTGGACTGCGAATACCAAGGCCAGGCACTCTTTCTCAATACCGGGATATGGAGACTCAGCCCCTACCATTGTCCTACTCAGATAGTAGATTGCCTGTTCATGACCGTTATCATCATCTTGTGCTAACAAGGCACTTAATGAATGGTTCGTCGCTCTGACATAAATCAAGAACGGCTTCTCCGACTTCGGTGCAATGAGAACAGGAGGATTTGATAAATATGCCTTGATATCTTCAAAAGCCTTTTGACAAGCGTCGTCCCATATGAACGAAACGCCCTTTTTAATGAGCTTGGAGAACGGTTGGCATTTTCCTGCAAGATTAGAAATGAACCGTCTGACATAAGCCAATCTCCCTTGCAACCCTCTAAGCTCTTTGAGATTTCTGGGCGATTGTAATTCGCTGATCGCTTTCACTTTGTCAGGGTCGATATGAATTCCCTTTGATGTGACGACGAAACCGAGAAATTTACCACTGGCCATTCCCAGGAAAGACTTAGTGGGATTCATCTTCAATTGATGACTTCGCATGAGGTCAAACACCGTCTTGAGATCTTTGATATGATTACTTTTATTGCGGCTTTTCACCACTAAGTCATCGACATAACACTCAACAGTCTTTCGGAGATGCTCTTGAAAGATCTTTGTCATCGCTCGTTGATACGTAGCGCCTGCATTCTTCAAACTGAAAGGCATGACATTGTAGCAAAAGATGCCAAGAGGCGTCCTAAACGAGGTATGATTCTCATCATCGGGATGCATCTTGATTTGATCGTATCCGGAGAATCCATCCATAAATGACATTCTTTCAAACCCACAAGTGTTGTCTATAATGACATCCGTAATGGGTAGTGGAAAGTCATCTTTCGGACATGCAAGGTTCAGATCCCTGAAGTCAATGCAGATTCTAATTGTCCCATTCTTTTTTAGAACATGGATAATATTCGCCACCCAATCTAGATGTTGTTCTTCTCTGATAAAACCCGATTGTATGAGTTTCTTTACTTCAGCTATAATTCCTTCCATAATTTGTGGACGAAACCGTTGCTGTTGTTGTTTCACGGGTTTGGCTTCCGGTTTAATATTAAGGCGGTGCACTGCCACTTCTGGGTTAAGTCCTGGCATATCTTCGTAATTCTAAGCGAAAACGTCGATATATTCCCGGACCAGAGCAACCAATTCCTCTTTCTCCTATGGGGGAAGACTGCCACTCATGAATATGGGCTTCGGATTAGCTTCATCGCCCATATTGACTTGAACCACTATATCTTCGGTCGGAGGTTCTCTCTGTTCAAACTTGTCACCGTATTGAATGTTCAAATAGAAAGTCCAAGGGTCTTCCCAAGTCGGTGAGTGATCATCTTCTTCGGGCTCTGCCGGGTTTATCGTGGTCATATTAGACATTAGTCCTTTGAATACTTCGCTGAGACTAACATCAGAATCCCACGTTGAAGAATCTGATGAATTGTTGTGATCTTCAATCTGCCAACATCATTCGTCAGAAGATGAAGAGACATAACCCAGACCTCTCTTGTGTTCATAATAGCGGTCGGATTTTATTTCGGGACATGCGAAGGTCTAGGTGGAACTCGAACCCCGCGTCCGAAACCAAGGCCTGGTCCTTGTACGAAGTCGTATCCCCATTTCTTCATGTAATGGCGTGCTTGCAGGCTATACTTGGAGAAATATTTGCAGGGGTCTTCCTCATTATCATTGGCTTCCCAAAAGAGGTTCTGCGATGGAGATATTTCCCCTTTTCCAAAGATTGTTTCGTTCGCATCTTTCGAGAGAACGACGAAAGTTGATGCGATCGAGCTTTGAAGACATTTCTTCATTTGGTTGGATGATGAGAGCGGCAGGTGCACATCGTAATCCTTATACAATCCCTGCATTACATTATCAACACTATGCACATACTCTAAATCGTCATTTATTATATGTTCATCGGCAAGTTGCGAGTTACAACTTCCTCCTGACGATTCAGATCCGTCAAGATCGATTACAAGCGGTTCAATGTCATTAAGTACAAAGTTTCCATCGTGTCGAGCGGCCCGATGTCGACTTCATTTCCACTGTCCGTACCCTAGGCCGATGGTTCAGTATCGATTCAGCGCCATATAGGAGGGAGTCAGTAAAGTAATTTTCCAACCCCTTGAATGGCTGTTTATCCGTGACCACCGTCTTGACCTCATTATCAGTGTCAACATACTTCAAACACTGATGTAATGTAGACGGGACTATAACATTACTATGGATCCAAGGCCGACCCAATAGTATGTTGTAAGAAGTCTCAGCGTCGATGACATAGCATGTGACCTCGGATTTGAGATCCCCCAACTGGCATTTTATCCGGATTTTACCCAAAGGCTTGGACCCACTGGTATTGAATCCGTAAATGATAGTGCCTGTAGAAGCCAACTTGCTAGCCGGAATTCCGAGATGATACATCAATCGGAGTGGCATGATGCTGACTGCGGATCCCGGGTCGACCTGAATTCGGTTGACGACAATCGAGCCGACGTACCCAGTGAAATACAAAGGCCTGTCATGCTTCGAGTTTCTCACTTGCATATCATCTCGGGTGAACGTGATGCAAGGGAATTGCTTAGCCGCCAAGTTGCAGTGTTCGGGCTTTTCGGGAACCTGCTTAACTTGCGTGATGAAAGCTTCTGAGTCAGCCAAAGCTTCCTGTAGAGTGTCTCTGGTTTCTTTGGAGAGGCGGAGCAACTCGTAAAGAGTTATCCTCGCTGGGATATTGGCCAACTGAGCCATGACATCGAAGTGGTACGAGGAGCCTGAACTTCTCGGTTTGTCTTTCTAATCGAACGATTGAATCGGGACTGCCTCGGGGCTTGAACCTCTTGGGGTTGCTTGTCCTTCCGCTTGACCATATCCTCTTTGGCGACTTCTCGCTGTTGTGATTTTTCGGGGCGCGCAGGAGGAGTTACCGCCACCCCCAGTTTCGTTAGCGTCTTGGCGTTTGGATTGGACATTTCAGGGTACTCAAATCCGTATTCATGCCCGCTCCTGGTGGCATGAACTAGTTCTCCTTCCGCTACAAGAACTTCCTGCTCATTTTCCGAAGACGAAAGGGTTGGAACTTTCTCATCACCTTCCTCTGGAGTTGCTGAGATGTGACCGCATGATCTGCTTTTGTGCCTAGGCCTCTGTGCCGAGGAAGATCCAGTCCATTGCTTATCTTCAAGGAGGTCTGGGTGAACCCAAAGTATTTCGCCATTAGGGGCTACATGCGAAACTAACCCCTTCTGACGTTGACCATGTGGACATCGTTGACCGTCCTGACTTCCACCTTCGGGACAACCTTCTGCTGATATAGCATGGGTGGCATGGATCCGAAGTTGATAACCACCATATTCGAACCGACTTTCTTCTCTTTCTTCGCTGTGATGATACCGGCGTCGATCAAAGCTTAGATCTTGTCCTTGAGTACGAAGCATCTCTTGGTTGGATGATGGACCCGCCTGTGATACGCACAATACTTGGGATCCGAGATCTTATTAGCCTCTTCCTGGTTGGTGATTGGAGGTAATTTGATCTTATTGTTGTCCAAGAGGTACTTGAAGATGACTGGCACTTCGTCTTCCTTAAAAGTGTATGTTCTCTGGAATCTTGCATCCGGAGCTTTCTGCGACTCTTGAGATTTTTGTTGAAACCTCAACTGCGGTTCTTTGCATTGCGGTGGCTACTAACGTTCTTCTTTGGAGCGTCGATTCACATCAATGACGATGGTGGCCTTCCCTTTGCCACGGGGCACAAAATTTGATTTTGAGGGAGCCGTTGTTGGTTCGCCTCTCTCGTTCTTCTTCCTCTTGAGGAATTGCTCTGCTTGTTCCCCTCGAAGCTTCAGTTCTTTCCATGTGGTCGGTGCTACAACCCCCATGGCTTCCAGCAAGTCCAGAGAAAGATTGTTGTGGCACGTCTGTAGGATAAACTCTTCGGTGACTGGATCCCTGCAGTTCATGGCTTTGTTGCGGAAGCGCTTGACGAAAAAGTCAATCGTCTCTCCACTCTTCTGCTTTTCGTCCAAGAGGGTCCCGATCGAAACTTCTGTATCATCGTCGAAGAAGTTATTAAGAAAGAAACTCTCCATATCATCCCAGCAGTTGATACTCCCGGCCTTGAGTCTTCGATACCAATTGAAGGCAGCCCCGCGAAGGGTACCGACGAATGACCGAACCATCAAAGGCTCGTTTCCTGAGATCACCCCCAAGTGAGACTTGAAGTAGATCAAGTGTTGCGTGGGTGAGCCCCTTCCATCAAATGGTGTGAAGTTAATCAGATTAAACTTCGACGGGTACGGGATTGAGTCCCACTCTCTCGGATATGGACACGGAATGTCGGTCTTCTTGACTTCCTGAGCGGACATTAGAGCATTGATCTTGCCTTCAAGCTCTTTTATTTTTTCGCTGTCGTCCTCCCCTTGCTTCGGATTATTCCCAGTGGGATGGGTTAGGCCATCTCCACTTGGAGCGCCAGTTGGAGTTTTCTTCAGAGGTTGGTCGGCAAGGATGTGTTCATCCACTTTCGTATCGCTATCTTCTATATCGGTAAAACGGTGGCTGGATCCACCTTGTTGGTGGACTCGGTACATGCGACTTTACGGCTTTGCAACTCCCTCATCTGCTGCATGGCTAGCTCCATCTCAGTTTTTATCTCAGCCTTAAGCTCTTCTCTCTGCTTAGCTAAGGCTTCTTGCAACATTTGAACCAAGGTCTCAGGAGTGATGGTATAAGCTTCTCTAGCTTGACCCACGCTCGACATCGTGTCATCGGATGCTACGACTGAGCAAGCGTCGGAGGTCTCATCTTCAGATGAATCTCCATCATGCATCCTTCTATAATCTCTGCGTTTTGTAGCCCGCAGTTGCAACCGAGACATCCTCTGAGAAATTCGGGTGCTAACTTTTCCTTCAGGAGTGAAGTCAGGATCTGTGTCCGCCGTTGCTTCTCCTTTTCCCTTATTCACCATGTTAATGGTAACTTCAGGGAATTCATCCCGTTGGACAGCTTGTTTTCTTCTTCGGAAGCATCTTGGCCTTGGCTTCGATTCTTCCATTGCTGGCAGGGAAAGCCTCTCGAATACCGAAGCTCTTTGTGGACGAACTTTCGACTCAGAGCAAGCACATCCTGACAACAATGTCTTGATCAGTTGCGCACACGAGCAAGAACAATTTATTTCGTCGATTATCCTCTTTCGTGTGTTGCCACCCCCAGCCTAATGACGCGGTTGGTGTGATTTGTCACGGGTTGCACTTCCACCCCCAAGTGTAACGTTGCCTCTAACTAGAGGACACGTCTTCTTTTGGGGGCGTCGACCATTCGACCTAGGAGACACTTTGGCTTCATCATCTGAAGTCGCCTCTATATGTATTACAAGTGTCTGGTTGTCTTTTGTGACTTTGCGAGTCACACGCTTCACTTTGTCCCCTTTAGCAGACTCGCGGACCCCCTGAGGGATGCTCAAACGAGACGCGACGGGAATTCTTGAGGCTTGGGATGTTCCAGGTTGTTTGGAGCGCTTCTGGACATTAATTGGAGTCTGGATTTGACCCCCAGTCTGTTGTTGTGTGTGGACTGGGTGACCTAAATGTTCCGCCACTGGTGCCTTGTCTTTGCTTCTCGGCTGTGGATCGAGGCGACCGAACACCGAGGTTGAAGGATTTGCTGTTGGCACGTCAGCAGGAGAAGTGGACGGAAGAGGCGGAGAAGGACTTTGGCCGAGCGGTTTGGGCTGTCTCGACCAAAACTCTTGGCATGGTTTGGGCATCTCGGCCAAAACTGAGCCGGCACGATGTAGACTTTGGGATCCAAATCTTGTGATTTTGAGTCGATCCCTTGGTTGATTTCGACTCTTGCGCCTTGCGAACAACAGCACGTGCACGAGCGGCACGTGCATGACGCTTTTGGGCACGCTCCTTCTTCGTCAAACGGGTTCTCTTCAGCACGTTCTTTTGGCGGGCTACCTGGCGCTGTCTCTGACGAGCCCTCTTCGTCAGAGTGGTAGAGATCTTGTAGGATGACTCCTTCTTCTGAATAGAGCCATTATGAGCAGAGCTTCCGACTTTGAGATTTGCCGGGGTGTTGTCACGAGGGGAAACTTTCGTCGCGAGTGGGCGAGATTCGCTGCGCACTATGATAGAATGGACTTCCCTCCGTGGAGACGAGGTCCTCCGATGCTTGCGAGACAAGGAGGACTTCGATGAAGAGGAGGAGAGATATTCTTCGAATTTGGCTTGATCGAAGGTGTAATCCAACCCATCGACCATGAGGTCGGCTTGATCGTTGTCGGGCTGCGACACGATAGCCTCAATGTTGAGACTATTGGCTCCCACTGTGGTCGCTATCGTGTTTCTGTCGAAAGTGGTGTTCTTTGCAGTTTCCATTTCAAAACGTTTCGAAGTGAAAATAATCAAAAGATTACACGTGTAACTCTCTCTCTATTACAAAGAAAATAAGCTCACTCTCTACAAACACGAACAGAAGAGGCTACGTAGCGATCTCCTGCTTGCGTGGGTTCTTTGCACAGTAGGGGGCCGTCGTCAGAGTGGACCACCGAGCAACGATCGTCGGATTGACGGGATTGAGTCTATGCTTCACAAAGGAAACAAGAAATGAAGCAAATATCTTAGCGAGGTAAGATATCTACTCTTCCCAAGAATTAAGGCAAAGCTTAATCTCGAGGAATCTCCACGTGGATGACGTTCTTGAAATCTCCTTTGTTGCTTTGAAATCGGGAATCTCCTTCTCTCTCTGCGCAAATCTCTATCTCCAAGTCTCGGGTGTAAGGCTCGATTATCAGATCTCCGATCCCCCTCCCAGGTGGGTGTAGGGAGGTATTTATAGGCTTCAGGGGGCAAAACTGCTGAAAAGAATGTGTAGAAGACACATAGTGGCCGAGACAGTTGTTGGTGTCTCGGCCCAAAACTGTCGCGCCGTTGGCTGGCAGTTTAAACTGTCGCCAACGGTATCGGCGCTATGGCGAGCAGTTTAACTATCTCGGCGCTGGGCGATTTACGATTGTTTGTAACTATTTTTCCCTCTTTAAGGCACGTTTAAATGCCCTCTTTTCACGCTTAGTGGGCGTATTTTCAGCATGTAACCGCCCAATAACGTGGCTGAATATCCTCTTACGTTGAAAAAGTCAAGTGGGCCCCATGAGCATTAATAGAACACTTAAGAGAACGATTCGGACACCCTTAGTGTCTCGCCTTTGGCGAGACACAAGAAAGTGTCTCGCCAATGGCGAGACACAACAAAGTGTCTCGCCAATAGCGAGACACAAGGAAGTGTCTCGCCCAAGGCGAGACACAAAAAGTGTCTCGGGTGTGTTTTGACCATGTAGTTGATTTCCTTAGATCTTGACGATGTCGTTCTTCGATCTTCTTATGATTAAGTCACATTTGGGGTTCTTCAGCAATTTTCGATGCCTACAATAAGCTTCATTCACATTCTTAGGTTCTATTTCAGAAATGAAGTTAATATTTGCACAAAACTCTCCAAGAAAAGAATGAGAATTTTTACCTTCACTTACTTGATGTCGTCATGGAGCAATAGTAATCATTCAAGCGACTAAGTGGATGACGATTTCTTTTAGGATGATCTCTGTTTGACACTTCTTATTGATTATTTGAATCCGATGGATTTTAAGTAAAATATGAATCTTCCAGAGTTGATTTATCATTCTTGTCCTCAATTTCCTCCTAAATTTTTTTCTCACCTTCCATTATTGCCTTTTCTTGTTCAACCTGATCATTAGGGTTTATCATAAGAGGTTCATCTGCATTATCAATAAAATAAATAGAAGTATGAGTTTCATCAAATTTAATATGGATAAACTCTTTAAGAATTTTTGTTCTTTTGTTGTAGACTGAGTATGCTTTGCTACATGAAGAATATCCAAAAACACACCTCATTAGCTTTAGAATTAAATTTTCCTAATTGATCTTTTGTGTTTAAAAGATAACATTTGCAACTAAAACACAAAGATGTGCAACGCTTAGGGATTTTTTTTATAGTAAAGGTCAAAAGAGGTCTGATTTAACAGTGATCTTAGATAGACTCTATTACTTACATAGCATGTTGTGTTAACCGTCTTAGCCTACGAGTGCTTTGGCAGCTTATACTCATTTAGTAAAGTCCAATTCTTTGTCTCGACTATCTCCATTTGGTTGAGGTGTTCAAGGGGAAGAATACTCATGAGTGATTCCCTTATTAGCACAAAAATCTTCAAAAAATTTATTTTCAATTTCTCCTCCTCCATGATCTGACCTGATGGCACAAATGGGAAGATCTTTCTCTTTTTCAACTCTTTTTGAAAAAGTTTTAAAAACTTTAAAGCAATCACTCTTCTTAGCTAGAAACATAACCCATGTAAACTAGAGTAATTATAAACCACCTGCAAGCAATAACTCTTACCTCCTAATCTCTTTGTGGACACATGACCAATTAAATCTAAGTGAAGCAGTTGCAGAGGTTTAGAAGTGCTCACCTGATTTTTCAAATTATAAGAGTATCTAATAAGTTGCCTTTCGTACCAACCTCACATAAACTCTCACTCTTGAATATAGAAATGTGCAAACCTCTCACTAGCTCATTCTATGAGAGTTTTGCAACAGTCCCGTGCTTGCATGTCCAAGCCTCTTGTGCCAAAACTTGCCATCCTCTCCTCCAGCAACTAGACATTTTACAATGCCAGATTTGATATCATTAAAGTTGAGAGTGTAAACATTAGCATGTCTATTTCTAGTAAAAATGACCCAACCTATTTTGAGTCAATAATTTTGCACACAGTAGATTAAAAAAGAATAGACATACCTTTATGATGGGTAATTTTGAGTGATTACCTTAGTTGCAAGTATACAACCTTTATCAAGTTATAGTATTTAAGATTATCGATCCCACGAGGAACGGGAAGTAGGAAGAGTTTTGTTCAAGTTTTGGTTCTCAAATTATGCGCATGACAATTAGGAGTTATTCAAATAAAATGAAAGTGAGAAAATGGTGAAAGTGGTGGTGAAGAGGCTAGAGAGAGTGGTTGTGGATTATGTGCAAAAGAGGAGAAAATGAAGTTGAGAATGTGGTTGTGGTTATATGCACATAATAACAAAACTAGGTTTGAGATTATATGCACATGGAGGGAATATGAGATTGAGAGAGAAGTAAAAATCAATGAAATCAAGAATCAAGAATAAAGGAAAATAACAAACAAATGAAAAGTAAGGATAAGAGGAAAATAAAGAAGGTAAAGTATGGAGGATTAATTAAAGATATGAGGAATCTAGAGTAGATCCACTTAGCTTATCTCAATCTCACAAGAATGAGTTGGATTTGTTAGCTAGTTTCAAACAATCTCTAGGGATCCCACAAATATTAGCTCCACACTTAGAAAAGGGTAATTCCCTAGAGGGTTCTAGCCTCAAGGTGAATTAAAGAAAAGAAAAATCTATTCTAGAAAGTAAATACAAGAATTAAATACATTGCATGAAAGTAAATTGCATGAAAGTAAATTGCATGAAATTAAATTGCATGAAAGTAAATCTAAGCTACAAAGCAATTAAATGAACAAGAAAGAAAATGAAAAAGAAATAAAAGGAAAACCAACAACTCGATCTTAATCTAATCCTCCTTTTGGTCCTTGGATTAGAAGAAGAGAAAGGAAATTGAAGGGTGAAAAATTTCATTTATTGTGTAACAAAAGTTACAATTTTGGAAGGTCTTCTCAATTAAGAGTAACCCTCCTCTCCAAATGGAGTTTTACAAAATATTTCACACTCAAAACCCTCAAAGATTCACCCCTATTTATAGCCCAACGGAGTTGATGTGAACCATTGGATCAAACCTAGCCAAAAGGAAGAGAAATCCACCATTAATTCGAATTTGCAAACCGACGGTTGGTCGATCGGTTAGCCAACCGTTAGCCAACCGGTTGGTCAACCGATTGGTTCCCAACCGAATTTGTCTTTTCTTGATTTTTCTTCACGAATTTCTCTTGGATCAATTTGGTATCTTGGGCCTTTGTTTGTCTTCGATTTGGGCTTCAAAATTGGTAGAAATTCAGAGAATTTGAGTCATTTGGGCTTTTATTCATTAATACTTCATTAACCCGCAAATTAAGATAAAACGATTATTAGTGATATCTTTATTCATATAAAATAGGTAATGAGGGTATAAAATGTAATTAAAATGTGATAATCAAATACCCCCACACCTAAACTTTTGCTAGTCCTCTAGCAAAGAAAATAAAAAGAAAATCTAACTCACTTTCAGAGAATCGCGGTTGTATTTAGCGATACAACAAGCCTTTAAACCCCTAGGTTACCCGTGGGCGAGTTGTAGTCTCGTGAGGGTTTGCAGTGAATATACCCACAAAATTCAGTCAACTTGCCAATTTAAAAAGTTAATAAAATAATTAATTCATTTGATATCTTCAAACATTCCAATTGAAGTTGGTTAATACTCAAGAAAACGTTTTATCATAACTCCAATGTAATTTTCTTAAAAAATCCTTCCATTATAGTTATACAAAACCAAGTTTAACTCAATAATTTAATTTAAAAGTTTTGAAAAGAACATGCTAACTCTTTGTTTTAAACAAACTTCAAGTCTTTTAATCCATTTAATTCTTCAAGAACATATACAAATATAAAAACATGGTTAGTATGATTTTTTAAATTTTTTTTACTCTTTATTCCTTGGTGATTTTGTTCTTTTAATCGGCTTTCTAAGTGACATTTAGCGAAGTTTTAAATAATGAATCCCAACCCAATTGGGCTTAGGTCATTAAGCATAGAAATACTCCTCGGGCTTAATTACTCACCAACTTAGGCTTAGTAAAATAGAACCACCAATGATTTTAAGAGAAATTTTTCTTCTTTTGTTAAGTTAGTATAATATATATGTGTGTATATGTATATATATTCTGAACAATATTTGATCAAGACAACTTGAAAAATTATTTTCAACTTTAAGTTAGGCATGCAAAAATTTCATTACTTTAATTAAAAATCTAAGTTAAAACTTAAGTAAAGTATACTACTTTGAAAATTATTTCTTAAGAAATTTATTTGGAGTTATCATAAAAGGTAAACTTGAGTATAGAACTAACTAAGGATTAGAAGACTTAAATTCTATCAAATAGATCAATTATTAATCAACTTTATTAAGTTGGCAAGGACTTTTTTATGAAAAGAGGAAAAAATGACATAAAAAGAAAAAATGGTAAGAAAAAGAGGAAAAAATGACTAAGATAAAGAGCAAAATGACTAATTCCCACAAATATTAGCTCCACACTTAGAAAGGGTAATTCCCTAGAGGGTTCTAGCCTCAAGGTGAATTAAAGAAAAGAAAAATCTATTCTAGAAAGTAAATACAAGAATTAAATACATTGCATGAAAGTAAATTGCATGAAAGTAAATTGCATGAAATTAAATTGCATGAAAGTAAATCTAAGCTACAAAGCAATTAAATGAACAAGAAAGAAAATGAAAAAGAAATAAAAGGAAAACCAACAACTCCTGATCTTAATCTAATCCTCCTTTTGGTCCTTGGATTAGAAGAAGAGAAAGGAAATTGAAGGGGTGAAAATTTCATTTATTGTGTAACAAAAGTTACAATTTTGGAAGGTCTTCAATTAAGAGTAACCCTCCTCTCCAAATGGAGTTTTACAAAATATTTCACACTCAAAACCCTCAAGATTCACCCCTATTTATAGCCTAACGGAGTTGATGTGAACCATTGGATCAAACCTAGCCAAAAGGAAGAGAAATCCACCATTAATTGAATCATTTGCAAACCGTCGGTTGGCGATCGGTTAGCCAACCGTTAGCCAACCGGTTGGCCAACCGTTGGTCAACCGATTGGTTCCCAACCGAATTTGTCTTTTCTTGATTTTTCTTCACGAATTTCTCTTGGATCAATTTGGTATCTTGGGCCTTTGTTTGTCTTCAGATTTGGGCTTAAAAAATTGGTAGAAATTCAGAGAATTTGAGTCATTTGGGCTTTTATTCATTAATACTTCATTAACCCGCAAATTAAGATAAAACGATTATTAGTGATATCTTTATTCATATAAAATAGGTAATGAGGGTATAAAAATATAATTAAAATGTGATAATCAAATACCCCCACACCTAAACTTTTGCTAGTCCTCTAGCAAAGAAAATAAAAAGAAAAATCTAACTCACTTTCTAGAATCACTTGTATTTAGCGATACAACAAGCCTTTAAACCCCTAGGTTACCACGGTGGGCGAGTTGTAGTCTCGTGAGGGTTTGCAAGGAATATACCCACAAAATTCACCAACTTGCCAATTTAAAGAAGTTAATAAAATAATTAATTCATTTGATATCTTCAAACATTCCAATTGAAGTTGGTTAATACTCAAGAAAACGTTTTATCATAACTCCAATGTAATTTTCTTAAAAAATCCTTCCATTATAGTTATACAAAACCAAGTTTAACTCAAAAATTTAATTTAAAAGTTTTGAAAAGAACATGCTAACTCTTTGTTTTAAACAAACTTCAAGTCTTTTAATCCATTTAATTCTTCAAGAACATATACAAATATAACTATATATAAAAACATGGTTAGTATGATTTTTTAAATTATTATTATTTTTTACTCTTTATTCCTTGGTGATTTTGTTCTTTTAATCGGCTTTCTAAGTGACATTTAGCGAAGTTTTGGGCCAATGAATTCCAACCCAATTGGGCTTAGGTCATTAAGCATAGAAATACCTCTGCTTAATTACTCACCAACTTAGGCTTAGTAAAATAGAACCACCAATAATTTTAAGAGAAATTTTTTTTGTTAAGTTAGTATAATATATATATGTGTATATGTATATATATTCTGAACAATATTTGGATCAAGACAACTTGAAAAATTATTTTCAACTCTAAGTTAGGCATGCAAAAATTTCATTACTTTAATTAAAAATCTAAGTTAAAACTTAAGTAAAGTATACTACTTTGAAAATCATTTCTTAAGAAATTTATTTGGAGTTATCATAAAAGGTAAACTTGAGTATAGAACTAACTAAGGATTAGAAGACTTAAATTCTATCAAATAGATCAATTATTAATCAACTCTATTAAGTTGGCAAGGACTTTTTTTAATGAAAAGAGGAAAAAATGACATAAAAAGAAAAAAAATGGTAAGAAAAAGAGGAAAAAATGACTAAGATAAAGATAAAGATAAAATTACTAATCCCCACCCCACACCTAAATTTTGTATTGTCCTCAATGCAAATTCTATTATGCACAAAGTAAAACAGATAAGCATGGAAGCACTTACATTTGTTCTACGACTTCAACAATGATAAAAATTCTGAATTACCTTTGGTATGAGAAGGTGAAGTCAAAAATTTATTCTCTCCTTTTTTTTTTTTTTTTGAATAGAACAAGAAACTCTCACATGAGAGAAGAATAAATTCTTTTATTATTATTGTGGGACAAAAATAAAAATGTAGAATAAAAGATGAAACATGAGAAGCTTATATTCTACATTAAATCCTACCTTATTGCTGAAAATTCTACCCGAAATTTAAAGACTTTCAAGATGATATAATCAATGATGTTCTCAAATTCGAAAATTCCAAGGTTTGCAATGTGTTTTGCAAAGAAATTAAGGTAGGTCTTATTGGTGTTATGCATTTTGAACTTAGATTTTGATTAATGAAAATTTGATATTTTGGTTGCTCTTTCAAAAATCTAAGCTCATCGAAAAGAGTTCTTCAATGTTGCATTCAAGAGGCATGTATTCAATACGCTTCTCATTTTGAAAAATAAAACACGAATTTTTAAGATTTCCAGCCTCATGAAAGATTTTCTCAAAACTAATGTCGATTCATTCTCTACTGCTAAACTTTCTTGGATGTAATTGATTTGAAAGGTGATTATCAATATTATTTCCTGGATTGAAAATATTAAGTTCAGCAATGATTCCCAAAAGACAGCCTTCATGTGACCAGCTTCTACAGCTTGATGAGAGCATTAGAAGTGGCTAAGAACGGTCTTCCTAAGATCACGGGTATCTGTCCTTTGGGATTGGAAGCGGGTTGCGTTTTGGGACTCTGAAATCAACAGGAAAAATGAAGTCTCCAACCTTTATCAATACATCATTATTTCACCCATAGGGACCTTAATGCATCTATCGCCTAATCAAGTGTGCATCTAGTTGGCTTGAGTTTCCGACACCTAGTTGTTGGTAGATCGAATCTGGAAGCAAGTTGACACCGCCCCTAAGTCTAAAAGCCTTATCGATACGAGTAGTACCAATGATACATGGGATGGTAGGACAACACGGATCCTTATGTTTCAATGGTACGTACTTTGAGAGGACTTCACCGATATTGGCGGAGAAAGACTTTCTTTGGAACATTTATTTGCCTCTTTTGGTACATAATTCCTTTAAAAATTTGGCATAAGAAGGAATTTGTTCAATGACATCTAAAGAGGAATGTTGACCTTAACCCGCTTGAAAGTCTCTAGAATTTTCTCCTCCCGAGAGGAGTGCTTCCTAGGCCCGAGTCTATCCTGCAAGGAGCAACCGGTTTAAATTGATTAGACTCGGTTCGTCTGTGCTCCGAGTCATCGAAGGGTGTGATTTCGAGTAGAGATATCGAAGGAGAGAATTTGTTACGGTTCAAGGGTTTCACTTAGAGGCATTCTAACCTGATTATCGACTGTCTACGGCCGTAGTGAATGGATTGCATTCACTTCAGCTTGGTAGGTTGAACTTGATCCCGTGTCCTTCGGGTTGGGCACGGGTTGACTCGGAAAGGTTCCCTTCTCTCTCTCACTCATGGCATTAGCTAGTTGACCAAGTTGGGTTTCTAACCTAGCTATGGCTTGAGTGTTTGAAGTGAGGATTTGCCCGGTTGATTGCATGAAGGAATTCAACGTGTTTGATGTTTGAGTCAATAAGTTTGTGGTCTGTGTAGAGGTTTTAATCAAAGTTTCTAGACCCTTTCCCAGAACATTAAGATGTTTATCATGATCAGCAATTTGAGGAGTGTGACTTGCAGATTGGTGATGAGGAGACTGATTTTGAAATGACAGATTTGGTTGTTGAAAATTGAGAGGAACTGTGTTTCCCCTAGGAAATTGTTGGTTTGAAGAGGGAGTGAAATTTTGATTTCCGGAGTAGTTTCCCTGGTTCCATGCAAAATTGGATGATTTCTCCAACCCGATTGTAGGTTGGAGAAAATGGATCATTAACCTACCGGAATGCGCCGCTTATCCGACCTAGTGGTGACCGGATCCTAAAAGAGGACATTCCTCGAAACATGAGATGGAGACAGACAGCTATGACACCTCGAGGCGTAAACTTGGTTGATTTGAGCTGGAGCTCGTTCTTTGACTTCTAAAGCTTCTAACCTACGCATGATTGTAGCCATCTTTGCTTCAGAGGCTATGTTCGTTTCTAAGGAAAGACTGTAGACAGTCAAAAAATCCTCTAGGCGAGGGTCACGAGCACCCTAGTTGTTAAAGCTTCAAGGCGAGGCTCGCTGGTAAGGCGAGGCTAGACCATACAAACTTCAAAACGAGACTCGTCAAGACGAGGCTCGACCTCAACACGAGGTTCTCACGAGGAGCGGAGTTGAATCATAACACGAGGCTCGCACGAGAAACGAAGCTCAACAATCATATGATGAGATTCGCCCCCAACACTTAAGTTTGACGAGGCTCGCCTACAGTATCAAAGTTTGGCGAGGCTCGCCCACAACTTCAAAATTTGGCGAAGTTCTCCATTCAGACGAGGTTCGCCAAGCAGCGAAGCCCTCTTGTCAGACGAGGTTCGCCAAGCAAATAAGCCCTCTTGTCGACGAGGTTCGCCTACAGCAGTGAACCTCGCCATTCAACCGAGGTTCGCCTACAGCAGTGAACCTCGACATTCAACCGAGGTTCGCCTACAGCAGTTAGCCTCGACATCCAAATGAGGTTCGCCACGTAGCGAAGCTCGCCATCCAACCATTTCATACAAGGTTCGCCACAAAGAAATAAGCTTACTATCCAACCAAAATGCATAAATGCATCCAGCCGAGGTTCGCCAAGCAGCGAAGCTCGTTAGCAAACCGAAGTTCACCCAAGTAGCGAACCTCGTCATTCAATCAAGGTTCAGCGCCAGTCAATGAAGAGCGAAGCTCGTCATTTAACGAAGCTCGCAGCTCGCCATAACAGCAAAGCCAACGGCCACGAAGGCCACGAAAGCCACGATAACCACGTGGGTTAAATGGTGGGCATCGATTCGCCCACTAACCCACGCTTCCACAATTTTAGCATGATGGTTACATGCTTAAGGCCCAATAAATAGCCGTGGCGGCTATTAGGAAGGGACTTTTGGAACTTTGGGAAAACCCAAAGACTTGCGCAAGAGAGATTGAGTTCTTCATCAATCATCAACAACCTTGTGCCGATCGCCAACGAAAGCGGATCTCTACGCGGAGCATTGAGTGAAGCCTTCTTTCGCCACCAAGAACCCATACAAAGAGGAGTCAAATCAACCTCCTCTTCCTCTCAGAATCGAGAGTGTGATTGTAATCTTTTTCTCAAAGTCAATCAAACAAAACTTTTTCGACTCTACGTAAGATGGCGACCACGATGGGAGCAACCGCTCATTCTCGGATTTAACCGGTGGTGGCTAATCGGACAAGGTTGCGGTTGGAACCGAGGTTCAAACCTTGGTCATCGAATTTGATCAAAGTAAGTACGAGGAATTTCTTTCCTCCGGGCATCTAGCCCGGTGAAGACACGCAGTGTCGCCGAAGTCTCAGATGAGACTTCAGCCCCGTGGCTTCGCTGAATCCTCTCGAGTGAACCTCGACAATCACCTCTCTCTCAAAGACAAGGCTTCAAAAGTCAACCAGGGCTAAGAAATGGGTGGTTAAGCAACCCAAGTCCACTTCGATGATGTTAGCCAAGTTTTGGCTTCGGCGAGCCTCGCCTCGCTCGTGAGAAGACCGGACCTTCTAATGGTCCACTCTCGAGGCGTGCGGACAGCGTCGGCTGAGAACCAAGCTTCGCCGGCGTGCTCGAGCTTTGGTCTCGTTGGACGGATTCCACTATCGTCCAAGAAAATAAACGAACCTCGTCATCATCGGGGGTTCATTCAAAACAAGACGGCGGTCGCCTAATCGCGAACCTCGCCTACAAGACTAACGCCGCTTCCCGCCGCGAGCCTAGCCCATTGGCGAACCTCGTTTGAATGGCGAACCTCGTTTGAATGGCGAACCTCGTTTGAATGGCGAACCTCGTTTGAATGGCGAACCTCGTTTGAATGGCGAACCTCGTTTGAATGGCGAACCTCGTTTGAATGGCGAACCTCGTTTGAATGGCGAACCTCGTTTGAATGGCGAACCTCGTTTGAATGGCGAACCTCGTTTGAATGGCGAACCTCGTTTGAATGGCGAACCTCGTTTGAATGGCGAACCTCGTTTGAATGGCGAACCTCGTTTGAATGGCGAACCTCGCCAAAGAACATGAGGTCCCCTTTAAAAGGGATGAACCTCGTCCAAACAATGAGCTTCGCCAACATGAGGTCTCCTCTAGACAGATCTAACTCTAACAAATAACCTCGCCAAAATCAAAGGAAATGGCAACCTCGCCAGGTTCGCCAAACTCGATCCAGGAAGCCTCTCTCATATGAGGCTCGTCTTTCAGAATCAATTGGGGGTACACCCACTATTGATCTCCGTGATTACCTCACTCGCAAACGTGATGCTAGTCATATGCAATCTCATTGTTGCTGTGAGAAGCTTATTTCGGCGATGCGCGCCCAATGTTCATCGACGACGCTTTCGCTTTTGAGCGGTTGTCCGACCACAACCGCATCGGCGATTCCACCATAAAAAGCGGGCAACCCACGATGGTCATGGAGTGACTATCAACATGGTTGGGAGAGGCAGGAGCAAGACCCCAACAGGAAGTCCGGAGTCGTCGGACCCCGAATATTCCCCAGGGTTACGAGGTGCGTTAATCAATAGCCAAGGCGCCTATAGAAGCACCCGTCTTCGTACCGGAGCGTCAATCCCGTTTGACTATAGCCAATTGGCTGGGGGTACTTCTGAAGAGCATGAGAACTCTGGCATTGCTACGTCTCAACCTTCGAACACTGATTTCAGTGACCAGGCCAGTGTCCTCATGGCCGAACGAGAGGAAGAGATGACACGAAGAATAGAAGAGCAACAAGCTACTATTCTTGCACAACAAGAATCTATCAGGCGTTTAGAGATGATGATGGAGAAACTTGTGGGCAAGAAAAAGATGGACGAAGGAGGATCCAAATCGAAGCAAGAAGACTACGAGAGGAATCACGATGTCCATTCGATGTCATCTGAAGCGGAATCGAACCCGCGTACAAAAGAGCAAGATCATGTGTTGCGGGATTTCCAAAAGCAGCTGGATGCTTTGAAACTCCAAGGACAATCTAAGGAGCTGGGGGTGGCGAGGCCATATCCTATAGAATGGGACGATGTCCCATATCCTCCGAAATTCAAGCCGCTTAATCCTGGTGCAGGTCGACGGAAAAAGTTCTCCGTCACAACACATCTACTACTTCCAAGCGAACCGGGCATATAACGGTAATGATCCTATTATGACCCGATTATTCATTAGCACTCTTAAGGAGTCGCCGAGTGGTTCCGGGTTAGAGCCCGGTTCTATCAACTCTTGGAAAGATCTCGCAAAGACTCTTTATGGCCCGATTTTTCGATGATGACACCGAGGTGTCTATGGCCACTTTGCTGGTCAAAAGCAAAAACGGAGTCCGCCAAGACGCTCGCTGCCGATTCGACTGTCTTTGCACTCCGGGACCAGGCCTCGAGGCGACATTCATCGGATGTGCAGAGCCAACCTCTCGATCAACATACTTTCTAAGATGGGTGCGGTTGAGGCATACTCTTGGAAAGAATTGGTGAGGCAAGGCTAACAAGTTGAAAACATGATTAAGAAGATCGAGGCAGAGGAACCTCGGGACTCGTCCTAAAAGGGGTAACCGTAATAATTTTACTCCTCAAAAGCAATCGAAGGGGAAGGAGACTCTAGTGGAAGCCCAACCTACTTCAAGATCCTTCAAGCGTAAATCAAACGCTTCGACATACCGCCCTCGAAGAAGTATGATTTTAAGGATGACCAGTTATCCTAATCCTCAAAACTTTACTTAAAATGAACAAGATCACGCTCGAAATAAAGAAGCCGAGGAAGCTTCAAGGACGGATGATCCAAAATATCAGATGTACCATCGAATGGTACACCATCCGACGGGGTCATGTTACATATTGAAGGACAAGATCCAGGTCTTGCTAGAAGCAGGTGTTATGACTCTGCGGGAGGATCAAAAGAAGGTGTCTGCAAACATGGTCGCCCTCCAATTTGGCGATTTTGCGGAATTCCAAGTGCAGGACGGTGTAAAACCGATCCATCAGCGAAGCCAAAGTTGTGAACTTTGATCTCCGGCGGGAAGCACAAGGTATGGTCCCTTACACTACGCCGAAAGGCGAAATTATGTGGGTTCATCCTGACTTGTTATCAGATGAACAATGGACTTCTTCAAAGTCGAAAGGGAAGTCTTGTAACGCCACCTCTGCTGCGCCGGAAAAGGAGCGAGTCAATGACTCTACCGAGCAACAAACCGCCCCGGTCGCACATCCTGTACCAGCGTTGGCCACAGAAGAGTTCCTAAGGGAGTACCCCGAAAACGCCCATGAAAAAGGAGCCAGCCAGGGTCCAAGACAAGGGAGATCCGCTACAACAAAGCACTCGGGAAGGACATGCACGAAATTTGAAGGCCCTTTCGGTTCGGCGTGTTAGCCCAACTCTCCAACATCCCTACGAATTACTTTATTTGAGCTCTTGCGTCTCTCTCAATCTACCGAGAAGCTCGCAGAAGCGCCGGATAATGAAGCGTTCCTCGCTCATTTCCCAGAAAGGACAACAGAAGTTTGTGCCCAATGTCATCAGGTCTTCAAAGGGCCAATACCTTGCATTACTTTTTCATCAGAGGACATGCAAGTGAAGAACCCAAAGCACGATAGGCCGTTGTACTTCACTGGCTATATCGGATCTGTCCGAATCAACCGAGCTCAAGTTGACCCGGGATCTGCATTGAGTATCATCCCATTGAGAATTATACAACATCTTGGGATACCACGACCGTTAGCAACAACCGACTACCATCTACGGCTTCAATGCTACAAATTCTCGTCCCTTGGGCAAGATCAAACTCAAATGCCAAATAGGAGACTTGAAGACAGATGTTACCTGCTATGTCATCGACGCGGATACATCTTACAATTTGCTCTTGGGTCGACCCTGGATCCATGAAAATTTGATCGTCCCATCTACGTTGCATCAATGCATGAAGTATGTAGATGAAGAAGGGATGGTTAAAACATTGGTCGCGGAAAGGCAACCATTCAAAGGTGTGGAGAATTATTTTACGGATTCCGTCCACTACCTTGAGGAAGGCCAAACCGATGAACCACAGATCGAGGACTATGACAGCGGAAGTGAAGCTGACATAGAGTCCGAACAAGGTGTTGTTTTCAATGATGTAAAACCCTTTGTAATCGATCTGAATGATCCTGATGACGACATAGTCGATTTTAATGAAAATTATGATTTAGCTTACGCACCGGGTGTTAAAAGTCATACTGACCTGATGTCAGAAATTCTTCCACGGTTGTATGCTGAACCTGCATTGCACATGCCCATTCAGTCGTCATTTATGACAACTCAAAGGCACTTTAATTCTTCACAAGCGGTTTTTGTGATACCGTCCCGGAATAATGGTCAGAAAGACATTATCTTTGGGCAGGTCAACAAACCATTGCAAGCTGAGGTGGAACAACCCCAAGCAAAAGAAAAAGAACCCCAATTTTCATATTTCTCGCCGACGGCGCAACATCTGATGAAGAAAATGGGATATGACTTCCTTCACAAAGAAGGGCTAAACTACGGAAAAGGTATCAAAACGCCGATCCGATCTGCTTATGTCCCGGAAGGCCAGCCTGATGATTACTATCATAAAACTCGTAAAGGGTTGGGATATGAGTCACCGCACTCATGGCATGTTATGACTGAGGGTGAGTCAGATCACTCATCTTCTGAAGCAACTTCCTGGGATTCTGACGTCAGTATAGGACATGAATTTAAGTCCTTGATGGTCAATATGACCTCAGCTGATCCAATAGAGATCCAAGAAGATGATCTCTTACCGCTATTGGAAGATCCAATGAGTCAACAGCTGGGAATGCAATGGGAACATCGTTTTGAACAACGGGAACCACCCACTGATGACAAAATAATCCAAATAAATATGGGGGACGAATCTAATCCAAAACCCATATTCATAAGTGATAGTTTGACGGCTGAAGAAAAGGAGAGCCTTATCGCTTTGGTACAGGAATATATCGATGTCTTCGCATGGAGTTATGAAGATATGCCGGGTTTAGACCCTCAAGTGGCCATGCATCGCCTTAACATTAAGCCGAGCTAAACACGTTAAACAACAACAATGACGATTTTCCCTCAGTCATGAAAGCCATCGAAAGAAATCGAGAAGCCGATCAAGGTGGTTCATCCGAAGTGCAAAGATCCCGACCGGGTAGCAAATATAGTACCCGTGGTAAAGAAAACGACAGATCCGACCGCGGCGCTGATTACCGAGACGTAAATGCGCATATCCGAAAGACGATTTTCCCTCTACCAATTACGGACATTATCATCGACAACACATGTGGATTCGAGAGGATGTCTTTATGGATGGCTTCGTGGTACAATCGATCAAAATGCATCCCGATGACGAAAAGCACACCGCTTTCCGAACACCGTCTGGAATATACTGTTATACAGTTATGCCTTTCGGCTTGAAGAACACGGGGGCTACATACCAACGTGCCATGACCACTATTTTCCGAAAACATTTACGAAAAATAGTGGAATGCTACGTAGACGATTTAGTAGTTAAGAGTCGTCACAAAGGTGATCACTTGCATGACTTGAAGACAACATTCGAGATAATGCGGGCACATCAGTTGAAGATGAACCCAACCAAGTCTTTTCTGGGGATGTCTAGTGGCAAGTTTCTAGGGTTCGTGGTCACAGCAGATGGTATACGTCTCGACCCGAACAAGATCAAAGCTATCCAGGAACTTCCACCTCCTAGAAGCCTTAGGGAGCTTCGTGGTCTCCAAGGGCGTTTGGCTTACATTCGCAGATTCATTTCCAATTTGTCAGGGAAATGTCAACCATTCTCGAAGCTCATGAAGAAAGGTGTATCGTTCGTTTGGGATGAAGATTGCCTAAGGCATTCAAGAGATCAAAACATATCTTTCTAATCCCCGTGTTAGTTGCACCTAAATCGGAAAGCCCTTCGATTTACATCCGCTACGAGTATGCGCAAGGTGTCTTTTAGCACAGACGATGACAATGGCCACGAGCAGTGATCTATTACCTCGGTAGGGCCGGGGCGAATATCGATATCCTCCCATTCGAAGGAATGTTTGGCTTTGGTCTTCGCCATCCAAAAGATGCGCACTATCTCGACGACTATACATGTCATATCCAAAATTGACCCTATCACGGGTATTCATGACCCACCGCACGTTGAATGGTCGAATGGCTAGATGGGCATTGTTATTATCTCAGTACGACATTCACTTTAAACCTCAGAAGGCGATGAAGGGTCAAGCTGTGTGTGATCTTATGGCTAACCACCCATTGAAAGGGAAAGTCAAATTATATCAAGACATGCCTGATGAACCTTATGAAGCTAATCTGGTCTCTAAGGAACAGGTATGGCAGTTGTTCTTTGACGGAGCCGCGAGAGCGACCCATGACGGCCCCGTTGTAGCCGGAGTGGGGGTAGTACTGATATCTCCCCAAAACCACGTGATACCACGAGCTGTGTCGCTATCAGAACCATGTACCAATAACGAAAGCGTAGTACAATGCTATTGATTGGTCTCGACATAGCCAAACATATAGGTGTGAAACATCTTGAAGCATTTGGGGATTCACAGCTAATCGTTAAACAACTAAGAGGAGAGTATGAAGTCAGGCACGAGGACCTTATCCCTCATCATGCAGCTGCCATAGCTTTAGCTGACTCCTTTGAAAGCTTTTACATTGATCATGTACCCCGTTTGCAAAATACTTATGCGATGCACCGGCGCTCTTGCGCCTACGCTTAGCCCCGCCGAGAATGCTACTCGCCAGCCTTAGTGTGTCTAGTCGGCAACTATTTCGACCAAAATATGCTGCATCCAAGCAAATAAGACTAACCTAAGTAATTTGAAGCACGACCGGGTTCTCGATCATCGATTATGTCTTGCATGGGATATTACCCAAGACATAAAAGAAAGAGAGTCAATTCGTCGGCGAGCATCAAGATTTTACTATGATTCCCAATTCTGAGACTTTGTATAGAAGGTCATATGATGGGTTACCGCTCGATGTCCGCCAACTAAGGAAGCAGAGCAAGTCTTGAAAGAAGCTCATGACGGTGTTTGTGGAGCACACCGGCCGGACCTAAATTATGGGATTGGCTGCGTAGACTCGGTTATTATTGGCCGACAATGGTAAGGGATGCCGTGGCCCACGCTAAACGATGCCATGCATGCCAAATACATGCTAATTACCTTCACCAACCACCGGAACACTTGCATCCTACCGCCACGTCCTGGCCATTTGAAACGTGGGGAATGGATATTGTTGGTCCCATCTCTCCACCTTCTTCAAAAGGACACTGTTTCATATTGGCGATAACCGACTATTTCTCAAAATGGGCGGAAGCTATTCCATTGAGAATGGTCAAGACTACTGATGTGATCAAATTTGTCAAACATCACGTCATATACCGATATGGTGTGCCAAGGCAGATTGTCCACGACAATGGTCCACAATTTGTCGATCCAGCTTTCCGCGATTACGTGATAAATTCGAATCGAATTTAGCATCAACGACTTATTATCTGCGGCAAGCGGACAAGTGAAGCTTTTAATAAGACGATCATCAAGATCCTCACCAAGATGGTCTCTTCAAATAAGAAGGATTGGGATGATAAGTTGGGACAAAGCTTGTGGGCTTACCGTACAACGGTTCGCACACCAACGGGTACCACCCCATATGCTTTAGTTTATGGTTGTGAAGCTATTTTACCGATGGAGATTCAAATTCGCCACTACGAGTAGCATTAAACACCGGAATGACGATCGAAGAAAATCATCGCCGACTTTGAAGAACTTGAAATGCCGGATGAAAACGACATGTGCTCAACAAAGATATCGAAATGCACTGCACCGATTTCTAAAGCATTTGACAAAAAGTCCGATGTCGTATTTTCAAGGAAGGCGACCTCGTACTCGCTGTCCGACGCCCAATGATTTTGAATTCTAAAAAGAAAGGGAAATTCGAACCAAAATGGGAAGGACCATTCGTAGTGGAGTCGGTCTACTCGAATGGAGCGTACCGCCTAACCAATCAAGAAGGCGACAAAATCATGATGCCTATCAATGGTAAGTTTCTGAAGAAATATTACCCCTAGTCAATTATCTTATCGTTTCTAAGTATTGACTTACCAAGTCAATATTTTATCTTTACGATATCCACCTTTGGCCTACCAAGTGATGCGCCAATATTCTAATTCTCCGACGTTTGTTATTCATACCGAATGATGTTCGTCATCCCTTATGGGCTTACTCAACGATGAGCTAATGTTTCAATTCCCCGTGAACAACGGCTGTCACCTAATTTTGATTTATCGAATGATGTGTCTTCATGATAATCACTGTTGTTATACTCTCACGTCACTGAACAACTTGATTGCTTTTTGATCACAGTCGTTATACTTCTACGTCACTGAACGACCTGATCGTTTCCATATCGCCACTTGTCTAAATAACTTTAGGTTAGAAAGTGATTAATTAAGCAATATACCCTTATCAACTCCCTCACCAAATAGTGGCCTACTATGCGATGTGCTCCTATTCCAATTGTAGTCGTTATACTCTTATGTCACTGAACGACTTGACTATTCCCACATGATCATTCCTTTAAGCGATTACGTTTGTAATCCCTGTTGTTATACTTTCATGTCATCAACAACTTGATTGCTTTTTGATCACAATCGTTATACTTTTATGTCACTGAACGATTCGATCACAACTTTCACACTATCTTATTCCTGGTAGTAGCCTACCATGCAATTTACCTTTATTCCAATCATAGTCGTTATACTCTCATGTCAATGAACGACTTGACTATTCCCACATGATCATTCCTTTAAGCGATTACGTTTGTAATCCCTGTTGTTATACTTTCATGTCATCAACAACTCGATTACTTTTTGATCACAATCGTTATACTTTTATGTCACTGAACGATTCGATCATCCTCATATCATTTTATTCCTATTAATGACCTACTAGGCAATTTGCCTTTATCTTTTAATTCAACGCCTTGAACGGCTAAGGATAGAGGGGAGATTTTAGCATTAAGCCTAAAAGAACCTCCTCGAAAACTCATCATACTGAGGGGAAAAGTATGGCTAGTCCAGCCAAACCAAGAATCGTAAAGACATATCAAGTCCGTTGATAGCTGGGAGTTTGCTAAAAATTCCAGATTGCAAATGCAAAGTGCGCAACAAAATTTTGAGTGAACACAAAAAAATGGAATTTTATTCATCATGTAGTTAAAGATGTACATGAATTACAAGTTCCCAAGAGTTTGGCGGATCTCGGAAGCAATCTTGACCATAGTTTCCTTGTGAGCGACTTTGATCTCCTCCGTCGCCTGTTTATGAAGATCGCCGCCGAAGTACGTGCATTTGGCTCACGCAGCCGCTTAGCCCTTCGGATCATTAGATTCAGCTTCCACCACGGCCTCGTGCCGCGACATTGGGCTATCGAGTCCGATGTTTCAAGAGTACCGCTAGCCCACTTTCTGCCTCCGCCAATTTTGCCTGAATGTCAATGAGTGCAGCCCTGCAGGAGTCAACCAGGAGTTGTTGGTTACGCTCGGTGCTAGCAACCCTTTTCTTTTCATCATACAGAGTCGCGGCCGTCTCAAAAAGCGATCAATACTCGCTTCTTTTCGAGTACTTGGCGTTGGAGCTCAAATTGAGTATCATCTCTTATTCTTCTAAGCCGCATGGCACGATCCTCAATCATAGAATGAAGAGGCTGGTCCATTTGTCTTTGCCATTTGTTGAAAAGGGTCTCACTGCACTGATAGGTTTGGTAAGGCAACAGAGTCAGAAGCTGGTCGCTCGCATCACATCCGTGAGGGGTTCCAAAACAGCCTTGATTCCAAAGAAAGTCCCCACCACGCCCAACACTTGAGCAGGAGATTCTTTTAGGATGGTGAGGAAATTATGGCGAATCATAGATACCCCGTAGTCTTTCGACAAGTCAAAAGAAGAGGGGGTACCAGCAGAAGGATTTAAGCCCGACGGACAAGCCGAGGACGGGATTGGCAGGACATCAATTGAAGGGGTGGTGGCGACAGTCAAAGCCAATGGGGTCTCAGGCACAACCGCCAGGATTGTCAGATCGCCTTGAGTCCCGGTTCGACTGAAACAGCAAAGAACCACCGGAGACTCTTCAGCATCATCAAGCATACTCTTGGCAGCATCGAGGGCCTTCAGTAATGGGGCGCAAGGCGGCAGCTTCAATCAAGGCTTCTCTCCTCACCCGCTTGACTACACGCTTGGACCGAGGGGGCCCTGGTCTTTTAGATCCTTGATTTGTTGGCACCAAAGCTTGGCTTCCTCCAGGCTCTGAAGTGTGGGTGGCTTCTTGGGGCACAGCTCCAACAGACTGGGCGAGGTAGAGCTTTCAAGAGGATCTTCTGGAATAGGTTCCGATGGTTCTCCAAAAGGAGCGAAATCTCTAGGTGCCTCTGATACAGGTTCAACCCCGGGAGTTTCTTCAACACCAGCAGAAGAAGGCATGTTGCTACCGTACTCATCTAGAGCTTCATCTATATCCGTCTGGGTCTCATGTGGGCCGGGTTGACGGATGGCTCCCGGGTCCCATGAGGGTCGGATTGGCGTGAGGGCTCCACACCAACTTGGGGTTTAGCAGTCCAAAGATCCGCCTCGGCTGCAAATACTCCTTTAGTCCCTAATGCGCCTCGCTGAAGTCCGCCTTCCTATAACGCCCCGAATCAATCGTAGCCCGTAAGAATTGATGTTGAAGCACGGAATTTGGCGTTTGCCATGCAATGCCACTTGCAATACGCGAACGCCGTCCGATTGAGGGTCTCGCTATGAAGAGAAAACGAGCACCTCGCAAAGAACGGCCCGCATCAAGCCCCGCTCCCACGACTAAGCCGCACCGCCGGATCAGAATTGAGAACCGATTACCAACGCATGCTGATCATACCCAAACCGACGCAAAGCGATTGTGGTAGATAAGGCTCCAATACGCATATAGGACCAAAGCGGAAGATAAAATACCCCTACGGATGCTCATGAGCCATAGGAAGCGACAAGTGACAAAGTGGTATAACCACGAGCATTAGGTTCATCCACCAAAGCTTGTCCATAGTCGACTCCGTGAAAATGAGGAAGGCACCGCTAAAAGAATAACTCTTATAGTCCCTGAGAGCTACCGCGACCGAAGCCATGTAATGTTTGGTCCAATCGACGCTCTCTAGCCTCGGATGAAAGGAGTGATTTGTCCTTCTATAGGAGCGTAAGGTGTACCCATGAGAGTAGGGCGGTGCATGACTAACCACGCCATAAGATAGGCGTCACGGTAATTCCACCCTTGGGTTCTCAGCCATGGCGAAGGTATAGCAAAGACGCCGCAATCCGTAGTGAATACGGGCAATCATGGCGGGAAGAAGTGCATACCGACGCCCGCGGTGCTAAGCAAACAAAGAAGGAAAATCACCTCAGTCCTAATGAATCAAAGGCTGCCGTGAGACTACGATGTGTTTAAGCCACAACATGAGGTAGCCTGCTAGCACCGCTTTGGAAGAAATCGGCTCCCCGCTCTGATAAATATAAGTGTCAAACGTCGTCCTTGCCGGGAAGCCATGCTCGTCTCAGGAAGTCACATAAGAAAGTGGAAGGTTGTCAAGCACAAGCCGTGACAATTTACGCCTCAAGAGGACCTGTGGGCACCACAATACCTTCCTTATCATCCAACCCTTCAAAGAGGTAGTGGGCCCAAATATTATGACTAATGAACTTTTCCCCCTTCTTATCAGCACGGCCGTGCCTACATGTGCAAATATAATAGTGGCACATCACTTCCCAATAGGTCTCCACTACTTGGGGTGATCTTTTTCCAACCGCCTCTTTATACCCCGATGTACTCCTCAGACGGATACCGCCATGAGGTAGCCCGAAACCTCGGCCATCTCGTGCAAGGCAATCCCCACTGCCAGATGGAGTGAAGAAGGTATGAGTATCAGGATTATACAATTCCAAAATCCCAAAGAACTGTTGAGAATTGTTCCGCAAGCCCAGTTGAGTTGCCCTGATAGGAGCCCTAAGGCCAAACCTCTCCAATTCATCACGATACTCTTCTAGAATGTATTCAAGGATGCGAGGCCACCATTGCGAAGAACCCCATCGAGACCAACCAGAGTCCGAAATCCTTGGCGGGAATTGCCCCTCCGCCTTATGGAAAGCACGACCAAAAGTGTTGGCGCTGACGGTGATTCGCCAACAGAAGCTCCCTCGGAAAAGCCGGGTTGTAGACCAGTTACATGATGACCATGGCGGTCCACCTGTGCACCACCCCGAGAGAAGTGACCACACATCACTCCATCTTGAGTAGGGGTTAGATCCCAATTCATCTTCCGAGGATTAGAAGCGGCTCTTAAGGAGGTCAGTGAGCAATCCCGTTCCATTGCGGGCAAGAACATGTAGCGTGAGTTCACCACTCGGAGCCACTTGTACGAACCCAAGTCCAACAGATCTGGATCTTCAGTATCATCTCCAAACAGAAAGACAGGCTTTGCGATCTGGTCCCGGTTAACAGACTCCAAAGGGGCATCCGTAATCCAACGCCTGAAAGTGGATGTTGAAGGTTCAGAAAGAAGTCTCAACTCCTCTTCGCCTGGCCCACAAATGCGTGAACGCTCACGAGAGGGAGAGGAAATCGTTCGCCTCTTGAGCACCATTTGCTCGAAGAACCCCATTGAGGAATGGGGTAGAAGGATGCTCAACTACGCAAAAGAAAAGAGAAGAAGAAGTTAGTCTCGAGGTTTAAATCGCCACTTCAAAAGGACAAAGTCACTCAAGAGCTTAACCTCGCCAAACGAGGCTCATCCAACAAGAAAGCGAGCCTCGCCAAACGAGGCTCATCCAACAAGAAAGCGAGCCTCGCCAAACGAGGCTCATCCAACAAGAAAGCGAGCCTCGCCAAACGAGGCTCATCCAACAAGAAAGCGAGCCTCGCCAAACGAGGCTCATCCAACAAGAAAGCGAGCCTCGCCAAACGAGGCTCATCCAACAAGAAAGCGAGCCTCGCCAAACGAGGCTCATCCAACAAGAAAGCGAGCCTCGCCAAACGACTCATCTTCCGTAAAACGAGCCTCGCCAAACGAGGCTCATCAAACAAGAAAGCGAGCCTCGCCAAACGAGACTCATCCAACAAGAAAGCGAGCCTCGCCAAACGAGACTCACCAAACAAGAAGGCGAGCCTCGCCAAACGAGCTTCATCTAAAATAATCAAACCTCGCCAAACAGGCGAGTTTCAAAACAGAGACCCTATGGGGATCTGGGAGATCAAGAACCTCGATGAGGTTTATCAAGCCAAATGAGGCAAGCCTCATCAAAACCGCTGGCGCAGTTAGAAAGATATGATCTTGGAGAGCAATCTCATCTCCAGAGTGAAAATCAAGTCGTAAAATTAACTCTACGGCAGATCTTAAAAGTCATGTTTTGGCGAGCGATGCTCTTACGCCTTTTACCTGTGAAAGCGGACGGCGGTGGAGCAGAGCCAGAAGTCCCAACGGGCTTTTTGCCTTTGCCAGTAGCGATTTTGGGGGCCATTGCTTCGAGCGTCAAGGAAAATTTCGGTGATCTAGATTGGTGGCTTGAGGAAGATGAGCAGTGGGGGGGCTTTCTGCGGCCTTTCGCTGTCATATATAGGGTCTCGAAGAACCCAACTGACGGCCGAGATATACGGCCCAGATCTCTCACGAGATCATCGATGCGAGATCTGCGGACGAGATCTGGGGATGTGACAAGTCACTCGAAAGGGGTCTAATCCCTAATTTGCCACGTGGATGCGGATTTAAAGAGAAATCGGAAACGAAACGGCAAGGGTCGGTGAGTGCGAGGTTCGTGGCCTTGCCCTCATATCTGAACTCCTGGCGAGGTTGGCGTGCGAAGTTCGCCAATAGCTGTTAGAAAAATTCAAAGTATTCCAGACCCCACACAACCTGATTCAAGTCTGAAAACTTTGAAGGGGGTCTTGTAGACAGTCAAAAAATCCTCTAGGCGAGGGTCACGAGCACCCTAGTTGTTAAAGCTTCAAGGCGAGGCTCGCTGGTAGGGCGAGGCTAGACCATACAAACTTCAAAACGAGACTCGTCAAACGAGGCTCATCCAACAAGAAAGCGAGACTCGCCAAACGAGGCTCATCCAACAAGAAAGCGAGACTCGCCAAACGAGGCTCATCCAACAAGAAAGCGAGACTCGCCAAACGAGGCTCATCCAACAAGAAAGCGAGACTCGCCAAACGAGGCTCATCCAACAAGAAAGCGAGACTCGCCAAACGAGGCTCATCCAACAAGAAAGCGAGACTCGCCAAACGAGGCTCATCCAACAAGAAAGCGAGACTCGCCAAACGAGGCTCATCCAACAAGAAAGCGAGACTCGCCAAACGAGGCTCATCCAACAAGAAAGCGAGCCTCGCCAAACGAGGCTCATCCAACAAGAAAGCGAGACTCGCCAAACGAGGCTCATCCAACAAGAAAGCGAGCCTCGCCAAACGAGGCTCATCCAACAAGAAAGCGAGACTCGCCAAACGAGGCTCATCCAACAAGAAAGCGAGACTCGCCAAACGAGGCTCATCCAACAAGAAAGCGAGACTCGCCAAACGAGGCTCATCCAACAAGAAAGCGAGCCTCGCCAAACGAGGCTCATCCAACAAGAAAGCGAGACTCGCCAAACGAGGCTCATCCAACAAGAAAGCGAGCCTCGCCAAACGAGGCTCATCCAACAAGAAAGCGAGACTCGCCAAACGAGGCTCATCCAACAAGAAAGCGAGACTCGCCAAACGAGGCTCATCCAACAAGAAAGCGAGCCTCGCCAAACGAGGCTCATCCAACAAGAAAGCGAGCCTCGCCAAACGAGGCTCATCCAACAAGAAAGCGAGACTCGCCAAACGAGGCTCATCCAACAAGAAAGCGAGCCTCGCCAAACGAGGCTCATCCAACAAGAAAGCGAGACTCGCCAAACGAGGCTCATCCAACAAGAAAGCGAGCCTCGCCAAACGAGGCTCATCCAACAAGAAAGCGAGACTCGCCAAACGAGGCTCATCCAACAAGAAAGCGAGACTCGCCAAACGAGGCTCATCCAACAAGAAAGCGAGCCTCGCCAAACGAGGCTCATCCAACAAGAAAGCGAGACTCGCCAAACGAGGCTCATCCAACAAGAAAGCGAGCCTCGCCAAACGAGGCTCATCCAACAAGAAAGCGAGACTCGCCAAACGAGGCTCATCCAACAAGAAAGCGAGCCTCGCCAAACGAGGCTCATCCAACAAGAAAGCGAGCCTCGCCAAACGAGGCTCATCCAACAAGAAAGCGAGCCTCGCCAAACGAGGCTCATCCAACAAGAAAGCGAGACTCGCCAAACGAGGCTCATCCAACAAGAAAGCGAGCCTCGCCATTCAACCGAGGTTCGCCTACAGCAGTGAACCTCGACATTCAACCGAGGTTCGCCTACAGCAGTTAGCCTCGACATCCAAATGAGGTTCGCCACGTAGCGAAGCTCGCCATCCAACCATTTCATACAAGGTTCGCCTACAGCAGCGAAGCTTACTATCCAACCAAAATGCATAAATGCATCCAGCCGAGGTTCGCCAAGCAGCGAAGCTCGTTAGCAAACCGAAGTTCACCCAAGTAGCGAACCTCGTCATTCAATCAAGGTTCAGCGCCAGTCAATGAAGAGCGAAGCTCGTCATTTAACGAAGCTCGCAGCTCGCCATAACAGCAAAGCCAACGGCCACGAAGGCCACGAAAGCCACGATAACCACGTGGGTTAAATGGTGGGCATCAGTTACGCCCACTAACCCACGTTTCCACAATTTTAGCATGATGGTTACATGCTTAAGGCCCAATAAATAGCCGTGAGCAGCTATTAGGAAGGGACTTTTGGAACTTTTGGGAAAACCCAGTACTTGCACGCAAGAGAGATTGAGTTCTTCATCAATCATCAACAACCTTGTGCTGATCGTCAACGGAAAGCGGATCTCTACGTGAGCATTGAGTGAAGCCTTCTTTCGCCACCAAGAACCCATACAAAAGAGGAGTCAAATCAACCTCCTCTTCCTCTGTAATCGAGAGAGTGTGATTGTAATCTTTTTTCTCAAAGTCAATCAAACAAAACTTTTTCGACTCTACAAAGACCACTGATTTTGGGTTGGGAAACTGAGGAAACATGGTCATCACAATGTTCCCACTGCATGGTTTTCTCAGATAAACTCTCTAAAAAGTCCCAAGCTTCATCTGCATTTTTCTTCATGAAATCCCCTTGACACATTGACTCTAAGGAAGTTTTTGAAGAATAATCCAATCCTTCATAAATGATTTGGCATAATCGCCACTTTTCAAGACCATGGTGAGGACATTGGATAAGAAGATCTTTGAATTTATCAAAATACTTTCAAAAAGGTTCTCCGGGACAATTTTAAAATTTTGAATCTTGTTTCTAAGCTTGACCGCTTTGTGGATGGGAAAGAATTTTTCGAAAAACTTTTACAAATTCACCCGTGTTGAGATGGAATCGTGGGCAAGCTATCTGACCATTTTTGGCTTTGTCCTTAAGGGCAAATGGAATAAATCGAGTTTGATCGCATCTTCGGTTAAGTCCCTCATCTTGATCATGAGGCAAACTTCTTCAAATTCGGAGATGAAAATGTAAGCGTCTTGGTTTCTACTCCTACAATTTGGGAAGCATGTTAATAAAATGCGCCTAAGTTCAAAATTTGCTCCATTGACCTCGGGAGTTTTATGCAAGAGGGATTGCATTTCTAGTGGGGTAACAAACATCTTGAAGAACAGGTGGGTTGGTATTGGCCATTTCGTTTGGTTCAAAAGATGGATCAAAACGAATTAAACGATTGGTATTATCCCTAACCCAAGTTTGCATACACCGAAATCATTTTTTTTTTTATTTTGAAAAAGGACAAGAGAAAAAGTTAAGAAGATGATGAGAAAAAAATAAGGAAAAACTAACTAAAAACAACTCAAGGCAATCACTTTTCAATCACCCTAACTCTAGGGTTAAGCCTAAACTTGACTTAGACCAGCTCCTAACCAAAAATTCCCTTAATGAAAAGATCAAAGTTTACTTGGGTAATTAGCCAGGTAAGGATAGTACTAGAGGGAGATCAAAGATCAATTAAGTACCTCTTTCCTTGCGGAGCGCTTTACGCAACCCCTAAACCTTGCCTTAGACACCAATTAATCCAAATAAACTTGGACCGGTTCACTTAAGGAATTATTATTCCTTAATGAGCTCGAATCCTTAGGGGCCAACGTCTAATCAAATTTTAAGAGGCTTGGGTAAGTATAGTGAGGAATGAGTGATTTTTGGGCTAAGGAAAGGGTGATGAAATCCCTCACCTTATCTTGATTAATGGGTTTTGCCCTTAAGATATTTTCAAGTGTGTACCAAATCAAGATGCTCAAATCACTTGGTGAATTCCTACTATTATATGAAATGCAACCCTAGGAATTAAAAGCAACTAAAAAGGATGCAAAAACAAAAATCTTTTTATTTTTTATTATGGTCGACAATCAAAGAAATGAAGTTTATTAGGGTCGACAAGGGTAAAAAAAATCTTTTTTTTTTATTTTTTTTTATTTTTATTTTTTTTAATCCTAATTGTCTCTAATGTATATGAACTATCTAAAGGGTGGAATTGAAAATACTAGATAGAGAAGTTACCCACGCAAAAGCAATGCAAAGCCTCGTTGGAGGCAATTCTTCAATCTTGAATCTTCAACTCTTGATCTTCAAGTTCCAAGTTCCTACACAAAAGAAAAGACACAAAATAAGGAACCAAAGTCAATCAAAATCCTACTTATGCACCGTTCCCCGGCAACGGCGCCAAAAACTTGATGGGAAATAAATGATTACCTCCTAAGTTGCAAGTATACAACCTTTATCAAGTTATAGTATATAAGATTATCGATCCCACGAGGAACGGGAAGTAGGGAGAGTTTTGCTCAAGTTTTTGGTTCTCAAATTATGCGCATGACAATTAGGAGTTATTCAAATAAAATGAAAGTAAGAAAATGGTGAAAGTGGATATGGAGAGATAAGAGAGAGTGGATGTGGATTATGTGCAAAAGAGGAGAAAATGAAGTTGAGAATGTGGTTGTGGTTATATGCACATAATAACAAAACTAGGTTTGAGATTATATGCACATGGAGGGAATATGAGATTGAGAGAGAAGTAAAAATCAATGAAATCAAGAATCAAGAATAAAGGAAAATAACAAACAAATGAAAAGCAAGGATAAGAGGAAAATAAAGAAGGTAAAGTATGGAGGATTAATTAAAGATATGAGGAATCTAGAGTAGATCCACTTAGCTTATCTCAATCTCACAAGAATGAGTTGGATTTGTTAGCTAGTTTCAAACAATCTCTAGGGATCCCACAAATATTAGCTCCACACTTAGAAAAGGGTAATTCCCTAGAGGGTTCTAGCCTCAAGGTGAATTAAAGAAAAGAAAAATCTATTCTAGAAAGTAAATACAAGAATTAAATACATTGCATGAAAGTAAATTGCATGAAAGTAAATTGCATGAAATTAAATTGCATGAAAGTAAATCTAAGCTACAAAGCAATTAAATGAACAAGAAAGAAAATGAAAAAGAAATAAAAGGAAAACCAACAACTCCTGATCTTAATCTAATCCTCCTTTTGGTCCTTGGATTAGAAGAAGAGAAAGGAAATTGAAGGGGTGAAAAATTTCATTTATTACGTAACAAAAGTTACAATTTTTGGAAGGTCTTCTCAATTAAGAGTAACCCTCCTCTCCAAATGGAGTTTTTACAAAATATTTCACACTCAAAACCCTCAGCATTCACCCCTATTTATAGCCCAACGGAGTTGATGTGAACCATTGGATCAAACCTAGCCAAAAAGGAAGAGAAATCTACCATTAATTCGGAATCTGTTGCAAACCGATCGGTTGGCCGATCGGTTAGCCAACCGGTTAGCCAACCGGTTGGCCAACCGGTTAGTCAACCGATTGGTTCCCAACCGAATTTGTCTTTTCTTGATTTTTCTTCACGAATTTCTCTTGGATCAATTTTGTATCTTGGGCCTTTGTTTGTCTTCAGATTTGGGCTTCAAAAATTGGTAGAAATTCAGAGAATTTGAGTCATTTGGGCTTTTATTCATTAATACTTCATTAACCTGCAAATTAAGATAAAAACGATTATTAGTGATATCTTTATTCATATAAAATAGGTAATGAGGGTATAAAAATGTAATTAAAATGTGATAATCACTTTATCATATAGCTAACTAATGGAAATAAGATTATGCTTCAAACCATCAATGAGTAATACTTTTAGGAGTTTAAAAGAGCCATTACCTATGTCGTCAATTCCTACAATTTTACCTTTGTCGTTATTTTCAAAAGTCATATTTCCACCTTTCTTTTAGTCGAGTCTAAGGAATAGTTCTTTCTTTCCTATCATATGTCGTGAGCAACCCAAATCCAAATACCATATGTTGTCTTGGTCCTTAGCTTTCCATTGTACCTACATGAAGAAAGCAATGTGTGACCTGGGTATCCAAAAAGGTTCACTCTGGTTAGAAATCGTTTCTTTTGGCACAAAAATCTATTTTATAATTTTTATCCTATAGTGAGTCCTACATGACACTAAGAGGTATCCCATTCTTCCACATAAATAATAGGTTGTAGATGAGGCATTTTGAATGTGTTGATATCCCTTAACAAAAGAAAGTTGAAACTTTTATGTTTGTTTGAATATGAATAACCACGCCCAGTTTTTGCCTTTGGGAACCTTTGATTGGAAAGAACCATATTCAGATCTTTTGAGCCCAATGAAACTGTTTAGATGGCTATTTCCAAGTCAAGATTTTTGGAAATAAATATTTTATTCTCAAACACAATGGTAGTACAGCGGGTTTCAAATATCGTTTGTTCAAGAGAGAGTTCTTGTGATAGTGTACTTACCCCATCATTGATTTTATCATTTTCATTTTTTCAGATTATTTAGCTCTTGAATTAACATGCTAATTTCTATCTTAAGAAAAGAAAATTCATTGCAATCATGAGATGAAGGATTCACGTTTGCTATTTTAGATACACTTGATTCTAAAGTAGAAGTTTCTAAATTCTTTTGTAAGTGGTCATACCCTTGCTTTAGATTCGAATATATTCTTTTCAAGGTGTTGTGTTTATAATTTTTCAAATTGGCCCAACATTTTATTATATATTTTAAATAGTTCATTGTAAGAAGGATATATCTCATTATCAGTATTTTCCTCATCTGAGTTGTCTAAAGTACCATCAATTGCCATGAGACAATGACTTCTCTCATTCTCACTTGAGCTCGCTTTTGACTTATCATCATTACTTGAGAAATCCTATGATATTACTTTGAAGCTCTTGTTCTTTCCTTTATGATTCTTCTTGGTAAGGGGACATTCATTTCTGAAGTGATCGGGTTTCCCGCAATGAAGACAAATAGGTTCAGCATCTGAATTTTTATATTTATTCTTTATACCTTCAAGAACCTTTGGTTCTATCTATTGCGCATAAATTTCTATCCATCCTTCGATCTCAGGAATGATTTGAAATCTTTGAACACTAGCCCCATTTTAGTTCTACAATCATCCTTCGAGTCCGAGCTTGCCTCCTTCTTAGATTTACCCTTCTTCGCCTGAAGAACCATTGATTTCTTCTTTGAGATACCTTCAGAATCCTCCTTTCTCTCGTTTAGCCTTACTTCATTGTGAGAAGGTTTTCTACAAGATTTTCAAGAGTTAATTCAGAAAAATTTTATAATTCTTCAATAGCCGTTACCTTTGGTTCTTACTCTCTAGAAAGTGAGCGAACAACCTTTCTCACCAGCCCTTTATTATCACAGTCTTTCCCCAAAGCCTTTGATTTATTCACAATATCTGTGAATTGAGTGAACATATCCTGAATGCTCTCTATAGACTTCATCCTGAAATTTTTATATTTGCCAAGAAGCATGGCAAGCTTAGCCTCCTTTACCTGTGATATCCCTTCATGTATAACTTCCCAAATATTCCAAATTTCCGGCGCAGTAGAACAAGTTGACACATGATTAATGTTTAATGAAATTTTTTCACATATTTGAGTTGCTTAATTAATAATAAATGTCCAATATTTTTGAATATTTTTACATGAGAAATTCAAGTGTAAAGGATATTGGTCATTGACAAATTGGAGAATAAATTTAACCTAGAGGGTTTGCATTAGATTGAAGGAAGAGGGAGAAAGGAAATTTGTGAAGCTCTCTGACCTCGATTCCCTCTTCTACTACCATTTTTGGCCATGAGGGAACCTCCAAACTCTAGGATTACCAAAGTAAAAAAAAAAAGATTGAGAGATAGAGAAAAGAAAAAGAGGAGAAATCAATAAACTGATTCTTGAAATCAATTAAGCAAAAAAGGGTGTTTTGTGCAAAAATCTCGATCAGACGCTTGGCTAATACAATTAGACTTCTGGTGTCCGATTTAAAACAAACCCAATACTGCTTTTGATAAAAAAAATTAAGCATCTTTTCATCTTTAAAATCCCACTCCAAGAATTCTTAACCTTTCTTAATCTTTCCCCAACTCAATTTACACCGATTTACTGCCTATTTAAGAGGTTTCCACCCCTCTATTCTCTCAACCAAACCCTAAACTGAAGCCCTAATCTCATATTTTCCCCCAAATCTTCCTCTCTTCACACACGATGTCTTCCCCATTGAAGGTGGTACCTAAGAGACCTAGGCTTTCCTCTTGTGTGGGTGATGGGTCTATTAGAAGGGCTCCTACAACTACGATTGATCACTTCGTCGATGATAGGGCTTTGAAGTTTTATGAGATGTTGGTGAGAAAAATACCATTTCTAGGTTATAGCATGGATTTTCAAACTATCGGCATAGATTCTAAACTCTATGTTGTTTTTACTCATCAAGTATGGACTAATTTCGTGAATTGAAGGTTCTGATTTATCTCAAAGCTATGTGGGAATTTATGACCAATATCGATAACATTAACAACACATAGTTTGGTAGGAAAATAAATGATTACGTCCTAAGTTACAAGTATACAACCTTGATCAAGTTATAGTATAAAAGATTATCGATCCCACGAGGAACATGAAGAAGGAAGTTAATTAAGTTTGGTTCTTTGTTTGATTATGTGCGCGACAATTAGGAGTTATTCAAGAATAAGAAAAACATGGTGAAAGTGGTTTGTGAGAGATAAGAGAGAGTGGTTGTGGATTATGTGCAAAAGAGGAGAAAATAAAGTTGAGAATGTGGTTGTGGTTATATGCACATAATAACAAAACTAGATTTGAGATTATATGCATATGGAGGGAATATGAGATTGAGAGAGAAGTAAAAATCAATGAAATCAAGAATCAAGAATAAAGGAAAATAACAAACAAATAAAAAGCAAGGATAAGAGGAAAATAAAGAAGGTAAAGTATGGAGGATTAATTAAAGATATGAGGAATCTAGAGTAGATCCACTTAGCTTATCTCAATCTTATGGGAATAAGTTGGATTTGTTAGCTAGTTTCAAACAATCTCTAGGGATCCCACAAATATTAGCTCCACACTTAGAAAAGGGTAATTCCCTAGAGGGTTCTAGCCCCAAGGTGAATTAAAGAAAAGAAAAATCTATACTAGAAAGTAAATACAAGAATTAAAGACATTGCATGAAAGTAAATCTAAGCTACAAAGCATATAAATGAACAAGAAATGAAAAAAATGAAAAAGAAATAAAAGAAAAACCGACAACTCCTGATCTTCATCTCATCCTCCTTTTGGTCCTTAGATAAGAAGTAGAGAAAGGAAATTGAAGGGGTGAAAAATTTTATTTATTGTGTAACAAAAGTTATAATTTTTAGAAGGTCTTCTCAATTAAGAGTAACCCTCCTCTCCAAATAGAGTTTTTACAAAATATTTTACACTCAAAACTCTCACAATCTACCCCTATTTATAGCCCAATGGAGTTGATGTGAACCATTAGATCAAACTTGGCCACCAAGGAAGAGAAATCAGCCCTTAATTCAAATCATATAACCAACCGACAATCGGTTATTAATCGGTTGGTCGACCGATTGGTCGACCGGTTGGTTTCCAACCGAATTTATCTTTTCTTCATTTTTTCACACGATTTCTTCTTGGATCACTTTGGTATCTTGGACCTTCGTTTGTCTTCATATTTGGGCTTTAAAAATTAGTAGAAAATTAGAGGATTTGAGTCATTTGGGCTCTTATTCATTAATACTCCATTAAACTATAAATTAAGATAAAAACAGCTATTAGCAGGATATTTATTCATATAAAATAGGTAATGAGGGTATAAAAATATAAATGTGATTATCATGACTCGTGTGTCCCGAAGTGATATCTATTTCTCCATTGTACATGTTGGTCTAGCTATGAGGGCTCATAATGAAGGTGTTGATATTTCGGGTCGAACTCTTGAGGACTTCGATATTTTGATGAATCGCGGTACAATCTTGATATCAATGCAGCATACAAGTTAATTCTTGTGGAGGATACGGAGGCTAACAATTAATCTAAGAAGACAGGTTCCCTCAATCGTGACGCTCGGATCATTGCAGGCATTGTGATGGCTAATATCTTCCTAAAGGTCGATGGTCACGACGATATTCCTCATCAGGCTCATCTTTTGGTTGCTTTGCTTTGTGCATGTGTCATGGTCAATCTTTCGAGGTTTTTATTTCACAATCTCACTCATATTTTCTCCTTAGTACAATCAGTCATATTCGAATATTTGATCACTGCTCTCCTCATGGTGAAGGACTTCTCTTTTGATGGCATTGCCACTATTCCTAGTCAAGTTGACTTCAGTGGCAAGAACATCAGTCTATGGATGCTGGACGTAGACACACTTCTGAGGCGGCCAATCCTCCTTCCCCTCTAGGTTACATTCCTAAGGTTGAGCCTCCTTTGGTTGTTCCTAGGCTTCCGATTAGCACATAAATATGCACAAAAGGTGCACGAGAATAACTGTCAAGTTATAGTATAGAATTTAGATGCTGAACCCACAAGGAAGGCGTGTGTTTGGAATTTCTAAAATTGACCCTAAAAAAATGTGTGCTCAGAGAGGAGTGAAGTAGAGTGTGTAGAGAGGGAATTGTCACAAAATAAAAAAAATAAAATAAGAGAGAAGAAGGAGATAAGGAGGAAACAAATAAAAAGAAAAGAGAACAAAGAGGAAATAAAAAAATAAAAAGAAATGGAATCAAGAAAAGAATTAGAAATGGGAACAAAACAAAGTCACGAAAAGAGAAATCAAGAGAAAAATCAAATCTAGAAAGAGTGAGGGAAAACAAGTAGAGAAATGAGGAATCTAGAATTGAATCAACTAGTTAATTTTATTTAGAATTTATGAACTACTCTCTTTTATCATATTTTTACTTTAGATTTACTAAGCATAGATTATCAAACCACTAAAAGACTATCAAATTATCATCTAAGCAAAATTTCTATTTATGAAAAGAATAAATAATTAGATATTAATTCTAGAATTCATAAGCATAATCTATCAAACCACTCAAGATAAACATAAATTATCAAATTCTTCTTCTATACAATTAGTTCTCTAGTTGATTATCCTAACATGATCAATTTGAGCATAAAGAGAGCAATCCATAAATTATAAAAGAAATTAAACTAGTTTTATACAATTTTAAAATTCCTACAAGAATTAGTTACTCATTTTAGAAAATAAATACAAGGAAATAAAATCTATACTAGAAAGCATAAAAGAACAAGAATTAGATCTAAACAACAAGCAAGAAAATAGAAACTAACTATAAAATAAGAAAAATCAATGAGCATAAAAGTAAATCTATACTACAAAATAAGAATTAAAAGAAAAATATAGACTAACTACAAGGCAAGAAAAGAAATTCTACAAAGCACGAAAATAAATCTAAATAACAAAAATAAAAGAGCATGAAAGTAAATCAATACTATAAAGCACGAAATAAATTTTAATCTACCAACATAAAAATAAAAATAAGAAACTAAAATCATAAGCATGCAATTCTAAAACTAGAAAATAGAAGGAGAAACTGAAAACGTACATTGCAAGGAGTTAGCCCCTTGAAGGCAAATCTTTATCTTTCCCAACAAAGAAGAAGAAAAAAAATTTAAAAGGAGAATTTTTTTTATTTATTTTAAATAAAAGTTTATAATTTTAAAAGGTTTTCTCATTTAAGGGTAACCCTCCTCTCCAAACGAAGTTTTTACAAAAATTTTTACACTTAAACTCCTCACCATCTACTCCTATTTATAGCCTACTGCAATTAACAAGAGCCATTAGATTAGCCTTGGGCTCTAAGAAATAAATCTCAGTCATACATTATTGTTGTTACGAACAAATCGGTTGGCTAATCGGTTAGCAAATTGATTGGCCAATCGGTTAGCTAATCGGTTGTCCCAATCGGTTAGCAAATCGGTTGGCCAAGCGATTGGCCAATCGGTTGGTTAACCGATTGGTTCCTAACAGATTTGGTTCCTTTATTGACTTGTTAACCCAATTTTTTCTTGATCTCTTAGAATTTTGTGGGCCTCCTTTTGGCTTGATCTTAGACTTCAAATAGTAGATAAATAAGATAATTTAGTTCTTTTGAGCTTTTATTTATTAATTCTCCATTAACCTATAAATTAAGGTAATAATACTTTATTAGACAATATTTATTCAAATAAAATAGATAATGAGGGTATTAAAGTGTAATAAAATGCGATGATCAGCTCCCATGAGTGATGGTGCATTCCTCAACTATATTCAGGACACTTTCTCTTGGATGTTGAGGTACAATAATTGTTAAGCTCAGTGCATCCAGACCGGGATGGAAGTGATTCACTGATATTGCTCTCAGGGTCATTCTGGTGCTTGTCAAGCTATTCATGATGTGGCTACCTTGCTGGCTGCTATTGCTGATGTGACCACTAACATGGCCGTGGATATGGCTACAGCTGCTAGTGCCGTCGTTGGTGCACATGGAGCTTCTTCTTCTCAGAGGACTTGCGATACTTCTTTGGAGGACGATTTTGAGTCTGGGTACTCCGGTTAGATATCTAGGATAGTTTACTTTTCATTTCTGTAGTAGTGTTTTTTTATTTCCTCATTGCGACGGTCATGTTTGAACTTTTGCTTTTCTATTATTAAGTCGACTTTCCTCTAGTATCCATGTAAAGAGGAAGTCTAATTATCCTTTATATTATGCATGCTCTTTAATTCTATATGCTTATATTCTCTCCTGATAATGGTTGTGATTTAATTATGCTGTGAGCACAAGGATAACATATGTGCAAAAGATATGAGTAATATGATTTTGTGCTAATTGAAAACAATAAGAATTAAGAATCAAAGTATACCTCAATTTAGCACTTGGTGGTTGATGATTCCGTAGGAGTGGTTTCGTCATTGCGAGAACAATGTCAAATACTCATTTTACAGAACTTTTCTTGAAATTTTCCATAATTTCAAAAATACCATATCAAACCAATTCGCTTTAAAACTTTGCTTTCGACAAAATTTCATTTTCTCAAAATAAACACTTTTCTCACAAAAAATATTTTGATAGCTCAAATTTTCAACAGTTTTTAAAAACAAAGTCTAAACAGTTTGGAAACCTTGGCTCTGATATCACTAAAACCCTATCACGACCTGAGACCTTAACAACACGTGACTAGGTCGGCATCACACCACCTGGGCAACAACTATACCCAAATGATATACTTAAGCCTCTTACTACGTATTTTTATTTTTCAAAGTATGAGTTTTTAGGAAATATTCTATAAAAATTCGTTTATCAAAGGATCTGTAAGAAAAAGATTTAAACTAATAATTTATTTCTAAAACCAAAAACAAATTCAACATATACCTGTGTAATAATTGTTCTCGACTCAGCCAACTCTCTAATCTGGAATACACCAACCTCCTAAAAAAGATAAGAAAAATAACAAAAATAACAAAACAAATCCATTAGAGTAGATAATAGCATGTACCGCTAAAGGATAGGATCCAAATGACGTAATAGTGAAGAATATGAATCACTATATAAATGAAATCAAATGAAAAGAAGCTCGATAGGTTATAATCATCAAAGATCCAAATTGAGATAATACTGAAAACTAAATAGAAATACGGAAGGATAAACATAACTGAAGATATACTAAACTAAGACTATTCTCTCAATCCATGCTAGAGTATCCCTATATGATGTATTTCTCAAAAGAATATTTCAGACTTATAGCTTAAAATCAAGATATTTCTATGTCACAAAACACTGATATACAAAAGACAAAGATACCACATTACTCATCACATGTATTTCATACAAGCATGCACAAAACAAATCACAATTGTAGCATTCTTAAGCTAATTATGTTATTTGAGATTAAATAACAATGAGGATAGTTTAAGGTGGATGAAAAAATCACAACTCGGCAATCCAAAATGGGATTCTGATAAACTCATCAAAATAGCCAAAACAAATATCATACATTAAAAAGGCACATTATTTTTTATTTTCCGCCTTTTAGAACCCAAAGTTTTCATATCAACTCATTTTTTGGGTGATTACACATGATGTTATCTAATCTTAGCTTTTCTATATTTCACGAACAACTATTGAGTGAGAAATTCTAAAACACAAAAGCATGAAAGTTACAAATCCCCACACTCACACTCTATATATCATCACTCAATACTTAGAGAGAAATATAAAATATCTAAGTGTTCGGAAAAATTAGGTTTTAACTATCCGAGGATGTTATCTCTTCTCAACATATCATCTCCATGAACTCATAGGCAATAAGTTTGCAACTCTTTCACCCACCACCATCTTAGCTAAAAGTTTATCACATTGATCAAGACAAACGTCTGATATTTAAACTCCTAATTCCAGTGGGTTGCATGTGTAATCTTAAAGGATATAGTTATTATCATCCGTAGCAGAACCACTATCACAAGAGTCATCATAACATATTGCCCATATTATTGTAAAAAAAACTAATTTTTATATTGATAACAGCTGTGTACAAAGTTTGGGCTAAAGACTCTATTTCAAAAATCGTATTCCAGCAAATTTTGGTTCAACCTGATAAAGATGGAAACATAAGTCAAAAATATCAAATAAACCTTTGAACACTCTCAAAACTTACTAACAAAAGTGTTCACAAAGTTTTAACTTCAGCAGAAGTTATATGAAAAAGTTACGGAATCAAACAGCTCATAAAACACAAAAATATAGGCTATGCATGTTTTCAAGCATCTGAATTTTTGAACCAGACGTCTAATTTATGATGCTGACATATGATATTTTGGACCATGCATCTAAATTTGAAATGAAAGAGAACTAAATTTCGGAAAGTCTTACAGAGACAGCTGAATTTTCTTAACCAGATGTTTGAAATCTAGATTTTGGCAGATTTCATAGATTTCGACCTAGGGTTTCACGTATCTTTCTCGGGCTATTCTTAGGGATAATTTTCCATAACTTTTTAACATGAACTCATGAATCTATCATGTATAGAAATTATTAACATGGATCATGGGTGTACAAAACAAGATTCTTATGATTAGGGTTTTAATACAACTTCTCGAAACTTTGTAAAAACTCAAAAGTTCATGATAAACAAAAAATGTAACATATTACCAACATAAACTTGCACATAAAACACGGTTTACTATTTTCCACAAATTTCTATACTTCTAGGGTTAAAAACATCATACATGCATGTTCTAACATCAAAACATCAACATGAATATGAGCATATATCAAAAGGAAAGAGCATAAATTATCATGATGGATCAAAACGCATCTAATATTAAGAATGTAAATGTATAGAGGAATCAAAGGAGATAGATAGCAAGTTGCATGAAAGTGTTTGTAGTGAAAAAGGAGATCTCGAAATTGACGAAGGACATGCAAAAAAGCACTCCTCTTCCTTCTCCTTACTTGGCCGGCCCTATGAGTGTCAAAGATCTAAAAATTCTGATCTCTAGGATTATGTAGGCCTTATATAAAGATTCCTGGCTTAACGGGTTGACTAATGATTTGATCGCTCTTGACTTAAAACCTATTATACCTTAGAAATCACCAATTCTAATGGAACTTCGAGAAACAGCCACATGTAGTAATTGACTGGACGACTCCTATAGGATCAGCAAGCACGACCCGGTGATAAGCCAGCCGACCTATCTTGCAGAGCCGAAAGGCTCTTTCGACTCAGGGTCTGCTAAATGTCTGACTTTGAGACGAAAGATGCTCTCCACTCGGATCCAATATAGCGCGTCTCGAACAGTGAAACGGTCTGCCAAGTATCATCAAAATTCGTGTCACATTTAATGAATGAATAATCAGCGCTCGAATTTTGCCGCCTAGTCGCCATCAACATTAATGCAGCATCAGAGCCATTATGCCCGCTCGAGCCAGAGCCTTCAAAGCTCATTGAACATGGCATTACTCCAACAGTCCCATCACTGATTGCAAAGGTGACTCATTTAAATGGTTGCCGATACGTGTAAAGTATGGTCTAAACCATCACTGCACAAACCCGGCCAAAATTACCAACATGCCGCCATAAACCCTTTATAAGTAATGACGACTTCCACCACGCTAAGGTACACAATTTCTACACACAAAAAGTCAACAAGACTATACTCTGTTTTTCTCTTCAAATTAATTAGATCAGTCACTAACTTGAGCACGCCAGAGGAAACGATCTCTGGGGCCTCTAACCTCTGCTACATGTGTAGGGAATCACAGCGCAAGATCCTCAACAGGAGAATCAACCATCAAAGGTGATTAATGGACCCCAAAATTAAGTTTTACTCCCCTAAACCACACATAAAATTTCAAGACAAAACAGTTTGGTGCCCAATATGGGGCCTCTTCTTCACCTTGTAAGGTAATGGTTGATCTTTAGTTCTAAACCATGAAGAAATGGTCAACTCCAATTGCGTGACTCAAGCCCAGTTGGATAAATCAACTAAAAAGTTCACTCGATCTCTTCGACCATGGCTCATAACACTCACAAATAGGTACGAGCAAACCACATAAGCCTCTTTTCACTGATTTGTGAGAACTTGCAGAACGGCCCACGAAACCTCCGCGGGAGAGACACCATACACATAGAGTGAGAGCAGTCATCCCAATAGAAGTTTTCATGATCGCTCTGCGACTACGAAGCCCAATATTTCAAGTCGGCAAAACACAGTCGACGCCATCGCCAAAGTAAGCATGTCGATAGCAAACCATTGTTCACCAGTGCGCCACCTAACACTATGACAACCAAGCCCTCATCGTGGCAAGCTCACCGATAACGTGAAGGAACACCACTTGGTAACATACATGGTGCAAAGCTAAGAAGATGGTCTTAGACGTCCATAAAATGTAAAGTATTTTGGGAGAAGTAGCCCCAACAAATGTAAATGTAAGACCCCTTCAAAAGTAAAAAATGCTTCACTTTTCACTAATATGTGTGCAACTCTTATGAACTCGGTCGTCACCAAGTCGTCAAGGCCTCCGAAGCCCTTGGTGTCTTTTTAGAGTAAAACCAAGGCACGTACCAAAGCCCTTGGTCTCTTTTTAGAGTAAACCCAAGGCATGAACAAAGACCTTGGTATCGTTCTCACGAGTAAAACTAAGGCTCGACTTAGAGTCCTTGCAACTTGATCTTCATCGACTTGGCCAAGGCCTCCTAAGCCCTTGGTCTCTTTTCAGAGTAAACCCAATGCATGAACCAAGACCATGGTATCATTCTCACAAGTAAAACCAAGGCACAACGTAGAGTCCTTACAACTAGATTTTCATCGACTCGGCCAAGGCTCCACTTGAATTCATCAAGTTCGCTGCCTTTAGTGGCAACCGCCAATCCTGCTTTCTCTCGAGCCTCCTTCTGTGCCTTTAGATCGGCCCAGAGCTTAAAGAGCTCCCGATATATTTTGAGCTGTCGAAATGACTTGAACTCCAAAAGAGCCCCTCGGGTGAGGTTGCACCTAAGAGCATAGTGGAGAGTGATGTCGGGAGTCCCACACAGCAATGCCTCATCATCTGAAAGAAGAAACTGCTAAAAAGATTTTTTTGCCTGGTCAGCCTGGAACTCCAAGACCAATCCCCTAGCATCCATTTGGCACTCGGGGATGAAGGACGATCCTCCGTCGACTCCCCTTCATAGCGAGGGTGGGACTTCGATCCCATCAAGATGGCACTAATCCTCTCCCAGGTGTGGGGGGAAGATCATTGATACGGTGGGGGGAAGGCCACTCATATCGACCCCTATACACGGCAGCCAAAAGGACCAAAGACCTCGCAGCCACTAGCTCATGTACCTTAGTGACTGGCTCCTCAGTAACCGGTTCTTTTCCAGGCCTTCGGGATGACCCGAGCCCCTTTCCCATCTTAGCTAGTGCTCCTTTAGCTCTAGCTTCAGTCAGAGCCTCACCTCCTATCGGCTCCTTGGTAGTAAATTATTCCTCTCTGGCCTCCTGCTTAGGAACCAGATGCAGGGAATCACCCTCCACTTCTGTAAAATCAAGTGGAGCCTGGAAAGGTTTTGGGGCCGAAACCCCCAACCTGTCCGGATGTAGCCTCAGCTGCCTCATCTCCAAGAGAGAAGAGCTCTCGTGATCCCTCGGCCTGAGCAAGAGATTTTCTCAGACCAAGTTTGGCCGCGACCTTAGCTGTAGCTTGATGGCACAAGGTCTGACACTCTTCTGCCTCTAGATCAGCACGAAGTCGCTTCTGAGGCACAGCAGGAGAACCAGGCTAGGAACCCTCTGTAGGCTGCTCATCAACCAATAAAACCGCATCCCGAGCTAAATCTACTTCAATAGTAGGGACAGAGGATATGTCAGCGGCTCGAAGGATGGCGTTATCAAATAAGTTCTCCCAACGCTGAGACCCCTTATAGGCCTGGATCCTCTCCAAGCCCCGCAACTAAGCGTTTGAGAGCTTCTCCATACTGAGACCCTCCTTCTTGATTTCTGGCCATGTAGAATAAGCCAGGATGGGATTAGTATCAAAGATGAAGAAGAACTTCTCCCTTCAACCATTGTCTGTCTTCGGGACATTTGACACTAGCCAATAATCACCGACTTTTTGCAGATAGAAGTGGTCCTCCCTCTTACCAGCCTTAATGCACACCAGGCATCCTAGCATGCTCAGCGTCGGCTTAGCATTTACATGGTGGAAAATGATGAGGAAGGCCAGAAAGTAATAGAGTTTGGCGCTAGCTGCGCCGACGCAACCCCCAAAGCCCTGAAGACTTTCTAAAGAAATGGGTGCAATGGCAGGCGAAGGCTATAGTCTAGGTGATGCCAGTATAGTGGCGCTAAACCACTGCTGTGGTGGTAGACAGATTGATCCCTCGATGGAGCTGACAGCATGAAGGCACTGGGGATATCATAATCTTGGGTGTGCTTCTCCAGGCAGCCCGTGAGCACATTCAACTTGTACTTGCGCAAAAAGCAATTATGGCCTCATTGTGAACCATAGTGGGCTGAGCACTAGAAGCCATCAGAGCAGTCAAAAAAATGGACGGAGTATGGCAAAGTTATTTAGAAGACGAAAGGTTGACTCGCGTCGACAGCAAAGAAGAAGTCCTAGCATTTTTTGTGAAGTAGAAGGAATGAGAAAGGGGAGGAATATATAAAGGCAGAAGGAGATGACATGTGGCGCAAAATAAATGGTTGGCACAATTTACCGGAAAGCCGCTAATGATTTTCAAAATTGAAGTGACATCTCGTCTAACAACGCGCCACTCCGTCAAAGCAGCACACAATCTCTGTTACGTCAGAAGCATCAAATCACAGCTATTTTTTGGTAAGGACGGTCCAGATCCACAAAGCATGAGGTGGTTCATTTTCTCTCAAACTCGACTTCCCGAGTCCAAGTGAAAAGTAGCCAATGTTATACCCTAGAAATAACCAAGTCTAATGGCACCTCGAGAAACAACCACATGTAGTAATTGATTGGCCGACTCCCAGAGCATCAGCAAGCATGACCCAGTGATAAGCCAGTTGACCTGCCTCGCGATCCAAATCTAAGCCAAAAGGCTCTTCCAATCGGAGGTCTGCTGAATGTCTGACTCCGAGATGAAAGGCGCTCTCCACCCCACTCGGATCCAACATAGTGCGTCTTGAATAGTGGAATGGACTGCCAAGCATCATCAAAAGTCGTGTCGTATTTAATGCATGAACAGCCAGTGCCTGCATTTCGCTGCCCAGTCACTATCAACATTAATGCGGCGTCAAAGCCATTATACTCACTCAAGCCAGAGCCTTCAAAGCTCCTAGGACACACCATCATTGCACATACCCGTCCAAAATTACCAATGTGCCCCCATAAATCCTCTATAAATAGTGACGACCTCGTGTGCCGATACACATCGTCGGGTTCTGAAAGTATACTTCCAATGCCAGGAGAGTATCTGGTATCAGAAGGACTATCAGCATCTTCTTCTTCATCCCCAGAGACGACACTGATCGTATTGACCGTGAACACTCAGAGCTTAGTTTTAACTTTTCGGGTTCGTCATCATCTTTTAATCCTTGCCTCTGAAGGCTCAGGAAATTGACCAAGATGAATAAAAACTGATTCCTTTTTAGGAATTGATTTGCATTGGCAATTAATTTGAACCGTAGTGATAACTTCTCTTAGAGTCACGCAATGTTGATATTGGCATGATCTCTTTAGAGATAAGAACTCTCTTAAATCAGTAGAAGTTCCAACTTGGTTTAGGCAATTGCTCCCATTAGAGGCAACCTAGCCTACTTGGATTTTAATATGCGAACGTTGCCTATGACGACGTTGCTTTGACCTTTGTGTCAGACTGTGACACAATTTTCTCATCGGATGAGAAAGAAGTCCCCAGCAGAGTCGCCATCCTGTTTCAGGTCTTTTGTACTGCAGTTAGCTCATATTACAACTCAAAAGATTACAATTCAAAACTAAGAAATTTTTTTATTTTGTGGGTTCTTTTCCGCGTGCCGATGGACCATCGATCTTATACTCCGTTGACGGTCTGACTAAGACATTGAGTCTCTCGCTAATTAGTGATCTCCGATCTCTCTCTGAAGATGCCGAAGTCTTCTCTGGAGAAAGAAATGCCAAATGAAACCAAAAGCCAAGTTCGCATGTATGCTCTTGCCTCTTCTTGTGTGTATCTCTCTATCTCTCAAATGAACAACTTTCCCTCCTCTTATAGGCTCAGAGAGAGAGAGACTCCTCTTATAGGCTCAGAGAGAGAGAGAGAGAGATTATGGCCTGTCTACGAGTGGAGTAAGTGGCCATTAATTTAGGAGATAGTGGGAGAACCGTTTCCCCTTGAAAATAGCTATTAAAATGGCTAATTGGCAAAGTTTACCAAAAACATTATGGGCGAGGTTCGCTGAGAGATGTTAGGTGAAGTTTGCTGAAGTGTGGGTGAGCCACTTTCCCTTAAATGTGGGTGACGTGGCCCACGTTGGTCTGGAAGTTCGTTTTAGGCGAACTTCGCTTAGAGCTTAGCTTCGTTATGAGCGAGCTTAGAGCTTAGACGAGCTTTGCTGAGACTTGGGTGAGCTCCACTATGGCTCATGTTTAGGCCATCTTTATGGCCTGACTAAGTGTTTAGCCCGTGGGTGTCTACTTCTTGAGCTTGCGTTATACTTCAGGTGTCAGATATATGATATTTGCACTGAGTATTAGTCCAGGGTTGAGCTTGCATTTTTCGACCACCTACATCTTCTAGAATAAGAATCAAACTAGTTCGATACATTGATTTTTCATATTACTTAATAGCCGTTCCTTTTACACATGGATAAAATTGTGATTAAGATATCTTAATGGTATAATGTTTCTCCATATAGATCATGTCGGATGTAAGTTAGGATGGACAGTGCCGACCATGGTAGCGGGTAGCTAATTGGGCTAGCTAACAATAAAAATCTCATCTCACCATCTCATTTTCTCGTTTTCCATATATATATATATATATATATGTGTGTGTGTGTGTGTGTGTGTGTGTGTGTGTGTGTGTGTGTGTGTGTGTGTGTGTGTGTTTGTGTGTGTGTGTGTGTGTGTGTGTGTATACACGTTTAGAGATATATATATATATCAATATACATATATATATATCTCTTTATATGTGTGTGTGTGTGTTCGCGTGATGTGTGTGTGTGTATATATATATATATATATATATATATATCTCTTTATATGTGTGTGTGTGTGTGTGTGTATATATATATATGTGTGTGTGTGTGTGTGTGTGTGTGTACACACACACACATATTTATGTATATAACTATAGATACATACATATATATGCATGTGTGTGTGTGTGTGTGCACACACACACACATATTTATGTATATAACTATAGATACATACATATATATGCATGTGTGTGTGTGTATATATATATATATATATATATATATATATATATATATATATATATATATATGTGTGTGTGTGTGTGTGTATATATATATATGGAAAATGAGAAAATGAGATGGTGAGATGAGATTTTTATCGTTAGCTAGCTCAATTAGCTACCCGCTACCATGGTCGGCACTGTCTATCCTAACTTACATCCGACATGATCTATATGGAGAAAAATTATATCATTAAGATATTTTAATCACAATTTTATCCTTGTGTAAAAGGGACGGTTATTAAGCAATATGAAAAATCAACGTATCAAACTAGTTTGATTCTTATTCTAGAAGATGTAGATGGTCGAAAAATACAAGCTCAACCCGGGACTAATACTCAGTGCAAATATCATATATCTGACACCTGAAGTATAACGCAAGCTCAAAAAGTAGACACACACGGGCTAAACACTTAGTCAGGCCATAAAGATGGCCTAAACAAGAGCCATAGTGGAGCTCGCCCAAGTCTCAACGAAGCTCGTCCAAGCTCTAAGCGAAGTTCATTTAAAATGAAATTCGCCGGCTCATTCCAGCGAAGCTCGCTCAAAATGAAGCTAAGCTCTAAGCGAAGTTCGCCTAAAATGAACTTCCAAACCCACATGGGCCACGTCACCCACGTTTCAGGGAAAGTGGCACACCCACACTTCAGCAAACTTTACCTAACATCTCTCAGTGAACCTCGCCCATAATGTTATTGGTGAACTTCGCCAATTAGCCGTTTCAAGAGCTATTTTCAAGGGGAAACGGTTCTCCCACTATCTCCTAAATTAATGGTTACTTACTCCACTCTTAGGCAAGCCGTTAACTCTCTCTCTCTCTCTCTCTCTCTCTCTCTCTCTCTCTCTCTCTCTCTCTCTCTCTCTCTCTCTCTCTCTCTCTCTCTCTCTCTCTCTCTCTCTCTCTCTCTCTCTCTCTGAGCCTATAAGAGGAGGGGAAGTTGTTCATTTGAGAGACAGAGAGATACACACAAGAAGAGGCAAGAGCATATGCGTGAACTTGGCTTTTGATTTTGTTTGGCATTTCTTTCTCCAGAGAAGACTTCGGCATCTTCAGAGAGAGATCGGAGATCACTAATTAGCGAGAGACTCAATGTCTTAGTCAGACCGTCAACGGAGTACAAGATCGATGCTCCATCGGCACGCGAAAATGAACCCACAAAATAAAAAAATTTCTTATGTTTGAATTGTAATCTTTTGAGTTGTAATATGAGCTAATTGCAATACAAAAGACCTAAAATAGGATGGCGACTCTGCTGGGGACTTCTTTCTCATCCGATGAGAAAATTGTGTCACAGTCTGACACCAAGATCCTCGGATCTTTTACTGAGATACTGGTCATTGAATTTGACCAACCGAAGTTTTAGAAATTCATTTCCTCTGACAAATCATCCACAACTACTGCCAGGAATTGTCACAAGATTTGCCACAGTGCGAGAATAGGGTCAAAATTGACCCTCACAACTATCAAGGCTAACTTCGCCAAAGATAACTCGAGCTTCATCAGAAGCCAAATGAACTTCACCCAGCGTGGAGAAGTATCGACCCTCACCTTAGCAGAGGGCCAAGACGTTCATACATCTTTTGATTTTGGACATCAGTCCACAACCCCCTTGGGGGTTCGCTTTAACGCGATGCTCGATATGCTCTGACTTGTGATAAGGACTCGATTGACCACGTTAGGCAAAGGTCAAAGCAACGTCGTTATAAGTGATGTTCGTACACTAAAATCCAAGTAGGCGAGGTTGCCCCTAATGGGAGCAATTGCCTAAACCAAGTTGGAACTTCTACTGATTTAATAGAGTTCTTATCTCTAAAGAGATCATGCCAATGTCAACATTGCACGACTCTAAGAGAAGTTGTCATTGCGGTTTAAATGAATTGTCAATGCAAATCAATTCCTGAAAAGGAATCAATTTTTAATCATCTTGGTCAATTTCCTGAGCCTTGAGAGGCTAGGATTAAAAGATGATGACGAACCCGAAAAGGTAAAACTAAGCTCTAAGAGTTCACGATCAATACAATAAGTGTCATCTTTGGGAATGAAGAAGAAGATGCCGATAGTCCTTCTGATCCCAGATACTCTCCTGGCATTGGAAGTATACTTTTAAAAATCGACGGTGTGTACCGTCACATGAGGTCGAGACATAGGGCGACAATCTCCTTTGATTACTCCCTCCTCCAGACACGGGCTCCACAAGACTCATCCCAAATCAATCAACTCTCCACCGGTGACGCCAATTCTGCTATAGCATCAAATATGACCCCTAGCTCAGGTAAAGAGCAACATTGGGCTGCAGATATAGCAGAACGAGAGGCCCATGATGATCTTCTATGCCAGATGGAAGCTCAAAAGAAAGCATCCGATGAACGCTTTCAGTGTCTTGAAGCAATGCTACAATAACTCATGGTGGTTTCCCAACAGCAATGCAAGTTCCTCAAAAGGAAAGCGACCAATTATTGAGCTACATCTGGAGAAAGAACAATCACATCATGAAGATGCAGATTCTAATCATTCAACAATCACATCATGAAGATGCAGATTCTAATCATTCAGGGTCGGAAACATCAACGCCTCCTAAACAAAGTCATGAGGCAAAGGTCCTTGATGACCTCCAAAAATAGCTCAATACTCTCACATAGCGAACAGAGCTAAAGAAGGTTGGAATTACCTGACTTTATCCCATCAAGTGGGATTATGTTCCTTATCCAATAAAGTTTAAGCCACCAACGTTCCATACATTCGATGGCAAGGGTTCTCCGAACTAACACATCTACTACTTTCACGAACAAGCAAAGAATATAGTAGAGAATGACGCCATTAAGGCGCGACTCTTCATTAGCACCCTTAAGGGTGTAGCCTTTGATTGGTTCTAGAATCTGCCCGAAGGGTTAATTAAGTCCTGCACCGATTTGGAATCTCAGTTCCTCTCTCAATTTTATGAGGAACAATCAGATGTGGCCATGGCCAGACTTTTCTCCGAAATACAAAGGGGTGATGACTCGGTTAGAGATTACATCGAGCGGTTCCATAACTTGAGCTTACGTTGTCGGGATATGCCATTGCCGATGCTACTTCAGACATGTCGGCACAACTTCCTGAGCCATGTTGAAGCTCATATGGGCGTTCGATCCCTATTCAAATAAAAAAGGGGGTAAGAACAAATAGGGGCAATCGTCCCAATCAAAAGCCAAGGAGACTTTTACCATTGAGGTTAAAAGGTCTGAAGGCCAAAGAAGGAGTCTCGAAAGAATAACCAACAAACCTACTTGATTAGCACATTTTAATTACAAATTTATACCCTCATTACCTATTTTATATGAATAAAGATATTACTAATAACTGTTTTTATCTTAATTTGCAGGCTAATGGAGTATTATTGAATAAGAGCCCAAATGAAGATTATTTCAAGCCCAAAAGATCTCTAATGAAGCCCAGAATGCCTAAATCCAAAGCCCACGACTAAGTTTAGAAGCAAAATCTCAACACACATCACTTTTTTGGTCAGAATTATTAATAACTTAGCTTACAATTGAGAATCAAATCAAATATGGAAAAAATAAAGTCAAATTCGTGCTCAGGATGGTCAACTGCAAAGAAAAGATGATATCTCTCAATCCGGGAAGCAGAATTCAACATATTATATATGAAAATCGCCTATCTTGACGAGACGGAGCCATCCAAATTACCAGATTTTCAAAATTTCATTAGTAGCAGTAGATTATAATAGAAATCTGAATTTAAGTGATATATATTCAATTATTTGAAGGCCAAGTTAAATTCTAAGAAGCCCAAGAGCATTTAAGAGAAGCCCAAGAGTCTTAAAGGAATTAAATACAAAAGAAATAAAGCCCACAGAGCCCATCTCTCAAGGATTAAATCAATGGTCTAGATTATTTGGAGAGATCCTATGGCTATGAGGGTTATTTAGGGCTAACCTAAATCCTATGGTTGTGAGTGTTACTTGGGGGCCAAGGCAAATCCAAAGGTTGTGAGAGATTCTTGTTATCTATAAATAGAGGGGTAGAGTGAGGACTTGAGATTGTGAAATATTTTATAAAAACTCTATTTGGAGAGGAGGGTTACTCTTGATTGAGAAGACCTTCCAAAAATTATAACTTTTGTTACACAATAAATGAAATTTTTCACCCCTTCAATTTCCTTTCTCTTCTTCTAATCCAAAGACCAAAAGGAGGATTAGATTAAGATCAGGAGTTGTTGGTTTCTATTTTATTTTTTTTGCATTTCTTTTTCATTTCTTGTTCATTTATATGCTTTGTAGCTTAGATTTACTTTCATGCAATTTAATTTCTTGCAATTTACTTTCATGCAATGTCTTTAATTCTTATATTTACTTTTTAGTATAGATTTTTCTTTTTTTTAATTCACCTTGAGACTAGAACCCTCTAGGGAATTACCCTTTTCTAAGTGTGGAGCTAATATTTGTGGGATCCCTAGAGATTGTTTGAAACTAGCTAACAAATCCAACTTATTCTCATAAAATTGAGATAAGCTAAGTGGATCTACTCTAGATTCCTCATATCTTTAATTAATCCTCCATACTTTACCTTCTTTATTTTCCTCTTATCCTTGCTTTTCATTTGTTTGTTATTTTTCTTTATTCTTGATTCTTGATTTCATTGATTTTTACTTCTTTCTCAATCTCATATTCTCTCTATGTGCATATAATCTTAAACCTAGTTTTGTTATTATGTGCATATAACCACAACCATATTCTCAACTTTATTTTCTCCTCTTTTGCACATAATCCACATCCACTCTCTCTTATCTCTCACAAACCACTTTCACCATGTTTTTCTTTTATTCTTGTACATAAACTCCTAATTGTCGCGCATAATTTGAGAACCAAAACTTGAATAAACTCTTCCTATTTCCCGTTACTCGTGGGATTGATAATCTTATATACTATAACTTGATAAAGGTTGTATACTTGCAACTAAGGTAATCACTCAAAATTTACCCATCACTACTCCTTGAAAGATGAGCATAATGTTGCCATCTTTCATGTCCTTTACAGAGGCAATCGGTTAAAGATTCCCAAAGACTAGTGCCCAAAAGAAGTTAAAAAGACTGACGATCCCAACTATTGTCTCTACCACAGAATGTTGGGCACCCGACGAAGAACTGCTATATCCTAAAGAATAAGATGCAAACTTTTATCAATTTGGGGATTCTCAAACTTTGACCTAAACAAAAGAAGATCACTGCTAATATGGTGACTCTTCAATTCAGATCTATGCCAAAAACTCAGGCTTAAAATGGAGTTGCTCCCATTCCTACTGCAAGGATGGAAGTGGTCAATCATGACCGATAGGGTCGACAGAGTCAAGGCTTTGTCCCTCTTACTACTACAAGAGGAAAAATAATGTGGGCTCATCCCGACCTCCTCCAAGATGAACATGGGGCATCTCAAAAGTCACTGCTCGTACGAAGGCTAAACGCAAGATGAAGTCTTGCAATGTCATCTCCGCTATTATAGGTGAAGAATCACTGCAAGTTCCTTCGCTTACAGATTCGGAGGAAGAAAAGATTGCCATGGCTGTCTATCCTGATCAGAATCCACTCATGGGGACAAGATCTGGCAAAGATTATTTGAAGAATTATGATCAGCTAAGACTCTCCAAACAACCTGAACCCGTCAGACAAAACTAGATGCGGTTTGATAAGGCGTTGCAGCGGCCACTCGCCAATTCCAAAACGCCTTTTCGATATGATATCATGGCTCAATTGGCCAATATCACGGCTCGTATAACCTTATATGAACTTTACATTTATTTAAGGATACGAGAGAGGCTTTGAAAGAGGCTTTAAATGATAGTGAGGCATTTCTTGTTCACATACCGAGCCTACCCAAGATGAAGAGCCAAGGCACTGCTACCAATGTCATCAGCAGAAATCTTGCATCACTTTCACTCCGGATGACATGCTCATTAAGGATCATCATCATAACTGACCCCTCTATTATATTGGATATGTCGGTTCAATAAAAATTAAGCAGATTCATATTGATTTAGGGTCCGCCCTAAGCATCATCCCGTGAAGGCTCCTTATCTTCTTAGGTATTCCCCTTTATAAGCTCTCAAAAACAACCGCTACTATCTTTAGATTCAACTCCAGCAGTAGCCGATCACTTGGACAGGTCAGACTTAAGTGTCAAATTGGCAATCTGAAGACCGAAGTGACATGTTATGTCAACGATGTTGAAACACCCTACAATTTGCTCCTGCGACAACCTTGGATTCATTCCAATATGATCGTCCCATCGACACTCCATCAATGCTTCAAATATGTCGATGAGTAGGGGACTCTCAAAAGGGTTTATGTTGAAAAGCATCGCTTTAAGGGAGTTGAAAACTACTTCTCGGACTCTCTCTTGTATGATGAGAAACATACAATCGAGATTGCTCTTTTAGAAGATGTTGACAGCGGCGACGAGGTGGATAACAAGTCTGACCCAAATAAGGATCCAATCTGGGAGATGGAGCCTCTTATAATTAGTTTAGAAGAACCTTGTAAAAACTAGTCAGCCGAAAATCAGGGCGACTGGTTTTTAATGATAAAGTAGAGTTTGCTTATGACTGTTCTTCGACTCTAGGTATGAAAACTCAAAAGTTGATGCTTTATTGTCTAGGCTAGCTTTAGAATCAACTTTGTACATGCCTGTAAATGAGTCTTATTCGACTCACCAACAGTTAGACAACTCAGAATACGCCACCTTCACTGTTCACGCCAGGAAGGGCGTCCATGACTCTATTCTCTTCAGAAAGGTCAAACCACGACCGCATCTACCAATTTTGATGATGAAGCCAAAGAGGTGCCTAAGTTTTCTCACTACAGTCAGCAGTCTAGGCATATAATGACAAAGATGGGGTACAATTTCACCCTAAAGCAAGGGTTGAATTTCGATTAAGGACCACGATCCCACCAACCCTTTTTGTGCCAAAGGGAAAAACATCGATTATTATGATCGAAACTAAGCATGGGCTTGGATATATTTCTCAAGAGATGGACGAACAACCAAAGCTTGAGGATTCTCTAAGCCACTCTTCAGTTATATCTGGTTGGGATACTAATGTTAGCATCGGCACTATGTTTGCCTCCAACATGGTGTCATACAGCTTAACCATAGAGCTAGACAAATCTAAGATATTTGAAGACCCTAAGAATGATACCTGGGTGAGACATCTTGGGGCACAATGGGAATCACGCTTTGAAATCAGGGAACTCCCTACTAAAGATAAAGTGATCCAAGTCAACATAGGCAATAAAGTCAACCCTAAACCCATCTTCATTAGCGAGAGTTTATCGCCCGCTGAGAAAGAAGAACTCATATCTCTCGTTCGAGAGTATATTGATGTCTTCACTTGGAGTTATGAAGACATGCCTGGTTTGGATCCAGATGGGGCCATGCATCGCCTTAACATTGACCCTAACATTAAGTCAGTCAAGCAAGAACAACGGCGCTTCCGTCCTGAGTTGATGGAGTTGATCGAAAAAGAAATCCGCAAACTCATTTGAGTGCGGGTTCATCTATGAAGAGCAACATCCGGATTGGCTAGCCAATATCATTGTGGTGACGAAAAAGAATGGCAAAATCCGGATCTGTATTGACTTCAAGAATCTCAATCTCGCTTTTTCAAAGGTTGAGTTCCCTCTCCCTATCACGGATGTTATGGTTGACAATATGTGTGGGCTTGAGAGAATGTCATTCATTTTTCTGGTTATAACCAAATAAAGATGCATTCGGATGATCAGAATCATACAGCTTTCAGAACACCCTTGGGAGTATATTGCTATATAGTAATGCCCTTTGGTCTGAAAAATGCTAAAACAACTTACCAATGTGCGATGAACATGATCTTTCATTAGCATTTGCGCAAACTGGTAGAGTGCCATGTTGATGACCTCGCGATCAAAAGTACAAAGAAGATCATGTCAACAACTTGAGAACAATGTTCAAAATCATGTGAACACACCAGCTTAAGATGAACCCAACTAAGTCTTTCTTGGGAGTATCGTCAAGAAAATTTTTGGATTTATTGTAACATCCAAAGGGATACATGTTGACCCAGAAAAAGTGAAAGCCATACAAGAGATGCCACTTCCGAGAAATCTCAAAGAACTCAGAGGTTTGCAGGGACGATTAGCTTACATCCATAGGTTTATAGATAACCTATCCAAAAAATATTAATCATTTCAAAGGCTGATGAAGAAAGGCATTTCGTTTGTTTGGGATGATGCCTGTCAAAAAGCTTTCGATGAGACTAAAGAATATCTCACGAAGCCACCCGTCCTAGCTGTGCCAGTATTAGGTAAGCCTTTTTGATCTACGTTATAGCTATGGATAATTCCCTGGGAGCACTTCTCACTCAAAAGAATGATGATGGACACGAACAAGCCATATATTATCTTAGTCGAACTATGATAGGCATAGAACATTGTTACAACCCAGTGTAGAAAGAATGCCTAGCACTAGTTTTTGTCGTCCAGAAGATGCGGCTCTACTTAACTGGCCAGACCATCCATGTCATCTCAAGAGTCAATTCCCTATGGATACTCATGACAAAGCCTGGGTCTCTAAATTTTAGACTGGCAAAATGGGCGATACTGCTTTCTCAGTATGACATGATATTCATACCTTAGAAAGTAGTTAAAAGCCAAGCAATTGCTAACTTCTTGGCAGATCATCCCATCCCTAAGTCTTCTAAACTTTACGAGGACATTCCAAATGAGCTCTTTGAATCAAATATCATCTCGGACCGCCAAGTGTGGCAACTTTACTTTGATGGCGCATCACGATGTCATCATAAAGGGATGATCGTTGCAGGAATGGGGCTAGTGCTTATTGATCCTCACGGCCATGTCCTTCCTCGGGCATATTCACTAACTGAGCCGTGTTCTAATAATGTGGTTAAGTACAATACCCTCATAATTGGTTTGCAACTCACTCAAGACATGGAGGGGGGGAATACTTGAAAGCCTACGGTGATTCCAAATTAATCATCAATCAAATAACAAGAGAATATGAGGTCCGACACAACGACCTCATACCTTACCATGAAGCGACAATGAAGCTCGCTTGATCATTTGAAGGCTTCTATAATAATTATGTAGCCCGCCTCGAGAATGCTCATGCTGATGCCTTGGCATCACTCACAGCTACTCTTGCTTTGACTTCTAAGTCTATCAAGCAAATTATAGTAGCCAGCCATTAGTTATGCTCTCCAAAATAGATCTTGGAAGCTAACAAGGTGCATGTCATGCCAGCCCACTTCAAACTTAATGATTAGTGTTATCGATTATTGACTATGTCTTGCACGAGATATTGCCAGACGATCCAAAACAAGCAATCTCCATTCAAAGAAGAGCTTCACGCTTCTTCTATGATTCTGCTACACAGACCTTATACCGCCGATCATTTAATGGCATATTACTTCGATGCTTGTCAGCAAGTGAAGCCCGAAAGGCACTCAAGGAGGCTCACGACGGTATATGCGGAGCTCATCAACCCGATCCTAAACTTCAAGACCGACTTTGTCGTTTAGGCTATTATTGTCCAGCGAAGATTGCAGACGCAATCGCCTATAGCAAGCAATGCCATGCTTGTCAATTCCATGCTGACTTCCTACATTAGCCTCCGGAAGAACTACATCCGACTGTTGCCTCATGGTCGTTCGAGATGTGGGGAATGTATATTATTGGGCCAATTAGCTCACCATCTGCTAAAGGCCATCGATTCATTTTAACCATCACTGACTACTTCTCCAAGTCGGCCGAAGTCATCCCGCTCAGGGAGGTCAAGACTTCTAACGTGGTCAAGTTCTTAAAACACCACATCATTTACCGAGTTGGTGTCAACCGAAGGATTGTCCATGACAACGGTTCTCAGTTCATCAGCAGACTGTTCTTCAAATTTTATGACAAGTTTCGAACTCAAGATGTGGCTTCTACGCCATATAACTCGGCCGCTAATGGCCTAGCTGAAGCTTTCAACAAAACTATCATCAAGCTTCTGAAGAAATTTGTCTCTTCCAACAAATGAGATTAGGACAAAAAGCTCAGAGAGTATTTATAGGCTTATCGAATAACAGTCCGCACTCCCACATGTGCTATGCCTTTCTCCTTGGTGTACGTTGTGAAGCTGTAATACCGCTGGAGATCCAAATGTCATCATTGAGGATCGCTCTAACCAAGAAAATGATAACTGAAGAACACTATTGAAAGCATCTTCAAGAACTAGAAGCATTGGACAAAATGAGACTCAGAGCTCAGCAAGTCTCAGATCTAGAGAGCCTTCAACATGAGAGTTAGAGAACAATCCTTCAAAGAAGGCGACTTGGTCTTAGCTATTCGTCAGCCTATGGTCATGACACACAAGAGTAAGGCAAATTCTAACCCTAATAGGAAGGCCCGTGTATAGTAGAGACAGTCTACTCAAATGGAGCATATCGCCTGATTGACCCAAATAGCAATAGGCTTATGGCGCCAATCAATGGGAGGTTTTTAAAGAATTATTACCCTTGATATAAGCCCCTTTCATCTCCCCATGGAGTTGTCAGTCACGTTTAAGTTTCCACCTCTGACCTACATTATTGATTATCTTGATCTAAAACCTCAATAAAATCCCCAACGAGTCATCAAGTTTACTCCACACCCCTGTTTGACTCTAAGTACCTTACTACCATCATGTTAACACAACTCCTCTGAATGGTTTGCTTTCCCAATGATCTGATCGGTTAACATTACACCTCTGTCAGAATATTTCATTAATCGGTTAATATTACACCTCTGTCGTCTTGTCTTTCTGGATTTGACTAGTTAACATTACACCTCTGTCAATCCGTCTTTGTCAAAAAATTTAATTAGTTAACATTACACTTCCATCGATTTCTTGCCGTTAAGTTAACACTACACTTCCAAATGGTAGTTATCCTCTGTACTCTTTTGAATCTGACTGGTTAACATCACATCTTTGTCGGACATTCTATTTGACACATTAATATTACACCTCTGTCAAATTCTCTAGTACTGTCATTGTTCGCCGTAAAAGTTGGGATGATTGTCATTGATTTGAACTGTTACAAACTTCAGTCGCCTGAAACAAATTCAAAGAGAAATATCGCTTTTATTTTAAGGCTTACAATGAAAATAAAAAAAAGATTACAACTTTTATCCTTAGAACAAACACGAGGATCTCTCTATATCGAGGTCCTCGCCATGGGTTCTTTGCCCGTGTCGGGACTTTTGTGTCCGTGGACCACCGCAATTCGATCCGTAGAGACCCTGCTCCGAACTACAGATAAAGGGCTCGCTTCACTAAGGAAACGGCTACCGAGGGGATCACACTCACGAAGGAGAGGATCGTCATGGGATCACACCACGAAGGAGAGGATCACGAGCGGTGAGATCTACTAGGAGAAATCACGCTATCCCCGAGGTTAAGACGGCTTAACCTAGAGGGTATCTCAGAGTTCGACCCAATTCGCCACCTTCCGCTTGTAGATCGACGCCGATCGACTTGTGCTCGCCGGTGCTCAAACGGCATGCCGACGACTCGTGGATCTCGTGAGAACTCTTTAGAAAATCCTCAAAATCCCCGCCAAGCCCAAAAGCCAAATCCTCCAAATTCTCTCCAAGAAGCCCAAGTCCCAAGTCCAAAAATCCCCCTTTTCCACCAACAAGACCCCCTATTTATACAATAGGGTACGGCCGTCTACCACTTGTCGAGGCACCCTACCAAGTTGTCGAGGTGGCTCTACCATGGTGGCCGAGCCTCCTACCACTTGGTCGAGGCACCTCCGCCATGGTGGCCGAGTCGCCTCTACCACTTGTCGAGGCACCCTACCAAGTTGTCGAGGTGGCTCGGCCATTGTGGCCGAGCCACTTCGCCACTTGTCGAGGTAACTCGCCAAGTTGGTCGAGGCGCGCCGTTGCCGTTTTTCCGCCAAGCTGCTTTTCTCGTCTTCTGTTTAGGCCCCGCTTATTCGACTTGGCCTTCTCCGGACTTAGATTCCGCTCAGATTTGGTTCCGGACTAACTCTTGGTTTGTTCCGTTCAACGGTCCTGATCCGATCGCTCGCTCAAGTCCGGCGAACCGTGCTTGTGACACCGTGGTTCGCTGGCCGAAGTTCGCCTTTAACGATTCGACGTCCAGATCATTCGATGGGTTGTCATTCGCCGACTTCGCCACGAAGTTGGTTTCGGGATCTTGTAAGTATTTTTCAACGCCACAGATATTCTCCAAAGCCGCCTCGGCCTCAATTTTAATGAGTCCGATGCTTTGACATGATGGTTCCCTACTGCTTCTACCGAGGGTCCCAAAAGATAGCTTCAAGTCTTCGATTCTTTCAGATCATCCAATTCTTTGTAGGATTCCTGATAAGATCACGGTGCTGCATTTTATTGTCTGACCGTTTGTTGAAATCTTGATTCGAAGCTGGTGGGTGAGTTTTGCTTGTAACTCGTGTCGGTTGGTTGTTTTTTTTTGACTAGCCATCGGACTTTTGGACTTATCCGTATGTCGGCGAACTCCTTGTTGGCGACATGTTGGTTGTGTCGAGTACATGGAATTTCATAACCCTCAGTCGGTTATTTCTTCCATCATCACGTGTGTTGTTGGTTTAACCACAGCGGGAGGACTGATCTTTTCATGGTGATATCCTCCGAAGATTCCTTATTGAAACAGAGACCATTTGGCTTTCAACCATCGCCCTAGCCTTCACGGGCGAAAAGCGACGCTTTGACCGTTGTTGGGATATGATTATCCACGGTGGGAGAAGTTTCTTCGATCGACACGTTGTCCTGTCGCCATGACTTTCGCCGATTATTCCTCTCTTGGATATTATGGTGGAGGAAATTAAGGGTCATCGAGTTGTCCTTAAGAATATGGATTTATTCTCCAGAACTCCTCGCTGAAAATTTGGAAACAGCTTTATACCGTAATCCTAGTTGGAGTAGGATTGGGTGGCGTTGATGTCGATGCAATCCATACGATCGAGTTATCCCTAAGAATATTTCTTGTGAGAATATTCTTCCGAACTTCAATAAATTAGGAAACAGCTTTATACCGTAATCCTAGTTGGAGTAGGATTGGGTGGCGTTGATGTCGATGCAATCCATACGATCGAGTTATCCCTAAGAATATTTCTTGTGAGAATATTCTTCCGAACTTCTCAATAAATTAGGAAACAGCTTTATACCGTAATCCTAGTTGGAGTAGGATTGGGTGGCGTTGATGTCGATGCAATCCATACGATCGAGTTATCCCTAAGAATATTTCTTGTGAGAATATTCTTCCGAACTTCAATAAATTAGGAAACAGCTTTATACCGTAATCCTAGTTGGAGTAGGATTGGGTGGCGTTGATGTCGATGCAATCCATACGATCGAGTTATCCCTAAGAATATTTCTTGTGAGAATATTCTTAGGAACTTCGACAAATTGGGAAGCGGTTTATACTCGTAATCCTAGTTGGAGTAGGATTGGGTGGCGTTGATGTCGATGCAATCCATACGATCGAGTTATCCCTAAGAATATTTCTTGTGAGAATATTCTTCCGAACTTCTCGACAAATTGGGAAACAGCTTATACCGTAATCCTAGTTGGAGTAGGATTGGGTGACGCTGATCGGCCGATGCAATCCGCACGATCGAAGTTATCCCTAAGAATATTTCTTGTGAGAATATTCTTCCGAACTTCGACAAATTGGGAAACAGCTTTATACTGTAATCCTAGTTGGAGTAGGATTGGGTGACGCTGATCGGCCGATGCAATCCGCGACGATCGAAGTTATCCCTAAGAATATTTCTTGTGAGAATATTCTTCCGAACTTCGACAAATTGGGAAGCGGTTTATACTCGTAATCCTAGTTGAGTAGGATTGGGTGACGCTGATCGGCCGATGCAATCCGCACGATCGAAGTTATCCCTAAGAATATTTCTTGTGAGAATATTCTTCCGAACTTCTCGACAAATTGGGAAACAGCTTATACCGTAATCCTAGTTGAGTAGGATTGGGTGACGCTGATCGGCCGATGCAATCCGCGACGATCGAAGTTATCCCTAAGAATATTTCTTGTGAGAATATTCTTCCGAACTTCGACAAATTGGGAAACAGCTTTATACTGTAATCCTAGTTGAGTAGGATTGGGTGACGCTGATCGGCCGATGCAATCCGCACGATCGAAGTTATCCCTAAGAATATTTCTTGTGAGAATATTCTTCCGAACTTCGACAAATTGGGAAACAGCTTATACCGTAATCCTAGTTGAGTAGGATTGGGTGACGCTGATCGGCCGATGCAATCCGCGACGATCGAAGTTATCCCTAAGAATATTTCTTGTGAGAATATTCTTCCGAACTTCTCGACAAATTGGGAAACAGCTTATACCGTAATCCTAGTTGAGTAGGATTGGGTGACGCTGATCGGCCGATGCAATCCGCGACGATCGAAGTTATCCCTAAGAATATTTCTTGTGAGAATATTCTTCCGAACTTCGACAAATTGGGAAACAGCTTTATACTGTAATCCTAGTTGAGTAGGATTGGGTGACGCTGATCGGCCGATGCAATCCGCGACGATCGAAGTTATCCCTAAGAATATTTCTTGTGAGAATATTCTTCCGAACTTCTCGACAAATTGGGAAACAGCTTATACTGTAATCCTAGTTGGAGTAGGATTGGGTGACGCTGATCGGCCGATGCAATCCGCACGATCGAAGTTATCCCTAAGAATATTTCTTGTGAGAATATTCTTCCGAACTTCTCAATAAATTAGGAAACAGCTTATACCGTAATCCTAGTTGGAGTAGGATTGGGTGACGCTGATCGGCCGATGCAATCCGCGACGATCGAAGTTATCCCTAAGAATATTTCTTGTGAGAATATTCTTCCGAACTTCGACAAATTGGGAAGCGGTTTATACTCGTAATCCTAGTTGGAGTAGGATTGGGTGACGCTGATCGGCCGATGCAATCCGCACGATCGAAGTTATCCCTAAGAATATTTCTTGTGAGAATATTCTTCCGAACTTCTCGACAAATTGGGAAACAGCTTTATACCGTAATCCTAGTTGAGTAGGATTGGGTGACGCTGATCGGCCGATGCAATCCGCGACGATCGAAGTTATCCCTAAGAATATTTCTTGTGAGAATATTCTTCCGAACTTCGACAAATTGGGAAACAGCTTATACTGTAATCCTAGTTGAGTAGGATTGGGTGACGCTGATCGGCCGATGCAATCCGCACGATCGAAGTTATCCCTAAGAATATTTCTTGTGAGAATATTCTTCCGAACTTCTACAAATTGGGAAACAGCTTATACCGTAATCCTAGTGGAGTAGGATTGGTGACGCTGATCGGCCGATGCAATCCGCACGATCGAAGTTATCCCTAAGAATATTTCTTGTGAGAATATTCTTCCTGAACTTCTCAATAAATTAGGAAACAGCTTATACTGTAATCCTAGTTGAGTAGGATTGGGTGACGCTGATCGGCCGATGCAATCCGCGACGATCGAAGTTATCCCTAAGAATATTTCTTGTGAGAATATTCTTCCGAACTTCGACAAATTGGGAAACAGCTTATACTGTAATCCTAGTTGGAGTAGGATTGGTGACGCTGATCGGCCGATGCAATCCGCACGATCGAAGTTATCCCTAAGAATATTTCTTGTGAGAATATTCTTCCGAACTTCGACAAATTGGGAAACAGCTTTATACCGTAATCCTAGTTGGAGTAGGATTGGGTGACGCTGATCGGCCGATGCAATCCGCACGATCGAAGTTATCCCTAAGAATATTTCTTGTGAGAATATTCTTCCGAACTTCTACAAATTGGGAAACAGCTTTATACCGTAATCCTAGTTGGAGTAGGATTGGGTGACGCTGATCGGCCGATGCAATCCGCACGATCGAAGTTATCCCTAAGAATATTTCTTGTGAGAATATTCTTCCGAACTTCTACAAATTGGGAAACAGCTTTATACCGTAATCCTAGTTGGAGTAGGATTGGGTGACGCTGATCGGCCGATGCAATCCGCACGATCGAAGTTATCCCTAAGAATATTTCTTGTGAGAATATTCTTCCGAACTTCTACAAATTGGGAAACAGCTTTATACCGTAATCCTAGTTGGAGTAGGATTGGGTGACGCTGATCGGCCGATGCAATCCGCACGATCGAAGTTATCCCTAAGAATATTTCTTGTGAGAATATTCTTCCGAACTTCTACAAATTGGGAAACAGCTTATACTGTAATCCTAGTTGGAGTAGGATTGGGTGACGCTGATCGGCCGATGCAATCCGCACGATCGAAGTTATCCCTAAGAATATTTCTTGTGAGAATATTCTTCCGAACTTCTACAAATTGGGAAACAGCTTTATACCGTAATCCTAGTTGGAGTAGGATTGGGTGACGCTGATCGGCCGATGCAATCCGCACGATCGAAGTTATCCCTAAGAATATTTCTTGTGAGAATATTCTTCCGAACTTCTACAAATTGGGAAACAGCTTATACTGTAATCCTAGTTGGAGTAGGATTGGGTGACGCTGATCGGCCGATGCAATCCGCACGATCGAAGTTATCCCTAAGAATATTTCTTGTGAGAATATTCTTCCGAACTTCTACAAATTGGGAAACAGCTTATACTGTAATCCTAGTTGGAGTAGGATTGGGTGACGCTGATCGGCCGATGCAATCCGCACGATCGAAGTTATCCCTAAGAATATTTCTTGTGAGAATATTCTTCCGAACTTCTACAAATTGGGAAACAGCTTTATACCGTAATCCTAGTTGGAGTAGGATTGGGTGACGCTGATCGGCCGATGCAATCCGCACGATCGAAGTTATCCCTAAGAATATTTCTTGTGAGAATATTCTTCCGAACTTCTACAAATTGGGAAACAGCTTTATACCGTAATCCTAGTTGGAGTAGGATTGGGTGACGCTGATCGGCCGATGCAATCCGCACGATCGAAGTTATCCCTAAGAATATTTCTTGTGAGAATATTCTTCCGAACTTCTACAAATTGGGAAACAGCTTATACTGTAATCCTAGTTGGAGTAGGATTGGGTGACGCTGATCGGCCGATGCAATCCGCACGATCGAAGTTATCCCTAAGAATATTTCTTGTGAGAATATTCTTCCGAACTTCTACAAATTGGGAAACAGCTTTATACCGTAATCCTAGTTGGAGTAGGATTGGGTGACGCTGATCGGCCGATGCAATCCGCACGATCGAAGTTATCCCTAAGAATATTTCTTGTGAGAATATTCTTCCGAACTTCTACAAATTGGGAAACAGCTTATACTGTAATCCTAGTTGGAGTAGGATTGGGTGACGCTGATCGGCCGATGCAATCCGCACGATCGAAGTTATCCCTAAGAATATTTCTTGTGAGAATATTCTTCCGAACTTCTACAAATTGGGAAACAGCTTTATACCGTAATCCTAGTTGGAGTAGGATTGGGTGACGCTGATCGGCCGATGCAATCCGCACGATCGAAGTTATCCCTAAGAATATTTCTTGTGAGAATATTCTTCCGAACTTCTACAAATTGGGAAACAGCTTATACTGTAATCCTAGTTGGAGTAGGATTGGGTGACGCTGATCGGCCGATGCAATCCGCACGATCGAAGTTATCCCTAAGAATATTTCTTGTGAGAATATTCTTCCGAACTTCTACAGATTGTTATAAATACCCACAAAGCCTCTTTTCCCGCTGACCTAGGGCCAGGTTCTCTCTTGTTTTCATCTCGCTGTTTTTCTTCCTCGATCAACAAGGTATGCATAAGAGCTTTTACGAACCTTTTTTTTCTTTTCTTGTGCGATAACGCTGACCACGAGGGAAAGGGCCGAACGGCGAGGGCGGCGCGGTCCGCTGGCGGGCGCGGCGGCGGCGGCGCATTAAGGCTATATGCCACGCCAAAGAAGGCTTTCCTTCAGTGGACCAAGTTTGCGACCTTTACGTGGCATGCGGTGAAGCCTATCCAAATGACAACTCTCCTAGCGGGCTACCTTGCAACTGGCTTAAGAAGTGTGTGGTTCCATATCAACTGATGATGCTTTACCTTTGGAGGTCCTTTATCCCGCAGCTCAACTCGCCCACAAGAAGGAACTCTCTCCTTCCTGATGGTGGCCAGATTCACCGTGGATTGCGGCATATAGTTGGCGTTTACTCGAGAAAGGATGAGCCATCATCACGCATCCCTTCCGTCCGGTAGAGCTCCCATATACCTATTTGATGGCTGGTTGGTCCTTCATCGCCCGACATGATGTCGCACCGGTTCCACAGATTCGCCTACTCCTTTCTTACGGTTGGTAGAGGATTGCGATGGAAGGCGTGGTTTTGCAGAGATCAAGAAACGTGATGCATTCACAAAGGGTGGATCTTTTCCGTGATGTTTTCCTCGATTCTCGGTCAATATGGTGAGTCCTTGGTTGACGAGGAGGTGCCAAGACACAGACTTCACTTGACATTGGTCGCTTCAACCGGCTAGTGAATATCGTGCCGTGGTATCTCACTTTCGAGTAAAGGAGGAATGCTTCATTGAGCCTTATTTTCCTCGCCGCTTTGCTCGCCACCGTTACGACCAACTTTATGTTGGGAACCCGAACCGACGCCCGCACTGAGGTGGACTTGTGGATGGCCTTCGAGCATGGTTGTGGAGCATCATGGGATGTACCGGTGCTAGGTTGATCTCGAGCTCGAGCCGTCGGTTTGAGTCGACATTCCTTCATTGTAGTTGGCTATTAGTAGCTAACGAGCCGTCCCCGTAAGGGCCATCTCATTTGTAGTCAAGCATCGCTATGAGCCGGCGCCAGACACTCCAAGATGCCGTCAAGTCATAGATTCTTCGGTTGGGTTCACTCGCCAAGTAAGCATTGGTGGGGTCGCTCGACCACTTACGCCCTCACCGTGGGATGGAGAACTTCGCTTGTGGTCTCAGATTCACGATTCGTGCCACCATGTATGGCCTTCCAATCAGCGCCAATCATTTCTTCACCTTATTCGAGCTTTATAATCCAGATTCAATACGCTTTCACTAAACACGGCGAAGTTGGGGTTGGCTTTACATGAGATGTACCGATTTCGTGTCTACCCATGGGAAGATGCTATATCGAGTACTTTCCTCCAATCGAACTCCGCAATGAAGGAATACACCATCGTTATAAGACTTTATGGGATCTCACTTGTCATTACTATATAGCTCGCCCAATCAACCTTGCCAAAAGGAAATCGCAGTGAGTCCAAGCATTGCCATTACTTGTTCCAAAGATTTGGAGGACAAATCGCGAGGAAATATGTGAACTATCACCGCCACTCCTTCAAGGTTAATGAACTGATCGAGAAGTCCGAGGCTAACTCTTATACGCCTACGCCAAAGAAGGCTTTCCTTCAGTGGACCAAGTTTGCGACCTTTACGTGGCATGCGGTGAAGCCTATCCAAATGACAACTCTCCTAGCTGCTACCTTGCACCGCTTAAGAAGTGTGTGGTTCCATATCAACTGATGATGCTTTACCTTTGGAGGTCCTTTATCCCGCAGCTCAACTCGCCCACAAGAAGGAACTCTCTCCTTCCTGATGGTGGCCAAGATTCACCGTGGATTGCGGCATATAGTTGGCGTTTACTCGAGAAAGGATGAGCCATCATCACGCATCCCTTCCGTCCGGTAGAGCTCCCATATACCTATTTGATGGCCCGTTGGTCCTTCATCGCCCCGACATGATGTCGGCACCGGTTCCACAGATTCGCCTACTCCTTTCTTACGGTTGGTAGAGGATTGCGATGGAAGGGCGTGGTTTTGCAGAGATCAAGAAACGATGCATTCACAAAGGGTGGATCTTTTCCAGATGTTTTCCTCGATTCTCTGGTCAATATGGTGAGTCCTTGGTTGACGAGGAGGTGCCGAAGACACAGCAGACTTCACTTGACATTGGCTGTTTCAACTGGCTAGTGAATATTAGGCCAGGGTATCTCACTTTCCGAGTAAAGGAGGAATGCTTCATTGAGCCTTATTTTCCTCGCCGCTTTGCTCGCCAGCCACCAACTTTATGTTGGGAACCCGAACCGACAACCTACTCGAGGTGGACTTGTGGATGGCCTTCGAGCATGGTTGTGGAGCATCATGGGATGTACCGGTGCTAGGTTCAGTCTCCCGAGCTCAGACCGTCAGCTGGAGTCGACATTCCTTCATTGTAGTTGGCTATTAGTAGCTAACGAGCCGGTCCCCGAACGCCATCTCAGATTTGGTAGTCAAGCATCGCAGAAAGGCCGACACTCCAAGATGCCGCCAAGCTCGAGGAAGCGCCAATCTTATCGACCGGTGAGGCCGAGGAGGAGTTCCACAACTCGACGCCGCTACTTTAGGAGAGGACCAAGCTGAGGTCGCATCATGAGAAGGACCTCGGTATTTCTCCTTTTCCCTTTCGTTTTCTCATCCTTTCCATTAGAGTTCTCATCCAATTGAATTTTCAGGAAAATCTGTTGAAGAGGAAGAATTTCGACCCTCTCAAGGGGTTAAACGAAAGAGGCTAGCCCACAAGAATCACGTGAATCCTCGGTCCTTTGATATAGACTTGACCAGTAATGATCCAGTCGGTGACGGAGGTAATAATTCACCGCGTTGAAATCTGAAATTTCGACTTTTGAAGACTGACATTTTTTCATTTGCATGCAGGGGGTTTTAGGGATTATGATCCTGGCTTTGATTTTCCTCCCCACAATTCTGCTGAGCCCAGTTTTACTCAACAAATGTATGGAGCTATGGCGGAGGAGGCCGATGTAGGACCTGATCCGGTGGACCCAGGTACATCTAACATCGATAATTGCTCTTCTGGGTGGCGAATGCGAGAATGGAATGACTCGGGATTTGTACCCCCACTAATTGCCTCTTTGCTTTTTGTTCTTTTAGAGAGATTGCAGGAGACAAATGCACAAGCCGAGACTAGGCAAGCTAACCCACAGGAGGAGGCTTTACCTATTGTTTGATTTAATTGCATTTGCCTTCCTAATGCCTTCTTATTCGACTTCTCCATGGAAGATTTCGTGGAACTGTTATATGGCAACACTTCCATGGATGACTCGCTACGCTTGGTCACAGGATGGAGATACCCTTGGTGAAGTTTTACCCGGCTACCGCCCCTCAAGAAGGTATGAATTTTCTTTGATTACTTATAGGATCAACCGCTTGGCTAATACTACTATAATTAAAAGAGGCCGATACATTCCATTTGTGCGCAGCGTACCCTCTTCCGCCGCTAATCGCCTACCACAAATAATCGCTGAGATAGATGAGCACACCGAGGGCTCACCAAGGTTGACAAAGATCCCAAATGATAGATACGCCTCGTAGACTCGCTAGCCTCAAACTACATCAAGGAGACGGTAAGGGTCTTTTAGCCAAATAAGCTTTCGCTTATTTTTACTAAAATCCTAAAGTCCTCTTTTCTTCCGGCGGCGAGCCTACATCTCGACTCCATGATCCGGTGAGAGCGCTGATGCCGGATGAAGATCCATCCCATCTTATTATCCGCTTGGAAATACGCCATTCTTTCGTGAACACCGCGGATCGAAAAGGTCCTTCATGGCGGCTTTCTTCATCGCCTGTGTCACCGCTGATCCCTGATGGCTTTGATACGGATATGGGTTACCCCGAGCCGCTCAGCCATTGTTGATGATCTCGCCCATCCGAGGGAAAGCTCCAGAGACCGCAAGAGCCGGGCGGTGGGCTTTCATACATAGCCGCCGACCGACGCGACGCTTAGAGGCATGGCGCGATGCTCGTTTTACCGGGCTCGAGGTCCAAATGCAGAGACAGCGCCGATCGCCTGAGCCGTTGTTGCCGAAATATATTCTTCCCTAAGCCACATCCGTGACCGATATCGCGGGCGAAAAGCGGAGAGGATAATATCGCCGTGGGAGAGCTCCATGCCGAGGAAGATAGGATGAGCAGCTTGAGCTGGCCAAGGCCAACAAGGAAGAAGCCCTCACCGCTATGCCTAGGGAGCTCGACCGTCGGGCGTAAACCGGCCGAGCTCGAGGAGGCAACCATGAAGACACCGACCACCGATGAGGAGTCCTTCAGGTCGAAGTTGCGGTGAAGAACTCCACCAGCTTACAATGGTGAAGTGTCTCGCCTGAACAACAAATCATTTGTCATAGACTTGATGTTTAAACAGCTTGTAGCTCCTTTCATATTTGCTTCAAATGAATAAGATTTATTCCTTTCATTATTTATTATGATTCTTTTATTTCGCCGTAAATAATTAACCATAATACTTATAGGATTTTGGCAAATCCTCACCGCCAACGGGTTTGATTAGCCTTTACCAACTACCGCTTGAGTTGGGCTAGCATGTAGATTTTCTAGATCCGCTCTACACACGACGCTGTGCTAAAAGAATGAAACTCTTCTAGACTTAATGCTACGATGTTGAATAATGAGGCTTCGCTCTTTATCACGGAATAGACTACCCGCAACGCTGTGAGGCGCTGGCTTTATCCCTTCTTAGGCTTCGGATGAAATGCCCCGTAATCGAACTCGTGTCTTCTTCAATCTAAAAGACTAAACCGCAACGCTGCAGGAGGCGCTGGCTTTAGGGTTATTGGCCAAACCCTTCAACGGGTTTGATGAGCCTTTATCAACTACCGCTTGAGTTGGGCTAGCATGTAGATTTTCTAGATCCGCTCTACACACGACGCTGTGCTAAAAGAATGAAACTCTTCTAGACTTAATGCTACGATGTTGAATACGAGGCTTCGCCTTTATCACGGAATAGACTACCCGCAACGCTGTGAGGCGCTGGCTTTATCCCTTCTTAGGCTTCGGATAAAATACCCCGTAATCGAACTCGTGTCTTCTTCAATCTAAAAGACTAAACCGCAACGCTGTGAGGCGCTGGCTTTATCCCTTCTTAGGCTTCGGATAAAATACCCCAAGATGAACCTTGGTGTCCTCTTTGACCGAGAATGACCGAACCGAAAAAGATTGATTGAGGTGGGAAAAGAAGAAAGTGGGATCTCCACCGAGAACCGAAGAGACTCAGCGACCTTCACGGACAACCTGGTCCGAAAATCCCTACAAGATACCTTCACCGGCGCTACCTAAGATGAAGATGGAACTAAGAGTGGGATCTCCACCGAGAACCGAAGAGACTCAGCGACCTTCACGGACAACCTGGTCCGAAAATCCCTACAAGATACCTTCACCGGCGCTACCTAAGATGAAGATGGAACTAAGAGTGGGATCTCCACCGAGAACCGAAGAGACTCAGCACCTTCACGGACAACCTGGTCCGAAAATCCCTACAAGATACCTTCACCGGCGCTACCTAAGATGAAGATGGAACTAAGAGTGGGATCTCCACCGAGAACCGAAGAGACTCAGCACCTTCACGGACAACCTGGTCCGAAAATCCCTACAAGATACCTTCACCGGCGCTACCTAAGATGAAGATGGAACTAAGAGTGGGATCTCCACCGAGAACCGAAGAGACTCAGCGACCTTCACGGACAACCTGGTCCGAAAATCCCTACAAGATACCTTCACCGGCGCTACCTAAGATGAAGATGGAACTAAGAGTGGGATCTCCACCGAGAACCGAAGAGACTCAGCACCTTCACGGACAACCTGGTCCGAAAATCCCTACAAGATACCTTCACCGGCGCTACCTAAGATGAAGATGGAACTAAGAGTGGGATCTCCACCGAGAACCGAAGAGACTCAGCACCTTCACGGACAACCTGGTCCGAAAATCCCTACAAGATACCTTCACCGGCGCTACCTAAGATGAAGATGGAACTAAGAGTGGGATCTCCACCGAGAACCGAAGAGACTCAGCACCTTCACGGACAACCTGGTCCGAAAATCCCTACAAGATACCTTCACCGGCGCTACCTAAGATGAAGATGGAACTAAGAGTGGGATCTCCACCGAGAACCGAAGAGACTCAGCGACCTTCACGGACAACCTGGTCCGAAAATCCCTACAAGATACCTTCACCGGCGCTACCTAAGATGAAGATGGAACTAAGAGTGGGATCTCCACCGAGAACCGAAGAGACTCAGCGACCTTCACGGACAACCTGGTCCGAAAATCCCTACAAGATACCTTCACGGCTACCTAAGATGAAGATGGAACTAAGAGTGGGATCTCCACCGAGAACCGAAGAGACTCAGCGACCTTCACGGACAACCTGGTCCGAAAATCCCTACAAGATACCTTCACCGGCGCTACCTAAGATGAAGATGGAACTAAGAGTGGGATCTCCACCGAGAACCGAAGAGACTCAGCGACCTTCACGGACAACCTGGTCCGAAAATCCCTACAAGATACCTTCACCGGCGCTACCTAAGATGAAGATGGAACTAAGAGTGGGATCTCCACCGAGAACCGAAGAGACTCAGCGACCTTCACGGACAACCTGGTCCGAAAATCCCTACAAGATACCTTCACCGGCGCTACCTAAGATGAAGATGGAACTAAGAGTGGGATCTCCACCGAGAACCGAAGAGACTCAGCGACCTTCACGGACAACCTGGTCCGAAAATCCCTACAAGATACCTTCACCGGCGCTACCTAAGATGAAGATGGAACTAAGAGTGGGATCTCCACCGAGAACCGAAGAGACTCAGCGACCTTCACGGACAACCTGGTCCGAAAATCCCTACAAGATACCTTCACCGGCGCTACCTAAGATGAAGATGGAACTAAGAGTGGGATCTCCACCGAGAACCGAAGAGACTCAGCGACCTTCACGGACAACCTGGTCCGAAAATCCCTACAAGATACCTTCACCGGCGCTACCTAAGATGAAGATGGAACTAAGAGTGGGATCTCCACCGAGAACCGAAGAGACTCAGCGACCTTCACGGACAACCTGGTCCGAAAATCCCTACAAGATACCTTCACCGGCGCTACCTAAGATGAAGATGGAACTAAGAGTGGGATCTCCACCGAGAACCGAAGAGACTCAGCGACCTTCACGGACAACCTGGTCCGAAAATCCCTACAAGATACCTTCACCGGCGCTACCTAAGATGAAGATGGAACTAAGAGTGGGATCTCCACCGAGAACCGAAGAGACTCAGCGACCTTCACGGACAACCTGGTCCGAAAATCCCTACAAGATACCTTCACCGGCGCTACCTAAGATGAAGATGGAACTAAGAGTGGGATCTCCACCGAGAACCGAAGAGACTCAGCGACCTTCACGGACAACCTGGTCCGAAAATCCCTACAAGATACCTTCACCGGCGCTACCTAAGATGAAGATGGAACTAAGAGTGGGATCTCCACCGAGAACCGAAGAGACTCAGCGACCTTCACGGACAACCTGGTCCGAAAATCCCTACAAGATACCTTCACCGGCGCTACCTAAGATGAAGATGGAACTAAGAGTGGGATCTCCACCGAGAACCGAAGAGACTCAGCGACCTTCACGGACAACCTGGTCCGAAAATCCCTACAAGATACCTTCACCGGCGCTACCTAAGATGAAGATGGAACTAAGAGTGGGATCTCCACCGAGAACCGAAGAGACTCAGCGACCTTCACGGACAACCTGGTCCGAAAATCCCTACAAGATACCTTCACCGGCGCTACCTAAGATGAAGATGGAACTAAGAGTGGGATCTCCACCGAGAACCGAAGAGACTCAGCGACCTTCACGGACAACCTAGCTTGGTAGAACTCAATGCATTGTTGAGCCTCCGCGCTTCTCATCTAACATCTCAAGCTCTTCGAGACGCTTTTGATGTTGTTCTTCGGTCGCCATCTCGCTGAAAGGGCGGCGCGGCGACGAACTGATTTCCAACGGAGAATCGCCGCACCCGTGAAACCGTGGAGTACGGGTCGCCTCCATGCGGCGCATCAAGCAGCGATATGCCCAGAGTAAGCTCCGAAGTTTATCGCCCGCCTCGCTTTGTTATTCTTCACAAGCTTCATGTATTTTGATAATCGCCTTGTTGAATGCCTCGCTAATCCATTTGCCGGATTATAGGTCAACGCAGACATCTTGTATTTTGAACTTTTCGCAAAACCCGATGAAGGAATTGCCGATGAATTGGGGACCGCTGTCATGGACGATCCGCCTTGGAACACCGTCGGTAGATGACATGGTGTTTGATAAATTTGACGACGGTATCGCTTTGACTTCTTTTAGCGGATTGCTTCGCCACTTGGAGAAGTAATCGGTGATCGCTAGAATAAACCGACGCTTTGACCGACGGAGGAAAATGGGACCTACGACGCCCATTCCCCATGTCTCAATGGCCGATGTGGCCGAAGGATGCAACCGCCAGAGGTCGATGCATATAATTCGCGGAATTTGACACGCTGCGGCATTTCCGAGCCGCATCGACCGCCATTGATCATCGGCCAAAAGTAGCCCATTCTCCGATTCGATCAGAGCTTGGGACCGCTGGTGCAACCACATTCACCTTCGTGGTGCTTCCCGGCGACCTCTTCTCGCCTCTTTGTTTGAGAGGCATCGTAGCAAAGACCATCGTACCCCTGCCATATAGCATCCGGGTTTCGTGGTCATAAAAGAATCTTGAGCTCTTCGCCGATTGACTCTTCTCCTCACGCCTTCCTAACGCCATGTAAGACGTGAGTCGATGATAGGAAAGCCAATCTCGGCTCCAACTTGGTTTGGGTTGCATGTACTTCTTTGGTAACTACCCCTTATCTTCTTGTGTCTCATCGTATAATGGTACGAAGAGTTGGTGAGTCCCGACCGTAACTAGTTGCTCGGTCTCTAAGGTTGTGTTAACGACACGCCTAACGCCGCTGCATCCGCATAAGCTTTTGGAGGCGCAATATATTCGATAAAAACTCTTCAATGAGTCCGCCATTTCAACGGCTATCCGATGATAGGGATTAGATCCGATTCTCGACTTCATAGTCACCACGACTGCTTAACTATCAATTGCGAATCGCCGTATGCGAGATACTCTACCCCTCTTGGCGGCTAAGTCCAATAAGTAGCGTTGTATTGCCACGCTATTGGAACAAGGTTCGTGAGTGAATAAGCACGGGCATGACATGATTCCCTCGGGAAACTAAGACAACCCCGACCCTACGGAAATCTTAGAACATCCGGGGCACTTGCCACGCTAGCTCGAGAAGTCTGGCCAAAGTACGCCATATTTGTTGGTGCGATGTAGTGTTGACTTCTTGAACTTCATCCGAAGATCATCATATAGCTCAACCGCATCCGCTGTCGGGCCGGGTACCAAGAGATCGCAAATCGCTTGTCCTTTGACCGACTTCGTTGTTTGAAATACAAGTCATATTGGGACAAGAGCAAGGCCCATTTCGCTAAACGCCAACTCATCGAGGCCCGGGTCATAAATATCCGGACCGGATTTACGAGATAACATAAATCGCCCGTCCGACTAAATAGTGCCGATTTTCAATCGCTAACACTAATGCAAGGCACCGCTTCACCATTGATATCGAGACTCAAAGACCACTAATGTTCGCCTGTAATACATCGCCTGCTCGCGGATCGTCGCCGCCTTGCGCGAAGTAAAGCGAACGAAAGTGATCCGCTGCCTTGACGAGATCAAAACGGTTTTCCGATCGCGTGCAACAAGAACAGAGGTTTAGCGAGATAAGACTTGATCTCTTCAATGCTCTCGGCAAAGGCCGCCCCAAATATATGACACGCCTTCTTGTTCAACTTAGAGAACGGTTGGCATTTCCTGATAGGTTCGATATGAACCGCCGGATGTACGCTATCGCTCTTGTAACCCCCGAAGTTCTCTCAGATGGTTGCAATTTTGAATCGCCTTTACTTTATCGATCGACATGTATTCCTTTGTTGGTGACGACGGCCAAGGAACCCACACGACATCCCAAGGAAGGATTTGGCAGATTCATCTTTAGTCGATGGGCTCGCATGAGCTCGAAACCGCTCTAAGATCTTTGATGTGATCTCCTTTGTCACGCTTTTCACGCACCAAGTCGCCGACGAGCATTCGACCGCTTTTCCCGAGATGGTCCCGAAAATTTCCGCCATCGCCGTTGATATGTAGCACCAAGATTTTTCGTGCCGAACGGCATGACTGCGGTAACAATATATACCGATGGGCGCTCAACGCCGTGTTTGGCATCATCGGGTGCATCTTGATCCGATTGTATCCCGAGAAACCATCCATGAACGACATTCTTTCAAATCCACACGTATTGTCGACTATGACATCGTGATTGGTAGAGGAAAGTCGCCTTTGGGGCAAGATTCAAGTCTCTATAGTCGCATACTGCATCCTAATCGAACCATTCTTCTTCATGACCGACTATATTCGCCACCCAACCGGATGTGAATTTCCTCGATGAATCCCGATTCTATGAGTTTCTTCACTTCAACATTGCCTCCAATATTTGTGGATCTAAACCGCCTTTGCCGTTGCTTGACAGTTTGACATCCGCTTTGATGTTGAGGCGATGTGTTGCCACATTAGGTCGAAGTCCCGCATGTCCTCGTGAACTCCGTGCTAATACATCGATATACTCCCCGATTAGGGCAATCAACTCTTCCTTTCTTCCGAGGGGAGCGATGTTAATGAGCTTAGGATGCTCTTCATCACCCATATTAACTCGACTACCTCGCCCTTAGTGGGGGTTCTCTTTGTTCAACCTATCCCCAAACCGCTCTTGGAGTTGATGGATCCATGGGTCTTCCCACGCTGGCATGTCTTCATCACTCTCAACAAGAGCAGGATCAACTCAAGCCATATTTGACATTAAAGCCTTGAAAGCTTCTCCAGGTCGGTGTCAATCCCAAGTCAAGAGTCGACGAATGTCCGCTCCTCACCGGTGGATTATTATCAATCACCACGAGCATTCATCTTCCGAGGAGGATTCAGATCCCAATCCCTTCTAAATGCATAGTAATTATCCGCTTCCTCTTGGGACATATGCCGCTTAGGAGGGGTTCGAGGGCCTCGTCCAAACATAGACCTTCCCTCGTGTCAAGTCATACCCCATCTCTTCATGATACCCTGTTTCGACTATATCCGAATGTGTGGAGGATAGGTCCATTGTCGCCTTCGCCGCTTTCTAAGAAATGATTCGGCTACTGAACCGCATTCCCTACCGTGAAACCAAGTCTTTTTCACTACTCGATCTTCGGGATGACGAAAGTTGTCCCAAAGGAGTCTCGAACCGCTTTTGTGTAAAGCAAGATGATCGAAGTGGCGTGCAACTCGATCATTGTATAAACTCGCATCACATCATTCAAAGACAAAGGATACTCTAAATCGCCATTTATTGATTCATCGGCAATTTGCCAATTACAATGTTCATCCGACGATTCTTCATCGCCAAGATTGATTACAAGGGGTACAATGTCATTTAAAACAAAACCTCCACTATAACCAAGCCCGCTTCGCAGACGCCTTCTTCACCGCCGTCCGCATCTTTGGGCCGATGATTCGCCGACTCATTACCGTAGAGGAGAGAATCGCTGAAATAATTCTCCATCCCCTTAAACGTTGTTTGTCCGCGACCACCGCCTTGACTCATTATTCGTGGTTCACATATTTGAGACATCGATGAAGAGTAGAGGGACTATAACATTATTGTGGATCCAAGGTCCACTCCAACAATAAGTTATAGGAAGTCTCCGCCAATCACATAGCAGTGACTTCGACTTTAAGTCCCCATTTGGCACTTTATCCGATCTTACCAAGCGCCGACTACCGGTGTTAAATCCATAAATCATTGTCCTGGATGCCCCATCGCGTGAATTCCAAGATGATACATGAGGCGCAGGGCATGATGCTCATAGCCGAACCCGGATCGACTTGATCCTAAGCATCCCCACCGAGCCAATATACCCGCGGAAGTATAGCGTCCATCGGTTGAATTCGTCCGCATATCCTCCTTTGTAAAAGTGATGCAGGGAAGTGTTTAGTCGCAAGGTTGATTGCCGGGCCGACTCTTTTCCGACTCTACCTAACCGGGTGAGGAAGACTTCAATCGGCGAGGGCTTCTTGAAGAGCTTCGCCTCTTTGATAACCGCAAAGAACTCATAGAGAGTGATCCTTGCGGGGATATTGGCCAATTGTGCCATTACGCCAAAGCGTATGGAGAGTTCGGTTCTGCTTAACTCTTCCACCCGCGAATCAATCGATCGCCGAGCTGAACTTCCTGCGGCCGCTGGTCGTAGCTTCTTTGGCACCACCGCCGCGCTCGCGAGTGAGGGGATTTGTTGGTACCCCCAAACCAGAGCGCCTTGGCATTAGGGTCGGGACTTCGGTACTTGTACTTGTACTCGCGGTCCACCGTGTGCGCGTGTTCCCTTCTGACACCGAATGTTACCACTGCTCATCGCTCTCCGTGACCATGAAGTAGCATGGCATGCCTTTCCCTTCGCTTCGCTTTTTCTTCAACGAAGAAGAGGCTACCCATTGCTCATCTTCAAGTAGGTCCGGTGGACCCACAAGACTTCGCCATTCGGGTCAGATAATGATACAAGTCCTTTCGCTGTTGTGTGGGTCGCCATTTACCGCCTTCATCGCGACTTTGACCATTGGTTCAGTTCAAACCATGTCAACGCACCAACCGCTTATGGACACCGTGATTCGCCCGACCTTCTTTTTGACGGCTTCATAGTGATGACCCCTACATCAATTAAAGCCCGATTTTGTCCTTAAGGCTAAAACAGATTTAGTGGGTGATGAACCGCCTATGGTAATTACGATCTTGGGTCATTCGTTTTCATTGCCTCCTCTTGATTCTCAATCTGAGGGAGCTTGATCTTGTTATTTTCCACAAGATATTTGAAGAGACCGAATCTCGCCGTCCCTAAAGGAATAGGACTTCGGGAATCTCGCCTAAGGCCTTCGCTTTTGGCCCAGTTGCCACGCTGATTTGTGCTCCGGCTACACGTTGTTGCCGCCACAGCCGTTGTCGGGTTGAGTTGAACGCTTGTTCGCGAACCGCCGCCTTGGCTTGCTTTTCCTTTGCCGCTGGACAATTTACGCCGGAGCTTCCGTTGTCCCGACCTTCTCGCTTTTTCCTTTTGAGGAACCTCTGCCGTTTCTCCACGAACCTTCGTGTCCTTCCATCGCTATCGGAGGCCAGACCCATTGCTTCAAGCACATCTATCGATAAGTTATCGGGCAGTTTGAGGATGAACTCCTCTCGCTATTGATCCCGACAGCCATTGCCTTGTTCCGAATCGCTTGACAAAGATATCCACGGCTTCTCCGCTTTTCGCTTCGCCGAGCAAATCCCGACGATACCGGTATCGCCATCAAAGAAATTGGTAAGGAAGCTAGACTCCATGTCGCCCCACCGCGGAATGCCCCCGCTTGAGACGGCGGTACCATTCGGCGCCCCACGTATGGGGCCGACGAATGACCGAACCATCGTGGGTTCAAGGCCGTAAATAACTCCGAGGTGTGACTTGAAATAAATCATGTCGCCGGGGAACCCTTCCCACAAATGGTGTGAAGTTTATTAAGTTAAACTGACGGCACGGATTGATTCCCACTCCCTGTATGGGCAAGGAATACCGCTTTCTTTACTTCGAGCGGAAATCAATGAGTTGATTTTGCTCTCCAAGTCTTTGATCTCTCGCCTCCGAAAGCAACAACATCTATGTTTTGCCCACGCAAGCGGGTTCGTGAGGGTTATCATCTTCTTGTGCTTCCTCCCCGACCAATCGCTATCATCTTCATCGACGCTGATGCGCCGACTGATTCACCTTGATGTTTCTCAAGGCTTGATCTGTTGGTCATGCATTTCTCTCATCGCCTGCATGGCCAACTCCATTTCTAACTTGAAGTTTTCGTTGTTTATTCAACGCTGCCTAGCATTTTGGCCACTTGATCTCAGACCGATCATAAGCTTTTGGGGCTTCCTTCGCTAGATACAAGATGATCGATGCGATTATGAGCCAATATCCGACGATCATCCTCCGCGTATTCCTTCGAAGTTTATCGATTCGACCGCCGGATAGTCCCGACCGCAAACGAAGTTAGCCGCTATGCGTGGGAATAGCCCGCGGACGATGGTTCTTTGGTCATATTATTAGTGACCTCGCAACTCATCCTCTCGATGTCATCCTTATGGAATCGCCTTGACCTAGGTCTTGGCGGTTGGTGCTAAGTCTCTCAAAGATCACACCCTTCGAGCTTCTAGATGGCAATTACACTGAGCACCGCCTTGATGAGCTTGAGCACAAGCATGATCCGCAATTTAGGGGAATCCCTTCGAGATTTTCTCGCACTCTTGCACGGTATACCGCCTGGCTGGGTGTACCGGAGCACCGCCGTGTTGGCGAATTCCTGTATAACGCCGCCGCCATCGACGAGCCGCCTCCTTCCGAGAATGGCCAAAACTACCGGTAATCGCCTTTGACTTCCGCTATGTGAGCGGAAGTTTCAGGGACTCTGACTTCGATTTTAATTTGGTTGGGGTTGCAGAATCTCCGGTCCTTTCTCGAACGGGTGCCTCCTATATGAGGAGTGACCCATGATCCCTTCAAAGGACCCAAGCGATCCTTGATAGTTGGTCCGGTGGTGGTGACAGTGTTGGCTTCACCATCGATTCGTGATGCGTGACGCTTTGACTTTGCGCCAGCCTTTGGACCTTGGCGCTGGATTTGTAACGCCGATCCTTCGGTTTAGTGTGGCAACCAGGTTGGGACACCATTAGACTTGGGTCTCCAAACTCGGGTACGCTGGTGGCTTCTTTGCCACCTCTTCAACCTACGCATCCTCGGCCGCAAAGCTCGTGGCTTGCTAAGCGAGGCGCGGCGCTCGGATGCGCCTCGGTGGAGCGGCCGCTTGACACGGACCCACTCGCTGGTTGACGGCTTGATAAACCGCCGATCACTTGGAGGTAAGCTCTCTGAAGCCTCGATCTTAGATCCGCCAGAGCGACCCCATCCACGGATTGCATGGCCTTGGCAGCTTAGCGGCATGCTTTGTCGTCGCCTTTGGGGGCTTCGCAGGCGGCGCATGTCGGGTCGGGCGCCATCTCGGACTTCGAGGGGCCCAGAAGGGATTTCGCTACTGCGGCGGCGGGAGTTGGACTTCGCCGTCACGGGGCTCTACATCGGAGGCCCATCGGGTTCTCCTTGCGGCGGAGATCTTCTTGGAGCGCGGGGAACTGATCTCGAAGATGAGGAAAGATACTCCTCGTGCTTCTCTTGGTCAAATCGAACTTCGACCTCTTCCTCCAGGGATGGGAATCGCGGTTCGCGACAACGACCTCCGATCTGGAGGTGGCTCCCAGTGTGTAACTTGTTCAGCATAAAAGTTGGGATGATTGTCATTGATTTGAACTTGCTTACGCCTTCTTTGGCCTACAACAAAATTCAAACAAAAGAAATGCCTTTTATTTTAAGGCTTACAATGAAAATCAAAAAAGATTACAACTTTTATCCTTAGAACAAACACGAGGATCTCATATATCGAGGTCCTCGCCATGGGTTCTTTGCCCGTGTCGGGACTTTTGTGTCCGTGGACCACCGCAATTCGATCCGTAGAGACCCGGTTCGAACTACAGATAAAGGCTCGCTTCACGAAGGAAACGGTTACCGAGGGGATCACACTCACGAAGGAGAGGATCGCCGCTGGGATCACACTCACGAAGGAGAGGATCGCCGAGCGGTGAGATCTACTAGGAGAAATCACAATGCTATCCCCGAGGTTAAGACGGCTTAACCTAGAGGGTATCTCAGAGTTCGACCAATTCGCTACCTTCCGCTTGTAGATCGACGCCGATCGGACTTGTGCTCGTCGGTGCTCGAAGCGGTCGTCGGCGACTTCGTGGATCTCGTGAGAACTCTTTAGAAAATCCTCGAAAATCCCGCTCAAGCCCAAAAGCCAAATCCTCCAAATTCTCTCTCAAGAAGCCGAAGTCCGAAGTCCAAAAATCCCCTTTTCCACCAACAAGACCCCCTATTTATACAATAGGGTCTGCCGGCTTCGGCCATGGTGGTAGAGCCTCCTCGGCCACTTGGCGAGGTAACTTCGGCCAAGTTGGCCGAGGTAACTTCGGCCAAGTTGGCCGAGGTAACTTCGGCCAAGTTGGCCGAGGTGGTTCTGGCCATTGTGGCCGAGCCACTTCGCCACTTGTCGAGGTAACTCCACTTTGGTCGAGGCGCCAAGCCTTGCTTTTTCTTTCCGCTTCGCTTTTCTGGCTCTCGTTTAGGCCCCGCTTATTCGACTCTTGGCCTTCTCGGGACTTAGATTCCGTCGTATTTGGTTCGGGACTAACTCTTGGTTTGTTCGGTTCAGCGGTCTGGGATCCGTCGTCTGTTCAAGTCCGGTTTAAACCGTGCTTGTGACGCCGGGTTCGCCGAAGTTCGCCTTTAACGATTCGACGTCCGTATCATTCGATGGGTTGTCATTCGCCGACTCGCCACGAAGTTGGTTTCGGGATCTTGTAAGTATTTTTCAACGCCATACCATGTTAACACTATACTTCTAAATAGTACCAACTCAACAAAACCTCGATACGTTAACACAACACCTCAATCGGTTTGATTTCATCACTTTTCTTCCCAAGATTTATCAATATGATATGTTAATATTACACCTCTATCGATACCTATATAGAGCTAAATGTCAAAAGTTCTTTATTATCATTCAAGAGCTAAGCTATTACAAAAGAGAGACTATCGATGAGATAAGGATTTGATGCGCCAATGTGCTTGGCCATCTCAAAGATCCCCGCATCAAGAGCACCTTTGAGAGCTCGCTCCTTCGAACTTCTAGATCGCTGAGAATGGCCTAAACTTTGAGGGCCTCCACCCAGCCTCTTCACCAAGTTGAGATGCTTTGAGAGCCCACATCAATTCGTAAGACTTGATTTCAAGCTCTTTCTCGTTTCTTGAGCAGTTACAAACTTCAGTCGCCTGAAACAAATTCAAAGAGAAATATCGCCTTTTATTTTAAGGCTTACAATGAAAATAAAAAAGATTACAACTTTTATCCTTGTGAACAAACACGAGGATCTCTGTTATATCGAGGTCCTCGCTTGCGTGGGTTCTTTGCCTGTGCCGGGGACTTTTTGTGTCCGTGGACCACCGCGCAATTCCAATCCAGGTAGAGACCCGGGTTCTGGAACTACAGATGTAAAGGGGCTCGTTTCACGAAGGAAACGAAGCGCCTGAGGGGATCACACTCACGAAGGAGAGGATCGCCTGCGGGGATCACGCTCAATGGCGAGAGGATCGCCGAGCGGTGAGATCTACTAGGAGAAATCACACTATCCCCGAGGTTAAGACGAAGCTTAACCTAGAGGGTATCTGTAGTTCGACCAATTCGCTACCTTCCGCTTGTAGATCGACGCCGATCGGACTTGTGCTCGCCTGCTCAAACGGTAAGGCCGACGACTGTGGATCTCGTGAGAACTCTTTAGAAAATCCTCGAAAATCCCGCTCAAGCCCAAAAGCCAAATCCTCCAAATTCTCTCTCAAGAAGCCGAAGTCCGAAGTCCAAAAATCCCCTTTTCCACCAACAAGACCCCCTATTTATACAATAGGGTACGTCGGCTCGGCCATGGTGGTAGAGCCTCCTCGGCCACTTGGCGAGGTAACTTCGGCCAAGTTGGTCGAGGTGGTTCTACCACGTGGAAGTCAGTCGCCGCCACTTGCTGAGGCACCTGCCTGCTGGCCGAGGTGGCTCTACCATTGTGGCCGAGCCACTTTGGCCACTTGGCGAGGTAACTTCGGCCAAGTTGGCGGCCCGCCGTTCGCCGTTTTCGCCGTTTAGCCGTTTTTCGGTCTCGGGTTTAGGCCACCTTTATTCGACTCTTGGCCTTCTCGGGACTTAGATTCCGTCGTATTTGGTTCGGGACTAACTCTTGGTTTGTTCGGTTCAGCGGTCTGGGATCGATCGTGCGTTCAAGTCCGGTTTAAACCGTGCTTGTGGCGTGGGTTCGCCGTCGAGTTCGCGTCTTAACGATTCGACGTCCGTATCATTCGATGGGTTGTCATTCGCCGACTCCCTGTCACGAGTTGGTTTCGGGGATCTTGTAAGTATTTTTCAACGCCTACAGTCATGTTAACACTATACTTCTAAATAGTACCAACTCAACAAAACCTGATACGTTAACACAACACCTCAATCGGTTTGATTTCATCACTTTTCTTCCCAGTAGATTTATCAATATGATATGTTAATATTACACCTCTATCGTATACCTATATAGAGCTAAATGTCAAAAGTTCTTTATTATCAATGGAAGAGCTAAGCTATTACAAAGAGACTGCTGATGAGATAAGGATTTGATGCGCTCAATGTGCTTGGCCATCTCAGCATCCCTGGCATCAAGAGCACCTTTGAGAGCTCGTTCCTTCAGAACTTCTAGATCAGTGAGAATGGCCTAAACTTTGAGGGCCTCCAATCTAGCCTCTTCAGCCCGAAGTTGAGATGCTTTGAGAGCTCGCTCCGTGATCAATTCAGAAGACTTGATTTCAAGCTCCTTCTTCTGTTCTTGAGCAGCTTCCAGTCTAACTTGAGCCTCGGCTATAATGGCCTTGGCCTCGTTGATGGTAGCTTCCTATTCAAGGATGACGTTGTCAAGCTCTATACGCTTACTATCAACATCTGCAAGATAAGCGGTCAACTCTTGGAGCCTTTGGCAGATCTCACCTATCTCCTTATGAGCGGCTTCTTCAAGCTCCCGGCAATGTTAACCTCGAGTAGGCGTTGCAATCCTTGTAAGTGAAGCTCAGCCTCATCAATCATTCTCTTGTATGGATCAGCACGTTCAACGCCAACAATTGATATAAGGATGTCGAGCTGATTCCGTAACAAGCGAACGGTGCGAGAAGACCAGCTCCTCCCAGTAGTCAACGCATTATTAACACTTTGGAGTTTCATCAAATTCTCAATGAGAATATAAATCTCCGATCCAACCACATCATCGAAATCAGGAGACTAAGGAATCTCCATGTGAATTGAAGGACCTGCTTCAGTTGAGACCGTTAATGCATCAATTGTAGTCAGAAGAGTAGCCAGCGAAGCTTGACTTTGATCATCACCATGCAAGAAGAACGGTGTGAGCGAAGCCAATGCGCTCGAAATGTCCATCAGAGCAGAAGAAGACGGAGTTGTCACAGCCAGTGATTCGGAGGACCATATGACTAATGTCGATGTCGTTGTCACATCCACTGGTGCATCTATAAACTAGTAGCCGCGACCTCTAGCTCAATCAATTTGTCCCCCGCCTCGACAGGTTCATCTTCAAAAAGAGGCTCAGGGCTTGGTGGGACCACCACACCAACTCCTTGTGGGATTGGAGAGATTGGTATGTCATCGCCATCAGAATTAGAAGACTCAACAATGATTAGCTTGCGTCACGCAGCAGAAATAGGTGCGAGACTTGCTGTTATATCAACCTACTGCTCAGATTCAGGTTCGGGGATTTCTATTGCACCAGTAGCTGGTTCAGGTTCACCCTCTGCAGGAATGGTGACGAGAGTTGCTTCTGTACCAGCTTCTGGTTCAAGTTCATCATCTATGAGAAAGCAAACAAGGTGTCAGTGATCAAAATAACAAAACTACACAAACCTGATAAAAAAGGATCATACCTGGGATGTAGGAGGACTCGCCTATATTACCCTCAAAACAGTGTCATCTCGATCCGTGAAGTAGGTATCGGTCTCGTAATTGACCCTCTCTTCATCATCTGAATCCTCTTGATTAGCAAAAGTAGGCTCCTTACCTGCAAATGAGAAGCACACGTCACTCAAGTGTATCTACCAAACCAAAATAAATATATGAACAAAACTTACCTAAAGCCACTGCAGGCTTAATCACAGGTTCTTGTGTTGAAACCGTGGAAGGATCCTCCCTTGTTTTTATAGGGCCCTCTAGTGCGTGACTTGGTTGCTCCATTCGCCGCTTCTTTGATGGCTCCTGTGGGCATTGGACTTGTAACGGGCTTCTCCCACGAGCCCCTCTACCGGCGATTCCTCGATGAACAGTTGACTCTATTGGTTCTCGAATGTTGATACCAACAAATCTTTGTGGTAGCGATTGTTCGGTTGGCACCCTCAAGTTTTCTTCATCCTCTAACCCAGCCTCTGCCAAGTATTCTTGAAGTCCGGGAGCTCTACTCTTGGAGCCCTTCCTGGAAGCCTCCTTATACTTTCGGATGATCCATCGCAAACCAGTTTTGTTCACCTGAAAGTTAGAGTTGGGAACATTCACTGCGCAATACCACTTACAAAATCCTAACGTCGTATAACAGTTAGGGCCATTGTGAGATAGCATGAATGTGGCTCCAGTAGCACTAGTAGCAAAGTGATACCAAGCACAGGCTCCGTCTACAAGACTCCCCGAGCGCAACAACCCTGCACTTAGGTTGCCGACATAAAGTTGATCATACCCAAACCACTGTGCGAATCGATAAGGCAAATAGGGTTCAATATAACACTCGGTCCCATTTAACCAAGCAGTAAGATGACCAAGTCTAATATTGACCAACCAATTAAAACAACCACTGGTCAAAAAGGTAAATCCTTCCACCGAAACCGTCTTTGAACTCATCCCCAGGATTAGCATCAGTAATTTTAGGGAAACATCAATAAAGACGGTAATGCTCCTTGTTTCGTACAATCCGGTGAATCCCCGTGACATACTTGATAGGCCATCTTGCACGTTCATATCCCTGGAGCAATGAGACTCCTTCTTCACGCTCGGTAGCAGCGAACATGAGCGAGGAACAGTGAAGTGTATACTATACCACTAGATAAGTGTATAATAGTTCCATTCTGGGATTTGGGACTCTATCTCACGGGCAATTCTCTTCCTGGCATAGATACTTGGTGGCCAACTCCCTTAACCCATGATAAATGCAGCTGCCTATTGCGGGAAGCAAAGCCAAGATATATCCATGAGCGATCATCGTGGCGGGGTATAGCACCTTAATAGTGATGCAATCTTTTGGCTGAGAGGGTACAATGCAACCTTTCAACCGGATTGATAGGAAACCCGCAAGTAAAGCTTGCTGGGAAATGGGTTCTTTAGCTTGATGATGAAAACTTTCAAAAGAATCCCCTATGTGAAACCCACACTCATCCGATTTGGCAGTGTAGATTACAGGACCATTGTTGAAGATCCTGGTTTCTACCTCAAGATCGGTGACTGGAGAGATCGAATCAACTCTGCCCTTTTTGCTCACATTAGGGAATAAATATTCTGCCCAAGGTACATGAGCAATATGAGGACCGTGCGCGGCATGTGAAACCGTCTGGTGGCAGATGTGGAAATGACAGACTAGTTCCTGAAACACTTCACCAAGATGAACGTTGTGGCTCATAGTTGCTAACTCTGTATTTGTTGGGAAGAACTCTTCATATGGCCGTTCTCCCATCGGCAGTCGAGATACCTCAAACATCTCATGCAAAGCTATCCCCATTTCCCTGCGGAGTGAAGAAAGTGTTACTATCAATATTATACAACATGAAAATACTGTATAACACCGGTGCACAAATCTCCACACCACATTTGGAGGCTTGTACTACAAAATAGAGCCCTAATCTTGTCAAACTCTCCCCAAAAATAGCGAGAGCATAATCGATCAAACGAGTCCACCACTTGGTGTCCGTTGATCTAATCCAACTAGGGAACCTGACATCTTCTTCCGAGTACTAAGCATCAGTGTCGGCAAGCGGATGACCGAACACATAGGGGATTATGGGAACTTCATTAACAGGAGCGTCGTCTTTAACAAAGCCAGGGTGAAGACCCACGACGCTGATCCCGAAAAGCCCTTCTTGGCGAAAGCAACCATCGTGCTTTAGGGAACCCACCTCCACACTGTCCTCCTTGTTAGTAAGAGCAAAATGTATCAAGCGAGGAACCGCTAGGTGTTGCAAGTATATGAACAGTATTTGTCATTCTATCACTGGCAGGTAATAACGATGGTCCCCCTGGACATAGTACCAACGCTCTTTTTTCTAGTTGAATATTGAAGTACCCCTGGGAATACTGTCCAAACAAAAATTGAGGCTTCCCTGACTGATCGTCCTTTAGGATAGAAAACTTGGCATCTATGATAAGTTCCCTCAAAATACGAGTGCTTTCGAGATGAGTCATCTCAATTCGCTCTTGACTGCTACTCTCGAGAAATAGAGGAATGTTCCCACTAAAAACATGCCTCATCTCAGAGTCACGAGTCCCATTATGCCCGAAGTGGTTATAGCGGTTGATCGACGTATTTGCCAGAACAACTACACAAAAAAGGGGGAAACAAGTTAGAAGACAAAGACTCAAAAATCAACTAAGCCTTTGAAGCCCACCAGCGAAGCTCACCAAGTCTTCCTAGGTGAAGCTCGCTCATGAGCAAAAATCACCTAAACACTAGCTCCAAAATATTCGGCTGAGTGTAAGCCTGATAAGCAAAGTTCGTATTAACAGTAGTGAACTTTAGCATGACAAATAAACCCACTCAAAAAATTTAAGTGGATTGGGTTAGCGAACCTCGCTCAGGAGAAGTTTGCTCAAAATTTAAGTGGATTAAGACTAGCGAACCTCGCTTATAGCGAAATTCGCTCAGAAGTCCAAAGGACTAGATTGGCGGCCTCGCTTAAACGAAGTTTGCCCAAAAGCCCAATAGGCCAAGATAGCGAGCTTCACCTGAGAAGTGAAGTTTGCCATATTAAGTGCCATTGATGGCTGCTATTAATGCTTCACCGTCCGCCGATGAAACTCGTAAATAAGACCAAAGGCAGTCATGAGAGCCTCGCCGTTGGTGAGGAAACAAGGTTGAGTACTCTAAGAGCACTATTCAAGCCCAGTGGAGGCTATTTTAGGCAGATCCAAAGAGACCGTCATTGATGGATTTAAAATTTACCTGATGCCATCTCGAGTTATGGCGGTGCTGTGTCGCCCCTCGGTTGGCGAGACTTGCTAGCTACTTTCTTCCCTCTAGCGATCTAACGTTGAGGAGCCATTGAAGAGAATTGGAAAGAAAGTTGAAGACTTTGAGATTTTCAACGGGTTTAAGAGGTCTAGGGTTTGAAATAATTAGGGTAGAGAAAATAAAGAAGACAAACAGTCCTATTTATAGGATTGCATCGAGCCTTGCTAAGAATCTCGCCCCGAACTTCACCGAGAATCTCATCTCGAGCTTCACCAAGAATGTCGCTCTGAACTTCGCTAGAAATCTCGCTCTAAACTTTGCTTGAGAGCAACCTTCGCCACAATTTCAGACGTAGGAATTGAAGATTTGAATTTTAAATCTTCACAACGAGCTTCGCTCAACTGACTTAGCGAACTTCACCCAAGATCACAAAAGTAAATGAAATTTTCTAACCGGCTTAACATTGAAGCGAACTTCGCCAAAGGAAGTCAGCGAACTTCGCCCAAGTCTCCAAATTGAGAAAATTTAGTTTAATCTGTTTGAGACTTCACTTGGCAAATCTCATTTTGACGACTCTCGCCAGTAGAAACCTGAGCTCCGCTTCTAACATAACAACTCACATGCAGGGTTCAAGTTTTGCATCAAAAGGAAAGCATGCATAGATCAAGTACACAAAGATGGACAATTTCATAAAAGAGTTCATTTTTAATGATCAAAGATTCTACTACATGAAGGTAACACTCAGACTCTCCAATTATAAAGATAGTGTGCTTTCATTCCTCCAACCTCAACAACAGTCAAGAGGCAAAGAGGAAGAGAAACACAACACAAGAACTGCCCTTGTTCCTTTATCAGCGATGAAAAGGAAAAGGAATAAGCAGAGAAGCTACACCAAGCTCCATTTCTTCCCAATCGAAAAAGATTGAGGAACAAAGCCAATTCTTGTCAACAAAATTTGACGTTAAGACTGAGGAAGCCAAATGACGTCTAATTACGTTCTAGGTCCACACTTGTGAGACCTAATCGCTCTCAGAGCCCTCGCTTGTGGAGCTTTAAGGGTCCTTTTTCAGCCGCCATCTCAGCCTTCGAGTGATTTTACGTAGAGCATGACACTCAAAACTCCAAGTGTCCTTATCACAATTCAACTTGCTCCAAGCTTTTGACTTGTTCTTGAGAGTTTGCTCTAGCGTAGCCTTCCGAAAGTAGGTCCACCAATTGGCAAAGCACACGAATTTCCTCCGCTTGATCGCCTCTCATTTGGTCCAACTCCTCTTAGAACTTTTTGATTTTAGCTCCTCTATCGAAGAGCATCTCCGGTCGGTCTCGAGGAGACTTAGGCATGGAAGAGATGATGAAGTTGAAAAGGAATGAGGGGCTATTTATAAGCCTTCCCAAAATCAACTTTTCCAACTTCCAAAAAAAATCCACTTCTTACGAGAAGTGATTGGACCGAACAAGAGGCTAAGACCTAGCCTAAATCCTAGCAAATCTCGCCAAAACTTTGACCGCCAAAGAGAAATCGCAGCCACAAATCATGGTGCAAATCCAAAGGCAAGGATCTGGACGACTATTGCTAAACAGTGACTGTCGCTAGCTAGTGAACATCGCCAAATAGTGAACTTCACCCACATTATTAAAGTAAGGCGAACTTCACTAACATTTAGAGTCAACTGAGCATCGCCGTTCTCTGAACTTCGCCCCTAGGGTAGGGCACACGAACCTTGTTCCAAACATAGGATTGGACGGATGCAAACAACATAGAGCCTTCAATCAAAATGACTCTATGATGAAGGAAGCCACGTTCAATAGTACACCTCTAGCAACCAAGTAGATAAATGAAGACAAGTTTCAACTTAAACAAGACGAATCAAGCTACGTTTAACAGTACACCTCTGGCTATTACCCAAAGTAATTTGATCCCTGTTACAAACCAAAAGCAAGATCTCAAAAACTTTGTGGGGGGGGGTCTTGTAGATGGTTGAAAAATACAAGCTGAACCCTGGACTAATACTCAATGTAAATATCATATATCTGACACCTAAAGTATAATGCAAGCTCAAGAAGTGGACACTCACGGGCTAAATACTTAGTCAGGCCATAAAGATGGCCTAAACATGAGCCATAGCGGAGCTCGCCCAAGCCTCAGCGAAGCTCGTTCAAGCTCTAAGCGAAGTTTATTTAAAATGTTCATTTAAAATGAACTTCGCCGGCTCATTCCAGTGAAGCTTGCTCAAAATGAAGCTAAGCTCTAAGTGAAGTTTGCCTAAAACAAACTTCGAGACCCATGTGGGCCACGTCACCCACATTTTAGGGAAAGTGGCTCACCCACGCTTTAGCGAACTTCGCCTAAGATCTCTCAGCGAACCTCGCCCATAATGTTATTGGAGAACTTCGCCAATTAGCCATTTCAAGAGCTATTTTCAAGGGGAAACGGTTCTCCCACTATCTCCTAAATTAATGGCCACTTACTCCACTCTTAGGCAGGCCATTAACTCTCTCTCTCTTTTAGCGTATAAGAGGAGGGGAAGTTGTTCATTTGAGAGACAGAGAGATACACACAAGAAGAGACAAGACCATACGTGCGAACTTGGTTTTTGGTTTCATTTGGCATTTCTTTCTCCAAAGAAGACTTTGGCATCTTCAGAGAGAGATTGGAGATCACTAATTAGCGAGAGACTCAACATCTTAGTCGGACCGTCAATAGAGTACAAGCTCTATAAAAATAAAAAAATTTCTTAGTTTTGAATATTAATCTTTTGAGTTGTAATCTGAGCTAATTGCAATACAAAAGAACCAAAACAGAAGACAACAAGCTCTATGAAAATTTCACCATGTAGATTTAATGATGTTTTGAACAAAATGTAACATGCTAATCATGAATATGATAAGCTGATTAGTCAAGCTCATGATAAAATTTGAGCTTACTAGCTCACAATATCCTCTCTCTCTCTCTCTCTCTCTCTCTCTCTCTCTCTCTCTCTCTCTCTCTCTCTCTCTCTCCCCTCCCCATCCATATATATAGGGTTGGTAGTGATACCCGGAGCTACTCGACCCATTGTGGCATGGGTCCGCGGCTAGCAGGCCATAGTGGGTGAGCCGTCCGGCCACGATATCGTGGGTCCGCAGTAGGTCTAGCTCGGACAGGGATGAGAGAAATCGGCCCGGGCCACCTTGACCCGCCCTACCATCGACCCGGCCTGACCCGGAATTTTAATTATTAGTGTTTAGTTTTTAGTTTTTTTTTTGCAAAATATAAATGAAAGTTATTAACTTCCCGTGGACGTAAGTCTTCCTTCGAAGTTCGAACCACGTATATCTTTGTGTTTGCGATGTTTTTCTGTGTGATATTTATCTTTGTATAACGTGTGTGTGTGTGTATATATATATATCATTTTAAATAAAGAGTAGAATAGAAAAAAATTATTTAAATATAATTTAATAGATACGAATACAAAGTTAATATAGTTTAGAAATTAAAAATAAAAAAATTAGAAAAAAATTAAAAAACCCACGTGCCGACCCACGACCCGTGGGTCATGGGCAGGCGGGTCAATTCGGACGAGGTCGAGAAATAGGCCCGGCCCACTCGACTGGGCGGGCCGGGTTGGACCCGACCTTGAACTGGCGGGTCGGGTCACAGGCTTGAACCGGCCCGTCCCACGCCCACCCCTACATATATATACATATAAATACACTCACACATATATATGGAGTATTACTTTATACAATATCAGTATGACTTAACGTAATTCCCAACGAATAAGATTTTTAACTCTTAATGTATATTACTTGATTTCTTTTCTTTTAGATAAATTATATAATAGTATTTTACTATTGCAACTTATCCATTTTCCAGTCTAGATATATTTCTTTATGGAAATATAGGAATATATTTAACTTCAAAGGTAACTTTCATCAGTCTCAATGTCATTAATAATGCAATCAAGACAAGAAGATAACCATGAGTCAGACATGCTATTGCAAACACTAAAGCGAGCAAGTGAATGTGTTGCATTGTTCTCTTCCCTGTGCGTGAATAACAACCGCTTCTGGTGGGAACACTGGGCTCTATCTTTATGGCATCACATATATGACTATGAAGTCAAGCTACCAGCCTCAAGTGTTAAACTCATCAATAATTATTTTAGCATCATATTCAAACTCTACAGTCAAAGCACTCATCCTGTAGCAAATCCCACACGTTCTTATAATTGATGCTGAACTAGCAGTAAATTCTCCTCCACAAGCACATATAAATTAAGACTCTATTATGGTCTCTAATTACCACCCCAAAACCCTGTTTCTTTCCATGCTCAGAAGAGGCCCCACCGCAATTGACCTTCCACTGCCTATCGGAGGTGGCCACCAACTCATTTGCATAATATGAGGTCTACTTGCCGGCGTGATAAAACTCATTTGCATAATATGAGGTACAATCACAAAACGTACGCCCTCTATTTGCCCTGATGCCTCTGTTGCATAGATTTAATCTAGAAGGTAGGCTATTATGGAGTAACCTTCATATAAAAAATTTCAATTTAGGTGGAATAGGTAATTTCCAAAGACTCTTCCAAGCTTCACCTCCGCCTTTCCCTTCCTGCAATTGATAGTATGAGTCACCATCTCTCTCGCATCATTGTTTTGCGACAAAGTAGGTGTCAAAATGTAGTAACTAGGCAATTAGCCAAATTTTGACTGTTAATTTGTACATCTTCCCACCTTTTGTAAGTAGGGATGACCTCTATCACAACCAAACGGAGCTAACTAGGCTAAGTAATTAGAAATGTGAATTTTTTTAAACAATAAATTTAGGGCTAGAAGGAACGGCTCAGACTTAAAATGATTAATTATTTTGCTAATACTAATGGTAATTCTGAATGAGACAACAATATTAGATTTGATCAGAAGATCCCTGCAACATGGGTTAGCGAAAAAAATGCAGGAGAGACAAAAACCTAATGTTGTGGAGTGCATAACAAAATGGAAAAGCTTAGTTTTATTTTTGAAATCATTGGATTTGTTTGCTTTGTTAAATGAATAGCCAGCTGGCGCCTGTGGCTTTTATCACCTTCAACTATGAATTTTCTTTTGGTTTGGCCGGTCTATTAGATCTTAAGCATGGACTGGCTGTGAACAACTATGAGTCTACGCCAAGATCATTTTAGTGTTCAACTAGCAAAATTGACCCGCCGCGATGTCGCGGTATTAACATACAAAAATTAAAAAAATAATAACGTAAGTATTTGGTTTAAATATATGGTATACTTAAAGATTTACAACAAAAATATATAGGAAGCTAAAAAAATACAGCAACAAACATCGTATATTAAATTCCCTAAATACAAATTAGCTTTAATATCAGTTTGTTGGAGTATGAGTTTAAGATGGATTTTGGCAGTGGACGGGTTTAAAAGTAAAGTAAGATAAAACTTTGTGATTACAGGCAAAAAACCATTTTGGGAAGCGAGTGGGTTTAAAATGCTTAAAATTTTGGGTTTATAAGCTGAAAACCCATCAACAAATCACGATGCCGCAACATTAGTGAGAAAAAAGAAAAAAAATAATGTTTTAAGAATTTTATTTAAATAAACACTATATATTTAATCACTTAAAGTAAATATGCCGCAATTTACAAAAAATATAGCAATTTACATCGTATAACTTTGGTTTAACATAATTTGATGAGTTTAAACAAAATATAGCCAGTTGCAAGAAAGACCTAGCAACTTAGACAATATACCTAACTATTTGAATACAAAATGAGTTTTAAAAATGTGGTTTTCAATATTAGCCCCTTAAATCTTTCATATTTTGAAATTAGTCCCTCAAAGTCATTGAAATTGCTACTTGATCCCAACTCTTATGTTGTTTTAAAATTAGTCCCTCAAATCAATAATAGCAATCAAGGGATTGATTTGAAACAACTTATGAGAATTAGGGATGTAATAGAAATTATGATGATTTGAGGGACTAGTTTCCTGTTATTGCTATCTATTCTCTTGATTCGAGGGACTAATTTCAAAATAACTTAAGAGTTGAGGGACTTGATAGCAACTTCAATAATTTGAGGGACTATTTTCAAATAGATTAAGAATTTAGGGACCTAGTAACAATCTCAATGATTTGAGGGACTAATTTTAAAATATGGAAGATTTAAGAGACTAATATAAAAACTCTTAAAATAAATAATTAGCAGTAAAACTTTGGGTTAATATGCAAAAGAAAACAAAACTCATTTTGAAAGTTGGTGGGTTTAAAATAAACATGGGTAAAAAGGTTTATAGGCAAAAAAAATACCCCTTATTCTGTATTTCTCTATATAAACTAAAGTTTTTAGGATGAACAACATGTAGCTACATTGAAAGTTTCAAAAACGACAACTTTAGCAATATAACAATTTTGCGTCAAGAGTGATTTTGGAAGTGAGTAAGTTTAAACATAAATGGTGTTGATGTCAGATATCAAGCAAGGAAATTTATTGTGAATTATGGAGAGTTTTAGGGTTCCTCAATCTTCTTTGATGGTTGTTTATTGAACAGAGGATTTGATCAAGCACACAAACAATACGTAAAAGGATCGGAGTTGGGTCTCCGAGGGTTCCTCCGACGGTCAAGTCAGTATCGATCTTATGTGGAGGAGAAAAGTACGATTGTAGTGTGTTCTCTTGCAAAAGATTACGTACCTCCATGCAGTAGGCAGTGCACCTATTTATAGCAGTTCCTGGAGGGCAATTGTGTAACTTCGGCCGAGTCCAAGCAGTCAACTTATTATGCTGATACTTTACAGACGTCGGCTGCAGGTGGTATGAGTCACCTTCATGATTAATGTGAGGGTGACAGGGGAAGTAAGGTGCTGACGAGGTCCGATGAGTCATTAAGACTTTCGGAGTTGATGTAATGATGACTCCGATCGTGTATTTAATGTGATGGTGATCGGCTATCAGTGAGGGGTTGAAGAATGACTGCCTTTCGTCTCAGCCTTGCCAAAGGGCCGAGAAAGGACGCCTTTCGACTCAGTTGCTCTGATGAGAGGGCTTCTCAACTCGACCCAATGAACGACAATGCACGGAGTTGGCCTTAGTAGCAGGGTCCGAGTGAGGACGCCTTTCGACTCACCCTTCTAGGAAGGGGCTGGGTGATAATGTCTTCTGGTCCGATCTTCGTGGAGTCGGGTCGACTCGGTGTATAGTTAATCTAGGACACGCGTCATCTCCTGTGATGGGATTAACACTTGGCCATTTCAATGTTATAACAAATGGGGATAAAACTTTGGCTATAGAAAAAAAATTATTTATAATATACTTAATTTATTATATTATTATGTTATTTTATTATTATAATTATATTATTTTGGTTTATCGGGTATTTGGGACTAGGAGTGATTTTGAAAAAGTGGGCTTAACAAGAAACTGCTGTAAGCTTGTGGTTTTGACAAAGAAACCCACTATTTTTATACATACTAAGCTATTGGAACTTCCATTGTAGCTATGAATATTGGTGTCCAAATGGGCCAGTCCAAGCTTGAGCCAGGTAAAAGAACTTTGCCTAGCCAAATCTGAGTCTGGGTACTACCCGGGCCGGACACCCGGTAGCCTGGTCAAATTTTCTTTTTTAAATTTTTTTAAAGAAATTTCAAAAAAATTGAAAATTTTGGCAAAAACATTCTATTTTATTATTCATCACTCGAATTACAATTTGCAAATTTTATAGAATTTAAAAATTAGAAAAATTCTATCTTATTATTAATCACTCGAATTGTAACATTTTTAGAAATTTATCACATCACAAAATTACATATTTACAATTAAAAAATTTTATAAATAATCTTCTATTCTTTATCTGTTATCTCCAAATCTTCAAGTGCTTAAAGAGTAGCTACCCCTTTGATGCTTTGACATCTCTTTTCGAACCTCCATCAATCTCGTAAGCACATTACTGCTTGAATTGTATCTGAATCCAGCCATCCTATGGTCATCAATTAACCGTCCTGAAGTGTTGAAGGCACATTCCGAAGCTATAGTAGAAACTTGCCATGTTAGTGAATCATGAGCCATGATGGAAAGCACGGGATATGAAATCAATACATGTGTCTTCCACCATGACAAAAGATAAAAGTCTGGTTCATTATCTGTATATTTAACTGAAGGTGCAAATAAATATTATTCAAGTTCAGAAACTTCCCTTGTTGAAGATCCACTATCCCTATCGGTTAGCTTGTTTACCATCATATTTCTTGGTTGAGTAGGAACTCTTACCTTTACTCGGGCTAGATCTCATAGCGGATGAATGTTGAAATTTGGAACTCTATGTTCCACTATACTTTTCAAATAATTAGTTAAAATAATGTTTGATTATGCTATAATGATTAAGAGCAATAACAGTCTCATCACTATGATCTATTGTCATATTGTTATATAAAGAATGAATGAGATTTTGAAGACAGACATCCTTCAAACATGGATCACTAAAAGTGCCAAAACCATAAATAATAGGAATTAGTCTAAAATACTTATTAAATTTGCTTTCTATTTTCATAATCATGTGTGCAAAATAATCATTCATGCAATAAGTATTAAAAGAAGTTTGAATATTAAAACTTGTAAAGTAGCTAGAGTAATGGTTGAGTAATAACAACGGATAATTGAACAGTAGCTTCATATAAGACTTGAAGCATATCCTTTACACAAGTGATACTTGTCCATTCATGAGCATGAATTGTAGCTATCTGGGATTGAGAAGAAGAACTATATGAAGAGCCGAAAATAGACAGATTAATAAAACCATTTGTGCTTGCTCTATATTCTACTATCATATTTGACATTAAATAGGTGAAATTCCACCTGTGGTCAACATCTATTGGAATTTTTCTAGCTTTATCATTACTTCTTTTATAAAGTTATTTCCATCTCTTAACCCTTAATGTTGAACTAGTAATAAACTAAGTTTCATCCCCAACTTTTTCTATCCTTGGTTTAATTTCCTTAAATGCACTTTGCACAATTAAATATAAATATGACAAATGCATCTCATATAAAAAAATACACTTGGGCATGGCAGTAGTAAAATGTTTGGATATAATGTACAACTACATTATTATTGTTTGCATTATCCAGTGTAAGCATAAAATTTTTTTAGAAATTTCTAATTTTCCAATTTCTTGCATTAATAAACTTACAAGATTTTTCCCAAGATGTGAATCTTTAAATGAAGTAAAAGTACCACTCTTTTAAACATTTGCTGAGTGTTATCAATCCGGTGTGCTCTGATACATAAATAATCAATTTTTTATTTAGATGTCTAAATATTAGAAGTTGAGGAAATTGACAAGTTAAGCTTTGAAAATAAGAAATCAATTTTTTTCCTCTTTATAATATTTCTAAATATCACGTTAACAAGTATGGCGAGCAAGCTTTTGAAAAGAGGGACAAAATGAATCTCGCATCATATCTTCAAAACCATCATCTTCTATCATTTTAAAGGTTAAATTTTTAAGTACAACAAACCTGATGATGTTTTTCGCTCTAGATGCATTGTAAGTGAATATATCGAGACTACTTATGGAAGAGGATTGTGATAGAAAGATTAACAGATGTCGGGTTGGGACGATCCTTTCCCTTTGTTGTGGTTTAGCATATGCCATCTGAGGTGGGTAGTCCCATATGAATGTTTTTGAAAATTATATGAATTAATCATGAATTGGACTTAATAGTAAAGGGGATTTGCATAACCCTGAGGGTTATTAGAGTAAAAAAAATAATATTTGCAAATAGGTCCAATACCTACAAATACACCTTATCCTTAGGGTTTCTTTTCTTTTTGTGAAACATATCTCTGGAGTAGGAGTTCTATAACAGAGATCGGCCAGAAAAGGAGGAGATCAATAGGAGAAAATGATCATCGATTTGGGCAAGTGGTTTCTCCACTTGATCATTCTTTTATGGGGTTTTTCTCGATCTTTCTTCCCTTGATTCTGATATAAAAACCTAGAAATATGTGCAAATCATGTTAGGGTTCTTAGATGTTGTTTTCCTAATGAGTTTTACAAGTTTATATTAGATCTAATAGGTTTTAACCCTTACACGATCGATAGAATTGGAAATTAGGCACAAAACCGATACGAAAATGTGTGAGCATGGTCCCTTAAACACATTCAAGAAGTTACGAGAAGGAAAAAGGCAAACACTGAAAAAACGACAATGAAAGAGATGAACTCATGCAGATCAGCAGAATTCAGATGTCCGGTCACAGAGGACCAGCTGCTTGGTTTAGCATCAGTTGTCTGAAATAATGTTTAGTTGTCTGATTTTGGTTCAACCGAAACCCATTTTTATAAATAGCTAACAGAGACATCTGGATTTTTTGGTAGATGTTTGGTTGTAATTTCAGCAGCCTGATTTGTTCTTAATTGATATTGACTCTCTTTTGATGCGCGGTTTAGTTTGTTGAGACTATATAACTATTCCTAAACAATGTGTAAGAGAGTATACGGCTACTTAATGATGTAAAAGTAGCCTAATAAGATACCTACACGATATATGGAGTGTTTTGATCACTCGAATAGCTCAGCACATTGTTAAATAAATGCATAACTCGCTTCAAGGAGAATGAACGATAATATAAACATTGCTATAAATTGAATGGTGCTAAAGTTGACATGTTATGGCTTACACCATAATGTTTGTACGTGTAAATGGGTGCAGAGACATGTATCCTAGACTATGGAGTATACCCTGATTTAATTAGCCCTGATACATGAGTTGAGTAGGTAGCTTACCCCTGTCCTAGATCATTCTAGTTAGTATTAACTAGATTATGTGAGGTTGCCATAGGGCTGGGATTTACTGAATAACATTACAGGGGAAAATTAAATAACAGTGGGGATGGGGGATAAGTAATAAGATGAATCATGACTTAAGGTTGGTTGGTTGGCTAGAGGACTCTGATATGAGTGCCTAATTATGAGTATGCGTATATATATGTGTAACGACCTTAAACAAACTCAATTAATTCATATCCAAATAAGAACGTAATCAATTTCTTTAATACTTTGTTTTTTTTGTTCTATGTATTGTGTGCATAACACTACATGTTATATCCATTTAAGAATAATGGTCATTCTTTTGATTGTTATTTTTATTCTGATCTAGCTGATAAGGAAATTATTGTTGTGTAGCTAACCCTTGATTCTTCCCATATTTTCCTCGCTTAGCCTTACGTCTAACCTTTTTGTGGACGCCCTTTTTCAGGTAATAAAGTGAGTCCGACTGCAGTGGACCACGCGTATCTGAATAAGTAGGTTATGAGGAAGTAGTTGTGCCATGCAGTCGCGCCGATAAACAATAATTAGATTATTTATTTATTTTCAGTAGATTCTTCATGATATCTCTAGTAATACATTTATCTAGTATTTGATGTCGTGTTTGAGCCAATAGTTATATTTATTTTTAGAGATTGATGTTTATCTTTCTGGTGGATTCGAACTTTGAGCAATTCATATATCTTTCCTTGTTTCCGCTTTGAATATTGCTTTGATGTTGTTGTTGTTGTGATGAGACCAGTACTTTCATGTATGTCTGTGTTATGTATGGTTATGGATGTATAACAAAACAAGTTACAGGTATTTGTAGAACACTTTATATTTTTGACTCTATGAATATTCTACCTACTAGGTCATTACCCATGAGCGGGGCATGACAAATACCGTCTAATTTTGGCCTTTTTGACCATTTTGGGGTATTTTGGTTAAAATAAACCCAAACTAGTTATTTATGGCTGTTTGGGGTCTGCCAGGTACTGAGCCAAGCTACTTGGCCTGGTCCTATTTTTTGGCTATTTTTGACCGTTAGACCAGGCCGGTGCAGGGTAAAATGGCCCTCCTAGTTTTTTTAGCCGTTGACATCCCTGTCCTGGACCGAGCCAGGCCAAGACGGGTTTCGCTTGAGGCGCCCTAGTGTAGGCTAGGTCCAGACCCATGGGCTTTTTGGACAGCCTTAGCTATGAATAGTGGCTACAGTGTAAGTTGAAAATAAGAGGGCTTAAAAAGAAATTAGTGTAAACTTTGGATTTTGACAAAGAAACCCACTTTTTTATATGTGCTATTGAAACTTTAACATTTATATGTCTTTATATAACATTTAATTTAGCATTAATCAAAATTAATTTAGCATATGTCTTTATATAACATGAAGTAACGGCATGTGCCTTTTTGAGTCTTATGCCTAAATATATTCATGTATAGCGTTAATCATAAAAGAGACCTATTGAGTACCACATTTAGCCTCCTCATCATTAATAAAGCCTCTTTGTCTCTTACAGCTGTCCAATTCATCAATCTATAAACGTCTTACCTCATGCCCTACTCTCTACAAGTTCAAATTCTCAACCATTTTCGAACTGCCAAAATTTTTGAGCTCAAACAATTAATTCTCTCTTTCTCTTCGTGTGTTTGTTTCAAGTGGAAACCCTTGGAAACCGACAAAAAACTTCTGACACCTTTAGAAAATGAAAAAAATCCAAGGATTTTCGATTTCTTGTTTGTTTCACCAAAGGTTTTTAAGAATAGTTTTCTTACAAGTGGAGAAGGAGATTTCTGCCAAGTCCTATCTACAACTACCTGTGCTAAAGAATAAAAGTAATTAATGCAAAAGTCTCATGAAATCAAATCTTTGGGGAAAATGAAAAATTTTCTCTTAATCTTTATATGAATATGCTTGCATTGAAATCTCTTGGAGAGTTCTGGCTTCAAGTAGGTATGAAGAAGAGTCTATAATAGAAGAAAATTTCATACATATACCGAATGAAAATGTTCATGTGACAATGAGAACAGTTGGGAAAGGAAATTGATTGATACTATCTTCCATCATATACCTTAATGCTCAATCATATGTCAAACCTTTGTACTTGAAATATTTTGAACCAAAATATTATAGAATTATTATGCATATAAATAAAAAAATTATTTCTATCTTCTATATTATTAATTATTATATTCATTTTTTCTATGATTTTTTCTTTTTCCATGTTATGCATATAAATTCTTTTATAGTCAATTTTAGAACATAAAACAATCATGTGCATGAATAATTATAACATGCATCATGTGTTAGCGCACTTATTGCATACTAGTATAGATAAAAGTGAAAAACTTGGTCTCTGAATTAATTGTGGGCAATAATCAATTACTCTAAGGTCAAACATTTTATCTGGCTCATTACCAAGATCCAGCTATTTTGAAGGTCTATAATTCTAAATTCATAGACATCGTTATATATTCAATATAAATAGTAAAGAAGAAGAATGCATTGCTAAATGCTCATTAACTCTCCTCGATCTATGGTCTCTGCATGATCTTCATAGCCTGATTCTCACTGCAATAGGATCAGAGACTACCTCGACTAGATAAGTATTTCTCTATGAGAGGAGAATAAAGAGGCAATTGAAAACAAACACAACTTGCTTATGAAGATTATCTGTTTAATAATCTCATATTCAATTATAATAGTACAATTAAAAGAAAATATTTTAAGGGCTTTTGTTATATTATACCCTCAAATCTTTGGTAATTCCATATTAGAGCCACAAATCGTCACATTTCTGTATTAGACCCTCAAATTCTCACATTTCTAAATTGAACTCTCAATCTTGATATTTGTTCGAAACTTGGGTCTTATTTCAAACAATCTAAATACCTATAGTTTACCCTACTTTGCACTTATATACCCTCATTTGTTTTGGCAAAGCATTTATATACCGTAAAGTTTTTAATTTTTACACTTTAATACCCTGAGTTACGCAAAGATGAGAATATCTCTTGAAATTCTCATGTGGCACTCGCATGTTAATGTTAAAACTTTTAACCCTGAATTTTTATTGAATTAATTGTTACACCTATCGTAATGTTATTTTAAACTTATCCCAAATCTATTTTAAAATAGAAGTTTGATGGCTTTAATATTAAATTTAACAAATATTAAGACTTAAAATGTTCTCAATTAGCACGTGAGTGTCGCGTTGCATAACTAAGAGTATTCTATTGCTATTCTAGCTGGGATATTCTCTCTATTAAAGCATATAGGAATCAGAGGTAAGATCGTCTAAGTCTAGTCAACAATCATTTATTAAAGTGCAAATTTTAAAAACTTTAGTGTATATAAGTGCTATAAAAATAAGTGAGGGTAATAAGTACCAAACTGGGGATACTCTAAGGTATTTACCAGCAATGAAGCCTAGATTTCAAGGTGTAAAATATAGGGGCTGTTGTTATAAAAAAATATAGATAGGTGTCATTTAAAACAACTTAATGCATTTCATGGTCCAACTTAGAAATATGAAGATAGAGAGATCCAATAGAAACCAAAGTTTTGATTTCTAGTATGACAAAAACACAAATTTGTGCCAATTTGCTCAAATAGGTTTGACCCAAAACATTTCCTCTTGGATATGGACAAGCAAAGAGCAAGACGGTTCAGATAGGATTCAATCTATTTATAAAACTCGAACTTAGATGGCGTTGTTTTTAGTATAAAAGTTAAAAACTACTAAAAGTCAGAATAACTTATAATATTAAAAAATTAAGCCTTCTAAAAGACTAAAACACCCACTTAAGTTGACCATTTTGTTAAAATTTTAGGGTAACTTTCTCCAACCCCCTGAACTTTAGAAGGTTTCCCATTAAGACCTTCCGAACTTTTTTTTCCCACCAAACCCCGCTGAATTTTGGGATGTCTCACAGAACCCCCTAAACTTTCAAAATGTTCAAGGAAAAACAGTTTAGGGGTATTTTGTTGGAAACCCACAAGTTCAAGGTACCCAAATTTTGTTAGGGAAAATTTAGGTAACTTGCACGATCCTCTAAATTTGATAATTAGAGAAAATCCCTTAAAGTTTAGGTTAGTTTTACAAAAACCTAAAAAATTCAAAAAGGTTCTACAAACTGAAATATTATTTTAAAAATATAGCCTTCTCTCTCAATTAAACAATAAGAAAGCTTCTCTACAACTTTTTTTAAAAAACTTTTAACCTCAATCCTCTTTTGAAAGGGTTTTGTTTTTTCAATATATACCCCTTAAATTATAGGGACCAATATCAACACACTAATGCAATTTGAGGCACTAATATCAAAATATAAAGATTTGAGAGACTAATATCAAAATACCTATGATTTAAGGGACTAATATCTCAGAAAACCCTATAAAATAATTAAACAGGGATAAATATGTAATTAATCCTTGAAACCGTTAAACTTTTAAGCCCAGTTAAGATTAGGGGTAAATTTGATAGAAGAAAGCAATTTGGAAGGAAAATTTAGAATTATAATGATTTGGGGGGCGAACTTAAATATCCGTATGATTTGAGGGCTATATATGAAAAAAAACCCTTTTGGAAACTGAGAGAGTTTTGTGCAACTCACGTCAAAGTCCAAAGGACTGTTAGTGAAATTACCCATTTTATTAAGACGAGTATAATGCTTTGTTTGGATGGGAGTGAATGAAGTGTAGAGGAAAGAAGTTAAATGAATTCACCTTGTTTGGGAATTTTTTTTTAAAAGGGAATGGAAGGAAAGAAAAGTAACAAAGTTTACATCCCTGAACTTTTATTCTTTATAATTTGGATCCCCCCAACCCAACCCAGCCCAACCCAAATTGGGGTGTAGAGGAAATAAATTGTTTTGGGCCGTCAGGATACAAATCCAACAGCTAAGAAATAATTTCCTTCCATTTCCTTTACTAAACTCCCAAACATGATCTCTCCCCTTCCTTTCCTTTTCTTCATATTGTTTCCCATTCCTTATTTCACTTTCCCTCCTTAGTAAACTCCCAAACACGGCACAAGGTTTGATGGTTCTAATTAGCCATTTGCCAGCAAAGCAAAAGAAAACAGCTCTCTCGTGTTTGTTCTCTTCTACCGTTTTCTCAATAGTGCCGCCGCGGGCCGGACCCAAATCCAAACCCCATCAAGTCATCCCGCGGGTACGAGTCAATCTAAATCTTTTTTTATTCCATTTCTTTTAGTTATTAATTTTTCTTTTTTTACTTTCAAAGAACAAGGCCCTACTCGCCATAATAAATCCCCGAGAAATTAAATTCAAAGAGAAAGGAAGGCCACGGTCGAGAATCGAGAGAACACGTTTCTCGATTCTGGGCCGCGTGATAATGGAGGTCCCTTAACCAAACACGCTTCGATTCTCAATCCCTCCTCCTCCTATTTCTCTCAACTCACCCACTTCAATTTCGATTTCTATTGCAATCAGTAGCTTCTCTCAATCTTTTGATGGCGGATTCTTCTTCTTCTGCTGCTTCTGAATCGTACGATGATGTGGAGGAGTTCTTGTGGGTCGGTATTAGATTTCCTTTTTTCATTTTCCCTTTTTTTTTTTTTGCTAAATTTGGAATATGGTTTCTAACTTGGGCAATGTGTGCAGATGGAGGATGAGAATGAGATGGGAATTCCGAGGGAGAGGTTTTCCGAGGTTTTCGAGCTAATGCGGAGCGGGAATCGGGCTTTTCGAGCTGGCAGATTTGAGGATGTGAGTAAAAAAAAAAAAATCCTTTCTTTCGATTGAATTTGAATTTTTGAGATAAAGTTAAAAGACTCATTTTTTATGCAGGCCATTTCTTTGTTTGGACTTGATTCTGTTAAAACCCATATTTTAATTAGTATGATGTAGTTTACTTTGGAACCTTACCTTAACAAAAACATGTATTTAGATGTAGGAACCTTTTAGTTTTGTGTTGCTCCTTAAAAGTTCGACAAATGAATGAATGAGGCATTCTGTCATAGCCTGCTCAATTTGGCTAATGATAGTCATGTATTTCAATGGTAATTGCTTAGACATTTTAAGATTGCTGCTGCTTTATAGGGCCAAAACTGAATTTCCCATTTCCTTGTTTGCAAGGAAAATACTATTGTTTCAAAAATTGACATGATTAACATTTGAGTTGCCTCTGCAGGCTGTTTCCTTTTACTCTAAAGCTCAACTTTTGAAATCAGGAGATCCCATCATTCTGAGCAACCGCAGTATTGCTTTTTGTAGGTGAGTTCCTCAATGATTTCAGTTTAGCCCATTGTCGCACACCTTGTTTATTCTGGTTGTTTCCCTCCTTCTCAAGAGAAGTCTAGCGCAAATTCGCCATTAAAGATAAATGGAGCAAATTAAAGGAGATACCTAATACTTTGATGTGTTTACAACAGGATTTGCCAACTCCTAAAAGAGAGGTCTGCAAGTGACTCTGAGTACCACCCCCTTAATGGGCTTGACCCAACAACACATGCTGAGGTGTAACTTTTAGTGTACTGCCTGAAGGAAAAAAAAAAAATCCTCCACTGTATCACTTTACTGCTAGTTCATTCTAATATTTTCGTGGAATGTTTTAGCTTGCACTTAAGGATGCTGAGAGAGTATTGAATCTTCGGAGCAGTTCACCAAAATCGTACTTTTTGAAGGCCAAGTCTCTTGTACTGGTAATTGCTCTCATTTCTTGGCCCATTTACATTTATTAATTAAAATAGATCGACGTGCACCTTATTGTATCATATGCTATCTTGGTATCACAGTGCTTTGTTTTTTGTTGGATGTGGCCATGAGGCTGCATTTTCTATTGGATGCACTTATCCAATTGTTTTACTTTTTCGCTGCCACATTATTTGATTGCAATTGACTGTGATTATGTTGCTATCTTCTTGTTCCTGGTCCATGACTTGTGGAGTGTACTGATTTCAGTATCACACTCTGGGCTAGCCTAATTCTTTGCCAATGAGTTTTTCCGCCTTTATTTCCTTGATGAAGGGAAGGGAATCATTCATTTCTACAGCATTCAGTGTAAAAACATTATTTTCGCTGCTTGCCTGGCTTTTGATTGAGGTTGGAAGACTTGTACTCAATTTTTGGGACATTAAAGTAGGTGAGTAGAATGCTAATTTCAAGCACGCCATCATTAGGTCAACAAGAGTGAATTACAAGTGGATTTTCTCCGCTTGCTTACTGTGGAGCCAAACCATTGATTTTGGCCGAGAGTGTGAAAAGCAACAAAAGCTTTCACCTGTTGATCAGTATATCCTATGATTCTATCTATCGTGAGCTTGTGTCTAGTCTGGATTATCCAGATTTCATCTAGTATCTTCAGAATGTACGTAACACATGTAACACTTTGTTTTGTTATTCTTTTTATGAGCACATGTGCTAAATGATCTGCTTGACGAAGTTGAGATGCATATTCCCGACAATTTTGAAGAGCTCCTTTGCATTGTGGAACAAGATTGACTATAAGGTGTCTTTAGTTATGATGCCATAGAAAAATTTATTTTTCTAGTAACTCATAGAACTTTATTTTCTAGAAGAATCTTGCTAATTAATTTAAAACCTTGATTTTTGAGTAATGGTTACTGTGGAATGGTTAAGAAAATTTCCTTTGAATATCATCTTCTGGTAAGATGGAAGTAAACGATGCTGATAGGGTGACTTGCAGGGATGTTTTCTGGTTGGTTGTGTGGTTGGAAAGGTTTTGGTAAGATATTTACGCTGAATTGTAACTGATGGTCAGATAAAGTAGAATAAGGATCGAATTTATTTGCGGAACTTCTCCCTAATTCCTGCAGTAACCCTTGGAATATATTGATCAGTCCTTAAAAATTTGCATGCAGTGGCAAGTACATTAAGATGGGCATAACCCCCCAGTTCCTAATTCAGCTGGGTGTCAGCGAATCATTGCAACCCCTACGGCCTAGAAGTTTGGTGCAGTGACTGGGATACTATGATGTACCATTCACCCATCTATTGGAATTGGTTATTTGCCCTCCTTGGTTCCTAGTCCATATTTGAGGCTGGCGTTACTTCCCAAAATTTGTTTACAGCAAGCATTGGACCCATACGTTTTTACTCCTATTGGGTGGACTCACCTCAAAGCTTTTAAGCTTATGACAATCAACAATTGTTTTCATTATTCTGGATTATTTGATTTCATTTTAAGTATGATCATGTTGACTGAACAATACTTTTTCTGTCAAATTCTTCTCCATGGTGGAAGAGGATGGTGATGGCGGTAATACATGTATTGCATGTTTTGATACTTTTTCTAGCCTTAACGCGAATAGAGGGTTTATGAATAGTCAGGGAGGCTTTATCTTTCGAGTTTGGCTCTTCTGCTTATGTTTTTGACCATAATATTTATAACAATTAAGAGCAGGCAGTTAAGTTTGGTTTCTTTACTTTTCGTGTACATGGTTTTCTGTTTAGGGTTTGAACAATTCCTGTTGTTTTACAGTTGGAACGGTATGGAGATGCAAGGGAAACACTTATTTCAGGTCTTTTAGTCGATCCTCTTAGGTATAAAACTTAATTTGCACATGGTAGTGGTGTGCCAAGAAGTCCTTTACTAGTTATACTTTCTGCCTCATGCACGCACATCCTATTTGTATATGATGTAAAACCATGAGATCTATGTATGCTCTATTTTCTGTATGATGCAGCCACGAGCTTCAGACCAATCTCCGGAATCTTGACAACTTCACATCTGATTCAGTAACAAGGGTGAGACTTCGGAAGCTCCAGCGTACAGATGACTTTGAATGTACACTCTGTCTGAAGTTATTATATGAACCAGTTACTACTCCTTGTGGACATTCTTTTTGTCGCGCTTGTCTGCTTCAAGCTTTGGATCATGGTGAGCTTAAGATTTATCATGACCTATATAGGGTGTTGGAGAACCACAAATCCTGATATTGTATGAATGGCAGGTAACAGATGTCCTATGTGCCGCACAGTTCTATTTATCAGTCCCAGAACATATCCTGTTAGGTAATGCCCCACCATTCTATTTCATTGTGGATTTACATACAACTGGCACAGTCACTATATTCTTTGCAACTGAAATCCCTTTTTTTTTTTACCTTCATGGTTTTATTAGTGTTATTCTCTTGTAGCTTCTGATTTCAGTTTTTGTGACTTTCTCAGTGTAACGTTGAACAACATTATACAGAAAAATTTTCCTGATGAATATGCTGCGAGGAAGTCAGAGAATGAAAGTTTGACACACTTGGGCATCAATTTAATGCCTCTTTTTGTCATGGATGTTGTTCTCCCATGTCAAAAGTTATCGCTTAATATATTTGAACCTCGTTACAGACTAATGGTGAGATAAATTGCTTTGCCTCATATTTTAACTAAGTTGCTTAACTTTTGTTTAAATTAATTATTTGTGAGATCTGGGATTCATTTGTTGTCTATCATAATTGAAAGAAGTGTTTGGAGTTCCATGTTTTGAATTTTGGGATATTGATTTAATCTGTAAATTTCAAGCCCTGTTTTTTAATTGTTAAGTGATCATTTGTAGTCAAACTGAGTTTATTACTGTCATTGATTTTTCTGGGTTAATGAACCGAAACAGCTAGATATTATTGTGATATGGCTTCTCCGTAGAGATGTGATGACATGATTTTTAGCTAATTTAACAAATTCATGACTCTTCCTTCACCCTTTTCTTTCTGTTACCTTTTTCCATGTTGTCTTTAAATTGTGTATTATATTTCTGCAAACTCTGATATTGTACCAGATCCTTGGATTGTAATCGCCTTTTGATCTTCAGTTCTTGCAAAGTTATCAAAACACCTGCTTGGGACATGAAAGTGTAGAGATCTTTGTTATTGACTTACTAGTTGTTTTGTAACTATAAACTCATCTGTACTTGAGGGAGAAAGGAAGGATGTAACATTTCTGATTTCTGTTTGGACTGTTTTGCTTGCTATATTTGAATTATCTTCTCATAAGTGTCTAATAGTTCATTATCGAAAAGTGATGCATCATAAAAGATGCTTAACTGCAACTTTTAATAATCTGGAGATCAGATGATTGAATTATCATCAGGTCTCATTTACATTGTATCCTTTAGAATTTGGTTTTCCTTAGTAAAATCAACTAAAGCTGGTATTATTTCTTTATTTTATTTTCCTTTTTCTTGTGTACAGATCTGGTACTGTTAATCATTATTTTAGTTTATTTGAACAGGTGAGGAGGATAATGGAAGGAAATCATCGGATGGGAATGGTTGGGCTTCATTCTTTATTGACTCAATACATGATGATCCTACTCTTTTGCTCTGAATGATTTGTCTTTTATCTAACTGAATCTTGCAGGTTATCCTTGATTCCATGACAGGTTCAATTGCCGATGTTGCTTGTGAAGTGGAAATTGTTGAGTAAGTGCCTCTCTTCTCTTGTATTCTTCTTTCTGGTTCCTACCAAAACTCATAACCATTTGCTTCATTATAGGTGTGAGCCTCTTCCAGATGGACGGTTTTATTTGGAGGTAAAACCATTGCCGTTACAATTCCAGAAATGTTCTTCCAGCTTTGATGTTATTTCTGAGGCAATATTGTTTACATTTATTGAAGATGTTGCTGCATATATTGATATGTTGAAGTTATGATTTTTCATGAACTTTCTTTGGTTCACATCTATTTTAAATGCGTAGACTGGGCTATTGCCATGATTGTGGGTTATTTGTTGCGTTCGTTTCCCAACCTCTGGTTGGTGGCTTTCGCTACCTCCGGAGAAATAGAGCTAGAGGTTACATGAAGACTGCAAGCTAAAGACATCTTAATTGTGGAGTATGTTTAATGTAATTAAACATTGCTGACGGTCGCTGCTATCAGTTTGCCAGTGTATGGGGTTGATCTTTGACATCTTATATCCTTTTACCCTTACCTACTTCTAATTTTGGCTGGAATATCTGGCATCCTCGGCATTAGGCTTCCTGAAAGCTCTAGTGCAATACTTAACTAAGGAAAATTTACTTTCTGTCATATTTTGCTTGTTAACCATGGCCCGTGGCTACCCCTAGTAAAATTGCTGGGGGAATGACTCATGCAGTGAGCCCCAAAAATGTTGAACAAAAGTTTTGCCGCTCTGTTGCTACCTTAACTGTAGGTATGCCCAGCTCGGGAAGTACGTGATTTTGTTGTCTATGTAATAGGTAATACCACATTCTTTATCATTTCTCGAGTCAGAATATCTAAGCAACTCTTGTCCATTTGAAATAATACATTCCACCGCAGAATTTAAATATCCCTTGCACTTGCTCTGTAACCTTTTTGTTTCACTACGAATACATAATTCTATATTCCTGGAATTCCATTTACCCTTTTCATCTCTATAACTGCTTTTCTCCTTTTGCCTGATTGTTGTTTTCCATTTCTTGTTGAATAGATCTCAATTTGTCCATTTCCATTCAATTTACAATTTTCATCTGATACTTGTCTCCTCATTTTAGCTTTTCAATTTTCTTGACCCTTGCTTGTTTGTCTTTTTACAATTTCTTGATGCATCGAGATCATGGGTTCTCCTTTTTCTAATCGTCTTTGAGCTCCTTTTTCTAATCCTCTTTGAGCTTGTACACGTGTTGGATTTATCTTTCATTCCTATATAGGTCAATTGAACTTGAAGATTTCTAGTTATATTTTATTTATCTACTTTTTTAGGGTGACCCTTGATGCAATGTATAGTCTGCTCCACTATGACCTGGAGAGTTCTAGAAAATGCCTCTTGATATTGCAGGGAAAGGTGCAGACGTCTGACCCTGAGCAGAACCGGCAATGGAAACATTCTTGTCTTGATCTTGGGCTATCAGCCCAGGTCATGATATGGTTGCAGAGTTGAGGTCATCCTCGTCTTGAACTTAGGACCAATAGAATTCAGGCTAAGAGCGCTTTACCTTTGATCATTGGGGAGTTCAATGTGGGATCAGGACATCCAAGGGCATTAAATTACATGATGAATATCTAATTTCCATGCCAATGACAAATATCAATTGTTGCAATGAACAACATTTTTATTACCGGTAAACATGGTACAGTTGAACTGTGGTTGCAAGTTGCAACACTGTACATTAGTGTTCTCTGTATCGGATGTTGAGATATGTCGTATGGAATATTCCACATCAGATGATGGATATCAGGGATATTTGATAAACATCAAAGCGTCATATCAGATAATGTGTAGTGTGTACACAGACCTTAAATGTCTATACGCGACGCATCGGGTAAATGGAGCTTTAAAGAAAGATGCTATCAATTTTTCATGTTTAAATCATGAAAGTATTGAAGAAGTTACTATATTTTGAAGTACATAATGCTAAGACTAACCTATTTTGCATATAGCTCCAAGTTATGCCTTTCTGAAATCTTTCGACCCAAAGCTTAACATAAACTCCATGATCAATGAAAATGGGAAAATAAGTTTAAGTGGTTAGAGATTTAGGGAAAGAGAAACTTACCGGCAACAAGCAGCCAATGAATAAAAAGGGGTTTACTGCCAGCAACAGTCGATGATAAAGGCATGTTCGAAGTGGTATCGCTACAAAATCCATCTCGAGATAAATGGTTGGGTATGAGTAAGTCGCAGAACTCTCGCAAGAGAATTTGGACTCAGTTGGGCCCTAATTCTTCTTTTTTGGCCATTACATGCACAGGTATCTGTTTTTATTTAAACCTAAGTGAGTCATATCTCCAAACCCAATCTTAAAAAAATAAAAATAAAAGCTCAAATGGATATTACAACATTTTGGCTGATATTTTGAGGTCAAAATATTGCCCAATATGTCATAAACAATCGTAATAAATGATTGACAATATTGAAACAATATCGTTTTACAGCAAGCCTTACAAAATGGCATAGCGGCTGATATATCGGCCATGTTGTACATATTACCGAAGCCTTGTTATCTCATGGATTCCGTCAAAACAATGGTTCACACCAATTGTTTTCTGAATTAAAATTGTTCAGTAATCACCTGCAGCATCCTGCGGAAAAACCCACTAGATATTTGTTGTTTTCTGAGCAAGGATAGCCTAGGCCCATAACACCCCAATATTAGACAATATTGGGATGAAGGTTTGAACACAAGACCTCTTGCATGACTATAAAATCCCTTACCAGTAGGATGATTGGCACTCTTTACTGCATATCTATTATCCTAAAAATTGTACAAGTTACTCTTGTGATATTTAGGGTTCCATTATTCATGTTGTGGACTCCTTTTTTTAGTACACTCCATCTAATTTTTTCTCCACGAGTTTATAAAAATTGTATTTAAGAATATATCTTTATTTACAATATGTAGGTAGAAGGTCGGAGGCGTTTTCGCATTTTAGAATCATGGGATCAAGATGGGTGAGTTTTCTAGCCTTCTTTCCACACTAAGTATCAACATGTTTATTTATAAGCTAGATATCTATTAATAAACGTAAAGATTTTTGAGCATGAATTTCAGTTAAGTGTATAATTGTTGTAGGTATCGTGTTGCGAAAATTGAGTGGATTGAGGATATACAGCCTCCAGAAGGGTCTCCTGAGAGAGAAGATGTAAGCTTGATGCTATTCTTTGCAATGTGCTGTTTGCCTTGGATACATGGGGGCACTGACATATGTTTTTACCATTATCATTGCCTTTTACACTTGTAACAACTAAGTTGGTCTTTATTAGCATATACACCTACTTAGTAAATTAGAGGGAGATGTCATTGAGACTTAGAAGACTAGTTGGTGGTAGGATAACTTATTGACCTTGCCATATATGTCATGCAAGAAAAGGGAAAAATCACTTCATTAAGAAATTTTTGGTCAAATAAGCAGGCTGACAAATTTTTGGTCAAATAAGCAGGATGACAAATTTAGACGGAAATAACAGTTGCATTACCTTACAAATTGGTGAACCAAGTTAAAATATATTCCTCTGCTTATGTATTAACGTCACAGTCATGAAAGATAGAGAAAATATATCTTGTATTTTATCAAATAGCCTTTTACACTCTCCAATTGAATTAGCCCTTTATAATATTTGGTAGCCTTATACATTTCTTTCACTTTGTGCATTAGCTGGCTGTTTTACCTTTTTGTTAATGAAATCTTATCCCAAGATGCGCATTTTTCCTGAGATCTACTATCTATTTTCTTGCAATTTATAAAAAAGGTTCAAAACTTAAACTGTTTGTGGTGCAGGTAGTCCATTTGCTATTCGGTGTAAACTGTTATAGAATGGCCATACAATTTTTACTATTTATATCACTATGTAGGTAGTTTTATCTGATTGCCAATAATTTTCATGAACTTTATACAGTTTATATCCTCAATAAAAGAGTTAGAGTTTTAGATATGTTTTCGAATGAAGAATACAATGAAGGGCAATAGATTTTCAAGAAATGAGAACATACTTCTATTGAACTCATGTGAAAATTCGCGGTATTGTTTACTGAAGACTCTCCGAAATGTTTGTGAAGGAAATCTGTTTTAACATTAGAGGATTAGACATAATTGTTAATTAACCTGTAACCTGTACAAACTATTTCTTCAACTACTGATAATCTTTGTCTGAAATTGTTTTACAGCATATAATTATGGTTTTATGTTTTAAAAACTATTTACAGGAAAAAGAAAACTATTTATTCTGGATACTGTCTCTTTGATAGACGCACAAAATTTTATAGAAAAATATTTTATGCAGTCTTTAAAAGACTAAAAATTTGACTGCTATATGTATGCCTTTGCACAAAAGCACACAACACAGACACAGGCTTGGAAACAATATGTCCTATCTCAATTTGATAGAGTTCCACGTTTGATACTTGAGGGATACTCATGTCTATGTCACTTCATCATAGGATTAAATATTATTTTGTGCTCGTGTAGCCTTAAAATCCAAAAGTTCAGATTTTTGTTTTCGGGAGACTATAGTAAAGATTTGCCGATTAACTGATTGGAAGTCTAATAACTAATGTGTCAGAATTTTTTCCAATGAAAATAATAGATGAGACAAGATTTTCATGGTCAGGAGGGATGGCATGCATAATGCACATACTTATAGTGTTTGTAATCTATGATGAAGTGCGACTTTCTTCCTAAATTTCGTGTTCCATAATTCCTTTAACAAGCCATATAATCTAACTGGCAATGGTTTATTGTTATATGGAATGAGGAAGTGGACTGAATTAACCAAAAGAGAAAATGTAGGTATATGCTCGTCGAAATGTTAATTTGTTTAAAAATGCACCGTTTTTCTATGATTATTTCCAATGGTGAGGGGAGAATGTTTGCCCTTATTTTTCTTACATATTTCTTTGATGGATAAACATTCAATCAGTTTTCCCTGTTTCTCCAACAGGACTGTTCTTTAATACTTATAAATTTTGTTGATGAGATCTGCTAACTTACATTTCTCATGGTTGTCAACAGCTACAGCAATTGGTTATTGCAGCTGCTGAACTAGCTCGAACATCAATAATGAATGCCAGAGAAGCTGCAAGAATGGGTATTAATGCAATTAACACCATATGATGCATTCTCGCTAATCAAATATTTGCTTTTTCATTATCAACTATACAACACGAACACGTCTATTATGAAGTTGTATGTGTGTTGGGAAAATACATTTTCCTCATCACTATTGGAGGCGTTAGGCCTGTACTTACATGTGTCTCATTATATAATATGTATTAGTTGAGAACACTTGTTGCAACATGTTTATGATGTCTATTTACTTTTTTGTAGGGGATGTTTAGTTTGCCAAAAATAAATGGCAGCAAATGTTGCAGCAACAAATGTTGCATGCAGCATTTGTTGCAGGAAATCAACTCCAAATTCGATGTTTGGATATCTGCAGTTATATTGTAGGAAATATATTTCTAAATGCAACTTTAGTGTTTGGTTGAAAAATCATTAGGAAAAAGCTAGAAAACTTTGCCATATAAGAAAACTTGGGTGTAGATAGTTTTCTGTTTGAATTTAAAAAGTTTTTTTTGATGAGGTGAGATTATTTTATTTTTTAATTCTCTTTTTTTAAGCCTGCACCTTTTCCTCTCACAAAATTGGTTGTAGCATTTGTTGCAAGTTTTTCCTACAAAGCGCAAATCCATTGACCTTTTCTAATTACAAAGTTGTAAATCAAATGATGTATCTATAAATTCGGTTGCTCTATTTCAACTTCATTTCCATTCAACCAATTATATACCAAAAACAAATAGGATTTGGATCCTCTCCACTACCAAAAAATAGTGAAAAGCATTCACTACAGTTTCTTATTTAATGGATGGTTATCATTCGCGCGTTCAGTGCATGGTTATAATTTGCCCTTAGTGAAAAATAAGAAAAAGTTCAATACATGAAGGATGTGGTAGGTGTAAATTTTTTGAATTCATCAGAACCACATTCAACAACAAATCGTTGTGAAAATTGTCCAAATCCTTAAACTAATTTAGATAGCAGAACTTACAAGTGATATACTACCAATTTAGAGGAGAATAATGTAGACATCTCCCCACTTATAAATCATGTACTTCTAAATTTATTCTTTTTTGCTCTTCTGTTATTAGATTGCATTTGATTATAATTGAGTTAAAAGGCCATAATAGTTTAACATGTGGATAACATAGCAATATGATTACTTGAATACTTCAATTCTTACATCCAAACTTATAGATTTTGTTTCATATTATTTTCAAACTACTAGGACATTAGCTATCACATGTTAAAGATATCACCGAAACATAATCTAAACCTCAACAACTATGAAAAGAAATATCTTCTACTTTTGGTGAGCAGTTATTATGTTATTTGAAGAAAAAATAATTTGGAAAAACTTAAGGGGGCGTTTGTTCGTACGAAAGTGAGCGGCAAAAGTGTGAAAGTGAAATGCGTTTGACACTTCGGGTGTTTGTTTAATTGAAAGTGGTTGTGAAAGTGAAATGACAAAAGGGATTCATGTCAGATTTAATGCAGGTTTCCCCTTGAAAAGTGCTGAAGTCATATGAACGTGAGAAAAGTGAGAACCACTTTAATTAAAATACAATATTTATTAATATTTATCACACCTCTTTAATCAGATTTTTTTTCCTGTGATTCTGCAGTTACAAAAAGAGATTTGAAATTAGTGTTATTGTTAACACTCAACACTACTCGTAGCTAAGGGTGAATATTCATGTACATTGGTAGGATGCGTGCATGTGACATTTGTTTTATAGTAGAAAATTGATGAAATAAATGAACGTATTTGATCATTAAACTGAGATGTGTTATCTGATCTTTCTTGATCTTCAAACAGCCGAGATCATATTCTAGGCTCTTTAACTATAAATATTCAATCCCCACAAAAAAAGGAAAAAAGAAAAAAAGGAAATAAAAAAAGAAAAACTATAAATGTTCATGGTTCAAAATAAGTTAGCTGGAGAAGGGAATGTGTAATTTCTTTGAGAATGATTTGGAAAATTTAATAAAAAAATTAAATGGTATTGCCACACCATCTATATTTTTCTAGTTTTAGCAATAATTTGTTTTGTAAACAAATACTATATTTCACTTGTATGCTGATGTGGATACTTTCTCTCTTGCGAAACTGTGACTTTCACCCTTTCAATTGGCTTTCAAGTTGCCAAATACCCCCTAAAGGTTTTGAGAGTGCACTCCGATAATCTTGATCTGAAATGGCCAAAGCTACTGATACTGATGCCTCAAAGAGAGATCCTTTATCGATACTGATATCGGGATTTCATACCTTCTTTATTGTGGTTAACAACTGAAGTGGGCTCAGCTCAATTTCAATGAAGTATAGCTGAGTGATTAAGTAGGTTGAGCATAGGTTGAGTTTGAGTTGGGTTCAACCTTATCAAATGAAATGTAGCACCTTTAACTAAACTCAATCCAAAGAAAACAGTATGAAAAAACTAAGCCTGACTCAGCTCAGATGCCTTTGACTAATCGAAATTTATGATAACTTCTTGGATACTGGGCGAGTTAGAATTTGCTGTCCTTGTCTTGCTTGTATCATGTTGTGGTTTGTTCCTGAGTCCTTGCTGCATAGCTACAAGTTGTGCCTTGGATAATTACCAGTGAGTTCATAATGTTTGGTTGGAATGTCAATAGCATGCATATTGGTTAGCCACCTTTCGAACTTTAATGCGAACGTAATATTACTCAATAAATGGACTTTCTTTATGCATGAACTTGGCTATTGACTTCACTATCTACCATCCGGTTACATAAAATGGTCTTCGAGCAGTAGACTTTTGTGTTCAGGGTCTTAAGCTCTTATGAGGAAATTCTAGGTTACATGTTTATTTCTTCCCATGTACATAGGAGGGTGCTGCAAGTTAGCAGGGAGTTTTGAGGTTAAGTGGACTCGGCAATGGGCCCCTTGCGGCAGCTTTGTTCGAGTCATTTGATTTACATTTATGTCTTCCTTCTATATTATATCTGTCAGACCATTAATTCTGGATGCATATGCATTTCCCTTCTTTCCTATGGAATTTTAAGGCCGTAACTTGTTAAACGTGATTTCTGCTAATGCTAACACCGAGTCATATCCAGGTAGAAGATCAAGGCACATGGAACGTCAAGCTGAGGGAATGCCTGGACCACAGTATCCAGAGAAATTCAGTTTCTGGGTATGGAGATTTTCTTGGTCTCATGCTTTCCCTTTAACAGTGTCGGTACAGCATACATAATCCTTTGTGTTAAAATTTTGCAGCTTGTGAACCTGTTAAACTTGAGGCCAATGCAGAGACTGGAACTATTGCGTCTAAGAGATACCCGAGAGGTACACCTTTTGGCTTTTGAACAGGCAAATGCTTGTCTCAATAGTTTGAGTTTCTGTGTTTTAATGCTCGTGTTACATATTCATCTGCAGAGGATAACCCGTAGCATTGGCTTTCTGAGAGCTGCAGAACAAGGCTGCAGAGTCCAATAACATAAATTTTGTTCGTTAACTAATGGATACTTCATATACAGGTTAACACTATTTCTTTTTTCTTTTTTCTCCTTTGAGGATGGTCGGTATATTTTGTAAAGCGATTCAATTTAAAATGATTTTTTCTGGTAAATTCTGCTTATATATGTAATTAGAGGAACACCATCCAATACAAATAAAAAAACCTTTGTTTTTTATTCTTTTGTGAAGTTCGGTTTGTTCACATGGCAAATTCTTAGAACTGATAATTGTAGAATTAACAGCAATGGGTTTCCTATTACTACTCTTCGAACTACCTAACGCACAAAACACAGTTCACATGTTTGTCATTTGCAGACTTCTTGTAAAATGGTGATATAGCTAAAACAAATTGATATGTTGATAATGCTGCAAAGATGAGATGAATTGAGGTAGGACCAGGGACCTTGAGACTAGACAGTGATTGGAATCATAAATTCGGTTCAGAACAGAATTTATACATCAAAGGGTTAAACGGGCAACAAGCTTTTAAGATGAACCTGATAGGAGGAATGTTTATGTATGTAGAGGATTTGACTTTTATCTTCAATTTACTGCACTATAAATTTAATGTACATGAATGCATGACTCGTGTACTTTTTGATATGACCTCTTGTTTTTTCCCCCCTTCTTTCTGGGAAGTGAAGAGGAAAATACTTTTAACCGGATAACAAGATCACCCATATATCAAATGCCCAACGCCATTTTCCTCGGAGTTTACAATATTGTAGGATAAAATGTTTAATCTAGTTAACTTGATTTTACAGACTCTTTTGTGAAATAAGGACCAAGAAAATGGACATTGCATGGAGGAAATATAGAATCGAATTTGAGAACTAGTCTGTAATATAGTATATCCATGTAATATCTTCTACATAGATGCATGTTGATTTTCTAAGTTTAGGAAGTTCTGGAGAATGATTTGAATAGTTTGACATTGATGCTGCAAATTCATAAATCATGGTACGTAGAGTGTATAAGATTCTTTGAGATATATGCTCCGTAGAGGAGCACCAGTGGTTGAGAGAACTCAATTAATGTGACGGATAATCTTTGAAGAATGTGAAAAAAGATCTACGCTTGAGAAACAAGCCCTCTTTTGAGATATTGAGGATGAACATGAAATATAACCATGGATTTGTCCTTCAACAAACGTTAATCATTAACGAAAGGATCCTGTGGATGAATATAAAACAAGTTAAAAAGTTAATACTGTTTGAAAGGACTTTATTTATTTAGAAAGTTGTTATGTTAAGAGAGGTTTTAGCTCCTTATGTAATTAGGAATAATAGTATTCTATAATAAATAAAGGTAGAAGAGGAGAGAGGGAAATTAACTCTGTAATCTCTCTAATTACCTCAATTAACATAAATAAAAGTTCAAAGATCATTACTTCGAAGAAAATGGAGCAGTGTTTTGAGGTGGGAGGCTTGCATTGAACTCGATGGGGAAATACCTAGGATCGTGTTGAAACAACTGAGTCACAGAGGGAATTAAGTGTCATGTACTGACTTGGGCGATGCAATTAGTATATATTGAAAATGATCCTTGTCAAACTTGATGAGGAAAATGAAGGAGTTATCTGACAAACTATATAACGTAAAGAAACCTTTTATTTATTACTTAAACCATTCATATATGGTAATATGAAATTTTGAAAAGCATGGAAGCTGTTGGAAGTAGAAACTGAACAAGTGAATTATTGCAATCCACTGAAAAATGGATGAATGGAGAATGACAGGTCATGCCTGTGTGGTAATCTTGTAGATGTGTCTCATTTACTCTATGATGATATTCCTATTGTGAATAGAGATGATCTGTCATCTTTCTAGGCCTAATTTGCCATTTTTTGTACTTTTGGTCAAGTAGTTGGTTTCAAAGTGCATTGACACTATTTATGCCACCAGCTTTGCTGAAGAAAGGCTATGTATTGTTGTTAATCATCAATTGTCATGCTGATTATAAGCTGAAAAGAAATATGGATGTATGAAGAGTGATGGTTGAAGATATACAGAAAGTGGACAGGTAATTTGAGGCAGATTCAAATGGTGAAAGCGGATCATGTAAATATGTTGCACACAGTTAACTGCTAGGTGAAAGATTAATACAGAGCTTACTCTACCATTTTGTTTTTTCGCAATAGGAGATGGAGATCCTTTTGTAAAGGATAATCAAGTCATACAGAAATGGGCCAATATAGGACGCAGGAATTTATTTCCAACTTTCTCTCCAAATTGGAAATTTTGAATTTGGATAGATTTGATATTCTTTTCCGAGCTATGTTGTCCTTGACCTGGTTTTAGTTTCTTAAGAAAGTAGTGTTAGTTGGTCACGGGAGTCCTGTGGGTATGTGCTGAAACAGTCTGTATTCCTTACAAATCACCAATGAAATGTTATTAGTTTTCCAGAATATTTGATGGAACTAACTTTAATGAATGTCAAAATATCCTAGAGCTTGACAAGTGGAGACACTACCTTAAAACTTATAAACATCTAGGGTCTGAAGAACGCATGTCATCTTTAAAAAGTTGAATGAAAAGGCTTGGAGCTTGTTATTTTTTCTTCTCTTTTTTTCTTATGAGCAATTTGATTGGGTTTCTTTTAACTGTCAGGTTTCTAAGTGGATTGAATGTCATTGCTGATAATGATTTTTCTTCGCCTGTCCACCAACTTACCTAATCCCTAAAAGTGCAGTCTTGTTCTTGTTTGGTTGATGTGGTCTTATATTAGAAGTTTTTTCGCTGCCATTAAGAGCACGGAGAGTGCTGCCTTTCCTCCACGTGGCGTACAATTCTCCAGAGCACTTCTTTACTTATAGAAAAAGTTACAATTATTTGAACTTTTCACAGGCTGAGACAAGCTCCTGCAAGCAGTACACACTTAAGCAACATGGCAAATGTCTAATCTTGGACTATAAAATATTTTTCACAGGTTGATTTTGTTTTTTGTTTTTCAATTTATTTCTACTATTTGAATGACCGATGCGTTGTTAAGATGACTGCCAATTATGTGAAAACAACCTAATTTCTTTCCCAGGAGGTACTTGATCCATCATAATTCAAAAGCAAAAAGTCCCTGAGTTCTTCAGTCAATCATATATTACCTCATTAACTTGCTGCAATATTAAAAATCTTGTTAAATCGTTCTCATTTTATTTTGCTTTCATGATACTAGGTTAACCTCTCTGCCCCGTTTATTGCATTCCATTTGTCAAATTTTTTCCTTTTTTTACTGCAGAAAGTACACATTGGCGACTCTTGATTTTTTCACTGCTGTTTCTTTTTATCATTGCTTCCATGGACAATTACTTTAACATGGCCTTTCATTGTTAGTTTCCATAGTGCATGATTAGATTGCATATTTGCATTATGATAATATGGTGACTTTTCTTTGTGATACTTGCTGTGATATCCCAGGTTCTATCAAGTTAATACTATGGGAGTATACATATGTGGATCAGTACAGCAAGAAAATATTTTAAGTTGTGATCAGGATATCTGTTAGCTATCTTCTTTAAGAAACTGATTATGATTGATCTTAATAGGAAAAAGAGAGTGCTTTTGAAAGTTGGATAATTGTCAAAGTGTCATTATATAATGATCACAAATGATTAAAGCCTTAATTTTTCTTCTTCTTAGAAATAGGATAGCTATAGGATGACGTCTCTTCCCCTCTACAAATCCTAAGAGAAATTTTGTAAACATGGCATCTCCCTTGATCTCTTTCATGGACATGAGGCAAAAAGGTAATCTTTGTCGCCATGCGACTCAGCATCTTATTTTGAAGCCACCCATCTCCATCATCTCAAAACCCCACTCCCTCTATTATATTGGAACTTGAACTATTATTTAAAGGGAAAATAACCCCGAAGTCAAAGATTACATCCAATAATTCCTGTTAAGACTTCAAATAATTCCTAAATAATTAGATTGTCACTATAGAACTACAATTAGGCTAAGATCCTAACTAGTTGTAATGTTAAAGAACGAATCTAGCTGATGATAATTCTCATCTAAGCTCTAGAGGACTTGGAACAGGTTTGAGTTTAGCTTTGGTTGAGGAAACTTTCACCTTAATGACCAGTCACTTTTAAATGTGAAATTTTATATTATATTTATTTTAAAATTTTTTGATGCTCTATTCAAGTACAAAAGTTCTTGGTGATCTATAATCATCTATATATAGATCCATGCCTTTGCAATCCTCCAAGTTCTACTACGGGGAAAAGGAAAATATGGTTGTCAAACCTTTTCATCTATGCAACACAGACACCTATATCATGAAGACTTATCGTTTCAGAAGTGTGCACATATTGGATTTGTCTGTCGTCTTCAATTTTAGAGTGTTATGTCTGTCAGTGTGTCCTATCCAAGTCATTGTGGTCGTCCATGAGCCATAGCTTTCCAGGCATACTTCTGTGTAAGAATATGGTGCCACCGGATCATAAGAATCATATAGATTCTTACCTGGCTTTCTGCATCTATGTCCAATTTTTTTTTTTTGCCTGTGGGCATAGGTTGATTATTATGCTTATAAAAAATAGTTGGATCAGGTTACCTGATGTCTTGGATTTAGTCAAATCTAAACCATAGAACTTGAGCAACATATGCTCAATTTTGTGTAATATGCTTTTAATAATAATCAATATGTTTTAGGAGAAGGCTTCAACAATTGAATATCAGGAAATGGAGTTAACACAGAAAGGGGGAAAGATTAAACACTTGACAGACACAATGAACTCAATGTGAAAGAAAAAACTTGATAGAGTTTGTAGAAAGAATAAAATATGCGACCTATAAGGACATGAGATATTACAGACAAAGAGATAATATTGTTATAATCAATGGAAAGGGAAAATATTTGACCATCAAGTTGTTGCATAAAATTAATGAGAAAACTTAGGAGCAACTGATGAGACAACAATTTGTATTCTTCCAACAAAAGACTTAAAAAGAAAAAAAAGATGGATGACATCTCTCCTACTCTTCTAAGTCATCATGATCCTTTTATCAAACAAAGCATCTTCAATGGTCGCTTTTGTGTACGCAATCAAAAAGGTGAAGTTTGTCAAGCAACAAAAAGGTAACCTTTGTTATCATGTGCATTTTATTTTGTGTGGGTTATAGAGGGGTATCTCAAAGGCACCACTTGGCCCTTTACTGTTTTATGTTTAGAGCTTCTAGTCTTCTACCCTTATATTAAATGTATCATTGTTTAATTGCTTTAGAGTTTTAACAGTTTCATGTGCATCTTATCATTATCATCTTATTCAAGTGCATCATTTTCCCCCTGGTTTTCAGTATTAATCTAATGATATTTATAATAATCTGATTGTAGCCTGGTAAAAATGTTTTTATTGTTTTCTTTCTAGTTCAAATGTTGTGCTAGGCCAAAGGAAAACATTTTTAACTTAAGATCAGAATTTCTATAAGGAGCTCTAGGTCAGAACAGTTTTGGGAAATATCATCAGCCTGGTAAAAATGTACTTATTGGTTTCTTTCTAGTCCAAATGTTGTGCTAGGCCAAAGGAAAACATTTAACATAGGGACTAAGTATCCTAGATGATGATATTTCTCAATGGAGCTTTAGGTCAGAACAGTTTTGAGTTTAGCTTTAGATAAGGAAACTTTTAACATAGGGACCAAGTCTCTTGTAATCATTTACATAGATCCATGCCTTTGCTATTCTTCAAGTTCTAGTATGGGGAAAAGGAAAATATGGCTGTCAAACCTTTTCATCTATGCATTGCAGACACTTCTATCATGAAAACTTAATTTTGTCAGAAGTGTGTATATATCGGATACATATGTTGTCTGAATTTTTTGGAATTTTATGTATGTCAGTATGTTATATCCATGTCATCATGTCCGTCCATGAAACATAGATTTCCAGACGTACAACTGTGTAAGAATATGGTGCCATATGGATCACAAGAATCATATAGATTCTAGTCTGGCTTTCTGCATCTTAGTCTAATTTATTTTCTGTGGACATAGGTTGAGTATTATATTGACCAAGAATAGTTTGGTCAGGTTATCTGATGTTCTGGATTTAGTCAAATCTACATAATAGAACTTGAGTAACATATACTCAATGGTGTATAATCATTTTAAGTATCCCTGATGTAGCCTGATATATTGACCGATATATCGTTTTATAAGGCCTGCCGCAAAATGATATTGTCTCAATATCCTTTACTGATTTTTTTGACAAATTTTTAGGGATATATCCCGACATGGCCGATATATTAGCCGATATCTTGGTCGATATATCCTTTTATATAGCCTGTCCAATGTAGTTCTCCAAAATTTCTTTAATGTATTTTAGCAAAAATTCCATCCCCATATGAAGTTTTTAGCAAAATTCTAGTATGCTCATGTCCCTAAGTAAGTTTCTACAATTTGTTAGTGATTCTAAACATATATTATTTACATTTTTGTATGCTTAGATTTCATTAATTAAGTACACACTTAATATGAATATGTTTTAGGAGAAGGCTTCACCTGTTGAATTTCTGGAAATGGAGTAAACACAGAAAGGGGAAAAGACTAAATGCTTGACAAAAAAAACTAACTCAATGTGAAAGAAAAAACTTGACAGAGGATAATAAAATATGTAACCTATAATGACATCAGATAATACCGGCAAAGGTATAATATTTTTCTAATGAATAGTAAGGGGAAAGATTTGACTACGAAAGTTGTTGCATAAGACTAGTCAGAAAACTCAGAAGCAAATGAAGAGGAATTTTCAGGCATGACTAACTAACGAGGCAACAAGTTGTATTTTTGCACACCCCCCCAAAAAAAAGGATGACAATTCGCCTACTCTTCTAAATTGTCATGATCATTTTATTAAGGACAAATTTTTGATTTAGACCTTTTTTGGGTTTTATTTTTAAAAAACGACCCCATTGAGTTTTATTTGTCATTTTCGACCTATTTTACATTGGCCAGCGGAGTGTCGATGTGCTTCTCGAAATTCATTTCCGTGAAGTTTTAACCTTAAAACTTCACGGAAATGAATTCCGTGAAGTTTTAACCTTAAAACTTCACGGAATTCATTTCCGTGAAGTTTCGGACTCTTTACAAATTCGATCCGGTTTGGCCGGTGGTCAGCTGGTGATCAAATAAATATCTGAAAAGGTCGAAATTTAAAAATAAATTCTTAAAAGGGTCTAAATCGAAAATTTGTCCTTTTATTAAACAAGGCATCTCCAGTGGCAGCTTTTGTGTACGTAATCGAGAAGGTAAAGTCTGTCAAGGAACAAAAAGGGAACCTTTGTCACCATATGGTTTTTTATTTGTGTTGTTTATAGAGGGGTATCCCACATACACCGCTTGGCCCTTGATTGTATTATGTTAGAGCTTCTACCCTTACATTATATATTATTATGATAACTTACATCAAATTGAGAAATATAGAATGCTAATTTATATTGTTGCTGCTGTTGTGTGGTATATATGCCTTCCGATATTCCTTAGCGGCTATACACAGTTTTCTTTTCTTTATATTTTCTTGTATGTTTAAGCTAAATTATCAATACTTTGAGTTCTTTCTATTGAAGTCTTTTTATTTTGTATGACTACCTTTAAACCACTCACCTCTTAGAATATCCTTGGCATATACTTGTTGAGACCACATATTGACGTCGATATTCACTTGGGAACATTTTATGTTTTTCTGAAAAACATATGAAACTTTAATGAAAACAAATCTTTAATTTAAGAAACTAACATGAGACACCAAAGGAAAAGGAGAATGCAATGCCTTTATCTGGATTGGTTTAGAGTTATAAGAGTCTGTTCATCTTATCAACTTATCCAAGTGCATCATTTCCTCCGTGATTTTCAGTATTAATCTAATGGTGTTGATAATAATCTGATTGCAGCCTAGTAAAAAGGTTTTACTGTTTCCTTCTACTCCAAATGTTATGCTAGGCTAAAGGAAAAACATGTCTAAAGATGGATAAGAATTTCCTTATTTGTCTTGTACACATATTCTTATGATATGATTAAATGTGAAGGGAAAGAAAGAAACGCGACACAGGGAATAGATAGAATACAGGACTGTTGAGGGATAATGATGTCACATGATTAAGGAATGAGAATAGAGGAGTTGCTATCGGAGAAAAAAGATGGCAAGGAGCAGATGAGAAGAATTGACATTTTGGTACAACTAAATAATAACGCAGTGATCAGCTATGACTAATTATTTTTCTTTAAACTAGAATACAATGACATCCCTTCCCCTGTTCAAGTCCTCGAGAAAAGTTTAGTAAACATGGCATCTCCATTTGTCCCTCTCAAGTACTAGAGGCAAAAAGGTAACCTTTGTCATCTTGCAATTCAGCATCTTCTTTTGGTACCATCCACCAACTTCATCTCAAACCCCACTCCTATATTATATCAGAAACTTGAAAACTATAATGTATTAAGGAAAATATTAAGAATTCACAGGCACCTATGGAGTGCCGATTTAGGGTGGTATGGTTCTTATTTAACTATATTTTGATTATTGATCTAGAACTATGCTATGATCCGAGATGGTCTTATTTTGATGCCAAATAAGTTATATTAGATCAGAGATGTTAGTTTTGGATAGTTAAGGAATTATTCACCAGGGACCAAGTCCCCTTGAACTTGCCTATAAGGTGAAAAAGGCGATGATTAACGCGGTTGAGCTTTGGAGAAGCTATTGACTCCATCAGCAATGATGGGCAAACTCTTATATGAAAACTCATGGCATCCTATGGCTAATAAACAATTCTCTATAACCAAGAAGATTAATATAATAGCAAACCAGGCTCTGAGCTCCCCTTAGTAGTTAGGAACAACTTGGTAATGGAGAATTGTTTATTAGCCATCTTTTCCCTTTTATTCTATGTGAACACAGACTCATATAACTAGCTGATGACTCTCTAATGATAGCAATACAATGGTTTAATACGTGTGAGAAAGACCTGTGGTTAAGAAACTTGATAATGGTTTATGAGATCAATTGTGTGGCTTTGGAACTATGTAAACAATGATTACAAAATGAACAAGTTGTCAAGGAGAAGACCGGTTCAGCACCTCCTCTCCAAAATATTTTAATTTCTACTAAGCAGAAAAGGATAGCAGAAGGGGCAGACTGCTAGAAGTTTTAACTGATGAATGCTGTAACTGTCTTCAGAAATAAAACTTAAGGTGTCATCTGAAATTTGATATATTGTGAAAATCAGTATTTTATTTCTGTGGGTGGGTTGGGGTTGGGGGATCGTGACTTAATTGAACTTGTGGACAAAGGGAAATTTTAACCATGGGATTTCGGTATTATGAGATAGCTTGCTGTGTATACAAGATATATATGTATCCAGAAATTTCTGCTTCGGATACTTAGATAACTATGTTCTATCAGTTTATCACTTTGTATGCTTTTACTTGAGAGATGTTATTACACTTATTGTTTTCTCTATCAAAGTAATAGGATGCTAGGTAAAACAATGAAATTTAGAGCATATTGTTTCAAAATCAAGTTCTTACTGACCTATATTTTATTAGAGTTGTCACAAGGAACCAAGTAATATCTTGGCCAATATTTTCCCCCCCTTGTCCATGGGGTGAAATAAGTAGCATCAAATTGAGAAGAACCATTAAGATATTCCCAAATCTTCTATTCACCACTCTATCCACTCCTTATAAATACCCATCCTCCCTTCATAGAAATCATAGTATCAAAAACCTTCAAACATTACCCTCGCTACTAGAATACAACAAGAGGTGAAAACAGAGATGGGGAGCAAGAGGAAGAGCACTTGTGAACCCCAAGGAAACCAAATCTCATATACTATTCCAGCTGAATGGGATGAAGCCGCCACTGTGGCTGTCGCTGCTGCCACTGCATTTGGGGCCCCGAGGAAACCTGGGAAGCGCTATGTAGGGGTTCGACAGCGCCCCTCAGGGCGATGGGTGGCAGAGATTAAGGACACCATACAAAAAATCCGTGTTTGGCTCGGCACTTTTGACACTGCTGAGGCTGCTGCCCGTGCTTATGACGAGGCTGCTTGTCTCCTTCGCGGTGCCAATACACGCACCAATTTCTGGCCTCGCTCCCCTTCTGACCCCTCCCAACCTCCTGCCCTCCCTCCAAAAATTTCCAGTCTCCTCTTAAGGCTCAAAGCCAAAAATTCTCCAACTAAAAATAGTACTAATACTGCTCCCTCTCCTCCTAGTACTACTATAGATTTCTCTGCTACTTCAACTGAGTTTCAATACCAGCACGTACCGCAGCAACAACTGAATAGTAGTTCAGATTTTGAAACCATAGATGAATTCAGATTTTCTGATTTCTTGAATGATGAAAGCCTTTTCACTACTACCCCCGCTCTTACAGCTACGACTGCTACTACTAGTAATAGTAGTAGTCCTAGTTATAGTAGCGTTGATGATAGTTACATTGGCCAATTCATGGAAGCTAGTTGTGCTGAACAAGAAGAGAGAAGCCTAGGAGGTTCATCTGAGGAGGAGTATGAAAGATTGGGGCCTATGGATTTCGGGTTTGTTGAAAACGAGGAAGGGCTTTCTGGCTTTTATTCGCCTTTTGAGATTGCAGAAGAGATTGCTGTTGGTTCAATGGAGATTGGGGAAGAGTCGTTGATGTATGTGCCTGCTGTTAAGAGGATGAAGTATGAGAGAAGGATCTCGGCTTCTCTCTATGCTCTTAATGGTATATCAGAGTGCTTGAGTAGAAGAAGTGGGGATGTAGGTGATCATCTGCGGGAGCTTAGCAACTCCTGCAATAAGAAGAAGCAGATGTTTGAGATGGAGGAGCAAGTGCAATTGGAGAACCAACAAAGCCCAATTCACTTAGAAGCTCCTTCTCCAACTCCTTCTATTTATTCTTCTTATATGAGCAATGATGATGATTCATCATTGTGGAGCTCTCTTGATCTGCCTCAAATATGCTGGTTTAGTAATTTGGCTGCTTGAAGATTTCACCAGCAGACCCTGATTATTTTAGTTTTTTACTTAACATTTTGTAGGCTTGTCAGCAATGGCTTATAGAATCATATGAGAAGACTTAATGGAGCTCTGTTCCATTCAATCTTGTCTGACTAATCCTATTTAATTAGTTCTTAACCTGAATCAAATCCTTCTTATGTTATTCATTTGTGTGATTAGAGTTGCTGGGGGTTAAGATTTAATTGTTTCATGCATGATAACACTAAGAGATGTACATATAAATTTTGACACCAAATAGAGTCTGAGTCTCACAGGAAACAGAGCAAGGCTCTTGAAATTATCTGTCCAGATAAGCATCAGCCTTCTCAATTAGGTTTGCAATCATTTTCTGGGTGTGCAAAGAATTCATGTGTTCTTCCATTGTGTGCATAAGACAATACCAAATTGGATCCTAGTCCAATAAATTTATTCTCGGGATTAGTGTCCTGAAATAATTAAATAGTCAAAACTCAGTTATCACCTTTTTTGTTATTTGGTTGTGATCAAAAGGGGTCAATTTTCCCTTGTGTAAACAAATGTCTCCCTGAAAAGTGTTTCTATGGCAGAATGCTGAAGATTGTTTTGGCCTCATCTTGCAACATAAAATCTTAATTGTCGTTTTTCTTCAATCAGGAAGAACATTTGGTTTCCTGTGTGTCACTACCTTTTCTTCGTATACTCCAAGAATGATTGAGGTGATGATGGAAATAATGATACATCGATTAGTTCAGTAAATACAAGAGTATGCATAGCTAATCTTGCTACATGCACAATGAACCTGTTCTGGTACTTCGAGGTTACTGGGATTATTTTATAAGTAATAGTTGGTGCAATCCTGCAAGTTATAGGTTATTAGGAACAGTTTGGTATTGCTTTTTTAAGGGTGCTTCTGCTTATTTTTTCAATAAGCAGACAATAATGATGTTTGGTGAAATTTTTTTTGGCATGCTTATTGAAATTGCATCTGCTGTTAAGGGGGTTCTTTTAGAAGCCATCTGAGGATGCTTTTAAAAGCACCTTCTGCTCTTTTTTCAGTTTATATACCATATATACCTTTTATCTTTTAACAATGATCATTAAGCATAGTTCTACCAAGCACCTTAGCAACTTTTAAAGCAGTTTTTGATATTTGATTACCAAATAGCTAATTTCAATAGCTTATTTAAGTTGCTTTTATAAACAACTTATTATAAGCTCTAGCAATACTAGACTGGCCCTTAGTCCTTGTCATCATGATTCAACTTAAAAAAAGTCTATATTGACCTTAAATTGATACTTGTGTATTTTGTTTTACATAGGGAAGTATCATCAACAAGAATTTGAGTCTGATATAAATATTTAAGGATATGACAAGTGCTTAGGAGGGCAGTTTAGTGCTTCTTCTTAATGGATTATAACTAATAATGTCATTTGATCTGAGTGTTTTAAGGACTCTAGATACTTTATAGAGGATGGATTCTGCTGCTGCTTCGTTTTTTTCTCTTTTTTCCTTTCTTTCTATTTAAGCTATGAATACATGTGACTAAGAGGCTGGTTTAGTGCCACTTATGAATTGCACCTAATAAGTGTTCGTTGTGATCTTCTTGTTCTAAAACATATATGTGTGAAAAATCTGTTTTGTCAGGAATATTTTGGTTCTCAAGATTTTTCCAATTAATTTCTAGAGGAAGGATTTTAGTTTCTTTCTCTTAAGTATTTAGCATATAACCTTATCTTTTGGCAGTTTTGCCCTGTATAAGTGGTCCTTGACCTAATGAAGAGTCATTAATCCTGGAGGTTTCTTAACCATATGTTTTCATTTGGAATATTCTCTGAGATCCTAGCTAGCCCTTTGTTAATCAAATTTCATTTGAAACAAGATGACTCGGGTGTGAAGATATCTAGAGATTCTTTGCATGTTGCAGCCTAGCTATTTTTCCTTTTCCTTTTTTTTCAGAGGGATATTATTTTTAGAATAATAATTACAGTTTTTTTTTTTTTTTTGGGGTGAAATATCTTACTGGTCTTGGCTTGAGCTGTTTAGTTTGTATGATATTCTCCCGCGAGCTAGAAAAAAAAAAAGAAGAATTCGCTTGTAGCCAGACTTTTTAGTTAACTCAAAACCCTGCTCAATCTTCATGACATACGATATACCTTTTGTCCTTTTCTTTATTAGGCTTTGTTCTAGGAGATAATTTTTGCATGAAGTGGTTGTCGACGCTTGTTTTTGGATGAAAAAGGTCGTTAACTTCTGTGTTTCCTCTGCAATGGGGAAATTTCCTCTTAGTATATATGTTTGATATATGTGTTGAATTTCTTATCTCTACCATCATAATATTCTCCCGTGACAATCCAAGTTTTCTTCTACACTAGGTATTAATTACTTTAGGGGGAGAGTCCCCTTCCACGCTTGCTAATAATTGTGTATTTTGATTAAAAATTCAACTTGAATGTAGAGTGTTTCATTATGAACTTTACTAATGAAACAGGATTGAGGTGGGAAAGTTGGATTATGATAAGATAAGCCTTGAGTCTTGATTTGGATAAATGTTATTAACTGGCTATATGCATCTATTATTCAAAGAAAGGGTCGGTGTCCTGAGACAATTAAATAGCTAACCTTTGATATCCCTTTTTGGTATTTGATTCTGATAAAAAGAGGATAATTTGCCCTTCTATGAACAAATGTCTCCATGAAAAGTGTTTCCATGGCAGAATGCTGAAGCTTGTTTTGGCCTCATCATGCAAAACAAATTCCTCTTGTCCTTTTTCTGCAACGGACAATAACATTTGGTTTGTAGTGCGTCCCTACTTACTTTGTAAACTCCAAAGGTATAATCGAGGTGATGATGCAAACAGAAAATATACATTGATTAGTTCACTAAATACATAAAATATGCATAGTTTATCTAGGAATACTTTGAGATTATTGGGTTTCTTTTATAACAAGTAACTGATGTCATCTTGCAACCTACAGGTTGTTAGTCCTTATCATCATCATAAGTAAAAAGAACAAAATGTGTGTATTGACCTTAATTTCATCACTTCTGTATACTGCTTTACATGTTGATGTATAATATGGTATTTGTTATATAAAATTACTAGGGGGGAAAAAAGGAACAAAATCAAAGGGGATCAGTTGAATTAGGAGAAATCCCAAGTAAAGACGAGATTATGGCCGTGTGTGAGAAAAAAAGTAGGCATTACCTTGATTGGGCAAAATATGCGAACTGCTGTATCCATCTATCATTTTGGGCTGGGCTTTATGGTAACTGTTGCAACAGTTTAGTTCTAGAAAAGTCCAGTTCTAGTCAGTTCAAATCAAAATAAATAAAATAAATAAGCCGAGCATATTGCAAAACATGGTACTGCATCCCAACTAGAACTATGGTCATTTAGAGGTTCCAGCTAGAAATTTCTGTGACAAGATTCATAAATGTTTGGTTGGGGATAGAGAATGACATTATTACCTTCATTTAAGAATATGCATCCAAAGGCTTTAAAAATGGAATTACTCTTTTGAAGAAGTTTGAAAAAATAAGAGATACCAGAATTGACTTAGCTCATCTTTACTATTGTTGTAGCTTAACACGCTTGTTGTGTGCTTCACTCGTTCAAACATACTAGCATATTGGCACGTGCGATGCACGTGCAAAAATATTTAGTTATATGAGTAGTCTTACATTTTCATATGATAGTTTGATGATGATTTAATTTATGCAATTTTATTATGGAGCTCTACATAGAAAATGTATCTTAAATTGTTATTTAGCAATTAAATATATTCTTAACACAATTTTCTTTGAGTAGTTTCACGAGGATAATATAATTAGAGTAAGTGATTAAAAAATACAAGTGGGGATATTGCAATTTAATTATCTGTGCATTATCATTTCATGATTTAGAATGGTCTAGAAATAAGAAAGGAAAAAGCGAAAAGAAAAGAACGAAAATAAATATTTTTCTTGAAACATTATAATCTTAATTATGTGAGTTCAAATCCTATTATCATGTCAAAATTTAGAATCTTCTATAAATAAGAATGAAGATAAAGGAACGGAAAAATCACTCTTACAAAATTATCATTTTACCCTCCCAATTACAATAGGAAGGAGGAAAATGTCCACTACTCATCCAACTTTTACTACCCCACTATGTTCATTATATAGTAGTATAGATACCTCAGAAAATATGGGACATCATATTCTAGTTTGAAAATCTTTAAGTTTTTTAAATGGAGGTTCTACTAACCTTTATTTCAACATTCCTTATCAAAATTTATCTTCTGGTGTTCAAAAGATTTGTTTCAAATTGATGTTTGCTTGTATGATAACTTTGATGTTATACTAGTACTCACATGGATGATAAAATGTGAGAGTATGTCTATTTGTCTTTAATCATGAAATATCTTTGCAATGTAATATAATAGTAACAAAATAGCACCGAAAGTATAATATAAATTATAGCATTCTATTTGGAATATGTCACATGGTTTGAGATATCAATGCAATGTATTCTCCAACCTCATGGTGTGTTTGGCAACTTCACAAAACTTATTTTAGATGGCATAATTTTGATCTAATATCTTATTTTTAGTTTGCCAAAAGTTAAGCTTAAATTGAACTAGTTCTTTCTAGTTTAAAATTTAGCCTCTAAACTAGTGTTTTTGAACCAATCTTTATATAGTTTAACTTTAGCCCACTTAAGAAACACTAGCCTAGTCCTAGTAATTCAGTAGTTCAGTATACACAAGGTTTAGTTGAGTTTTAAGCTCGTATAGAAAAGTCCAGAGGGCAATATTGGCCTATAATCCAGTGATCTTAGCTGGAAAAAGTTCGGGATGCACTGGCGTTTCAGCTCAATAATTCCGTCCTTTTTGTGTTGGCATGCATCTATCCATCAATCCCATCAATGTATGTATAAAATGGGGGCAGTGAACTGACGTAATTTGGTAGAGATTGGCATGGATGTGGCGACAGCGATTAGATTGTGGGTTCACTTATACGAACGTTGTTCATTCGGATCATGCTCTTTGTTATCGTCCGGATAACTTTTCGGTCGTATTTGGACTCAGGGCTCTTTAACATGTTGTAAGTGAATCCAGGTGCAAAATGTATTCTTGTGCCCGGTGACGGAGCCAGGATTTTATTTCTGAGGGGCCAAAGTAGAACAATTATATTACGCATCGATCAATAAGCAATCAAATATTACAATGTACGATATAAGGTGGGACCTAATTCTCGAGGTTTTCTTAGAAGGGTTGAATCGTCCTGATAGTAAGAGGGCTCGAACTGAGCTTTCCCTTGAGCGTAGGAGTCTCTTAACCAAGTTTCCTCGTTACCAAAAAAAATATTATAATGTAGAATTAACTTTTATATATGTAAGTATGTAAAAGAAGAATCTAAAGCAAAAGTTTTACGATATATATATATATATATATAAAACTGGAGGAGAGCTGGCAACTCAGGAATTTTCTAAGCTGCTGCCACATTTCATCTTGAGATTGGTTGCTTTTTGAGAGAATTTTAACCGCTTTTAAATGTAGTAACAGGGAATTATTAGAAATGTTATGTAAAAGGCAAAAGAAATGGGTTTATGTGCAGAAGTACATGCCTAATCTGTGTTACCCTCTCGAGAAAAGATCTCAACCACGATTCTCTAAGATCCAGTTCGTCTTCTCGTATCCTAAATTCTCAAATAGAAATTAAAAATATTCTAAAGACAATATCAGCTAAGTAAATTCGAGAAGGGATTCCTTCGAAAAACCCATCTCTCAAAGTAAATTTGAAAATAAATTCTCTGGAAAGCCTTATCTTTTGCATGAGATCTGAGGTAATTTTTCAATTATAGAGAAATTTCTATCATTACAATTGTTTTAGTTCTTTATTTATGAAATGTTGTAATTTTTTTTTATCAAATGTGCAAATTGTTTTGATTGTTGGGTTGGAGGCAAAGAAGAGCCGTGGATGAAACTAGTGCAAACATAAAGCTGTATTGGAGCTGAATCAATGAAAAGATCTAAGTTTGAAGAAGAAAATTCAGAGCCTACCAAGTTGAGCCCATTATGGCGCGAGTAATGAGGAGAACAAATTGCGGAAGGTAAGTCATATAATTCATTGTAAAATGATCAGTTTTTCAAAATGAAAAGCAGAACATCTTCATTTTGTTGTAGACTAATGAAGTTTCTTAGTGCATCATAGGAAATAGGCTAAATAGCATTTAAATACCTTATAGTTTCACTCCTTTAGCACTTATATACCCTCAGTTGTATTTCGTAGCATTTATATACCCTTAGTTAGTCCAAATTGGCAAGTTAATACCCTATATTTTGCAAACATAAATATTTTCATCCGAAAGTTCCTATATAGCATTCATATGTTAATTTTAGAGCTTTTAATCATTAATATTTATTAAATTACTATTAAATCTACCAAAATTCTAATTTAAATGTGTTATAATTCTATTACAAAAATAGAATTTGGAAAGATTTAACAATGAATTGAACAAACTTAATAGAGAGAAAGTTATAAGATTAGCATATAAATATTATATGAGAACTTTTGGATAAAAATTTTCACGTTTATAAAATACAGGGTATCAACATGTCAATTTTGACCAACTCGGGGTATATAAACGCTACGGAATACAAGTGAGGGTATATAAATGATAAAAGAGAAACTATAACGTATTTTAAGTGCCATTTAGCCTAGGAAATAATCAATATTCCGGCATACCGCCGCGATCACCGCCACCGCAATCTGACTTCGAACACCGCTGCGAACTCCGCAGTTTGACGCCCGTGAAATCCAACGAGTGCAGCCTATTTGACAAAATTACCGAAAATGATTTTTGGCTCGCGGGGGTTGGGCTCGCGCCCAACTCGCGTGAGGGAGTAGGGGGGTGGGCCCGATCTCGCGCCCAACTCGCGTGAGGGAGTAGGGGGGTGGGCCCGACCTCACGCGAGTTGGGCGCGAGCCCAACCCCGTTGCAAAATTACGTAGCGAATTCAGCCCACCGCCCATACCGCAAGCAGTCACGGCTGATGTGCCTGCGAGTTGCTCGACAAAATTCCAGATTAGCAGTGCCTTCAAATCCTCCATTAACAACACTGCCATCTCAGTACATCATCAATCACTGGCCGTCCACCTCGCCGCCATCACTCCAGCAGCAAACACCGTTCACAAATCTCGAGGTTCTTTATGGCGTGTGCTTACTAAAAATTTATATAGCTGTCATAGATCAGTATTGAGAGAACATGTCGCTAAATGTTCATGGCTTGTAATGAGAGCATTAGTATAATGTTATTTTGAGTAAAGTTTGTATGCACATTTTCATTTAGTGACCTTGGAACAGAAGTTTTTGGTATATTAAAAATTGGCTCCAAAGCCGAGTTCTATTGTAGCAAAGTATGACATTTTTTACATCCCACAAACAGTGATAAACTTCCAGTAAATAACAAATTCCATCGATAGTATTACCCAAGAGAAATATTGTTAATAAGCATCTTCCTAGCAATAGCTTCTCAGTCAATACGAAATCAAAAAAATAAGTGCTTGGTCCCTGTATAAACAAAATTGTTAATAAAAATGATGTTTTATTAGGTCCACATTTAAACTACGTAAAGGAACCAAGACACATAGCATCAGAAAATCAAAATGAGAAAAAATGATGTTCACTTCCTCTTCTTGTCTCCACCAATCTCAAAATGTTTGCAACTTTTTATTGCATACTAAGAGGAATACTTGCAGCTCTGACATTGCAACCTCAGCACAACTTGCTAGTTTTGGAACATTCACCATTGTTGAGAGATTTGAGATGACCTGTGACTATCTTAAGAAGCATATTGTCATTCTCACTTTAGTCTTAACACTGACTTCAACTAGATAATGTGCAAATTGTACTCATACTTCAACTGCATAAATACAATCATACTTCACTACACAAAGCATATTGCATAAAGATCATCAATAACTTCAACCTTAAGACATAATACTTTTGAAGTCTTGAACAAAAACATAATATAATTAGGTTTTTTAGTGGTTGTGACAGAACAAGATATTATTAACTACTTCTCAAGATAAATCTTCAAACAATATCATCTTCAATTAACGAGCTCGTCTAGGACCACGCACATCTTCAGGCTGCTATGTCTGAAATCAAAATAAGAAAGTTAACAGATAATTGATTAAAATTTAAAAAATTTAACTTTGTAAACAAGTAAGATTCAAGGTACCTCTCTGTTTATCAAGCCACTAACTAGCTGATTGGTGCAACTGGTTTTATAATGTCCCTTCTGACCGCATCTACCGCATGTTCTCTTTTTAATCTCCTTTTGGTCTTATGCTTGCTCAAGTCCCGATTTTAATCTGTTAATAGATCTCGGACGTCCATTTCTTTTTGCAGATTCAGAAGGGTCACGAATGGTGATTTGAGGGAGTTGCTCAATAGTATGTGAAGGAGGTGCACTAGACTCAACTTGGCTCATATTTTCAGTCCCGTCAATTTGTTTACCTTCTTTTTCATTTTTTTCCCATTAAATCAGACAAGAAGATATCTAAATCACCCAAAAGTGAAGGTGGTTTGACCAGCTTCATCACATTATTAAATTTTGCTCTCAATGCCCAAGAGTGTAAAGGGCTCCATTGTTCTTTATTGTTGTCTAAGTTTCTGCCAAACAATACATTAAAAACTCCAATGTTACGATGTCTTGCATCTATTGTCCATCTATGTAAGATATATTGTTGTGGAATTCTTACCAACTAATTCGATATCATAATGTGAATGGAATGCCTATATAATATTCCATCAGTCTCGAACATTGCACATGTACATGTAATTCTTTGTTCATTTTTGTTGTAAATAATTTGCTCCCACACACTTCTATCATTAGAGAGAGAACCAACTATGTATTTAGTAGTTGATTCTTCCTTTCCCATCTTGTCATGAAACAAAGATCCGGAACCCTTAAGCTCATCTTGAAACTGCTCAAACATATTTCTGGTCTATAATTCCCCAACTTGAATCTCAATCGGATGGTTTATGTGCATCATAGGTTTTGTGTTTAAAGTAGCAAAGTCCTTACTCAACTCTTGAGAATGACGAGAAAATTCTACTTTATCATATTGCTGAACAAAATAGGGCAACAATATTTGTGAATTGACATATGTGTCAAAGAAGGCATTTATACTCTCACTACATTGGCTTGATGTCATTCCTGCAAAGAAAGTATCTTTTAGATAGCATGGAACCCAATGACGTTGTTATTTGTACATCGACTGTAACCAGCCTTCCTCATTTTCTTCTACATTGAACTTCACCTTTAACTCATCCCATTGTTGAATGCATGTTTCTATTGTCTTGCTATAACACCACCTGTTAAAGTAGTTTATAAATTCTTCTCCATACAGCTTTTGTAGAGATAATAAGTGATCAACCATGTGCCTACCAAGATGCTATTTGCAATATTGATGTCGAGTATTTGAAAACCCTTTGAATGGCATTGCATATAGCCTTATCCTGATCTATTATAATAGCAATCAGCGTCACTCCTTTCATACACTTTAGCCACTTAGTACACAACCAAACAAATGTCTACTCTTCCTCATCTACAAGCAATGCACAACCAAACAAAGTTGATTGCCTATGGTGGTTAACGCTGGTAAAGGGAGCAAAAGGTAGAGCCAACTTGTTGGTTCTATATGTAACATCAAAAAGAATGACATCATGAAACTTTAAGAATGATGCTCTTGCCCCTCCGTCTACCCAAAATATGCTCCTTACAGTTCCTGAGTTGTCCGATTAAATAGCAAAATAAAAGTCTGGATCAAATGCCATTTTATCTAAGAATTGATGAATGGCTGTTATGCATTCATTGCCCATATTGTTCTTCCTTAGTTTCCTAATGTGGTCACTACATTGTTGTGGCGTCACAGTTTCCACTTGATCTCCAGTAGCAACATTTATGACTCTTGAAATTGTTGATGGTGGAAGTCCTTCTTTATGCAAACTATCGATCAAATTTTTGTAGTTTTTCATTCGATGCAACTTTCTATATGAGTAGTGATTCTTTACTTCATCTGGACTAGTCAAGTCATGATTTATGTGTTTACTGACAAATTTCATAACCACCCATGTATTTTTATCAGTTCGCTTGACACACAAGCTTGCTTTGCAACCAAATCTTGTATCTCTTCGACGATCAACTTTTCTTCCATGCTCTCTCTTATCATTTACAGATTTTTGGCCTTCCTTATTGCACACAAATGTCCTGGATATGAGTTATTTCATCTGTTTTCTAGAGTGATTGCCTGAACTTATACAAATTCTTCAATATATGTCAAAAATTCCATTCCCACGACAGTATTATTGGTGTCATCACTGATATTAGCATCATCATTTTCTTCAGGCTCAAACTCTTTAGAGGAATCGATCAATTCATTTTGATCCAAACTATCAGGCGTCAAACTATCCATATTAATATCAGCCATACTGAGCATAACGTAAAAATAGAATTAAAAGTCAGAGTTAGAAAACAATAATTTATATTCCTAAGAAAATATTAATTTATCCACACAATAGATACAAGATCCAAAAAGCTTTTCTAACTAGTAACAAGCTAGGCTTTGCAAAATTTCATTAACTTAATATTAAATTGAAAGATCAAGTCGCACAGACAAAATTAATTTAAAATCATGAAGAAGAAAAACTAAGAGTACCTAGACATCTATAATAATCATCTAAAGAAACTCTAAGAAAATTAATCTATATAAAAAAATCATATACATATTAATACACTCTCAATATGTATCTCAAGAAAGAGTAGAAAATAGTAATAATAATAAAGTAAGCAATCCAGCATATAAATCGCAGCCAACAAAAAGAGGAAAATTGAACCCAAACTTAGAAGAATTGATAAAAAAAAGAAAATTGAATAAAGCAAACGGAGCAATTCTAATATGAAATTCTCTCTATATAAAAATTACCTTAAATATGAGATCTCTGTCGAGTTTTAAAACTTAAGCAGAAAGAGAAATGAGTGTTTTGGAATTCTTCTTCGCTTTGTCAATAGTCGGCGAAATCGAGTTTTCACAAATTTGAGAGAGGAGGCGATGAAACTGGGGTTTAGCGGAGGCGGAATCGTTTCGCATTTTTGGGAAGGAAGAAGTTGGAATGTGATGGTGCACGATTAGGATTTGCACATTTTGCATATTGACCCATTTCTTTTGCCTTTTACATAATATTTCTAATCATTTCCGGTTACTATATTTAAAACCGGTTACATAAACGCGATGGTGCACAATTAGTATTTAATACTTTGTACTAAACTTATTTTTACGGCATACTGAAGCCAAGGTGAATTGACGGTTTACAACGTACTCAAATTGGGTTGAATTGAGAAATTGATCGCTAGTTAGGGCTAGGGATACTCGTATATGAAAAGTTTAGGTTAGACGACTAGCTTGGGAGAAACTAGAATTTTGGTCTTGTAAGCCTACTGAATCAGATTTGTGATTCAGGAGAACTTTCACATAGTGAAGAAGCCCTTTCGAGAGAAGGGATAGTAAATGTAGGATTATTTATCCGAATTACTATAAAATTATTGTGTATTCAGGCTGTGATTTGTTCTAAGTTAATTTATTTTGTTTACTGTTTTGAATTATTTATTTCATTTTGCTGCATATTATTTGTGATATTGAAAATAGCAGGCAACCCTATTCAATCCACCCTCTAGGCTTGCATCTCAGATCCAATAATAATTAACTAATGGTTCCCTTAGTTTATCAGTTTTTAGTTTTTCCATCATTGAATAAATCTATGCATCGCACGAGTCTGAAACTAGTCCCCAATTATTTTTAAACGCTCAATTGCAGAAAGATTTTTTCCCCTATAAACTCATAGTTTTATCTTTACTTATTTTTAAACCCGCACACTTCCAAAGTCACTATTAGCCTTAAAATACTTCAACGAATTATTTTAAAATTCACTTTGTATTTTTGCTGTTTGGTTTAAGAAGTAAGTTTCTATATGATGTTGTAATTTGATGTGCTTTTATTCTATGTGTTTAGATATATTTTGTCTTTTTAAACTACTATTTAAATCATAATATATTCTTTTTACTTTTTCATAGTAATGTCTTGGCATTGACAAATGGAGATGGGTATTTTTCCTACAAATACAAAGGTCTACATTTATTTTCAAACTCGCCTACTTAACAAAAAAAAAGAAAAAAGAAACAAAGAAGAAGAAAGAAATAGAAAAAGAAAAAAAACTCTTAGTCAGAATTCATCACTGAATTAATTTAAATTCACATTGTACTATACCAATTTGACATACAACGTAAGTTGTTATATTTTATGTAAGTGGTTAAATACATAATATATTTTTAAATTAAATACTCACATCGTTTAACCTTTCTTTTTTTTTTTCCCACACAAATACCGCAGCACTGAGCGGCTGAATTTTGGTCCTTATTTTTAAAATCAATGCACAAAATCTTAAAATCAATGCACAAAATCTCATATGGAGTCCCAGAAAATTTTGATTTTGGGTTTTCTATGAGCACGTTGTTTTTAGAGATAAAACAAGAAGATAGTAGATCGTAATCTTTGGGTTTTGAGCTCTTTCGTTTATTCCCAGACAAATATATGTCCAGTCAGTCAGTGACTTTCAAAGTTCAAATCTTTTACGGGTGTTGCCCAACTATGCAAAGATTGGTATCTTCATATTTGTCCCTTTGTGTTCTTCTCTTTTAAAGCTTTGCTCAAATATATTCAACTATTAAATTATCCAACAAATAGAACTCTAAATCACACATTATCTTTTTTGTTTTTCTCCTTCGGCTAATAAAATCACCAATGTACATTAATACATTTTCTGATAAATAATTCGAGATCAGTATCTAAACTGAAATCCTAACATCATACTCTCATAATTAGAAGACAAGGTTAACTGCTTATATATTGCGGAAAGGAAGCAGGGTTATCTCTTCACCAAAATAATTTGCTCAAAGTGAGATTAACCCCTAAGGTCTATATGGCGTCTCTAAGAAGGTATTGAGCTAATATTTTAATCTATTAAGCCCTGTAGTTCCAATCTTTGGAGTCCTCACGAGAGTTCTTCGTCCTAAGGGGGGGTTATTCATTGGGACATTTGGTGGGATAATGAGATAATTTTGGGGATTCTACTTTATGGTGTTATTCATTGGGATAATGGAACAAGGATAATACCTTTTAGTGTTATTGATTTGTTGGAACATTAGTGGGATAATTTCACCAGTTGGGATAAAATTATCCCACTCATATATAAATTTTTTGCCCCAATAGTTAAAATTTACCCCATCCTCCATATTAGAACAATTATGTTCCACTTTGAAGGCAATTGGGATAATTTTGAAATATTTTTATATTACTTAATTAATACATGCAAATTATATTATAAATATATATCATGATATATAAAACATAAAATAATAATATATTCAATATATTATATTATATTATATTATCATGTAATAGAATAAAATATTATTATAATTTAATTTTATGTATAATTTATTCTATTATATTTATTATATATTATTATGTAATATCACATAGTATATTATATCATAATAAAATAGTACAATATATTTATTAGAATGTTATATTATATTATTATAATATTATATAATAATGTAATAATATATATTATAATATATTATATTATATTATATTAGTCGTATTTAATATTTTACTATAGTTAATATAATATTATATTGTATTATATTAAACCAATATATTAATATATTATAATATAATATAGCATAATATTAAAATTATTGAATATGTTAGTATATTATATTTAATTATATAATATAATATAAATCATGTCATATGATTATATTATATTATATTCATTTATTATATTGATATAATAGAATATATTATTGTACTATAATATAATACATTTTAGATATTTTGTATATATTATAGTAATTATTATATAATATTATATTATATTTAATTATAATATAGTATTTTAAATAATATTATACTAAATAAAAGAAAGTATTATGATATTTTATGCAGTAAATTATAACCAATGATACTATATTCTAATATATTAAATTAAATATTATATTATTGAAATATTATATTACATATTTCATATATTCTATCAATTATTATATAATATGGCATACTATTATAATATAATATAATAAATAATTAATAATATTAATTATGTTATATTTTAGTATAAAGTAAAATAATGTCAAATGATATATTAAATCTATTGGATAAATAAATTATAGTAATTATCATAAAATATAAATTATATAATAATAATATAATATTTTTAATAATGTTATATTGAATAAAATAAATATTATAATATTTATATTTATATTAAATTTAATATTGCATTATTGAAATATTATATTAAATATATTGTTCGTATATTATATCAATTATTATATAATATATCATATTATTATAATATAATATAAAATATTAATTAATAAAATTAAACATAGTTATAATTAATTAGTAATTATAATATAACATATTATATTTTAGTATAAAGTAAAATAATATATTATATTATAATAACATATTAAATAATATACTAAACCAATTGGATAAATTAATTTAGACTTAATTGATAAATAAATATTATATTTTAATAAGGTGCCACATCATCAATTATCCTACATGAATTGTCAAATCAAAGCTTCAAATTATCCCATTATCCCAACTTATCCCACTTTATCCCACTCAAAATATCCCAAAGGAATAAAATTATCCCATTAGAACAATTTTCCCACTTAGCCCCAATTTATCTCAACCAATAACCCCTAAGGGTAGCCAAAATATTGTTTTCTTTGTGGATAAAGTGCGAATTTTTATGGTGAATCACCATAGAAACTTTTTATATAAAAAATCAGCATAGAAACTTAATAGACTGAAAATAATAACTATATATAGACTTAATGAAGGAGTTAAGATATTGGTTAAAGACTTCTTAGAAGTGTCAGATAATTGTTAGGAGCTACTCTAATTTTGCGCTCAAATAATTTGGAAGATGTTTTGTAACAATTTCAGTTCTTAGTTGAAAATGATAATTTTGATTTGTCATTGAACTGTGAAACCTTAGAGAATGACCAATTAACCATTCATTAAAAAATAGGGGCCATCAATGAAGAAAAACTGCCCATTTCCCATGATCAGGCTTTTCAGTGGTCCTCGGTGCTTAAACCTCCAATTAATTAAATTAAATAATAGTTAATTCAACAAACTAAGTGCCATCAGAAACAATCTACGGAAGTTTGGATCCCTGTCAACTTTTACAAAAGAAAACCACAAAGAAAACTAGCCTGCTAGCTCCAGTGCTCCTCTCTCTATCTCTCCCAGTTTGACTTCAAACATTCAGATTGCCCAAGGTACCTTTTTCATGATGGCAGCAGGGACCAAAGAGCATTAACTGGAAGGGTATGGGTTGGCCCCAAAAACAGGATAAAAGAAATGCATCTCTTGATCAATGCATCCCTTTTCCAATCTTTTTTTTGAAGGAAACAACTCATAAATCCACTTCCCTTTGCTCCCCCACTCCTTCCTTTCTCTTTGCCCCCCTTTCTTGTTTCTGCTTTGGCATATTTACTACTGTTCAATCAACTCATCTCTCCTCTCTTCAAGAATTTGGAAAAAAAGTACACCCCCAAACAGTATATATAAATAAATAAAAAACAAAATAATGTAAAGTAATAATACTATAATTAATTCCCTCCCCTTGTCCTGAGCTCAGCATCTCTTTGCCCACATCCTTTCTGTCTGTCCCGTCCTTTTTCTTTTCTCTTCTTTGATTCTTCTTTCTCCTCTACTTGTTACATAAACAAATACAAGAGAGAGAAAGAGAAAGAGAGAGAGAGAGAGAGAGCAATGGAGGAGGCTATGGAGATGAAGAAGAGCAACAAGAACAAGAAATGCAACAAACCATTGAAGGGAATGAGGAAATGCCAAGCTTACCCAGCTCTTTTGCCGCTGCCTCCGATTCTTCCAAAGCCTCTGATTCATAGAGTCTTTTGGAATCAAAAGCCTTGTCCATCGTATGTTTATGCTTCCTCCTTTAGGGATCAAGTTGATGTAGTCTTGCCTCTACCTCAATGTATGTATAACTAACTTTAAGTCTTCTTTTTTATTATTTATTTATTTATTTATTTTTGATATGTTGGTTTAGTTATCCTTTTGGTTTCTAATTGTTTGTTATACAGTCAAACACTCTTTAATTCTAGCTTCTGTTTCTATCTGGGTTATTTGGTTATCTTTAAAATATTACCTTTCTTAGCTTTGAGGTCCAAAAAGTACATTTGTAGTGTTGGATATTTTATTTTCATTTTCCTTTTTCTTAGTGAAATGAGGCTATTTGAGAGTTATAATGGAAGTAGGCTCTATGAAATAGAAGATAATGTTGGTGAGTTAGATGATCTTGTTTATGTCCTTGAGTCAGGAAAAGGGGAAATAAAAAATATATATCTTCAATTTTTTTATCACAATTCATGAACATTTTGGAGGAAACATAAGTATGAAGAATGAAGAGGAAAATACTCAAAATATGAATCCAGTCTAAGTATGTGATTATTGCATTTTATCTGTAGGCATTTTTTTTCGCCTTTTGATCATAATAAGATATTAGTATTTACTTGGTTATTTTTATGCAAATATATAATCTTAATGTTAACTATGTGATCAAATATATTCTAGATTCAGAAATAAGAAACCCATTATAATTTAAGTAATTTTCTATTTGAATTCCCTCAACTACACTAGACTACTTAGCTGATCTCTTTCCAAAATTTGGATATTCAAGCAGCTATTGAAGTTGTCCAACAAAATGCTGTACCAAGAAAAGAACCTGCTGCCAACATAAGTGCACCTTCTTTAGACTGCAAACAAGAAAATCTAGCTATACCACAAGCTATTGTGACTGCACAAAGGCCAGATTCCGGCGGCAGAGAGGGTTCTCCAATTTCCCTCCTCGCGAATCATTTTCTAGTCCAATTCGATCAATCTCAGAAAATTTTCCACTATGATGTTGATATATCTCCACGTCCGTCCAAAGAAATTGCAAGATTGATTAAGAAAAAGTTAGTCCAAGAAAATTCTGATATCTTATCCAATGCCATTCCTGTATTTGATGGCCGAAAGAATCTGTACAGTGCCATTGAGTTCCAAGAAGATCGTCTTGAGTTCTTCATTAACCTTCCAATTCCCGTACCCAAATCTTCGTGCAATGTGTTGAGTACCCAAAAGCAAAAACTTTTCAGGGTGAATGTAAGACGAGTGTCAAAATTGAGCGCACAGGATTTGAGCAAGTACCTTAACGAAGAGGAGGATGGGGTTCCATTGCCTCAAGATTACCTTCATGCATTGGATGTTGTACTAAGAGAGAGCTCAACAGAGAGTTGCTTCCAAATTGGGAGATGCTTGTACTCAACCTCTATGGGAGGAGTTAAAGACATTGGTGGAGGTGTTATTGGATTGAGAGGCTTCTTTCAAGGTCTTAGACCAACACAACAAGGCCTAGCCCTCAATGTGGATTCCTCTGTGATGGCATTTCACGAGAGCATTGGTGTTATTCCGTACATCCAAAAACGCTGCGAATCTTTAAAGGATCTTTCTCAGAGGAAAACAAGAGGGTTGATGGTAGAAGAAAAGCGAGAAGTGGAGAAAGTGTTGAAGAATGTTAGAATCTTTGTTTGTCACCGTGAAACTAATCAAAGATATCGGGTCTTTGGCCTCACTAATGAATCCACCGAGAATCTCAAATTCAGGGATAGAGATGGAAGAGAGATGATATTGGTGGATTATTTCAAGGATCAATACAACCATGAGATTCAATTCAGGAATCTTCCATGCTTGCAGATAAGTAGAAGTAAACCATGTTATCTTCCAATGGAGCTTTGCGTGGTTTGTGAAGGCCAGAAGTTTCTTGGGAAGCTCTCTGATGAACAAACTTCAAGAATCCTTAAGATGGGTTGCCAAAGTCCATCAAAAAGGAAGGATATTATTAATGGTGTTGTCAATGGAATGACTGGTTCAACGAGGTAAAGGATTTTTTTTTAAGTCGTTACAGTTCATCACTTGCACGTATTTTAGTGATAATAGAAACTAGGGTTTTTTTTTAAAAAAAAATCACCTTTAAAATTCAATTAATAGAGAAACCATCTTTACAGGGCTCCGATAGCAATCAAACACCTTGAGCTATTTCTTGTGAAGTTCCGATTGAAATTCCCAAAATGCCTTAAAAACAAACATACCTATTACGTGACATGTCTTCTTAACCAAACCTAAACCAAAGCTTTAACCATGCCACATCCCTGACATGTGTGTTTTTTTAGAGCATTTTGTTCAATAGAAATTTCACTTGAAAATAGATCAAGGTGGTTGATTGCTAGTAGAACCCCTTGAATGGGAGTTTCTGTAAATTGAAATTTAAAGGTGGTTTTCATATTCCCACCCTATTTTAGTGATAGTTTCTATGAGAAAACCCTGACAACTACAACACAGTTTAGATTTTGTTTACTTTCAGAATTCCTCATTTAGTGTCTTTTACAGTGGACGCTACCTGAGAGAGTTTGATCTCCAAGTTTCGAGAGAGATGACTCAACTTACTGGAAGAGTACTTCAACCTCCCAAGCTAAGGTTCGGCAATGGTGGGATCATCAAAGATATAACTCCAAATTGCCATGATCGTCAATGGAACTTGCTCAATAGCCATGTAGCTGAAGGTTCTCAAATCACGAGATGGACTATAATCAGTTTTGGTGGCACCCAAGCGCAGAGATCCTCGATTCCTAGATTCATAAGCCAGCTATCAAATAGGTGTCAGCAACTCGGGATATCACTAAGTAAGGATGTAATAATTAGCCCATCATTTGAGCCAATCCAAATACTGGATCATGTGTCTCATTTGGAATCGAAGCTAAGGAAACTCCACGAAGCAATATCAGGCAACCTTCAACTGCTTATATGTGTAATGGAGAAGAAGCACAAAGGGTATGCTGATCTGAAGAGAATTGCTGAAACAAACATCGGTGTGGTGAGCCAATGCTGCTTATATCCTAATCTCATGAAACTTACCTCACAATTCTTGGCAAATATAGCTTTAAAGATAAATGCTAAGCTTGGAGGGTGCAACGTGCTACTTTACAACACTTTGCCCTGCCAAATCCCCAGACTTTTTGCTGATGATGAGCCTGTAATCTTTATGGGTGCTGATGTCACTCATCCACACCCGCTTGATGATTCGAGTCCATCTATTGCTGCAGTTGTTGGTAGCATGAACTGGCCAGAGGCAAACAAGTACATCTCAAGAATGAGATCACAAACACACCGGCAAGAAATTATTGAAGAGCTAGAGAAAATGTCAGAAGAGCTATTTCAAGAGTTTCTAGTTTCGGTTGGCAAACTTCCTAGTAGAATTATTTTCTTTCGTGATGGAGTGAGTGAGACCCAGTTCTATAAGGTTCTTGAGAAAGAGTTGCAAGCAATTCGGGCAGCTTGTTCCAGGTTCAAAGGTTACAAGCCATCAATAACTTTCTTAGTAGTTCAAAAGAGGCATCATACAAGACTCTTCCTTAATGATAAAAAACAGGCTTTTTCTCGCGGTCACCATTTCTCTGAGAATATTCCACCAGGAACAGTTGTGGATACTGTGATTACACATCCACGAGAATTTGATTTTTATATTTGTAGTCATTGGGGGATGAGGGGAACTAGTAGGCCAACCCGTTACCATGTCCTTTGGGATGAGAACCATTTTAAATCCGATGAGCTTCAGAAATTGATTCATGATCTTTGTTACACCTTTGTTAGGTGCACTAAGCCAGTATCAATTGTTCCACCGGCTTATTATGCACATCTTGCTGCGTATAGAGGGAGGTTGTATCTTGATAGGTCGGACGCCATGGGGATTAGAGGCACAATGACATTATCAAGATCTGCTATTCCTCTAACATCACCGTTGCCTAAGATCAAAGATAGTGTTAAGAAGCTTATGTTCTACTGCTGATCGATGATCTTACTTCCTACCTTTGTGTACAAAATTGTTCGTCAATCTGTTTAGATTATTTCATATTAAACTTGGGGGCTTGCTGATGAAAGCTAATTTGGGAAATGATATTGATAAGAGATCAAAATTTGTTGATTTCTGAAAAGTTCTCTCCTTTGGAGGAAAACCAGGTATCAGCTCTAGTGACGTATATTATTTCAGATTCTGTATCTTTTATTGCTTTTCTGTGCATGCATATGTTGTTATTATCATCATCATTGTCATCATCATCATCATCATTATTATTTGAGGTAGATCAATATATTGAAAAATACCCTCTAAATTATGCATATGGCTTGGGAGCTTGACCACTGTGTCTTGAATAGTTATGCTTTCGAGCAACCGATAGTGAGTTAATACACTTTTGGAGATGCTTACAGTTCTTCCACGGCCAAAATAGAAACTGAGCTTGGCAAGGGTTTTTCTTTAAGTAATTATTTCATGACGCCATGTTTTGGTGCAACAACAAAGACTTTTGACATGATATTAGCGTAACTCAAATTTAAATCTTATTGGTAATGAATTTAAATGGATTTAAAAGAAAAGTATCATTCCGTGATTTCAAAATTTTCATTATGAAAGGACGCCTAACTTTTAAGGACATGTTAAAATATGAACAGTCGACAATGATGCATTATTGTCAAATTTAGTTATTCTTCATTTCAAATTTAGTTTATTGTTTTACCTTCTTAACATTTGATGTGCTTGCAGTAAGGGGCTGTTTGGTTGGGCCAAAAGGTGAAGAAAATGGCCAAAAAAAAACTGACACAAGGAAAAGTTTTACATTTTCCCCCAAAAACCTCAGTTTGGTTCCCCAAAATGCAAAAAGGAAAGAGGGAGAAAAAGGCGCTGCCACGAGGGATTCTTCAGCTCTCCGTTTTCCGCCCTCGAGCTCCCGATTTCACCGAAAAACCGCGGAAATTGATTTCCTTACAGCATCGAAGAGAAAAGGGGGGAAAGTTTAGGGTATTCTTAAGATCTCCCGCCTCCTCATCGCGTCACCAAATGCAAACAAAGCCCCCAAATGTTCATCATTTTTTTCATTTGGGTATGTGAATATCATCCTGTTTTCTTCAGTTTTGGTGATCTGAGTTGGTTTATTTTCTTGAAGTGGGTTTTGTATAATTTTCTTTGTGGTGATTTGGTCGTCTTGGTTTGATGATTTCAGGAGAGAGATGGCTGGGGCTTCAGCTAAGTCTTTCAAGCAAGAGCATAATTTTGGTGCGTAGTAATTTTTTTTTTGTGTGTTTATTTTTGAAAGATTGCATATTATTCTTACCCATAATCTGAATTTGGTCTGCAGAGAAGAGGAAGTCAGAATTTGCGAGGATCAGGGAGAAATACCCCGAGAGGGTTCCAGTAAGATTTTTTTTATTTTAATATCATATCCCTTTATTAGACTAAAATTGCATTTTCTTGAAGAATATTTGGTATTTTAATTATCTCCTGATCATTGGAGATGTTGATAATTGAAGTTGTTCTTAAATAAATTGACATACCTCCACTGTTAGATATTTTTTGTTGTGAACTTGGTGCATGTATATGTGTATGCTTTAGTTATTTTGCGTTAGGTCTTATGAACAATGGGACAAACTTGCTTTGTTTTACACTGTTAGCTATATTTTCAATGGTTTAGATAATTTACATAATGTTGTTTGTACCGATATATTGAAGCATTTTGCTGCAAGATTGTTAAATTTTTTATAGGTAACCTTTTTGACTAACCAAGTTTTATGTAGGTAATTAGTTATTAACTAGGGTTGCCTTTTCATTTATCTCTGTAGTAAAAGTATACGATTGGCTTTGCCAAATTAGGTTCTGTTGGCTACATGATAACTCTGGTCATCATAGTCTTCTTGGAGATATAATTATCACTTAGTGTTATAATTCGTTGATAGTCTGTGTCTTGCTTGTTGAGTTTAGTAATTCATTGTCATTGGGTAATGGTGGCTTGATTATCATCGTTATGGCTATTGTTGTGGTTGCCCAGTGATGAACTGTACATGTCCTGTTCAAAATTATTAATGTTGATTTTGCAATTTGCAACTGATCTTGTTGTTTGAACATATGAATGACCCGTGCTAAAGGAAGCCATTAAACTATTGAGGACGGGAATCCTCTTCTTCATGCTCCTGAGACATGCATAGTTTAAGCTAAATGCTAACAAAGGAGAAAATAGTCTTATAATTCCCTGAATACATATTGCTTAGTTGGTAGGTGACTGAATATAACTAGTGAACTTATCTTTCTCCTGGCTTCACTTTGGTAGGGGTTAATTTTAGCTTCTTTTTTGATGCTCTAGCAATTTTATTTCCAGACGCTTTGTGGTGTGGATCATACGGTAAAAGAAGAAACACAATCAAGGCCACCATCATTTACCCTTTTCTGGTTCGAAGCGAAGTTCCAGTGGATATAATTTTCAGTTACATGACTTTTATATTAACGTGAGAGAAAAGTCTATAAAATACCAGGTCATTTTGTAACTTCTCATTGCAAGCAGATCAATCTTGCATTCCCTTAGTGATAAGGAATCACACTATTCTTCTTGTTTTTCCTTATGACAGCTCAACACACATTTGTATCCTAATTGGTGGATTTTTGGTAGCCCTGAATGCCATATCTCTTTCAATAGATAACTACAACCAGCTATAATTTCCTCTTTTTTTGTTGCTTTTTGAAGAACATACGCAAATATCTGAGGGTTAAAGTTCTACATTAGCTTGACTTGGCATTAAGCAGTACTTTTTAATTCACATTTTAGTTGCACACACAGCTCTGTCCTCTTTAATTCACACTTTAAACAGTACTTTTTGTTGTTGGACGATGAATGATGTTACTCATACTTTTTAATTTTGTCTTTACGTTTGGTATTTCCTCGCGTTGGCTAAATTTTTCTTTGTATTTTTGTGAATTTAGTAATTTTTGGTATATCCTGAATGTAGGTACTTGGTTCCTGGTGAATTGACTCTTGGACAGTTTGCTTATGTTATTCGCAAGAGAATCGACCTTACTGCAGAAAAGGCCATCTTTTTATTCATAGATAATATTCTTCCAACTTCAGGTACTTTGTAACATGGCTAGTTCTCAATGTACTTCTCGGGTAACCGGAGAGAGACAAAGGAGATTGAGATGATTTCTAGGTTGTGTGTTCTCGATGCATGGAATGTATGGAATGTTTGTATCGACACTATTCAAACCATTGATATGGATAATATGTATATCAAAATATATTATATATTAGGTTTTGTTGCGATATATTGATGTATGGAGCTTATATGTGTTGCCGCGATGTGTATACAATTGCTTTAACTTGAGTATTTTGGTTTTTTATGAAGCTTGATTGTATCCTATGCTTTTGTTTATACAAGTTGTAACTTTATTTACTTGGAGTTTTTAAGTTTACATGTCTTTTACTGGTATTATGTGTTAAAATCATCGCAAATTTCAAACAATCACCTCGCTGACTGCTTTTATGCATCATACAGGGCAAGGAAATCTGCCGGCAAAGGGAAAAACAGCTTGCTATTTGCTGTTTGTGTCGCCTGAAGCAAGTTTCTTTGAAATATTTCAAGGAAAGTGCTTGAACGCTCTTGTGATTGGTGCAGGACTTGAGCTCTCTTGAAATGATATTGAGCTCTACTATCAATTATGATTCATGGTAATTCTTGTTATATTTATACGCTAACTCTATGGAGCATGAAATTGATCGACCAAGTCAAATTTCACTTGAATGTCAGTTTGTATTATGCTAACAGTTTGTTATATGCTATTTCCAGGAATTTCACAGGACTACCAGTCCCATGGATTATGTTTCTGCACATTCAACAGGACTAGTAGTCTCGTTTACTGTGCGCGCATGTTTTTGTGCACGCCCAGCAAGTGAACGGGACTACTAGTCTCGTGGAGTTTGTTCCTGCAAAATTCACGGGACTAGCAGTCCCGTGAACTCTAAAGTTTGGCATTGGTAGCTTATTTTGTAGTCATAATTTTCATAAAAGTCGCTCAACCTCACAATTATTGATATTAGTCAGTCAATTAATAATTACTTACAATTATTTCCTCAAATCCTTTAAAATTTTGAAAATTACTTTATCAAACTTAATATTAGTTTATCAAATCTTTAGAGGTTTGGAATTACCACCTTAAATGTCATAATTAGTTGAAATTAGTACGTAAAATCTCTAAACATTTTGCAAATTACCCCTTAAATTTAAAACTACTCCCCTAATCTTTAATCACTTCCAATTTCCTACCTCAAATGTTCATATATTGAAATTAGTCTCTCAAATGGGTTCATAAAACTTAAAATTAGTCTCTCGAATAGTTAAAGATTTGGAATTACTCCCTTAAATCTTAGTAATTAGTTCCTCAAATCTTTATAAATTTTGCAAATTACTACCTTTTATTTAAAGTTATACCCTCAATTAGTTAAATGTTTTAAAATTCCTCCCTCAAGTGATCATTTTTTGAAATTAGTTTTGTCCTATTTGGGTGGTAAGCACACCATGGTGATCACAACCATGGTTTCTTTTATTTTTTAGTTTGAACCAAACATTAGAAAATGAGGGAATCAAGTCACACATCAACTACTTTCTTGTCTTTTCAATTTGAACCAAACTAAATAAAGTGATAAAAAGTAATTATACCTCATATTTTTTGACAAAATAAACATAAGAAACACTCTTCTAAGAATGTGAAATAAAAGAAAATAACCAAACAGCCCCTAATAAGAAATTATTGAGCTGAAGAGCTTCGAAAGAATAAATGCACTGTCCATTCTCGTCCTCCATCTCATGTTCTGAAGGTATAAATTCATGACAAGGACCTCTCCTTTGTACCCATGACTCAAGATTCGCTGTTCTGTTACCCGAGGCAACTGATCCTCATTAAAGTATGCAGGGTGCTATTCTCAATGCACGCAGACTTCTAGATGTTGGTGTAGTCTATGATAGGGTAAATTTCAGAAAACCCTCTAAACATTGGGGGTTGTTGCACATAACTCTTTTGAACTTTGTTTCTCTCACTTAACGCTCTTGAACTATGTGGTGTCTCATAAAATCCACCTGAACTTTAACTTATCTCACCTAACCCCCTATCTGTAATTTATAAATAACTAAAATGTCTTTGAGTGAAAAATTATCAAAATTTATCACCTGTCATTTAAAGGCAACGTACTTCTTCCCCTAAAGTTTGAATTTTTTTCTCTCAAGAAAACTTTAGTTATTTGTAATTATAGGCAGGGGGTTAGATGAGATAAGCTAAAGTTCAGGAGGGGGTTGTTGTGAGACACCCCATAGTTCAAGGGAGTTAAGTGAGATAAACAACGTTTAGTGGGATTTTGTGAAATTAACGCTTCAGATAACCCCCCAAAGTTCGAGGGGGGGTGGGGGGGGTGGGTGGTTATGTGCAACTAACCCTTCAGATAATCCCGTCAAGTTTGAGTGAAATTTACAAAATGGCCGTGGAACATTAAAAATTATAGAAGAACTTTCTAAAATTTAAGGAAGTTTCACAATGAATTTGGATCTTCTCCAGTACAAAAAAGTAGTAAAGAGACTAATATTTTTTTTTATATTAATCGTTGATTATTTTGTGAGTGATTAAGATTCATTCTAAAGTTAGCACTCAAAAGACCCCCATGTATTGCACTCATAATTAATTTGTATTCAAAGACAAGTCATAATCACCAATTAGGTAATCAAGAATTCTAATAATGCAGCAGTCTTTCCACTACTTTTTTTAGTCGGGAGGATCGGAATCCGTTTCACAATATCTTCCTGAACTTTTGTAATGTTTCACATCTATAACACTACTTTAAAAAAATAACACTCTCTCTTAGCAAAAACTTAACATTAACCTTCATCCTTATTTTTTTCTTTCCCGACAAACCCTAGAATTGTATTTGCTCCAAAGTTAAGGTGAAACTTTTCAAAATTTCATGGGAGTTTCTGTAATTCTCCAAAGTAGAAGGATTCTCTAACTCTCCAAAGTTTAGAGTTCATGGTCGTTATGCTCTGTTATGACAAATCCCCAAGAAAAACTAATATCAATTACACGAAAAGCACCGAAAATATTGAGAACACAAAACACACGGATATACATGGTTCGGCTTATAGCCTACGTCCACGGGCGAATGAGGAGAATAGCTTTACTAAATTGTGTGAAATACAATATGGAGATATTTTAATCACTCAATCCCTAACACACCATCAAATATCTCAATGCAATCTCTCTAACAATCTTTAATAAATTAGAGCAACAAATAGAGAGCCACTAAAAAAGTCAAATTATCTCTTGCGGCTTCAAAAGAGAACGTTGTTCTCTGTTTTGATGTGTTAATTTTGAAGATGTTCTCTGCATCTATATATCTACAGCTGCTCCGAATATGAAGTTGGATAGGAATATTTTTCTTACTTGAACTTGCTATCTCAACTAACTCCAAAAGCTTTTACCTCCCTTAGTTTTCATCCAATGAGAATTCAAATAATAACACACCCATGTGTATGGATTGCTATTCTGACATGGGAGCCAAGAATATGCTTTAGGATAGTCTACTGATTTCAAAATCCTAATCACCAACAACTTATTATTAACTAATCCAAGCTTCTTAAGACATTAGATGCACTATGTCTAGGCGGTATCAAGCGAGCCAATCAAAGAACCAGGTTTGAGATTAGTATTTGAGTCACAACATAACAAATCTCCACTTTGACTCAAATGCGTAGAAAATACCTTACTCTAAATTAAGCCAACTTACTCCACCTTCTCCAATAGCCCCGTAGGCAATCAGCTGCGGCACATATCGATCAAGTCCAAGCACTACTTGAACTCGCCAACTGAAAGATGCCTCATCAAGTAATCGATTGAATTATCCACACAACGACCACAACACTTAGTGAAGTCATCACCTGAAGTAGCTCCTGAATAGCTGAAGGGCACAAAATTGTCAACTGATAATGCATAAGCTACTGTATCTTCATATCTTCATGGTGGTCAAATATCTCGTCTAGACTGATCTCTAGCAATATTATATTCCCGCTCTTCCTACAACTACTGAGGTACTTCGTCTACTTGAACGGGATCTGGCTGCTGAACTCCATAGTCTTATCCTGCTGAAGAGCTGAACCACGAATCTCTAACTCCACCTTCCGTTCTGCAGTGCGCGCCGTATTTTTATCAATTGAAACTAATGACCATTTCTGGTGGAACATAGCATACTCATTAAAAGTAACATCATGACTAATAATAATCTTAGGAGACTTCGGATCAGGACACAACAATCTAAAACCCTTAACACCCGATGCAAAACCTAGGAATATGCACTTCTTTGCTTGAGGCTCAAGTTTTCCTTGACTAACATGCACATATGTAGGGAAACCAAATATTCTAAGATTAGAATAATCCGCAGGCTTATTGGACCAAATCTCCTTTGGAGTTTTACAACAGATAGCAGCAGATGGTGACCGATTCCTAAGTAACAAGCCGTATTCACCGCTTCCACCCAGTATTCATTACGTAAACCTACATTGAACAATATATAATGAGCTTTCTCTAAAAGGATTCTATTCATACATTTGCCACTCCATTCTGTTGCGGTGTACGAGGGACTATGCGATGTCTAACGATTCCCTCATTTTTGCACAGCTCATTAAATTATCCTCCACAAACTCAAGGTCATTATCAGTTCTAAGCCTCTTAGTCAGCCTCCCAGTCTGCTTCTCAATCAAAGACTTTCACTGCTTAAAAGTCACAAACAGCCCATCTGTATGTCTCAAAAAGTAAACTCAAACCTTTCTAGAATAATCATTGATGAAGGTCAATAAATATCTTGAACTACCATCCTTCGAGGAAACTTGAGGGTCCCTAAAGATCTGAATGGATATAATCCAGAGTACCTTTAGTTTAATGCACTGCTGTACTGAAGCTGACTCTTTTCTGCCTTTTGAAGATATAATGCTCGCAGAACTCTAATTTTCATGTACTCTATCCACATAAAAGATCCTTCTTGCTCAACTCGGTCAATCCGTGCTCACTTATATGACCAAGGGTCATATACCATAATCTAGTAGTATCTGTCTCTAATGTCGATGATGCAATTGCAGCCGAACCGGTAACTGTAGAACCTTGCAAAACATACAAGTTGTCAATCTTTTTTTCCTTTCATAATCACAAGAGAGCCTTTTGTAACCGTAAGAACTCCACCTTCATCTAAAAAATTGCACCTAAGATTATCAAGAGTATCCTAAGAGATGAGATTTTTCCTTAAACCTAGAACATGCCTAGCATCAGTCAAAGTCCTGATGACTCCATCAATATCATGCATCTTAATCCAAATTGTCCCTTCCCCAACAATCTTGCATGAGGCATTATTCTCATGAGAACAATTTCACCATCAATAGCTTCATAAGTGGTGAACTAGTCCCGATTAGGACACATATGATAGGAACAACCCGATTCCAAAATTCAATCATCCATGCTCCTGTTTTTATCGTAGGTAACCAACAAAATCACATCTTCAGCAATCCCAACTTCCGCAGAGTCCTCTTTTAGTTTTTCATCATACTCTTCTTGTTTCTTCTAGTTCTTTCACCTATAGCAATCGACCTTAATGTGCCCTTTCTTCTTGCAATATCCGTAGGTCAGATTCCTACGCTTCGACTTATACCTGTTACCTCCAAAGACCGTTTCTTCTGGTCTTCCTCGAACAAACAAACCATTAGCTTTATCCACTTTTACTTGTGGTTAACTCTTTATCGATCTTCTCCTCATTCAACAAGTTCTCTTTGATGTTCTTGATTCCAATGGAATCTCGACCGTAAATCATAGTATCCCTGAAGTGCTTGTAGAAAGGCGATAAAGAACACAATAACAATAGGGCTAGATATTCATCATCGATCTTAACATCAATCTTACTCAAATTTGTAATCATAAAATTAAATTGACCGATATTAGATTTGATGGGTGTACCTTCTGACATCCGAAGTGTTGTTTTCTCTGTGAGAACTTCTTGGAAAATTTCGTTTATCAAACATAACTAAATCTCTATGAGAGCTTTATAATCTAACTTGTTCCAATCTTCCTCAGTCATGGTAGTCGATTTCTTCGACTTCCTGAACAAAGACTTCTTCAATCTGCTCTGTGTCAATACGGTGTTCATCCTAACTTGTCAAATGTTAAAACTGATGTTGCCATCAAACTTCTCAATATCCCACTTCATAGTGATTGTCGTCATCTTCTCGTCCGATTTATAGCTGAGAGCTCTGATACCTATTTATTATGACAAATCTCCAAGAAAAACTAATATCAATCACATGAAAAGCACCAAAAATATTGAGAACACAAAACACACAAATATATATGTTTCGGCTTGTAGCCTATGTTCACGGGTGAAGGAGGAGAATATCTTTACTAAATTATGAAGAATACAATATAGAGGTCTCCTAATCACTCAATCCCTAATACACCATCAAATATCTCAATACAATCTCTCTAACAATCTCTAATAAATTAAAGCAACAAATAGAGAGCCACCAAAAAAGCCGAATTATCTCTTGCGGCTTCAAAAGAGAACACTATTCTCTGTTTTGATGTGTTAATTTCGAATTCTCTGCATCTATTTATCTATAGTTGCTCCGAATATGAAGTTGGATAGGAATCCTTTTGTTACTTGAACTTGCTATCTCAACTAATTCCAAAAGCGTTTATCTCCCTTAGCTCTCATCCAATGAGAATTCAAATAATAACACTCCCATGTGTATTGGATTGCTATTCTGACGTGGAAGCCAAGAATATGCTTTAGGATAGTCTACTGCATGGTTTCAAAATCCTAATCGCCAACAACTTAATATTAACTAATCCAGGCTTCTTAAGACATTAGCTGCACTACGTCTTGGCCATATCAAGCGAGCTAATCAAAGAATCGGGTTTGAGATTAGTATTTGAGTCACAACATAACATGTTCAAATCATCCCTTTTTTTTTTTGTGAGAGTGGGGTTTTCGGGGGAGTTGGTGGTGGTGGTGGTTTGTGAGCATCGCCACTGTCCTGCGAGTATTTTTTTCATTTGCGTACATTGCATTAGTTATGTATCAAATTATTACCTACTCTCGGAGTAGTGCATTGAAAGAGAATTATGGCATTGAATAAAGGTAGACATCTACTTGATCCAAAATGAATCGGGTTATTGGATATTTTCTCCGAAAAACATTGATAAATGTACTAATCTCCGGATATTCCTGCTTGGTTTTGTTTCAGAAATATGCCAACCTCTGGATGCACCAATTACTTCTGTTCACGGTTCCTCAAATAGAGCAACCAGTACACAAGGATTATCTTTACTGTGTGACGATTATCACATGGTACCTCAAATAGACAAAAATTAATTATACATATACTGCTGTCAAATTGGCTTAATAGAATCATAAATGAATTGGTTTGCCTTGAAAAATATGGGCTAGCTAGCAACATGTCGTAAAAATTGGAAACTATAAATCTATAAAGAACTATTTTTAGGAAATTATAATCTGTTAGCATTGCAAAATTAAATAATTATATAACTTGTAGGTTCCCCTCTAGAAATCACCTCAAACAAAAGCACTGATACAGAAACCACATGAATGTCACTTTATACGTAAACTATCTTTAAAGTTGTTGGTACCCCAAAAGATTTTTTATTAATCCCTATATGAAAATCAACACGAGTCCAATTTCACATCAAAACAGGCGAATTCAGGACCGAAGGGGATCTCTCTGCTCTCACAAGTATTCGGTTACTACAAGAATCGTCACATAGCATCTACTTTGGTGCAAGATGCCACTCGAACGCGGTCCCTGGCCGACTACCATGGTGTTTCGCCCTCTTTCTAGTCGTCACCTTTCACGATGCAGGCGACCGCTATAGTGCCGACTCGTTGCTACAGTAGGCCGACGCGAAAGGCGGTGTTAGTCGTCCTGCTACAGTAGCCAGCAGCTACAGTCCTACCTGCTGTAATAGTTGGCCTCGAGCTCCGCGCCAACGACAAGTCACCATCACAATTAATGGCACTGTCAACCCATCACTGTGCTAGCCACATGGCATTTATAACCCATTACCCATGCCTCATCAATTGCATCCACATTAAATCATTGGTGACTCTCTCCACACATAAGCTGACATGTGTAAAACTAGTGATGAAGTGACCAAATTGCCCCTCTCTTATTCCTACAAAGAGAGAAACTATTCCAAAACTCAAGGTAGGCCATCTCTCCCCCTGCATGAACTCCTACTGTTCATTTTCTTCTCCACTCAAGCTCACTTACTGACTTGATCGTCGGAGGTATAACAGGGGAAACAAGACCCTTCCTCTCACGGGCTTCTACTTGTGCAGGGGGAAGAATAGCCCAACGCAGAGCCAGGACGCATCACCTCTCCTCCAGCCAAGCGATTCGGAGAAAGAAAATGAATCCCCATCATCATCATTATAAACCTTAAACTAGCTTTGACCGAGTTGACTGTTAGATTTCGAGCATCAACAGTTTGGCGCCCACCGTGGGGCTATTTTCTTCTTCATGAAAGCATGACTGGCGAGGAGAATAGAGGTGAGACGTCTGGTCCTGGGAAGCCTCCTGCGAGTTATGTCACCCAAGAGCAACTCAGAGAGGCCCCCAAACAAGAGTCTTCCCTCTGCTGCTATAGTGCCGACCCCTCGGCGCTACAATAGCCGACCGCCTTAGCCTCTTTCCAGGGGCCTTCTCATTCGGCTTCTGATGCGACCCTCGGCCTTCTGATGGCCGACCGCCTCGGCCTCTTTCGGGGCCTTCTCATTCGGCTCTGATCGCGACCCTCGGCGTTATAGTAGCCGGCCGCCTCGGCCTCTTTCGGGGCCTTCTCATTCGGCTTCTGATGCGACCCTCGGCGCTACAGTAGCCGACCGCCTTAGCCTCTTTCTAGCGGCCTTCTCATTCGGCGCTATAGTGCCGACCCCTCGGCGCTACAGTAGCCGACCGCCTCAGCCTCTTTCCAGGGGCCTTCTCATTCGGCGCTACAGTGCCGACCCTCGGCGTTATAGTAGCCGACCGCCTCAGCCTCTTCCCAGCGGCCTTCTCATTCGGCGCTATAGTGCCGACCCTCGGCCTTCTGATGGCCGACGCCTCGGCCTCTTTCCAGGGCCTTCTCATTGGCTATAGTCGCGACCCTCGGCGCTACAATAGCCGACCGCCTCAGCCTCTTTCCGGGGCCTTCTCATTCGGCTATAGTCGCGACCCTCGGCGTTATAGTAGCCGACCGCCTCAGCCTCTTTCCAGGGGCCTTCTCATTCGGCGCTACAGTGCCGACCCCTCGGCGCTACAGTAGCCGACCGCCTCAGCCTCTTCCCGGGGCCTTCTCATTCGGCTATAGTCGCGACCCTCGGCGCTATAGTAGCCGGCCGCCTCAGCCTCTTCCCAGGGGCCTTCTCATTCGGCGCTACAGTGCCGACCCTCGGCCTCTTTCTAGGGGCCTTCTCATTCGGCTATAGTCGCGACCCTCGGCCTTCTGATGGCCGGCCGCCTCAGCCTCTTCCCAGCTTATTTTAAATTATGCCTGGAATATTTTAATGATATATTCGCTTATTTTAAATTATGCCTAGAATGTCTTAACGATCTATTCGCTATGAATGCAGCATACCTCTCATGGCAACAGATCAAAGCGCCCTCGTTAAAAACGAGTTGTGACAACCCAATTCCACTAGCTGAGTCGAGGTAGTCTCTTTGCTGAACCCGAGTTCAGGGGACCCTTCCCGCTGGGCTGAGTTAAGGAACCCTTCTCGACACATCGAGTCAAGGTACCCTTCTCGCCCAGCCGTGATAGGTGATCCAACTCGTTCAGCCGAGTAAACGCACCCCACTCAGTAAGTCAAGTTGGGTTATCCAACCTCGTTAAGCTGAGTCGAGATGCTCATATCTGCTTGCCAAATCAAAACATCATCAATTTTACAAGCGTCTTTCGGCAAAACAGACTAAGACCTAGGCGCCATGTAAGTCCTAGGCACCCAACCTACGGGTTGTCATTTGCCGACTAAGACTTAGGCGCCACGTAAGTCCTAGGCACCCAACCCACGGGTTGTCATTTACAGACTAAGACTGTAAAACCCCGATAATTTGAATATTTTGTGATATATATTGATAAATATATTTTATGGTGACAAATATCATTAAATGACATTTGAGTATGTTATCAAGTGCTTTGAGAACAAACAAGTTCACATTTGTGAGAGAAACGTGTCAAAACATGCACGAAACATGCACGAGTATAAATCTGGAAATAATTACCAGTTATGAGTTTATAGGTTTTACACACTGCTACAGTTATAATCTGGAAAACCTTAAAACACCAAAGTTGTAGGTCTCTTCAACAGATTTCCAACAAATCTTAGATCACCTAATTTGGAGTTCTTATGAGAAAGTTATGGTCAAACTACCGAAGGGGGATACTTTCCTAGCCAAAACAGATTTCCTGGTTCTTATTGGATTTCGGGTCTGACGGGGTTATTTCGGGTTTACCTGTATATAAATACATGTTTTCACGAATTTTCACATCTTTTATCAGAACTCTCAAACCCTAACAGCCACCAAACCCTCCTCTAAACCCTAGAACTTTCTTGTGAGAATTCAAGAGCCTTTGAAGCAAGATTTCACCTTGGATTGGCGCGCAGCTTAGGGATCTACCTCGCCTTTGCATCCTTCACTTGTTTTAACAAGATTTCAGGCGAGTTTCATCTCTGCTAACCCTACACCTAATTTTTCAGAGAATCGTTTTAATGAAATTCTTTCACAAGGTTTTATTGAGCCTAAAAGAACTAGTTTTGAATATAGAAAAGAGATTTCTTTTATATTATATGTGTAAAGATTTGATCTTTTGTGTTTAAAAAGATTTACAATGAGTTATAGAGATGTTTTGTGATCTGAAAATAATTAAACAACCTTGTTTATCTGAGTTCTGATGATTTTACAACATATATATGTGCATATATGAGTGCAAGTGCACCAATCATGCTCGATGCATAAATCTGGAAATTTATGATTAGTGGATAGATTCTGTCTTTTTCACACTGATATGTTGTGAATATGGAAAAACTTAAAAGATCAAAGTTGTAGATACCTTCAGCCGCTTTCTAGAAAATCTTTAATCATCTCATTCTGAGCTCGGATGCAAAAGTTATAGCTAAATTACCGAAGAGTTTGTTTCTAGTCGATTGTTTTTTTCCAATTTCGGGTTTCGGGTTTAGGGCTGTAGTTTTTCGGTTTGCTGTCATATATACACATGTTTAAACATGAAAAATACCTCTTTTCTCCTGTGTCCCAAACCCTAGTAGCCCTTTTTCCCTTCTCTCAAAGCCTTGTTCTTTTCTTTGGCGATTTTGAGGGATTTAGTAGGATTTTTCAAATAATTTGTGCATGTGTATGTTTTGAGTCGTATACTTTTGATTTGAGAAATTTTTTCGACCAACCTGAATTGTATTATGATGTCTAGAATCTATTAAACACCTGAGATGTTGTGGACATGAGATATTATTTGTACAGAGATATGTGCACGAACACATAAGTACATGTTCTTAATAAAGTATACGTGACATCCGGGACACGCTTAGGCTAGTGAGCCATATATGTCGATCCATAAGATAATGCGATGAGACCAATGAGCCGTATCGTCGATCCATAAGGTAATGCGATGAGGCTAGTGAGCCGTCTATGTCGATCCGCAAGGTAATGCGATGAGGCTAGTGAGCCGTCTATGTCGATCCGCATCATGATGCGACGAAGTAGAATTTCTTGTAAAAGAAATAGTATGGTGGAATGTTAATAACTTAAGTTAAATAGACGATTCTATTAGTCCTTGCTCCTTTGTCGGGATATATTGTGAGAATATATATATATATATATATATATATATATATATATATATATATATATATATATATATATATATATATATATAGTAAGGCTCCTATGAACTTAAGTTCATAATGAATAGTGGTGCACCAACTTTTCTAACCACTCATCTTGCTTTGGGATCCGTGAAAGATATAAAGGCCACTTTGAGATTTGTGCATCACAAATCTCAAAGCAAGATGAGTGGATAAAAAGTTGGTGCACCACTATTCATTATGAACTTAAGTTCATAGGAGCCTTGCTCTATATATATATATATATATATATATATATATATATATATATATATATATATATATATATATATATGTGGTCACAGCTTGTGTTATTGCTTCCATGTTAAATTACCCGAGTGTTGGATGCGTTTAGATGCATTGCATACATAGTATATATGTGATATGATTTGTGGTGATGGTGAGCTAGATGATATTCCCTTGTGATGCATTGCCAACTATCAGGGTAGTTCGAGATGTGACTTTGACTCTAAAGTTGAGGTTTGGAATAATTGTATTTTACTTACGGTAATATTTTTCATTCGTAGGATGGAATTGGTATATAGTGATTCACAATTGAGACATGGTATATACATGAGGGTTTCCTTGTTTGGATTATTTCGCCGACGTACTAACTCTTGTATTGTGGGTCTCTACATGCCAATTTTCCTTTAGTACTTTATGAATGATTTTGTATCTATATGTATTAACCAAGATTTTCTTATATTCTCCTAGCCCTTCCCACAGGCGTGGAGATGATTCTCGCTATAGCTTGGCTCGTTGTTTCCCCTCTTTTCGAGGCGTGAGGCAGGTGTGCGAGAGTGTGAGGTTGATGGATAGCATCACGCACTCTTTTAGTTATTTATATTAGTAGTTATTTTTCCGAGCTCCACGGTAGATGTTTATTTTAATTATTTTTAGACTCTAGAGATTTGTGATCCTATTGTGTAAAGGCCGAGTGCCTTAGTGAACCTCTTATTGATTCTTGTCTTGAGACGATTCTATATATGCTATTTTATCTCCGTTGGGCCTGTTGATGTTGATGATCTTTATACTACTTAGTAAATTCTCGATCTCATTGTTCTATTTTATTATTTATTTGCTGTCTTGTACTTTCACATTACTAATCTTCACTAGAGATATTCTTGTGATGGTGAAACATGTTGTTGCACGGTGTTGGTGCATGGCAGGTTTGACATTCTGGGTTTCACCTTGGACTGCAGCCTTGTTGAAACCTGGGGCGTCACAAAGACCTAGGCGTCACGTAAGTCCTAAGCACCCAACCTACGAGTTGCCATTTGCCGACTAAGACCTAGGCACCACGTAAGTCCTAGGCGCCCAACCTACAGGTTGTCATTTGCCAAGTCGCCGCTCCCACTAGGGCCGACTCATAAAGACCTTGGCGTCCACATTAAGACCAAGGCACTCAACCGGACCCTCGATCTCTTTGCAGGTACCATCTCTCGGCTGCTACAGTGCCGACCTCTCGGCGTTACAGTAGCTGACCAACTCAACTTCTCTCGAGGAATCTACCCCCAGCGCTACAGTAAGCGACCCTTCTCGCCGGGCCCAGGATCGAGTCGAACCTTCCTTCCTGGCCGAATCGATCTTTCCTCCCAAGTCGAGTCGATCCTTCCCCCTAGGCCAAGCCGACCCTTCCCGCCAGACCACGGCCGGCTCACCCTTCTGGGCACCAACCAAAAACATTGGCCTCCTCCTAAGCCCAAGGAACCAATCCTCACAAGTCGACAAGCGGCAATTGGATTTCACTTGGACCCGGCTTAAGCCGCATCCAAGTGAAAGGGGCATACTGTTGGTACCCCAAAAGATTTTTTATTAATCCCTATATGAAAATCAACACGAGTCCAATTTCACACCAAAGCAGTAGTCGGGACCGAAGGGATCTCTGCTCTCACAAGTATTGGTTACGATGGCAAGATTTGTGCATCACAAATCTCAAAGCAAGATAGTGGATAAAAAGTGGTACCTATTCATTATGAACTTAAGTTCATAGGAGCCTACTCTATATATATATATATATATATATATATATATATATATATATATATATATATATATATATATATATGTGGTCACAGCTTGTGTTATTGCTTCCATGTTAAATTACGAGTGTTGGAGTGCGTTTAGATGCATTGCATACATAGTATATATGTGATATGATTTGTGGTGATGGTGAGCTAGATGATATTCCCTTGTGATGCGTGCCAACTATCAGGGTAGTTCGAGATGTGACTTTGACTCTAAAGTTGAGGTTTGGAATAATTGTATTTTACTTACGGTAATATTTTTCATTAGTAGAATTTGGAATTGGTATATAGTGATTCACAATTCGAGACATGGTATATACATGAGGGTTTCCTTGTTTGGATTATTTCGCTCGACGTACTAACTCTTGTATTGTGGGTCTCTACATGCCAATTTTCCTTTAGTACTTTATGAATGATTTTGTATCTATATGTATTAACCAGTATTTTCTTATATTCTCCTAGCCCTTCCCCCTGGGGCAGTGGAGATGATTCTCGCTATAGCGCTTGACGCTCGTTGTTTCCCCTCTTTTCAGGCAGCGAGGCAGGTGTACGGAGAGTCGCAGGTTGATGGATAGCATCACAGACCTCTTTTAGTTATTTATATTAGTAGTTATTTTTCTGAGCTCCACAGTAGATGTTTATTTTAATTATTTTTAGACTCTAGAGATTTGTGATCCTATTGTGTAAAGGCTGAGTGCCTTAGTGAACCTCTTATTGATTCTTGTACTGAGACAGATTCTATATATGCTATTTTATCTCGGTTGGGCCTGTTGATGTTGATGATCTTTATACTACTTAGTAAATTCTCGATCTCATTGTTCTATTTTATTATTTATTTGCTTGTCTTGTACTTTCACATTACTAATCTTCACTAGAGATATTCTTGTGATGGTGAAACATGTTGTTGCGGTGTTGGTGCATGGCGGGTTTGACATTCAGGTTTCACCTTGAATTGCGACCTTGTTGAAACACAGGCGTCACAAAGACCTAGGCGTCACGTAAGTCCTAAGCACCCAACCTACGAGTTGCCATTTGCCGACTAAGACCTAGGCACCACGTAAGTCCTAAGCCCAACCTACAGTTGTCATTTGCCAAGTCGCCGCTCCCACTAGGGCCGACTCATAAAGACCTTGGCGTCCACATTAAGACCAAGGCACTCAACCGGACCCTCGATCTCTTTGCGGTACCATCTCTCGAACGCTTCTGATTGCGACCTCACCGTGATGGTGACCAACTCAACTTCTCTCGAGGAATCTACCCCGGCCTTCTGATGGCGACCCTTCTCGCCGGGCCGGGGATCGAGTCGAACCTTCCTTCTGGCGAATCGATCTTTCCTCCCAAGTCGAGTCGATCCTTCCCCTAGGCTGCCGACCCTTCCCGCCGGACCACGGCGGCTCACCCTTACGGGCACCAACCAAAACATTGGCCTCCTCCTAAGCCCAAGGAACCAATCCTCACAAGTCGACAGCGGCAATTGGATTTCACTTGGACGGCAAAGCATCCAAGTGAAAGGGGCATCTTGTTGGTACCCCAAAAGATTTTTATTAATCCCTATATGAAAATCAACACGAGTCAATTTCACACCAAAGCAGTAGTCGGGACCGAAGGGATCTCTGCTCTCACAAGTATTGGTTTTCGGTATGATGCGCTCTGATACCACTCGGGTGCCTGCTTGACTTCGGCTGCGGTCGGTCGACCCGGCTACGATTGTTCGGCCCTCTTTCTAGTCATCCTGCTATAGTAACCGAGACGACCGCTACAGTGCCGACTCGTTGCTACAGTAGGCCGACGCGAAAGGCGGTGTTAGTCGTCTGCTACATGGCAGGCAGCCGATCCTACCTCTATGCTGTAAGTTGGCCTCGAGCTCCGTGCCAATGACAAGTCACCGTCACAATTAATGGCACTGTCAACCCATCACGGTGCTAGCCACATGGCCTTTATAACCTATTACCCATGCCTCATCAATCGCATCCACATCAAATCATTAGTGACTCTCTCCACACATAAGCTGACATGTGTAAAACTAGTGCTGAAGTGACCAAATTGCCCCTCTCTTATTCCTACAAAGAGAGAAACTATTCCAAAACTCAAGGTAGGCCATCTCTCCCCCTGCATGAACTCCTACTGTTCATTTTTTTCTCCACTCAAGCTCACTTACTGACTTGATCGTCGGAGGTATAACGGGGGAAACAAGCCCCGTCCTCTCACGGGCTTCTACTTGTGCATGGGGAAGAACAGCCCAACGCAGAGCCAGGACGCATCACCTCTCCTCCAGCCAAGCGATTCGGAGAAAGAAAACGAATCCCTATAATCATCATTATAAACCTTAAACTAGCTTTGACCGAGTTGACAGTTAGATTTCGAGCATTAAGAATTAAAATGCTTTAAAATTAGCCTATGAGTGTCATATGAGAAAATTTGGGGAAATTGTCATGTTTGCATTATATGAGGTATTAAAAATTCACATTATTCAAGAATCACTAAAATCTATCACAGAGGAATTGAAACACCTATAAATGTGAAAGGGCATGGAGAGGGTCCATTAGGTCCCATCAAAAGATCAACACCCACAGAAGTGTGATTTCAACTAATAAGTTAGTCCCTGGCATCTCTATGTACAAACCCTCTACTTAACCAGTTAACCCTGTTTAAGAACGCATCTATATATGTCTATTTCTTAGCGTAGGCTGCTATTAGAACCTGATTTTTAATTCTTAATGTTTGTAAGCCTTATTTTTGAATGTTCTTTTTTTTGGACTAGAAAGTAGTTGATTGCAATACAAACACACTTTAAAAATAATTTATATATAAATTGACATTGAAAGGTAATTTTCTTATAAGAGAATAATTGATATGCTTAGTACTAAACACAAATTTGGTGCTTGGCAGTGAGATGACTCATTTTCATCCACACATCTAAAGCTGTTCACTTGAAAATGGTCCAAACTTATTTACTCACCCATTGATTGAGTAGATGAAAAGTGTCCACTTTACTACCAAGCACCAAATTTATTGCTTGGCACCAAACATATATATTACTCTCTTCCTTCTTATATAATTACCTCATTTAGGGGTGTTTTTGCAGGGAAAAAACCCTATTCGTATACATACATGCAGACTACAGAGGGATAAAATAGTAATTACAGACTTGCTTTGGTTTCTACCTTGTGATATCTCAATATCTAATTTGTCAGTATAAGAAAGATTCTCTCATAAATCCTTCATTATTTCTACACAGAGGTGAGAGGAACAAGGAAACCTGTTTTTTTCATCATTACCTGACGGTCACATTGAATGAAAGAAGCAGCAATAGCAGCAATAACAGCTACTTTCTGTACCCCTCTTCTGTCTATTTTGTCTGTCCAAGCCTTTTCTCTTTCTCTCTCCAACTTTTTTGCTCTCTCTCAAAGTTGGTAAGTCTCGTGAATGAATGAGCATGGTTTGCCTTGCAGAGAAATGGTAAGGGGATAAAAGAAGGAAGTAAGGGTGTTGTACTATTTTACTGTGCATGTTTGTGCATGGGTCCAAGCTCTGAGCTTTCTTTTGACCCTGAGCTTGGGCTCTGTACACCTGCTCACATGAGCTCACATTGTTTTGTACCCTGAAAATGGGCTTGTTTACTTTGATCACTGCTCATCCAATGCACAGTTTATCCATTTTGGTGTCGAATTGCATGGAATCAGATAATTGCATGCACCTATAGTTGTGGATTTCTTCTATTCTATGTCCAAATTTTAGTTAGGATTGTAGACGGGCTAAGATTTAATGGGCCATTGTACACCTCATATGTTGAGACCCAATCTCGTGTCATAAAAATAAGGGTTAACTACAGATAGAACCCCTGTACTTCTATCATTGCAGATAGAACCCCCAAGAGTGAATTTTTTTTTGGCTCTTTTACTCTCAAGAGGTCTATTTGTCAGAAACCATTTTTATCTTTTTCTGAGATGCTAAAGAGTAAAAGAAAAATCCACTCAGGAGGTCCATTTGCAACGATAGAACTACGAGAGGTCTATTATAGAATTTTAGAAATCCTTAGAATGGATATTTTTTTTCTCCATCCAAATTTTTTGATTCGATCAGAGTATCAAAAAACCCCTTTGATGATAAATAAAAGATAACGAAATTTGGATAAATGATAACAATTACACAAACATAACAGCATTGTTTCACAATTTGCCTAAGTCCACAGAGAAAGGGAGGTTTTTATTCCTTGAGGAAAAGGTTACAGTCTTTTTTTTTTATCTGGAGTAATTTATTTCTCAATTGCCCAGTTATTTTTTCTTTTTAGTTATAGTTACGTCAACTCTCTCTAAACATATTTAAAGAGTTTTTCCTCCTAGTTCCAGCTTTTGTAGAAATTCCTTCTTGTAATTGCATTTGTTTCAAATTATTCCAGCACAAATTGTCTTTCAATTAGATCCATCCAACTCCATTTGTTTATTTGTATCCCGACCAAAATCAACTTTCAACCTGAGCAAAATCAGTAATTTGACTCAATTTGTTTCATTACAAGCATAATCAGCAACAATTATATCAAGAGAATTTTTTTTTCAGTTAGTTTTGTTGAAATTCTGATTTATTCTTAGAATACAATTAGCTATATATCATGCATTATCTGAACCTTCTATTAAGCTCTTTTTTTTATATGTGAATCGAACTAAAGACCTTGGGAGCCATATTGAAACATCCCAACCATTCGGGTCACCCGCGGTTCCCATTAACCTCATTTTTCTGTCTCTTTTCTTGCTTCGTATGGTATTTGCGATCCTCCTTAAAAAAAAAGTACCTGACTATCTAAGCAAATGTATTTAAACAAGGAAAATTACATTGAGCTCCTTGAAAATAGGAATCTGAGCAACAAAATCCTTAACCTTTTAGGGAAAGCAAAAAAAACCCCTCAACCATATGTTTTCCAAAATATCCTTCAATATCCTCTCTCATATGCTCTCCTCTTGAGCATTACTATGATAATTATTGTCAATAGAAAACTTTAGAAAAATAAAGCAAGATCATTTAAAGTACACAGTTTGTTTACTTCAAAATAACAATAATAAATCCTTAGTTTGTTCGTATTATTATATCACTGTGATAAAATCTCTTAGAATCATAGAAAGAAGTCTAGACATCATTCTTTTGCTTGCAAGAGACTGCAAAACTTCTAGCTAAGGGGTTGTTTGGTTCGCTAAAAGAGAGGCCCGAAACCCATTTCCCTCCCTGAGACAGTGTCCACCTCGGACATTTTTTCTCTCTTTGTTTCTTTGTGCGGGTTTGATTCGCAGAGAGGGTTAGGGTTTGGGGCGGCGGAAAACTCTTCCACCTCAGCCAAATCGCTCATCGTGATTTCCTTCAAATCGAGCGGAAAACCCACAAAAACTCTCCTCTTGTGTCCTTTTGTCAGATCTACAATATTTTGGGGAAATCTCAGAGGGAGTTAGGGTTACCGCCAAGTCTCGCCATTTCTCCTCTCTTGGCGTCGGATCGAGTTCGGCTTCTTTGTTGTCGATTTTTCTTTGATTTGTTTTGATTTTGGGGAAATCACTCAGTTCCCTTAGATCTCTGTTGATTTATTCAGAATTTTGCTGGATCTCGTACAAAGGCAGCGCCTTTCTTAGTCGATTATTTCGGATTGTTGATTGATTTGGTGAAAGTCGGCTTTTACAGGTATGAATCCGCCAAGTTTTAAATTTTTTGGGTTTATTACTCAATTTGATTCAATAAATTTGGGAAATTTGAGAAAATTTGAAGTTTTGTGTGTTCATGGTTAATTACTTGCTTACAGTAAAACTGATCAATTTAATCCAATTGTTGGATATGAGAAATTTGAAGTTTTTGTGTGTTCTTAGTAGGATTTTGCAGATTGTTGGATTTGGGAAATTTGAAGTTTTGTGTGTTCATGGTTATTTACTTGCTTACAGTAAAACTGATCAATTTATTACTTGAATTGTTGGATATGGGAAATTTGAAGTTTTTGTGTGTTCTTAGTCAGATTTTTCAGATTGTTAGATTTGGGAAATTTGTGTGTTCATGGTTAATTACTTGTGCTTATAGTAAAACTGATCAATTTAATCGAAATGTTATGTGAAGTATATTTAATCAAAATGCATTTGCCCAAGAGAAGGATAACCTTAACTATGGAAATCACCCATTTAGTATAATGTTAGATATATATATATCTTCATCTATCTATGAAGAATATGCACTTCTATTGTCGCATCAACCACAGATATAAAATACAACACTTCTTAGAGTGTAATTTTTCATTTTGGTATAGTCGTGTCCATGCTTCAAATATTTTCATTAATTCAAGTCATATATGCAGGAAAAGTGTATAGGACAATCACTTTGGATTAACATATAAGTTACTTAATTAACAGGATAATAACTTTGGATAATTGTTTGTCATCAAAGGGATATTCATTTGACTTCTTTTCATCCATAAAGGAGTTGCATATGCCTTCATATTTAGGACTTTTATACTTGTTCTTTATAGTATTGAGATATGTACAAAGTGAGCTAGTGATACTTATGTGCACAATCTGTCTATGATATGATTTATAATTCATGGTTGGTTGTGATGACTAGTTGCTACGTATTAATACTTGGTCTATTAATGAGTTTAACTTTATGATTTTATTGTATATCTTCCTTCTTATAAGCATATTAATTAGTTATCATTTGATGTTCGAATCGTAGATGGATGGTGATGGGGATGGTATGGATGAACAAAGTGTTGTTAACATGGTTCAAGGAGCTGCACTATCAGTTTTTGTTATAATAATTACGATCATAAGGAGAATGCAAGCTACACGTAAATCAATTCGTAGTGGTCCAAGTGAGGAAAAAATAAAACAAGAAAAGGCTAGAATGGAACACATAGAGCATATTTATAACGGTTTTAGTGATAGTTGTGTAAACTACATTAGAATGCGGAGTGGTTTATAGATGCATTATTTCATAAAATTATCAATAATCATGTTATTACGAGTTCGTGTATTTTTTCATGTTAAGCGGGTCTCGGATGTTAAATTAGATATTTTTCATGTCAAATAGATATTTATGACTCATCGGGTTGTTTATAGATTTTTCTGAGGTTTTACGGGTTTCATAAGAAATTACGACTAATTAGAATGCGTTTTCATAAAATTATGAATAATCATGTTATTACGAGTTCGTGTATTTTTTCATGTTAAGCGGGTCTCGGATGTTAAATTAGATATTTTTCATGTCAAATAGATATTTATGACTCATCGGGTTGTTTATAGATTTTTCTGAGGTTTTACGGGTTTCATAAGAAATTACGACTAATTAGAATGCGTTTTCATAAAATTATGAATAATCATGTTATTACGAGTTCGTGTATTTTTTCATGTTAAGCGGGTCTCGGATGTTAAATTAGATATTTTTCATGTCAAATAGATATTTATGACTCATCGGGTTGTTTATAGATTTTCTGAGGTTTTACGGGTTTCATAAGAAATTACGACTAATTAGAATGCGTTTTCATAAAATTATCAATAATCATGTTATTACGGGTTTCATAAGAAATTACGACTAATTAGAATGCGTTTTCATAAAATTATCAATAATCATGTTATTACGAGTTCGTGTATTTTTTCATGTTAAGCGGGTCTCGGATGTTAAATTAGATATTTTTCATGTCAAATAGATATTTATGACTCATCGGGTTGTTTATAGATTTTTCTGAGGTTTTACGGGTTTCATAAGAAATTACGACTAATTAGAATGCGTTTTCATAAAATTATGAATAATCATGTTATTACAGGTTTCATGTGATTTTTTCGTGTCAAACAGGTTTTGGGATGTTAAATCAGGTAATTTTCAAGTATAATCAGGTACGTAGTTCATAACTATTACGATAAGCATGTTATTATAGGTTTCGTATATTTTTTTATGTCAAACAGATAATTATGATGAATTCGGTTATTTACTGTTTTTCCATGTTAAATTTTGGTAAGATTACCTCTCATAATGATCAAAAATTAATTTGCCTTTGATAAGTGGTGAACTTACCATGGTGACTATATACACTTTTCACTACACACTTCATTACCAACCAAACACATAAAAAGTGGGAAATGTCACATCAATGAAAAATTTCCCTCTTTTTTTCTTTCCAACCAAACACATGAAAAGTGTATACATTGTGTTTCCCACCATGTTTTCATACCAAACAAAGCCAAACAATCACTTTCATTGAAAAGTGTGGAAAACCCAAACATTGAGTTTCACTACATGGAATTGTGTTTCCTCTTAAAATGGAAACGAACCAAACAACCCTTAAAGGGAAAACATAACGAACAATGAGCAAGACATATAATTTTGTGATAAGCAATCACAACTTAACACTACAACCAAGACTACTACATTAATTTTCTTTTATATATTTTTGCATAACCGGAATTATCTTTCAGTAGTAGAAAATAGTGAATCCTTGACAAGCAATCTCATCAAGGATGCTTATTTTTTCGTCAGAAATGCTTATCCTTGACAGGCTCCGGATACCCATTGTAGGGTCGAAAAAATGTATTGATTGAATGAACGTATTACAATCGAATTCTCTCGATTACAGAGGAAGAGGAGGTTGATTTGACTCCTCTTTTGTATGGGTTCTTGGTGGCGAGAGGATGCTTCGCTCGATGCTCAAGTCGAGGTCGCTTCCCGTTGACGATCAGATCAAAGCTGTGGATGATCTAGAGGGTGCTGACGAGGTTCGTGATCTCTCCCCTGCGCAAGTGCTTGATTTTCCAAAAGCTCTTAGACTTTTTCCCAGCTTGCCAGCCCTTTCTCCCGTTGGGCTTTTAGATATTTATTGGAGCTGCCGCGTGTCGTGCGGTGCTATAGCTCTTCACGGTTTCACGGTTAAGCGGGTTGCTACTGATAAAGTCACGGTGCTTTCACGATGCTTGAGGCGGTGGACCTCGTCAGACTCTGGTGCTGCGGGCGAGCCTCGTTAAGCCACTGCTGTGGGCGAACCTCGTCAGACCACTGACGCTGCAGGCGAGCCTTGTCACATTTTGATGCTCGTGTAAAGATCGAACTCCGCTCCACGTGCGAACCTCGTATTGAGGTCGAGTCTCGCCTCTTGAGCAAGTCTCGTTACGGCGTGCGGTCTAGCCTCGGTTGAATGTCGAGATTCACTGCTGTAGGTGAACCTCGGTTGAATGTCGAGGTTCACTGCTGTAGGCGAACCTCGGTTGAATGTGGAGATTCACTGCTGTAGGTGAACCTCGGTTGAATGTCGAGATTCACTGCTGTAGGTGAACCTCGGTTGAATGTCGAGATTCACTGCTGTAGGTGAACCTCGGTTGAATGTTGAGATTCACTGCTGTAGGTGAACCTCGGTTGAATGTCGAGGTTCACTGCTGTAGGCGAACCTCGGTTGAATGTTGAGGTTCACTGCTGTAGGCGACCCTCGGTTGAATGTTGAGGTTCACTGCTGTAGGCGAACCTCGTTTGGCTTTGATGCCGCGGGCGAGCCTCGTCAAACTACCGTTGTAGGCGAGTCTCGTCGAACTTCGACGTTGTGGGAGAGCCTCGTCAAACTTCGACGTTGTGGGCGAGCCTCGTCGAACTTTGACGTTGTGGGCGAGCCTCGTCAAACTTCGACGTTGTGGGCGAGCCTCGTCAAACTTTGACGTTGTGGGCGAGCCTCGGCAGACCACCGTTGTAGGCGAACCTCGTCAGCCCATTGTTGAGCTTCGTTTTTCGTGCAAACCTCGTGTTAAGATCGAACTCCGCTCCACGTACGAACCTCGGTCGAACGTCGAGCCTCGCAGCCAGGGCGAACCTCCTCTTTTGTCTCTTAGCATTTTCTAAGGCTTACGTGAGAACATGCTACGACGAACAGGTCGTAACTTTCAAGCCGTACGTCGGAACCGGACGAATTATATATGAAAATCGACTATCTCGACGAGACGGAGCCAATTGTTTCGGTCATTTTGCCCAATTCCTTCCGGTTCGAGAGATATCAATACTTTTGTCTATTTTGTAAAGTCAAGCATTCAGATGAACTTAACCTTTAGGCGGACCTGACTTCACTCAGATGAACCCTTAAGCTCTTTTGCTCATTCCGAAGTTGTCAGACAGGATTAAGGCAATTTTATTGCCTACAAAACCCCCTCAAAGTTTTCGGACACGAATGTGGTTGAATGGAGTCGGAACACTTTGGATATGAAGACTTCGTAAAGTGGTCGCCGTCTGACGGGCGAGGAACCTTCTAACGAACTTCGGTAAATTTGAATTCTTCACTTGCGGCTAATGATCGCCCTCTAGGATTTTTAGCAAACCCCGACTATCAGCGGTTTGATGTGCCTTTACCGATTACCGTTTGAATCGGGCTAGCCATACTTTTCCCCTCAGTATGGTGAGTTTGCGAGGAGTTTCTTTTAGGCTTAGTGCTAAAATCTCCCCTCTATCCTTAGCCGTTCAAGGCGTTGGATTAAAAGATAAGGGCAAATAGCACGGTAGGCCATCATGTGGAAATGATTGAATCGTTGATGGCGTAAAAGTATAACGATCGCGATCAAAAGCAATCAAGTTGTTCGATGGCGTGAGAGTATAACAACGGTGATTCTGAACAAAATCATTTTAGAGGAATGATCATGTGGGAGTAGTCAAGTCGTTCAGTGACATGGGAGTATAACGACTATGGTTGAAATAGAGGCACATCGCATGGTAGGCCACTATTCGGAAATGATCGAATCGTTCAGTGACATAAAAGTATAACGATCGTGATCAAAAAGCAATCAAGTTGTTGATGGCGTGAGAGTATAACAACGGTGATTCTGACGAGTCATTTAGGAAATGACTCGTGGGAGTAGTCAAGTCGTTCGATGACATGGGAGTATAACGACTATGGTTGAAATAGAGGCACATCGCATGGTAGGCCACTATTAGGAAATGATCGAATCGTTGATGACATAAAAGTATAACGATCGTGATAAAAAGCAATCAAGTTGTTCGGTGACATGAGAGTATAACAACGGTGATTACGAACAAAATCATTTAGGAAATGACTCGTGGGAGTAGTCAAGTCGTTCGATGACATGGGAGTATAACGACTATGGTTGAAATAGAGGCACATCGCATGGTAGGCCACTATTAGGAAATGATCGAATCGTTGATGACATAAAAGTATAACGATCGTGATCAAAAGCAATCAAGTTGTTCGGTGACATGAGAGTATAACAACGGTGATTACGAACAAAATCATTTAGGAAATGACTCGTGGGAGTAGTCAAGTCATTCAGTGACATGGGAGTATAACGACTATGGTTGAAATAGAGGCACATCGCATGGTAGGCCACTATTCGGTGAGGGAGTTGATAGGGGTATATTGCTTGGTTAACCACTATCTAACCCAAAGTCACTTGGACAAATGACGATATGGAAATGATCAGTCGTTCGATGACATAAAAGTATAACGATCGCGGATCGGTAACAAACGCTGAAAAAATAGAATATTGGCGCATCACTTGGTAGGCCAATGGTGGACATCGTAAAGCTAAAATATTGACTCGGTAGGTCAATATTTAGAAACGACAAGATAGTTGATTAGGGGTAATATTTCTTCAGAAACTTACCGTTGATAGGCATCATGATTTTGTCGCCTTCTTGATTGGTTAGGCGGTATGCTCCATTCAAGTAAACAGACTCCACCACAAATGGTCCTTCCCATTTTGGTTCGAACTTCCCCTTCTTTTGGAGTTCGAATCATCCGCGCCGACAAATGAACGAGGTCGCCTTCCTTGAAAATACGACATCGGACTTTCTTGTCAAATGCTTTAGAAATCAGTGCGGTAAAGCTCGATATCTTTGTTGAGCACATGTCGCTTTTCATCCGGCATTTCAAGTTCCTCAAAGGCGTCGGCGATGATTTTCCTCGGTTGTCATTCGGTGGATAGCGCTATTGGCGATGGGGTTTGAATTTCTAACGGTAAAATGGCCTCACAACCATAAATCGAGAATATGGGGTGGTACACATCGGTGTCGCGAACCGTTGTGCGGTAAGCCCACGTGCTTTGCCCCAGCCTTGTCGCTCCAATCCTTCTTGTTTGAAGAGACCATCTTAGTAAGGATCTTGATGATCGTCTTATTAAAAGCTTCACTTGTCCATTCGCGTGGGTAGTAAGTCGTTGGCTAGATTCGGATTGAAATTTATCGCAGAATCGCGTGAAGGCATGACTGACAAATTGCGGACCATTATCGTGGACAATCTGCCTCGGCACACCGTATCGGTATATGACATGATGTTTAACAAATTTGATCACATCACTTGTCTTGACCAATCTCAACGGAACGGCTTCGGCCCACTTTGAGAAATAATCAGTTATCGCCAATATGAAGCGATGTCCTTTTGAAGAAGGTGGAGAAATCGGACCGACGATATCCATTCCCCACGTTTCAAATGGCCAGGACGTGGCGGTAGGATGCAAGTGTTCCGGAGGTTGGTGAAGGTAATTAGCATGTATTTGGCACGCATGGCATCGTTTAGCGTAAGCTACGGCATCCCTCACCATTGTCGGCCAATAATAACCGAGTCTACGCAGCCGATCCCATAACTTGGGTCCAGGTTGGTGGAGAAATCGGAGAGATCAAGATTTGAAGCCGTTTTCAGGTCCTATTACACCGACTGAAGGTCTGGGCCTATCACATCCAAAGTATTTCGGCTTCTTCTATAAAAGAGCGAGACCGAAACACTTTGGAGGGTATCTGTGGCGTTGAAAATTGCCTATAAGTCCCGAGCGTAGCTTCGTGATAGCGAGAATAATCGACAAGTCATCCGATGAAGTAATGGCAAACCGTTGGCGACACAACAAGTGAGCATAGCATAAGCGCTCTCCTCAAGGCGCCCTTGAGAGTTTTCCGGTCGCTAGCAGGTTAGCGCGAGAGGCCAGTCAGAGCGTGGCGGCCCCTGCAGTCGAGGCGGCGCCACAGAAATTACGAAAAGAGCTTCTCCTTTACGGTATCGGTTGATTCGGAACCTTGGTGAACTGATGCGCCATGAGTCGCAGTGAAGGGATAAACCCGACTTTGAAGCCTCAAATTAAGCTCGAAAAACCAGCGAGAGAAGCAGCGGCCTTCGGTCAAAACCGAGACACCGAGGTGTCTCGCTCAGCCGAACACCGAGGTGTCTCGCTCAGCCGAACACCGAGGTGTCTCGCTCAGCCGAACACCGAGGTGTCTCGCTCGGCCGAACACCAAGGCGAATGGGCTTTTGCCCGATTTCATTCAGCACTTTTTATAAATATGGCGGCTAGGGTTTTATTTTCGAGGTCGAAAAATAAAAAGAGAGGAGACTCTGCGAACTCTTGTGTGTGCCAGGGTTAGAGAATTTCCAAGGGAGAGGAGATCAAGATCTAGACTTGCGGGGGTGAGATCCGAGATCCAAAGTTTTGAGATCGGATCTACAACAACAAACCATCCTTTGGATCAAGCTTGGCCTTGATCCAAGAAGAGTGACGGGTTAAGCTTGGCGATCGTTCACTACGTTGATTAGTTCCTTGGCGAATTAATCTCCGTATTCGTTTAGATCTCGGATCGTCGATCTAAGAATTCCCGTAAAAAGGAGGGATTTTTAGATCTAGATCGAATCGGATCTCGTTTGAGCAACACTTGGGAAAGGAATCGTAGCGGTGGTCCACGGAACACATCCCGACCGACAAAGAATCCGCATAGCGAGGATCCGATAAGCGGATCCAGCGTTTGTTCACAAGGAGGAAAGTTGTAATTTTTATCCTTTTTCATTGTAACAAGCTTTATAAAAAGGTGATTTTTATTTGAAACTCAATTTGTAATCCCATCAAGGTAGAATGATTTCACCGATGAAAAAGATAATGACTTTTCCCGAGAACATGCTCCACAAACACCGTCATGAGCTTCTTTCAAGACTTGCTCTGCTTCCTTAGTTGACAGACATCGAAGCAGTAACCCATCATATGACCTTCTATATAAAGTCTGTAATTGGGAATCATAGTAAAATCTTGATGCTCGCCGACGAATCGACTCCCTTTCTTTTATGTCTTCGGGCGATATCCCATGCAAGACATAGTCGATGATCGGGAACCGCCAGTCTCGTGCTTCAAGTGACTTAGGCTCGTCTTCGACTGCTTGGATCTGTAATGCATATTTTGGCTGAAATAGTTGCCGACTAGACACAATAACTTCTTGAGTAGCATTCTCGAGGCGGGGCTAAGCGTAGGCGCAAGAGACGCCAGGTATGCATAAGTGTTCATAAGCGAGGTACATGATCAATGTAAAAGCTTTCAAAGGAGTCGACTAAAGTTATGGGCTGGCGCATGATGAGGATAAGGTCCTGCGTGCGACCGTATTCTCCTCTTAGTTGTTTCACGACTAGGCTGTGAATCCCCAAATGCTTCAAGGTGTTTCACGCCTAAATGTTTGGCTATGTCGAGACCAATCAATAGCATTATACTACGCTTTCGTTATTGGTGCATGGTTCGATAACGACCGCATTTCGTGGTATCCGTGGTTTTGTGGAGATATCAATACTACCCCCACTCGGCTACAACGGGGCGTCGGTCGCTCTCGAGCTCCGTCAAAGAACAAGCGCCATACTGTTCCTTAAAGACCGGATTAGCTTCATAAGGTTCATCGGGCATGTCTTGATACAATTCGACTTTCCTTCCAATGGATGGCTAGCCATAAGATCACACGGCTTGACCCTTCATCGCCGAGGTTTGAAGTGAATGTCGTCTTGAGATAATAACAATGCCCATCTAGCCATTCGACCATTCAGCGTGCGGTGGGTCATGAATACCGTATAGGGTCAATTTTGGAGGCGGCGTGTATGGTGCGTCCCACTAGATAGTGCATCTTTTGGATGGCGAAGACCAAAGCCAAACATTCCTTGAATGGGAGGATATCGATATTCGGCCCCGGCGGTGTCCTCTTGAGGTAATAGGCTGCTGTTCGTGGCCATTGTCATCGTCTGTGCTAAAAGACACGCTACGCATACTCTGTAGCGGATGTAAATCGAAGGGCTTTCTGATTTAGGTGCGGCTAACAGGGGGATTAGAAAGATATGTTTTGATCTCTTGAATGCCTTAGGCAATCTTCATCCCAAGCGAGCGATACACCTTTCTTCATGAGCCGAGAATGGTTGACATTTCCACGATAGATTGGAAATGAATCTGCGAATGTAAGCCAGCGCCCTTGGAGACCCGAAGCTCTCGAGGCTTCTAGGAGGTGGAAGTTCTTGGATAGCTTTGACTTTGTCGGGTCGGTATACCATCTGCTGTGACCACGAACCTAGAAATTTGCCACTAGACATCCCGAGAAAAGACTTAGTTGGGTTCATCTTGGTGATGTGCGCATTATCTCAAATGTTGTCCTCAAGTCGTGTAAATGATCACTTTTGTGGCGACTCTTGACCACTAAATCGTCTCGTAGCATTCTCTGTCTTCGTAAATGTTTTGGAAGATAGTGGTCATAACTGCGGTATGTAGCCCTGCGTTTTTCAAGCGAAAGGCATAAGCGTATAACGATATATTCGGCGGTGTTGGGAAGCGATGTGCTTTTCATCATCGGGGTGCATTTTGATCGATTGTATCGAAAAGCCATCCATAAAGACATCCTTCGAATCCACATGTGTTGTCGATAATGAGATCCGTGATTGGTAGAGGAAAATCATCTTTCGGACATGCTAAATTTAAATCTCGATGTCGGCCTTGCGGTCGGATCTGTCCGTTTTTCTTCAAAACGGGTACTATATTGGCTACCCAGTCGGGGTGTTGAACCTCTCGAATGAACCCTGCTTCGATCAGCTTCTCGATTTCTTTCTCGATGGCCTTCATGACTTGAGGGAAAATGCGTCGTTCTTTGTTATACGAGCTTTTGGTTTGATATTAAGGTGGTGCATAGCCACTTGAGGGTCTAAGCCAGGCATATCTTCATAACTCCAAGCGAAGACATCGATATATTCTCGTACCAAAGCGATGAGGTTCTCCTTTTCTTCAGCTGTCAAACTATCGCTTATGAATATGGGCTTTGGATTAGCTTCATCCCCCATATCAACTCGGACTATTTTGTCATCAGTGGGCGGCTCTCGTTGTTCAAAACGATGCTCCCATTGCATTCCAAGCTGTTGACTCAGTGGATCCTCGAATGGCGGTAAGAGATCATCTTCTTGAATCTCTATTGGATCAACTGAGGTCATATAGGCCATCAGGGACCTAAATTCATGTCCTATCTTGGCGTCGAGTCCCATGAAGCCGAAGATGAGTGATCGACTTCGGCCTCGATCGTAACATGCCATGATGCGGTGACTCATATCCCAACCCTTCGAGTTTTATGATAGTAATCATCGGTGGCCTTAGGGACATAAGCAGATCGGATCGGTGTCCTGATGCCTTTCCCATAGTTTAAACCTTCTTTGTGAAGAAAGTCATACCCCATTTTCTTCATCAAATGTTGCGCCGTCGGCGAGAAATATGAAAATTGGGGTTCTTTTTCTTTTGCTTGGGGTTGTTCCACCTCAGCTTGCAATGGTTTGTTGACCTGCCCAAAGATAATGTCTTTCTGATCATTGTTCCGGGCTGGTATCACAAAAACCGCTTGTGAAGAATTAATGTGCCTTTGAGTTGTCATAAATGGCGGTGAATGGGCATGTGCAATCGAGTTTAGCATACAACCGTGGAAGAATTTCGGCGTCAAGTCGGTATGACTTTAACACCGGTCGTAAGCTAAATCATAATTTTCATTAAAGACGACTATGTCGTCATCAGGATCATTCAGATCGATTACAAAGGGTTTTACATCATTGAAAACAACTCCTTGTTCGGACTCTATGTCAGCTTCATTTCCACTGTCATAGTCCTCGATCTGTGGTTCATCGGTTTGGCCTTCCTCAATGTAGTGGGCAGAATCGGTAAAATAATTCTCCACACCTTTGAATGGTTGCCTTTCGCGACCAGCGTTTTAACCATCCCTTCTTCATCTACATACTTCATGCATTGATGCAGCGTAGGCGGGACGATCAAGTTTTCATGGATCGAGTCGACCAAGAGCAAATTATAGGATGTATCGCATCAATGACATAACGGTAACATCGTCTTCAAGTCTCCTATTTGGCATTTGAGTTTGATCTTGCCGGGGGCGAGAATTGGCGACATTGAAACCATAGATGGTGGTTCTGTTGTCGCCAACCGATGCAGCGGTATCCCAAGATGTTGTATGATTCTCAAGGGATGATACTCAATGCGAGATCACAGGTCAACTTGAGCTCGGTTGATTGGACGAGCCAATGTAACGGTAAAGTATAATGGCCTATCATGCCGGGTTCTTCACTTGCATGTCCTCAGGAGAAGGTAATGCAAGGTATTGGCCCCTTGAAGACACAGTGACATTGAAGCAAACTACATTGAGCTTTACGGGAAATGGCGAAAGGCCGTTGTCCTTGATGCTTCTCATGAGCTTCTACGGTAGATTGAGAAAGCCGTAAGAGTTCAAATAAAGTGATCCTCGCGAGGGATGTTGGAGAGTTGGGCTAAAACATCGGCTGGAAAGGGCCTTCAAAGTTTGGTGTGTCCTTCTGGCTTTGTTGTCTGGGACCTCCCTTGTTTTGGGCTTACTAGCGGCGCCTTCTTTGCTATGTCGGTGTTGCCTCGGGATACTCCCTTAAGAACTCCTTTCCACCACGGGTGTGGCTGGCCAATGACAGGTTGCGTGGCGGGGCGATTTGCTCCTTTTCGGTAGCGGCGAGGTGGCGTTACAAGTCTTCCCTTTGGACTTTGAAGAAGTCCATTGTTAAATCGATAACAAGTCGGGGTGAACCCACATAATTTAAGCCTTTCGGTGGTGTAAGGACCATACCTTGTTCCTCCCGTTCTTTGGAGGTCAAAGTTCACAACTCGGCTTCGCTTGAGGGATTGGCTTTACTCCATCTTGCACTTGGAATTCGTAAAATCACCAAATTGGAGGCGACCATGTTTGCGGACACCTTCTTCGATCCTCTCGCGAGTCATAACACACCTCTAACAAGACTTGGATCTTGTCCTTCAAAGCGTAGCATGACCACGGCCGGTGGTGTACCATTCGATGGTACATGCGATATTTTGGATCATCAGTCCTTGAAGCTTCCTCAGGCTTCCTTATTTAAGGCGTGATCTTGTTCATTTTGAGTAAAGTTTTAAGGATTGGTATGACTGGTCATCCTTAAAGTCAAACTTCCTCGAGGGCGGTATCAAAAACATTCGATTTACGCTTGAAGGGTCTCGAAGTAGGTTGGGTCTCCGGCCAAAGTCTCCTTCCCCTTGATTGCTTTTGAGGAATAAAATTGTTTTGATTACCCCCCTTCTTATGACGAGGATCCTGGGGTTCCTCGGCTTCGATCCTCTTAAGCATGTTCTCAACTTGCTCCCCTTGCCTCACCAAGTCCCTCCAAGAGTGTGCTTCAAGCGCACCCATCTTGAAAGTATGTTGATCGAGAGGTTGGCTCTGCACATCCCGATGAATGTCGCTTCCGAGGCCTGGTCCCGGGAATGCAAGGACTGATTCCGGAATCGCTTGACGAAAGTGCTGACAGACTCCGTCTTCTTTTGCTTTTCGGCCAACAAAGTGGCCATAGACACCTCAGTGTCATCATCGAAAAATCGGGCCATAAAAAGCCTTTGCAAATCTTTCCAAGAGTCGATAGAACCAGGCTCTAACCTTCGAAACCACTCGAAAGCGACTCCCTTAAGAGTGCTGATGAATAATCGGGTCATAATAGGATCGTTACCTGTTATATGCCCGGTTTGCGCTTGGAAATAATAGATGTGTTGCGACGGAGAACTTTTTCCGTCGAATTGCACCAGGTTAAGTGGCTTGAATTTTGGAGGATATGGGACATCATCCCATTCTACAGGATATGGCCTCGCCACCCCCAGCTCCTTAGATTGCCCTTGGAGTTTAAGGGCATCCAGCTGCCTTTGGAAATCCCGCAACGTATGATCCTGCTCTTTTGTACGCGGATTCGACTCCGCTTCAGACGACATTGAATGGACATCATGATCCCCTTCGTAGTCTTCTCGCTTCGATTTGGATCCTCCTTCGTCTGTCTTCTTCTTGCCTACAAGTTTCTCCATCATTATTTCTAAACGCCTGATAGATTCTTGTTGCGCCAGAATAGTAGCTTGTTGCTCTTCAATCCTTCGTGCCATCTCTTCTTCTCGTTCGGCCATGAGGACACTCGCCTGATCACTAAAATCAGTATTCGAAGGTTGAGACGTAGCGATGCCGGAGTTCTCAAATTCTTCAGAGGTACCCCCAGCCAATTGGCTATAGTCAAACGGGATCGTCACTCCGTGCGAAGGCGGGTGCCGATAAGCCTTGACTATTGATTAATCGCCTCGTAATCACAGGGAATATTCGAGTCGGGCGACTTCGGGGTACTGTTGGGGTCTTGCTCGCTTCTCCCAACCATGTTAATAGTCACTCGGGAATGACCACCGCGGTACTTGTTTCTTATGGCGAAACCGCCGTCTAGTTGGCGGGTCCGATAATCGCTCAAAACCGAAGGTTGGAGTGTCGATGAACATTGGCGCATCGCGAAGATAAGCTTCTCACGGCGGCAATGAGATTGCATATGACTAACATCAGCTTGCGAGTGAGGTAATCACGGAGATCGAAGTGGGTGTTCCCCGGTTAATTACGAAAAGCGAGCCTCGTATGAGAGGCTCTCGAGTCGAGTTTGGCGACCTGGCGAGGCTGCCGTTTCCTTTGGCTCGGCGAAGCTTATGGCGAGGTTATTTGTCGAGCGAGGTTCGTGCGGTTGAAGCGGACCTCATGTTGTTGGGTAGGTTCAAGATGGCGAGGTTCATCATTTTGGCGCTTGTTATGGCGAGGTTCGTCCACTTGCTTTGATGACACCCCATGTCGAGGTTCATGATGGCGAGGTTCATCATTTTGGCGCTTGTTATGGCGAGGTTCGTCAGCAGTGATGTTCGTCATGTTGTTGGCGAAATTCACCAGCGACGAGGCTCACCTCTTTTCAAGGGGCCTCACATTGTTGGCGAGGTTAGCCACTTGGGCGAGCTCGCGGCGAGGCGGCGTTAGATCTTGTAGGCGAGGTTCGCGGTAGGCGGCGTTCGTCATGTAGGCGAGGTTCGCGGTAGGCGGCGTTAGATCTTGTAGGCGAGTTAGCGGTAGGCGGCGTTGTTCTTGTAGGCGAGGTTCGCGGTAGGCGACATTCGTCTTGTTACGAACGAACCCTTTGATAATAACGAGGTTCGTTGATTTTCCTTGGGCGATAGTGGAATCCGTCCAGCGAGACGAGCTTCGAACGCGTCGGCGAGCTTGGTTCTGTCGGCGTTATGCAGCGCGTCTTGAGAGTGAACCGTTAGAAGGTTCGTTCTTCCCATAGGCGAGGCTCGCCCGAAGCCAAACGGCTAACAACATTGAAGTTGACTTGGGTTGCTTAACAACCCACTTCTTAACTTGTTGGCTAACTCTTGGAGCCTTGTCCTTGAGAGACAAAGGTGATTGTCGAGGTTCGCTCGAGAGGATTCAGCGAAGCCACGGGGCTGAAGTCTCATCACGAGACTTCGGCGACACTGCGTGTCTTCAGGGCTAGATGCCCGGAGGAGAGGAACTCCTCGTACTTACTCGATCAAACTTGATAACCAAGGTTGAACCTCGGTTGAATGTCGAGATTCACTGCGTAGGTGAACCTCGGTTGAATGTCGAGATTCACTGCGTAGGTGAACCTCGGTTGAATTCGAGGTTCGCTGGCGTGGCGAACCTCGGTTGAATGTTGAGATTCGCTGCTGTAGGTGAACCTCGGTTGAATGTTGAGATTCACTGCTGTAGGTGAACCTCGGTTGAATGTGAGATTCGCTGCGTAGGTGAACCTCGGTTGAATTCGAGGTTCGCTGGCGTAAGCGAACCTCGGTTGAATGTTGAGATTCGCTGCGTAGGTGAACCTCGGTTGAATGTCGAGGTTCGCTGGCGTGGCGAACCTCGGTTGAATTCGAGGTTCGCTGGCGTGGCGAACCTCGGTTGAATGTCGAGGTTCGCTGGCGTGGCGAACCTCGGTTGAATGTGAGATTCGCTGCGTAGGTGAACCTCGGTTGAATGTCGAGGTTCATGATGGCGAGGTTCGTGATCTCTCCCTGCGCAAGTGCTTGATTTTCCAAAAGCTCTTAGACTTTTTCCCGGCTTGCGGCCCTTTCTCCGTTGGGCTTTTAGATATTTATTGGGCTGCCACGATGTCGTGCGGTTATAGTAGCTACGGCTGCTTCTGATTAGCGGGACTGCTACGATAAAGTGCGGCTGCTTTCACGATGCGCAGGCGTGGACCTCGTCGGACTCACAGTGCTGCGGCGAGCCTCGTTAAGCCCTGCGTGGCGAACCTCGTCGGACCAGCGGCTGCGGCGAGCCTTGTCACATTTTGATGCTGCGTGTAAAGATCGAACTCCGCTCCGCGTGCGAACCTGCGTATTGAGTCGAGTCTAGCCTCTTGAGCAAGTCTGGTTACGGCGTGCCTGGTCTAGCCTCGGTTGAATGTGAGATTCGCTGCTGTAGGTGAACCTCGGTTGAATGTCGAGGTTCGCTGGCGTGGCGAACCTCGGTTGAATGTGGAGATTCACTGCTGTCGGTGAACCTCAGTTGAATGTCGAGATTCACTGCTGTAGGTGAACCTCGGTTGAATGTCGAGGTTCACTGCTGTAGGCGAACCTCGGTTGAATGTTGAGATTCACTGCTGTAGGTGAACCTCGGTTGAATTCGAGGTTCGCTGGCGTAAGCGAACCTCGGTTGAATGTTGAGGTTCGCTGGCGTGGCGAACCTCGGTTGAATGTTGAGGTTCACTGCTGTAGGCGAACCTCGTTTGGCTTTGATGCCGCGGGCGAGCCTCGTCAAACTACCGTTGTAGGCGAGTCTCGTCGAACTTCGACGTTGTGTGCGAGCCTCGTCGAACTTTGACGTTGTGGGCGAGCCTCGTCAAACTTCGACGTTGTGGGCGAGCCTCGTCAAACTTTGACGTTGTGGGCGAGCCTCGGCGGACCACCGTTGTGGCGAACCTCGTCGGCCCATTGTTGAGCTTCGTTTTTCGTGCGAACCTCGTGTTAAGATCGAACTCCGCTCCACGTACGAACCTCGGTCGAGCGTCGAGCCTCGCGGCAGGCGAACCTCCTCTTTGTCTCTTAGCATTTTCTAAGGCTTACGTGAGAACATGCTACGACGAGCAATTCGTAACTTTCAAGCCGTGCGTCGGGCGGACGAATTATATATGAAAATCGACTATCTCAACGAGACGGAGCCAATTGTTTCGGTCATTTTGCCCAATTCCTTCCGGTTCGAGAGATATCAGCACTTTTGTCTATTTTGTAAAGTCAAGCATTCAGATGAACTTAACCTTTAGGCGGACCTGACTTCACTCAGATGGACCCTTAAGCTCTTTTGCTCATTCCGAGTTGCTGTACAGGGATTAAGGCAATTTTTATTGCCTACACCCATTAGCAAATGTGCCGTCAAGGATAAGCATTCTTAACAGCGTATAATGTCAAGATTGTCAGCACATCTTTGATGGCTCAAGTGGTCAAGAATGGTGGAAACATCCTTGACGGCAACACAGTCAAGGATGGTCATTGTTGACGAGATTTCGTTAACGAGGTCACTTGCATCGCTAGTGGCTTTGGCCATCAAGGATGCACATTCTTAACGGTGAATTTACATCCTTATCACCGTCAAGGATGCAAATAACCTGGAAAAAAATTTGCTAAAAATTCATCTTTTCCTGAATACAAAATATACAGATATTTTCCTGAAAATTCATATTTTTTTGTACACAATATTTTAGTCAAAAATATACACAATTCATCAATAAATACAATATTCTCATCATAATAGTCAAAATCAAACCACAATCTAGTTATAACAAAGACCCACAATATCACGTACATCCATAATTCATAATATCTATCATACATCCAATATAGACAATACAAAAGATCAACATTTCACAATCCGATTAAACAAGATAAATCCACAAAATCCCCACAATAGAAACATGATCATAATACCCACAAACAAGTGTAGGATATAAAATACTATAAAAATCCCATAAACATGTCACAATTCCCACAAACAAGTCTAGGATGTAAAATACTACAAACCAAATATGCAGAAGTATTTACCTCCCATACAAGTATGTCCAAGATACTAAATGATAATACTCACTAATTGATGTTTTCCTCATTGTTCGTGTCCTCATCCTCGTCGTTGGTTGCAGCTCCATTCCTATGACTGCTCCCCACGGCATCATCTCCGTAGTAAAAAATTAATTAATTCATGGGGATTGATGGGTATGAGGTGGCGGCTCATTTTGTTAAATAAGCTACCAAGAGATAGAATGACGGGGTCCATACCTTTTGATGTGACTAACAAGGGGGCCTCACTAAATGGCTATCTCTTAGTAGCTCATTTAGCAAAATGAGCTGCCACCTCATATCCATTATTTCCTTCGTATATGAATCATTCATTTTATGTGCTGTGTGTATACAATCGCATGTGTTATGTATATAAGCATATACTTGTCCACTAGTCTATCTGCTAATGTGTCCACTGACGATAAATGCCTTCTGAGAGGTGATAAAATTCATAAGGGGAGTTTGCAACCAAGTAAAATCTTGCGTTTATAATATTTCATGGTGTGCGTGGAAACTAACCTGCACGTTGCACTAGGGTGGACCATTTTCATGCACTGCTTCATAATATCCTCCCATATTTCCTCGACAATCTAACCATACAAAAGTCTCATCACTGATGAAACAAGCTGTAAATCCTGTTATGTGTAGTCCTCTTGCGGCATGTACGATGTTGTTATTGTGGGCATCATCGAGGGTGTTGTTAGCATTGAGGGTTGGAATGGTGTAAGGCCCCGACCCCGAATCTGCATAATCTAGACCATAGATAAAATCCCAATCATTTTGAACTGTTATATTTTTCCATGTCATGAGATCTTGCAATGTGTCTTTTTTGCATTTTTGCAATCATAAGATTTTCAATTTTTTTCAATTGAATTTTATAAATTTCTCATGTGTTGGTCTTTTAAAAACCTTTGCCTAAATGAATTTGGGCCTTCAGAGGGATTAACCACATGGTAATGAGCTATTTCACATGAGAGGCTTAATATGTTGAGATCCTATTGGATTGATACATATTAAACCCAAACCCAAACTCAATAGTGTAACATCTTTATCTAAGCCAATTCTTTTCTCATTTCAAAGTGAGGGATGAAATTAGAGAAGGTTGGAGGCCAAGAAAGAGAGCTCTATAATCCAAGGCAAGTGTTTTATACTTTGCTAATTTATTATTTCAAAAATTTGAGATTATGGGTTTTGTGGATCTTTCTTTTTCTATCATTTGATCTTTAAAACCTTGACTTAGTTGACTTTAATTTTCATGGGTTGTTGTTATAAGGAGGAAATCCCTCAGAGGTGTAGTTCTTCTTCACAATCTCTATAAAGGGGAAAGACTCAATGTTATAGGAATTAATTATAATTGTCAAATCATGATTTTATTCAGATTTTCATGGGTTTTGATGAGTGATTTTGATTCTCTATTGTGAATTGATGTTTTGGTGATTGGAGAATGAGAATGAAAAGGGGTTGTCCCCATTTTTGGTGAAAAGAGAGCTTCGAGCTTTTCTAATAGTAAACTTTGATATAGTGAATGGTTTGCAATGAAAGTTATTCCAAAAGTTTGTCTTCATTGTCAAAACTCACAGGTAGAAAGTAGATTTTAATTTGGTTGAGTTTTGATCGAGTTATAGATCGAGAAAGTTCAGAAATTGTTGTTTCTCACAGATGTTTTCAGATCAAAAGTTCACAATTTATTAATATATTTTAATATTATAGTTCCTCACTTCTTTACTCAAAAAACACAAATTACAGGTTTTAAATTTGGAAAAGTGTAGTAAAATAGACTAGATCTTGGCTCCATTGACCACAAGGATGTCGTTGTTATTGAAGTTGTTCTTTGTCATCGAGTTTGGAGTTGAAGGGAGCTCCGTTGATATAGAACCCAACTCGTTGGTGAGGGATTGCCTTGTTGACAAGATAAAGAACCGAGCTATTGAGGCAAGATAAAGAAAATGCCAACACGAGATTGAAAATCAAGTGCTAAAGGTGTAAAATTCTTGGGTCACAAGAATTTGGCAAGGTGGTGAGAAACCCATTACCGGCAACCGTGGTGCGGATATAATCCGACGGCCAATGGGGACCTCACCCAAGTAGGGGCTAATCTAGAGAAGAAGAAGAGGAGAACCCCTAAAATTTCAATGAAAGAGGGTATTTATATGCATTTATTTATGCTTCGCATTGAGTTTAGGCCCATCCTTAGTTTGCTGTAATGTGAAAGCTATCAATCAGGCATTTAGTGCTACGCAGTGCCTTTTTAGACTTGTGGGCACACTAAGTTGTAAAAGCCAAATAGTTTTAGACTATTCTAAGCTACGCTGGGTTACATCTCTACACCACTGTACTTTTAAATCTCCAGCATTTAATGCAGAGATTTGTTAATCTGACATTTGTGCATGATCAGTTAGGCTTACACTCAGTTTAGGCCACACAGAGTATGAGGTCATGCTCGGTTGAGGTTACGCCCAGTTGAGGTCATGTTTAGCTAGGTCACGCTCAGTTGAGGCCATGTAGAGCTTGAGGTCATGTCCGGTTGAGGTCACGCGCAATTGAGGTCATGCTCAGTTAGGCTCACACTTAGTTTTGGTTACGCTCAGTTAGGCTCACGATCAGTTTAGGCCCGCGCTCAGTTAAGGCCATGCAGAGTTTGAGGTCACACCCGGTTGGGGTCATGCCGTGTTGAGGTCACACTTAGTTAGGTTCACACTCAGTTTGAGTTGATTTCAGCTATTTGACTTAGGATTATGGGATTGTGTTACCTTAAGCCAATTTTTGTGAACACCTTTGACTTTGTCGAGTCTCCTTGATAATGTCAAATGACCAAAATGCTCTTGGTAGGGCCCAACTCATGTTTAACTAATCTTATTGAATGATTTTCACTTTTTGATGACTCCCGTCTAAGTAAGCACTGATGCTCAGAGGAAAACATTTTCTATTTTTTAGTTATAGTGATCTAGTGCCAGCGCTCAGATGCTACCAGTGTTGGTGCTCGATCGAGCTTTTTTTATTGTCCAACTTTGATCAGGATCCCACTTAAGTGGAGGAGTCTAACGTGACATGGGTGAGCATCGACTTTGGCCTACCCATGCGTCAACACTCAGTTTAATAAAAATAGATTTCTTCTTACTTTATATTTAGATTCGTTAGAGATGATTTATGAGTTCCTATGTCTTTGTAGCTGTATATTATGATATCTGAGACATGCTTATGATTGTTCTTGCCATCTTCAAGTAGAATCATGGATAGTATGTTGATTATTATGCTTTTCTGATATTATGGAATGTATTAATCTTATTTATATTATGTTGCTTGGAGCTTATGCCATGTTGATGACCTAAAATTCCACAGACTTTATGCATTTGATGCTAGGAAACTACCGTGGACTTTTGATGTGTTGGTGCACTTATAATGAGGCTTGACAATAGAGGATATGCATGATTAGACACTATGATGTGGAATTATATATGATGATGATGATTGATATGTGTTTGAATATTCGGTGTGTCCCTCATGACAACAAACCAAGAACAAGTATGATAAAGTAAGAATGACTTCTCAATTTGGGATACATTGCATCCAGTAAGTGTGGGCTTGTGATCCTCCACCACTCAAAACTTGATCAAGTATAAAAGCTGCTGGAGATACCTGTTGTGAGACACTACCCAGATATTTTTTCAGAAGACTTGCCAGGATTGCCACCATACCGAGAAATAGAATTTGCCATGGACTTATCCCAGGGACCACTCCTATAACTAAGGCCCAGATGAAGGAACAAAAGGAGTAGCTTCAGGGATTGTTGGATAAAGGATTTATCAGACCCAACGTGTCTCCATGCGGAGCACCGATCTTGTTTGTTAAGAAGAAAGATGGAAGTATGAGATTTTGTTACACAGTTGAATAAGATGACAGTTAAAAATAAGTACCCACTTCTAAGGATAGATAATCCATTCGATCAGCTCCAAGAAGCTCAATATTTTTCTAAGATTGATTTGAGGTTAGGGTACCATCAATCAAAGATTAAACCTGAGGACATACCGAAGACTGCATTTAGGACTTGGTATGGTCACTATGAATTTCTAGTGATGCCATTTGGACTGACTAATGCATCGGCTGTATTTATGAATTTGATGAATCAGATATTTTAGCCATATTTGGATCAATTTATTATGGTTCTCACTGATGACATCTTGATTTATTCAAAAAGTTTCAAGCACCATGAAGAACATCTGAGACTTATATTGCAGACTTTGATAGAGAAGCAGTTGTATGCAAAGTTTAAGAAGTGAGAATTTTAGTTGGAGAAAGTGATATTCTTGGGGCATGTGATCACTAGAGATGGGATATCTGTGGACCCAGTGAAGGTTGAAGCTATTATGAACTGGCCACGTCCTACCTCAGTGACAGAGATTCAGAGCTTCTGGGGATTAGATGGGAATTACGGGAGGTTTGTTGAAGGCTTTTCTCAGTTAACTGCCCCTTTGACTTATTTGAGTCGTAAGAATGCAAAGTTTGTGTGGAGTGAGAAATGCGACGAGCATTTTTAGGAGTTGAAGAAACTATTGGTAACCGCTCCCAACTATCCCTACGAATTCAAATAAGTTTGTGATACATAGTGATGCATCTTCCCGAGGTCTGGTTGTATTTTAATGTAGAATGAGAAGGTGGTAGCATATGCCTCTCGACAATTAAGACCATGAGAAGAACTACCCAACTCATGATCTGGAACTTGTTATTGTGATCTTTACCTGAAGATTTGGAGACACTATTTATATAGAGTGACATGTGACATCTACACCGATCATAAGAGCTTGAAATACATATTTACTCAGAAGAAAATTAAACGAGACAAAGGACATGGTTGGAGTTGCTAAAAGACTATAACGTGAACATCCTTTAACATCTAGGTAAAGCTAATAGAGTGGAAAATACACTCAATCGGAAGAATCAAGTTGCATCAGCTTATTTATTGTCTAAACAAGCCGAATTGCATAGAGAGCTGGAAAGAATGGAGATTAAAGTTAGAAAGTATTCTTCTCAAATAAGGATTTGTTAGACAAGCCAACAACTAACTTTTTAGAACAAATCAAGGAGCGACAGAAGGAAGATAAAGAACTAAGTGTGATAAAGAAGAAGGGGAGTAAGGAAAATATTCAGACTTTCAGATTCATGATGGTGTTCTGATGACAGATAATCACCTTTTCGTACTCAACAATGAGGAGCTCAAGGAGCAGATATTGAGAGAAGCTGACCAAACGCCTTATACTCTTCATCCGGGAAGCATCAAGATGTATCAGAATCTTCGCCAGAATTTCTAGTGGAATCTCATGAAGGAGGAAATAGCTGAATATGTATCAAAGTGCCTAACATGTCAATAGGTTAAGATTGAATATCAGAAACCGTCACGACTGTTGTAATTTTTGCCCATCCCAGAATGGAATGGGACCACATCACTATGGACTTCATCACCGGACTACCCAACTTAGCAAAAGGAGAAGATGCCAGGTAAGTAGTAAATGATCGCTTGACCAAGTCAGCACACTTCATAGCCTACAAAATATTGTATACCATAGAAAAATTAACCAGCCTTTGCATCAAAGAGATCATGAAGCTCTACAGAGTTCATGTATCTTTTATATCGGATCGAGACCCCCATTTTACCTTAAGATTCTAGAAGAGCCTACATAGAGCTTTGGGGACTGTATTGAAGTTCAGCACTTCAGCACATCCTAAGACTGATGGACAATCTGAGAGAATGATATAGACCCTGGAGGACATGCTCAGAGCTTGCACATTCGATTTTTGAGGTAATTGGGCTACACACTTGCCGCTGGTAGAGTTTGCCTATAATAACAGTTTCCATTCTAGCATCGGCATGGTGCCGTATGAAGCCCTATATGGGAGGCGATGCAGATCCCCTATCTGTTGTGAAGAAACTGGTGACCATCAACTACTTGGACCTGACTGGATCCAAGTGATGATAGAGAAGATCCAAATTATTCAACAACATATGAGGGTGGTACAGAGTAGACAGAAGAGCTATACCGATCATCAATGCAAGGACCTAGAGTTCCAAGTCGTTGACCATGTGTTTTTGAAGGGTACACCGACCAAAGGCATATCAAGAGGTGGGAAGAAAGCAAACTCTATCTGAGATACATTGGACCGTTTGATATATTAGATAGGATCGGACCTATTGCTTATCGTCTAGCCTTGCCGTCGGATTTAGAGAAGATTCATGATGTGTTCCATGTCCCCAATTAGAAGAAATATATGTCAAACCCAAGGCACATCATTTCATACCCATGTGTTTAATAATACACTTCTCCTGAAGTGATTCGTTGCTAAGTTTAACATTACACTTCAAGCGACAAATTCATCTACCACTAGTGTATTCCAAACTCTTTGCCAATGTCGTCAAAATGATATTTCCCTTGAACAACACGTAGATACAAGTAACTTTTGTTTTGAGGACGTTCCCCAGCAGAACACCTCTCACTCTATACATGCAAAAAGAGTCTCTCATTCATAATCATCATTGCCCCTGACAATACCGGAACCCCGTCAGCTTACTGCTAAGTCTACAAACTGACATCTCAACCAACCAGATACAAACAGTAGGCACCTATTCGAATCAATCGTGAATGCAATATTGATCAAATTTCCAAAAGATCTCTCTACCTCTAAAGCAATCCTTCACTGAGTTTAATAGTACACCCCAGGCGATAATCCCTACTACTTATTGGCACGTTCCTACACTCTGTCAACATCTTCAAATGACTTGATCAGCGGGTAAATCCTGCTGATCTCAACATTATGGTGGATTAACATCACACCTCTGCCATCAACAATCTTCTGCTACATTTAATATTATACCTAGGCTAGCAACGTCTCAACTCTGGTCATGTGGGCCAAACTCGCTAACCCATCATTCCGGTAGATTCAATAGTACACTTTCGCCGAACTACACTTCAACATGTTAAGATCAAACCTCTGCTGAAGCAACTGCTACGTTCAACATTAAACCTATGGCATGATCCTATCGTCCCGCTATTAAATGCCAGGGAGACTCACCAGTGAAGTTCAATAGTAAACCTCTCCTAGATAGGCCTTAGCAGGTTCAACACCACACCTCCGCTAAGATGGCTACTTGTTATGTTCAACAATACACCTATGGTCGCAACCTTCTCGTCTGATCAGATAGCACACCATGATTAATCCTTGGACAATTTACTGGTTAGTTCAATAATACACCTCTGTCGGTATCTACAGATCCCAATGGGTTCAACAATACACCCCAATTTAATATTACACCTCTACTAAGATAACCATCTATTAAGTTCAACACTACACCTATAACAGCGATCCCTCCAAAAGGTTCAATAGTAAACCTTCCCCGAAATGCCACGGTGGGTTCAACCCCAATTCACCAGTACACCTCTGTTGGGATGGATCCTAGCAGTTTTAACAGTACACCTCTGCTGATATAGCCACCTGTTATGTTAACACTACACCTAGGACAGCGGCATCACCAGAAAATTCAACATTACACCTCTTTCGGAATTGTCTCCAGTATATTCAGTAGTACACCTCTGCCAAGACAAATCAGCTGTCATGTTCAACATCACACCTCTTAAAGGCACTCACACAATTGGCGTGTTCTGACATGCTCGCTAATCGGGTTCACCCACCAGGTTCTAGAAGGCATCTCCGAACGGTTTGACATTACACCAAGGATTCCCCAAAGTATTCTAAAACCTAATTTGTGAATGAATCTAGATTTTGAAAATATTTAAGGGGCCTCGTAGACTGTTAAAAATGTCAAAAAGTTAACCAAGCACCCTATGACACTACGAGGAGACTCGTGGGGGGTTTAACGGTCATTCTAAAGTGACCAAAAAGGTTCAATATGAAAAAATGGGCCCAAAAAGAAGCCAAGGGCACAAAGTCAAGAGGCCCCTGATGTAAATGGAGTGAGGATCAGATCAAAACTCACCCAAAAATAGAGTAAGGCATGTTTATGCATGGCTAAAGATCATGCGGTGCTAAGGTCACGTGGAACTAGGACTTACACAATACTAAGATGGTGTAAGGTTAATGGCACATAAACTTTCTGCCAAACTAATAGTTGAACTGGTAGACAAAACTATGGCAAAACAGAAGTGTCAGAGCACCACAAGATAAAATCCTTGTATATACGCGAGGCTACAAAAGCGACCAATGAAAGCATTTATGTGGCACTAATAACCCCATGTTAATGACAAAATCCGTAAGGGTTGTTGAGAAAGGATAATGCGTCGCTATCCATTTGGTGCTCATACACTAAAAAGCTGCTAAAGTAGCTTGCATAATCCTAGCAGTGCATAAACCCACTAACACCATGTAAAGAATGACTTCTCAATAAATAGAGGCCTTTAGCCTACATCCAAAGGGCTCTAAGTTGGTTCCAAGGCTCCAAACTTCTACTGAAGTTTCCTATCTCTTTTTACCTGAGGTTCGAGCGCTCCTTCACTCCAGCAGGGTTGCTCCTCCTCTTGAGAGCTCCTTGGGTTCTCTTTTGTCCCTTGAGCGGCATACTCCCTATTCATTGGAGTTCTCTCATTGGCCTACTACCTCTCTGTCGAGGTTTGCTCATTAGGGTTCTTATTACTCGAGAGCTACTACCACTCATAGGTTTCTACAGCACACTCGAGAGAGATTACTCTCTTAGCTGGAGTTATCTTCTTCCTACAAGAGGGTTTGTAAAGAAACCTTAGTGGGAAAAAGAATAACTTTTGGTCTTTTTCACTTGAGATCGAGCTACTCTTCCTCCAAGGCACGAGCTTCACCAAGGGGCAACGTCAACACCTTCCACCTTGTCATATAGTCGACAAAGGTTTTTCGATCTATCTTTATTGACAAACGGTAAAAAAAACCACCTAAACAAAAATAAGAAGTAAGTGGACCAGATCCCTTCTCTACTCATTAGAAGTTTAAGTCATGAGGATGTCTACATCGCCCGATTTGCGAGGAAAATAAGGGAGCAGGAGAACATCCTTACCATGACAATATCATTTGGCAACCAGAGCCCGTCTTGGTCTTCAAAGTGGCAAAGGTGTTATCGAGATGAATTATTTCCATTGAAGCTCTACACTATGATAGGCTTATACTTCTTGAGATATGGCATGTCATCCCAAAAAGCTAGATAGGGCCTAGAAGTCCTATCGCTCTACTCTGCTTGGTTCTTGGCAACTGCCTTTACTTTAGCTATTAAATAAGCTATGAGAGTGGCAATAGCAGGGTCTACTATGGTCGTTTGTCATGATGACTTGCGATAGCAGACTGGTTCAAGTGCTCCTCTTAATGACTGAGCTATTCAATTTGAGGTGGAGGCACTGCTTGAGTAAATATAGTGCTTGCTGTCTCGGTGGGAGACAGGTTGGGTATCCTGGCTTACTATAGGTTTGAGGGTGGCACTCCTAGTGCGGCACTAGGGTTGCCCTTCGATAGGTCAGCCATCTCCTTAAGGTAAATAATCTCTCGCGCAGGTTGTGAATCTTGATGGAAATTGGCGAGATCTTCCCTAATATTGGTGTTATGATTTATTAAGAAATGATCTATCTGCCTTTGAGAATCTGCCCATGTTTGCATCTATTCTTGCATATGTTCTGTTGCATGCCCTTGGCTCACAATAGTCTGCATCAATACTCGAAGGTCAACTTTCTTCGGAGTTTGCTCGGAGGTTTTGCTTGAGTCTTGATGTTCGCGGTGAAAGTCGGGATGATTGTCATTGCTTGAATTTGTTAAACCTTTATGGAATTATAAACGAATTCAAGAAAATAAAACTAAGTCTTTTTATAAGACCCGATTACAATGAAAATTAAATAAAAATTACAACTTTCTTTCACCAAAATAAACGCGGGATCCATTTATCGGGTCCTCGCTTGCGTGGGTGTCTTTGCCTGTGCCGGGGACTCTATTCCATCCGTGAACCGCCGCGTGATCATGATCCGAAGAAAGATCTACACGTTAGAAAGGGGTTATTTCACGAAGGAAATAATAGCCCAAAGCGAATGAAATCGACCAAGCGAAATCAAAGCTCTTCTCGGGATCAAAAATAAAGTTTTGATCCGGAGAAAACGCGTGTAGATCTGAGATCCGATCTCTCGAATCTTTTTGAGGGGATTATCTCACGAAGGAGGATAATAGCCCTGTAGAGTTCGCCGAGATCTGGATCTGGTATTGAAGAAGATTGGTCGTCGCTCCCAAGTTTAGATCTGAGGTGAGAAGGCAATTTGGCAGAGCTTCGGCTTCTCAAAAATTTTTTAGATCCGTTCAAATGAGACCCTCACCTTGTATTTCTAGGATTTTAAAGCGGATACGGGTCGAACCTGAGCCCAAAAGCCCACCAAGACACCTTGAGGTGTCTCGACCGGTCGAGACACCCTTTGGTGTCTCGGGGTGTCTCGGCCTTGGTCGAGACACCATAGAGTGTCTCGGCCTTGGCCGAGATGCCTTATGGATTTTTTCACTCTCTTTTGGGTCCGGGAGTTGATTCGCTTAATTATGACCCGGTTTTGTGAGTTCGGTCTGATTCGGAGCTTCACCGTTGGATTTATTCCATCACTCGCACGCGATTCGCCGCTTCTTTGACTTGCGCGCTTAGACGACTTGCTTCATGCGTTCAGTCGACTCGCTTCGCTGACTTGGACGTCTCGTCGACTCACTTCGTTGACTTGGACGTTTCATCGACTCACTTTATGTGTTTCGTCGACTCGCTTTATGCGCTTGCGTCGCGGTCGCTCGTCGTCACGTCGCTAACGGTTCGTTGCTACGTCGTCAGATGGCTCGTTAATCGCCAACTTATCGTCGCAAGCTATGTTCGGGGACGTATAGGTAATTTTTGAAGCCTACAGATACCCCCTCCAAAGTGTTTCGATCTCGCTCTTTTATAGAAGAAGCCGAAATACTTTGGATATGATAGGCCCCAACCTTCAGTCGGTATAACGGGACCTGAAAATGGCTTCGAATCTTGACTTCTCCAATTCTTTCGAACTATCCATTGTTTGTAGGATAACTGAAAGTATCACGGTGCTGCATTTATTGTCTGACCGCTGTTTGAAGTCTTGAATCGAAAACCGATGAACGAAATTTCTTATTTTAGCTTGCGTTGGTGAGTTGTCGTCGAACTGACTATCCAATTTCGTGAGGCTTAACCTTGAATTGGTGAATTTTCCGTTGCGTCGCTCGTCGTAGAACTGACCACAGCGGGAGGAATTTTCTTGAGATTTATCCTTGGTGAATTTTCCATTCTGACGCGTTGACCGGCGTCGGAATTTTTTTCTTGAAATCTAACCTTCAATCGGCAATTTTCCCTTTGCGGCGTTGTCCGTCGAATTTTGAACACGATGGGTGTAAATTGAAATTGTCGAGTTATCCTTAAGAATATAAAATATTCTCCAGGAACTTCTCGACAAAATAGGAAATAGTTTATACTCATATACTTTTTGGAGTTGTGGAGTTATCCTTAAAAAATATAAAATATTTTCTAGGAACTTCTCAACAAAATAGGAAATAGTTTATACTCATATATCTTTTTTGGAGTAAATAGCCACTGTGGGAGGAGATCGAGGGTTGTCGAGTTATCCTTTAGAATATTTTATAAAAATATTCTCTAGAAACTTCCCGACAAAAAATAGGAAATAGTTTATACTCATATTCCTTTTTGGAGTTATTGTGAGGCTCGCATAATTCGAACCGGATGAGAATTAACCCTTAATGGATGATGATCCCATTGAATAATTATTTGGGGCCTTTCCAAATATGTGAGAGGGAAAAAGAAAGAAGGGAGTTCATTTTAGGAAACCCTCTCCTCCTCCTCTTAGGATTGGGTTGAATCCTCTTTCGATTGGGATTTCTTCTTTTCCTTTTTTTTCCTTTTCTTTTCCTCCTATTTGGACTTGGGCAAACCAAATCCTCTCCTCTTATAAATAGGACCGCCCCCCCCTCTTTTTTTTATTCTTCACCCTTTTTTTTATTTCAGCCGACCTCCCCCCCTTTTCTAGGGTTTCGGCCGGCCGAACCCTCCCTCCCTCTCTCTCTCTCTCTCTCTCTCTCTCTCTCTCTCTCTCTCTCTTGTTTTCTTCTTTCTCTCCCTTAAACTTCAGCGAGTATCCAAGGTTCAGGTCTCCTTTTTATTTTGGATTCAAGAACTCGCTCAAATCCTCGTGCTATTTGGATTTCTGAGGCCCCTCAATCTTTCTTTCAGATTTCGGTTTATCGGGTCCTCGAGTTTTCTTCCAGGTAAATCCTCCACAACTCTTACATATTTAGCTTTTTATTTTAGCACATAAACCTATGGGTATGCATGCAAGGGTTTAGGGGTTTGACTTCATGCCTTAAATTAGGATTTTCGAGGGAAATTACATGAAATTTGAAGGATTTCGGGTCATGAAAAAGAGGGCTGAAATTTGAGGGGCTTTTATATAAAAATTGGACTATAATTTGAAGGGTTGGTATGCCAATGATTGCTAGAAATTCCTAAATTTTTGTTTTGGCCAAAATTTGGGGGGGGGGTTATATGCAAAAAGGCTGAAATTCAAGGGGTTTTGTGCAAAAGGCTGAAATTCAGGGGGTTTTGTGCAAAAACCAGCCTAAAACTTTGGATTTGAGGCTGATTTAGATGGCTGGAAATTTTGGGCTTTAAAGATGACTGTGATGGCCAAAATTTCGATTTGGTCCCAGGGGTATTTGGGTCATTTTACGGCCAATTTTGGTTAAGAGGGGTTTCCGGGCAAAATTTGAATCTGATGTTGGCGCGTATGCCCCTTGTAGGTTTAATTAGAATTTGACCAAGAAATCCCATGTATTTTCCTAGGATTTTTGGTTCAAAACTCATAATTTCCCTTTATGTTTCGGATTTGATCCGTCTGGTTCCTTTTTGCAGGTCGAGATGTCATTGGGAGGTCCGCGCTCAGGAGCGGCCGACCACCCGCCACGAGTGTGCCTTCATCACTTTCTGGTGAGCTTTTTCCAGTTCTTAGCGCATTCAAAATTCACATGTAGCATATTGCATCCCCGCTTTGTCCTCCTTCGTGAGGCAATTGGGAAGAGCCGCGATTCTCCTTCGTGAGGGTCGCCGCTTAAAAGATGGGTTTTACTTGGTCAACACCTATCTTGAGGGGGCGGTTCCATACCGTATTGTGCTTCGTAGGGCGGGGTATATTGTCGCTTTCTCTGTGCGATGATATACATTGCCTTATAGGTGCATAATGCAGCTGGAATCGTCTCACCCGTTATAAGGCATAGTGACTCTATCTCGTAGATTTGCGAGATGAGTTCAACACCTTACATGACTGAATCTAACGAATATTTATTACTCATTTTTAGTTGAATACCCCTCTGGAGCGTTTCCTTCTCATGCGGTTGACTGACGACGCGGCGAGCACTATGCTACATCCGATGATTCGTCGCCTATTTCCCTTACTCCTCAGTTCACTCCGGGTACATCGGTGGAGACTATCCAGGTGGTACGTAAGGGGAGCCCTCACATCCTTCAGCTGTTGATTACAGATGCGCCACTTGTGAGAGACACCAGTTCTACTCAATCTTTGAGGAAAATAGATTACTTGTTCGGCGATTCTGTGAAAGACCCGGATGCAGCTTTCATCGTCAGTGAGCGATGGTTGCATAAGGATGATGGAGGGCATCTGTATCTACCCCGGATACCTCACCATCGTTCTCTGATTGAATTGAGGCGCCAGGCCGTGACTCGGGAGATGTCGTGGCACTTGACGGATGAGCATGACCATGTTCATTGCGGGTATATTACCCACCAGGTGATCCCGGGTTTGTCGAGTAGGAACCGCGTTATCAGATTGCGTCTTGGTGTGTTGGGATTAGACACACCTCCCCGCGATGAGCTATTCAGCATGCGCTCATACTGCGAGAACGTCTGGCTGAAAATACTGCGATCGGTCCGCGAACTTTTGGTTAGCTTCACTCTTCAGATAGGCACTAGTGGGCTCGTATGACTACTTACGTTCTCAGCTAATGGGGTGAGGAGTTGCAGACCTGCGGGCTTTACACCGCGATTCGTGCCACCACGTATGGGCTGCCGGTCAGTACCAATCACTTCCTCGCGTTGTCGGAGCTCTATGACCTGGATTCGAATACTTTTCTGACCAAAGACGGGGAATTGGGGTTATCTCTTCATGAGATGCACCGAGTTTCCGATCTACCCATGGGGAAAATGCTATACCAGGAGTATTTTCCCTCAAACCATGAGCTGAGTTCGTTGATAGATCGCATGCCTGGTCGCTACGACACTCTATGGGATCTTACTTGCCACTATCATATTGCTTTATCGATGACTGAGCTACTAGCCAAGAAGACCAAGCCACAATTGAGCCTGAAGCAGTTCGCAACTTACTTGTTCAGGCATTTAGAAAGCGATTCTGGCGAGGTGATTTGCGAATTGCCACCGTTCACTCCTTCAGAGGTTAACGAGCTAATCGAGAAATCCAACGCTCACTCTTATACCATCAGTAGCACCGAGGGTGGTTTTCTTGCGGGGACCAAATTCAAGACATTCCTGTGGCATGCAATTAAGCCGATTGAGCCGATGACTCTCTTAGCCGGCTACCTCGCAATCTGGTTGAAGAAATGCGTGGTACCGTATCAATCTAGTGAGGCATTACCATTAGAAGTGCTCTATCCTGCGGTTCAGCTTGCTCACAAGAAAGAACTTTTCCTTCTTCCGGTAATGGTAGCTAATATTCACCGTGGGCTTTGTCAAATAGTCAGTGCCTTCACCCAGGGGGAGGGTAAACCTTCGACGCAAATTCCTCTTGCCAAGGTGGAGCTTCCATATACTTACTTGATGGCGTGGTTCGTCCTTCACCGCTCAGATATAATGTCGACGCCGAGCACCGCTGACCAATCCATCCCCTTGCTACAATCATTAGAAAATTGTAAGTTGAAGGGGCGAGGATTCCTGGAGATAAGAAAGCAATTGTAGATTCACAAAGGTTGGGTTTTCTTCAGATGCTTCTCGTGGTTCTCAGTCGATGCAGTGAGTCTTTGCTTTCGATGAGGAGAGGCGAACGGACTTCTCTTGATGTCGGTACTTCAATTGGTGATGAACATCGGTCGAGTTACGACATTAGGGTGAGGATGAGTGCTTCATCGAGCCATACCTACCCTGTCGATTCGCTCGCCAGTTTGGTTATGACCAACTTTATGTTGGTAATCCAAATCAACGGCTTGGACTTCGGCGGTGGTGGGCGGCGTCCGGGCATAGCTATGGGCGTGGCGGGGTGTCTTGGCGGTTCAGCCAGAGTTCGAGCATTGGCTTGGTGACATTTTGTCTTTGCGTGGTTGTTAGCAGCTAATGAACCCGTTCAGGTGAGGCCCATTGCAGAGTTAGTGGCTAAAGAGGCTGCCCAGGCTGATACCCAGAAGGTTCAGAAGGCCGTTCGGTCATGGATGAAGCGACGCAAGACTCGTCAAACTGACGAGGAAGAGGAAAAGACCTTTAATTCTGCCGACGAGGAGTCAGGAGGAGATCGTGATGACGGTCATGAGGAGAATTTTGGGACAGGTTTGCCAACACTCCCTCTCTCGTTTTCTCTTTCCTCTTTTGGATTTATTGGTCCTAACACCAATTTGAAACTTCAGGCATGTCAGCTGAGGAAGAGGAGGAACTTCGCACCTCTCGAGCGGGTACTCAAGCCGTTAAGCGGAAGAAGTTAGCCCACAAGGCATACGTAGATCCGCGAGCTTTTGTGATGGACTTAATCGGTGATGACTTTGTTGGCGAGGAAGGTAATGCTTAAGCACTCCATAGTTCTCTCGAGTTTAGGACTCATATCCCTCCATTTTTTGTGTAGGGGGATACGAGACCGGCTTTGACCTTCCTCATCACGATTTCGCCTCTCCCGCAGGACCCAGTTTCACTCAACAGATGTACGAGTCTATGGCAGAAGAGCCTGTGGTACCTGCTAAGATTAGTGAGACCACCAATGTAGGACCTGATCCGACAAATCTAGGTACATCTATCATTGGCAATACTCCATTTAGATGGCGGGAGTTGAACAACTCAGAATCTGTGCCTCCCCTAATCGCCTCTACGCTTCTTGCTCTTTTAGAGAAATTGCAGGAAGCGAACGTGGACAATGGGATTAGAGGTATCGATTCTCCTGTAGGAGGTAAGCCATTTTTACCGGTTGCAGTCTTTCTGATTCCGCTTTCTTTACTTATGCTCTCTTGCGTCAGATTTTTCGCTAGCGGACTTTGATGAAGACGGTCTATCTGTGGACACCCTCATAGTCGACTTGATATCGACTCTCCGGCATGATCATCTCCTCGGCGATATATCGCTGGTGGAGATCCACGAGAATCTTGAGGTTCATTCTCCTAAAGGTATGGTCTTCTTCCTCCATTAATTGTAGGACTAGCTATTTTCTGACTAATACGACTACAATTTGCTAAACTTGAGGAATTCATTTTGGTTCTTTGGCGAAACTCCTCTTGAGGTTCGATCTCCAATCTCTCATCCGGTGCTCCTTGAGTGGGTACTATAGCGATGGTACGCCGGCGAACATGCCGTGAGACCGGTATAGCGGTTGGTGCATCAATAGCCATGCCGACAGAGCCAGGTATGGGTTTACCCGACATAGGATGTCTACGTCAGCTTTGGACTTCAGGTTTCGAAGTATTCATTCTTTCGTCTTGCTTGTAGGGTCTACATCTCGCCTCCACGATCTGGCGAGGATACTGATGTCAGGCGAAGACCCAGATCGGATCATCATCTACCTGGAGGTCCAGTCATTCTTTTCTCTTATGAACCTGATGATCGACAAACTTCTCCAAAATGGGTTTCCTCTCCATCGGTTCAGGCCGGCCCTCGACTCTAAAATAGCTTTCATAACGGATGCTGGTTATTCCGAGCTATCCAATGCTATTACTGATGATCTTGATCGCTTGGGACTCGATCTCCAGAAGTTACAGGAGTTTCGGGCAGTCGGTGTAGCTGACCAGGTGGAGGCTCGTTTAGAAGCATGGCGCGGCGCTCGAGCTCTCACTGAACTTGAGGTTCAGATGCAATGGGGCCGGGTAGATCAGGTTAAGACCGCCCTTTCCGAGAAATCAACATCCCTGAGCAACATTAATTCTCTTATCGGCAGTGAGGCGAGATAAGCGCAACAAGCGGGAACTCAAGCAAAGGAAGAGAACTTAGGCATTTTGGGTGGCGAGTCGTGAAGAAAAGCTCGAACTGTCCTATCCAAGAAACTTAAGCTTTCTGAGCAAAAACTGACTGAAATCGAGGAAGGAGCTGCGAAGACGCTGAATATGAATGAGGAGTCTTTCAAGGCTGAATTATAGGAAGAGCTCCATCGAGCTTACAACGATGAGTTGTCCCAGCTAGAACAACAAATTTTGTGTCATAAACTTAATATTTGAGTAGCTGTAATTTGAAAGACTCGACTCTTTAATAAATTTCCGTTTTATTTTTTCTTTATTGCTTATTATGATTTCTCATTTCGTCTGAAATAATCAATCATAATATTCATAGGATTTTTGGCAAACCCTCAGCCATCAACGGATTTGATGAGCCTTTACCGATTACCATTTGAATCGGGCTAGCATGCGAATTAACTTCGTTCTGCATGTGACGTTATGCTAAAAGAATGAAACTCTTTTAGGCTTAATGCTACAATGTTGAATGCGTAGACTTTGTCATCTTTTACGGGTAAGAGACTAACCGGCAACGCGTGTTAGGCGTTGACTCTATCCCTTCTTAGGCTTCGGGATAAAATACTCCAGACTTGGATTCTAGTGTCTTCTTCACTCGGTAAAAGACTAAACAGGCGACACATGTCAGGCGTTGACTCTGGGATTTTTAGCTAACCCCCAGCCATTAACGGACTTGATGAGCCTTTACCGACTACCGTTTGAATCGGGCTAGCATGCAGATTAAGCCCGTTCTGCATGTGACGTTGTGCTAAAAGAATGAAACTCTTTTAGGCTTGGTGCTATGATGTTGAATACATAGGCTTCGTCTTTTTTACGGAAATAGACTAACCGGCAATGCGTGTTACGATGCGGATTACGCGTAGACTTATCCCTTCTTAGGCTTCGGGATAAAATACCCCAGAATCAAACTCTGGTGTCTTCTTCAATCGGAAAAAAGACTAAACCGTGCAACGCGGGTGACGCGTAGACTTATCCTTTCTTAGGCTTCAGGATAAAATACCCCAGAATCGAGCTCTGGTGTCTTCTTTAATCGGAAAAAGACTAAACCGTTACGAATTAGCGTAGATTTATCCTTCTTAGGCTTCGGATAAAATACCCCAGTCGAACTCGGTGTCTTCTTCAATAGGAAAAAGACTAAACCGTTACAGCGGGTGGCGTAGACTTATCCCTTCTTAGGCTTCGGGATAAAATACCCCAGAATCGAACTCTGGTGTCTTCTTCATTCGGGAAAAAGACTAAATCGTGCAACGCGGGTGACGCGTAGACTTATCCCTTCTTAGGCTTTGGGATAAAATACCCCAGAATCGAACTCTGGTGTCTTCTTCAATCGGAAAAAAGACTAAACCGTGCAACGCGGGTGACGCGTAGACTTATCCTTTCTTAGGCTTCGGGATAAAATACCCCAAAATCAAACTCCGGTGTCTTCTTCAATCGAAAAAAAAGACTAAACCGTGTAAAAGGTGAAAATTGACGTGGGAAAGGAAGAATTTTATGTTCTGTTTCCCGATGCTGGAGAGGAAGAATTTTATATTCTATCTCCAAGTCTTCTTTTAGGGTAAAGATAAATCTAAAATAAGAGAGGAAGAATTTTATATCCTATTTCTTACTCCTGGAGAGGAAGAATTTTATATTCTATCTCCAAGTCTTCTTTTAGGGTAAAGACAAACACAAAACAAGAGAGGAAGAATTTTATATCCTATCTCTTGCTTCTGGAGAGGAAAAATTTTATATTCTATCTCCAAGTCTTCTTTTAGGGTAAAGACAAATCCAAAATAAGAGAGGAAGAATTTTATATCTTATCTCTTGCTCCTAGAGAGGAAGAATTTTATATTCTATCTCCAGAAAAAAAAGGACACTAAAAGTGGGATCTCCACTTCGAGAATCGCGGGAGGTGAAACTAAGAGTAGGATCTCCACTCCGAGAATCGAAAAGATTCAGGTAACTTTCACTTTTATAGGATTCGTTGCCTGATCTGAAAGTGAATTTCTCATTTATCGAGATGAAATTCTAACTTCAGCCCTAACCGTGGGAAGGCATGACCAAAGTGGAGCAAGTAGGACCCTCTTGTTTATCAAAAGGGGATCCCAACTTTGAAAGTGGACCTCTTGTTCATGGAAGGAATCAAGAGGGGATTTTGCTGGTGGATTGGACCGGAAAGATTTTTTTTGGACTCACCGTCAATGAGTTTGATCAGTGAATGATTTTGTGGTGGAGGATAAATTTTAGGGTTATCCTCGAGGACAATGGGTGGATTATTTCCTGAGGAACTTCCCTTCAAGATGGGTTATCCCGAATGTACTAAGGGTAGTACTTTTTCAGGAACTTCCCATTTATCGGCATTAATTGCCTGTCGCCATTTTGATAGATTAGGCGATATGCACCGTTTGAATAGACTGTCTCTATCACAAACGGTCCTTCCTATTTGGGTTCAAACTTACCCTTCGTCTTGGAAGTGAGAATTATCGGTCGTCGAGCAGCGAGGACCAGGTCTCCTTCCTTGAAGTTTCTCTGTCGGACTCTTTTGTTAAAAGCCCTTGATATTCTGGCTTGGTAAAACTCGATGTGTTGTTGAGCTTCCAAGTGTTTCTTGTCCAACATCTCGAGCTCTTCAAGATGCCTCCGGTGTTGTTCCTCCGTCGTCATCTTGGTTGCGAAGCGTCTGGTGTGAGTTGGATCTCCAATGGGAGCACGGCTTCACATCCGTATACCAGAGAATACAGGGTGGCTCCGGTTGGCGTGCGTATTGTGGTGCGATATGCCCAGAGTGCTTCTCCAAGTTTATCGTCCCAATCACATTTATTGGTCTTCACGAGTTTCAACAAGATCTTAATGATTGTCTTGTTGAATGCCTCTGCTAATCCGTTTGCAGCGGGATTATAAGCCGTCGATGAGACGTCTTGGATTTTGAACTTCTCGCAAAACCTGACAGAGGCATTGCTGATGAATTGAGGACCGATGTCATGTATGATCCGTCTCGGCATGCCGTGTCGATAGATGATGTAATGCTTGATGATGTTATTTGTCTTTACTTCTTTAAGCGAAATTGCTTCAGCCCACTTAGAGAAGTAGTCGGTGATTGCGAGGATAAACCGATCACCTTTAACTGACGGGGGAAAAATAGGACCTACAATGTCTATACCCCATGTCTCGAATGGCCATGATGTAGCCAAAGGATGCAACTGCTCCGGGGGTTGATGCATATAATTCTCGTGTATTTGACACACGTAGCACTTTCGAGCGTACTCGATTGCATCATTAATCATCGTTGGCCCAGAAGTACCCCATTCTTCTGACACGATCATAAAGCTTGGGACCAGGTTGGTGTGCACCAGCCTCTCCTCCGTGCGCTTCCTCAAAGACCTCTTCTGCTTCTTTGTTCGAGAGGACGGCCGAGGCCGTCATCACGCTGCGATACAACGTCTGAGTCTCCGCATCATAAAAGAATCTCAGCGCTCTTCGTCGGATCGATTCTCTCTCTTTTATGTCCTCTGGCAGAATACCATGCAGAATGTAGTCAATTATGGGGAAACGCCAATCCCGGGGCTCTAGTTCAACTCGGGTCGAGTGTGACTCCTTGATGATCTCCCCTTTGTCGTACTCTTCTTCGATATATATTGGCACGAAGAGTTGGTGAGTTCTTCTGATGATTAGCTGTTCGGACTTCGAGAGGTTGCGTGATGGTATTGCTAATCTTTGCTAGTCGTCGGCGTCGCGTGGAAGGAATAAACTCGATGAAAAATCCTTCAAATGAGTTTGCCATCTCAACGGCCGCCTGATGATACGTCATTAAGTCTGGGTTTCCGACTTCATAGTCTCCGCGGATTTGTCTGACGATGAGTTGAGAATCCCCGAAAGCTTCGAGATATTCAACCCCCAGCTCTTTGGCGAAACTAAGTCCAATGATTAGTGCGTTGTATTCGACCACATTATTGGAACATGGCTCGGTTAGCGAGTAAGCCCGAGGCATCACATGCTTCCCCAGGGAAACTAAGACGACTCCAACTCCGGAAGAAATCTTAGAACATCCAGGGGTACTTGCCACGTTGGTTGCTTGAGAAGCTCCGTCAAAGTAGAGCTGCCATACTTGTTGGTGCGATGTAGTGTTGACTTCGTGAGTCTCATCTGGCAAGTCATCATACAACTCAGCTGTATCGGCTGTTGGGTTGGTTGCCAAGAGATCATAAATTGCCTGTCCTTTGACCGACTTCTGTTGCTTGAAGTGCATGTCATATTGAGACAAGAGCAAGGCCCATTTCGCCAAGCACCAATTCATGGAGGCTGGTTGCGTCATGAATATCCAGACTGGATTTACGCTGGAGATAACATAAATCGTCTGTCCAACTAAGTAGTGCCGCATTTTCTGAATCGCGAAGACCAATGCTAGGCACTCCTTCTCGATCATCGGATAGCGGGATTCAGCACCCACTAAAGTCCGGCTCAGGTAATACACTGCCTGTTCGTGACCGTGTCGTCGTCTTGCACGAGCAAAGCGCTTAACGAGTGGTTCATTGCCTTGATATAAATCAAGAATAGTTTACCTCACTTCGGTACAACGAGAACGAGAGGATTCGCTAGATATGCTTTGATATCCTCGAATGCCTTCTGACAGGCATTGTCCCAAACAAATGACACGCCCTTCTTATTTAGCTTAGAGAACGACTGGTATTTTCTGGAGAGATTCGATATAAATCGCCGGATATACGCTAGTCGCCCTTGTAAACCTCTGAGTTCTTTCAGGTTTCTCGGGGGTTGCAACTCATTTATCGCCTTCACTTTATCTGGGCCTATGTGGATACCCTTAGTGGTAACGACGAATCCAAGGAATTTATCGCTGGACATTCCGAGGAAGGATTTGGTAGGGTTCATCTTCAATTAATGACTCCGCATGAGATCAAACACCGTCCTCAGGTCTTTGATGTGATCATTTTTGTCGCGACTTTTCATGACTAAATCGTCAACGTAGCACTCGACCATTTTCCGGAGATGTTCCTGGAAAATCTTCGTCATTGCTCGTTGATACGTGGCACCTGCGTTCTTCAGCCCGAATGGCATAACCGTGTAGCAGAAAACGCCGAGAGGAGTTCTGAACGCCGTGTGTTTTGCATCATCCGGGTGCATCTTGATTTGATTATAACCCGAAATGCCATCCATGAAGGACATCCTCTCGAATCCACTCGTATTGTCTACGATCACATCCGTGATTGGGAGAGGGAAATCGTCCTTTGGGCATGCGAAATTCAGATCTCTGTAGTTGATGCAGATTCTGATTGTCCTATTCTTTTTTAGAACCGGGATAATATTCGCAAGCTAGTCGGGATGTTGTTCTTTCCTGATAAAACCCGACTCTATGAGCCTCTTCACTTCCGCCACAATTACTTCCATGATCTACGGACGAAACTGTCTTTGTTATTGTTTGACCGGTTTGGCATCCGGTTTAATATTGAGACGGTGGGTCGCCACATTTGGGTCGAGCCCTGGCATATCTTCATAATTCCAGGCGAAAACGTCGATATACTCCCGGATGAGAGTAATCAATTCCTCTTTCTCTTCTGGGGGAAGGCTGCCACTCATGAATATGGGGTTCGGATTAGCTTCATCACCCATATTGACTTGAATCACTATATCTTCGGTCGGAGGTTCTCTCTGTTCGAACCGGTCCCCATACTGCATGTTTAGGTGATGAACCCACGGGTCTTCCCATGTTGGAATCTGTTCATCGTCCTACATCATGGCGGGATCAGCCGTAGTCATATTTAACATCAAACCTCTGAACATCTCACCAATACTGATGTCAGAGTCCCAAGCAGAGGAATCAGATGAATATCCGTCTCCCGAATCGGATAATTGGTTATCGATCAACCAACAACATTTGTCTTCTAAAGAAGAGACGTATCCTAGTCCTCTCCTGAATCCATAGTAGTTATCGGGCTTTCCTTCGGGGACGTGTGCGGCTTTGGGTGGAATCTGAGGACCTCTATCGAAATAGAGACCCTGTCCCCGTGCAAGGTCGTACCCCCATTTCTTCATTAAACTCTGCACCTCTGGACTGTACCTAAACAAGTGAGCGCCAAGTTTGTCCTCGCCATCATCCCCCTTCGAGAAGTGATCTGGTAGCGGGAACGTCTCTCCTTTGCCATAGATCAAATCTTTCTCGCCTCTTATTTTGGCAGGAATGACCAGTGTTCTTCTGAAGGAATCCCGGAGACGCTTTTGTGTTATACACGATGATCGAATTGGCATGTGTAACTCGGGATCATCGTACAATCCCTTCTTTACATCAGTCAGAGATAACGAGTACTCTAAATCATCATTTATTTCTTTATCGGCAAGTTACCAATTACAACTGTCATCCAACGATTCTTCATCGTCAAGATTGACTACAAAGGGTACAATGTCATTTATGACAAAACCGCCATCATAATCAAGCGGCCGTTATCGGCTTCCTGCGCCCTTTGTTTAAGCCTTGGTAGATGGTTTAGTATCAGGCTTCGTTCAGTAAAGGAGGAATCGATGAAGTAATTCTCTAACCCTTTAAACAGTTGCTTATCCGCGACCACCGTCTTCACTTTATTATTAGTGTCGACATATTTCAGGCACTGATGAAGGGTCGAGGGGACTATAACATTATTATGAATTCATGGCCAACCCAATAATAAGTTATAGAAAGTCTCTGCATCGATCACATAGCAGGTGACTTTAGACTTTAAGTGTCCCATTTGGCACTTTATTCGGATCTTACCTAGTGGCCGAGACCCACTGGTATTGAATCCGTAAATCACCGTGCCTGTAGATGCCAATTTGCTGGCAGGAATCCCGAGGTTGTACATCAGGCGGAAGGGCATGATGCTCACAGCGAAACCCGGATCAACTTGGATCCGGTTGACTTCGCTGGAGCCAATGTACCCAGTGAAGTACAGCGGCCTGTCATGCTTCGAGTTCTTTGTCTGCATGTCTTCTTTAGTAAAGGTGATGCAAGGGAGATGCTTGGCTGCGAGGTTGCATTGTTGAGCTAATAACTCTGGTTCTTCAGGAGTTGGCTCGACTGAGTGGCTGCCGAGAATCGACCAAGGCTTCTTGTAGGGCCTCCCTGGTTTCCTTCGACAGCCGGAGTAACTCATAGAGTGTTATCCTCGCCGGTATATTGGCCAATTGCGCCATAATATCAAAGTGATGCTGGAAGTTTGAATTCTCTGGTTTGTCTCTTCCAACCGGTCGATTGAAATGAGACTGCCTCAGAATTTGCACCTCTTTGGGTTGCTTCTCTTTCAGCTTGGCCGTGTCCTCCTTGGTATTTTTCTGTTGCTGTAACTTTTCAGCACGTGTAGGAGGTTTCATCGCCACCCCTAGCTCTGTCAGCGTCTTAGCGTTCGGATTAGAAGCTTCGGGGTATTTGTATTTGTACTCGTGCCCGCTCCTAGTGGCGAAGACTTCATGTTCCTCCTCAGAGAGCTGGAACGCCATCATCTGTTCGTCATCCTTCTCTACGATCGCCGAGGTGACATGACACAGTTTGCCTTTGCCCTTCGATTTCTTCTTGGATGAAGAGGCCGTAGCGATCATCTTCCGACCGTCGGGGTGAACCCACGAGTTTCGCCGTTCGGGGTCGTATGTGGCACGAGCCCCTTCTCACGTTGCCCATAAGGATCCTCATTCACCGTCTTCATATCTATCTTCACGACGGGCTCTACCTGAAACCAAGACACCGGTACTGACCCGAAGCTGATTGACGTTGCATTCGTGCCCACCTTCTTTTCTGTGGACAACTTTGGAGTAATGACCCCTACGTCAATCAAGGCCTGGATCTTATCCTTAAGATGATAGCATGATTTTGTCGGGTGGTGAACCGCCCTGTGGTACGCACAGAACTTCGGGTCAGTAACCCTCTTTGCCTCCTCTTGATTTACAATCGGTGGCAGCTGGATTTTATTGTTCTCCAGGAGGTATTTAAAAATACCGGGAACCTCGTCATCCTTGAAAGAATAAGTCTTGGGGAATCTTGGTTCCGACGACTTACGATTCAAGTCGTTCTTTGCCATTGGGGCGCGGCTGCTATGGTGCTTCTTCTTTGCGGTTGTTCTTTGCGGTAGGCTGGAATGTTTGGTTTCGATCCCTTTGCTTTTGCCTGTGCCTTTCCTTTTCCTCGTGGGACAAAGTTTGACTTGTGAGCATTTGCCGCTGGCTGACCTCTTTCTGCCTTCTTCCTTTTGAGGAATCGCTCCGCTTGCTCCCCGCGCACCTTCAAGTCTTTCCACATCTTGGACGGTGCTGTTCCCATCGCTTCCAGTACGTCCAGCGAGAGATTGTTATGGCAGGTCTGGAGGATAAACTCCTCAGTTATTGGATCCCGGCAATTCATTATCTTGTTTCGGAACCGCTTGACGAAATTGTCCATCGTCTCCCCGTCCTTCTGTTTTTCATCCAACAGTGACCCGATAGATATCTCGGTGTCATCGTTGAAGAAATTGGCGAGGAACATGGCCTCCATATCATCCCAGCTGTTAACGTTCCTTGGCTTGAGATGGCGGTACCAATCGAAGGCAGCTCCTCGAAGGGTGCCAACGAATGATCGAACCATCAAGGGCTCGTTGCCGGAGATAACCCCCAGGTGAGTGATGGGGACTAAATGATATCCTATAGTTGTAAGTATACAACCTATCAAGTTATAGTATATAAGATTATCGATCCCACGAGGAACGGGAAGTAGGAAGAGTTTTGTTCAAGTTTTGGTTCTCAAATTATGCGCGACAATTAGGAGTTTATGTACATGGTGAAAGTGGTCATGGAAAGATTAGAGAGTGGATTGTGGATTATGTGCAAAATAAATGAAACGAGGAAGAAAATGTGTTGTGGAGAGATTGAGATTGTGAAGGTGAATAAGTGTAAATAAAAGAAAACAAGATAGAGAGAAAGAGATAAATGAAAGCGAAATCAAGAAATTAAAATTAAGAAGGCAAAGATGGAGGATTCAATTAGAGATATGAAGGAATCTAGAATTAAATCCACTAGCTAATCTCACTTATAAAATATGAACCATTCTCTTTTTATCACATTTCATTTTAGATTTATTAAGCATAGACTATCAAACCACTTAAGGAAAGCATAACCTATCAAATTATCACCTAAATGAAATCAATACTCATGAGGAGAATAACAACAAGATAGTAATCCTAGAATTCATAAGCATAACCTATCAAACCACTTAAGGAAAGCATAGACTATCAAATTCTTCTTCTACGATTAGTTCTCTAGTTAGTTATCCTAAACATGATCATTTTAAGCATTAGAGAGTGATTCACAAATATAAGAGAGAAATTAGACTAGTTTCATGCAAAACTAGATCCCCACAAGAGGTTTAGTTCCACATCTTAGAAAAATAAAAGAAATCAAGAGAGGGAGAAGGAAAAATAAACATAATTACAAGAATGAAAAAGAGTAAGAAATAAAGAAAAAGGAAAGAAAATTGCAATGAAAGTAAATCTAATCTATGAATTAAAGACAAGACATGAGAGTAAATTGCATGGAATTAAATTGCATGAAAGTAAATTGCAAGAAAGTAAATTACATGAAAGTAAATCTATTCTACAAATAAGAAAATAAAGAAGAGAAAAGAAATAAAAGAGAAACCCACAATTCCTAATTCATCTTCATCCTCCTTTTGGTCCTTGGACAAAGAGAAGAGAAAGGAAATTGAAGGGGTGAAAAATTTTATTTATTGTGTAATAAAAGTTATAATTTTTGGAAGGTCTTCTCAATTAAGAGTAACCCTCCTCTCCAAATAGAGTTTTTATAAAATATTTCACACTCAAACCTCTCCCCCTCAACCCCTATTTATAGCCTACAGCAATGCACATGAACCATTGGATGAAACTTGGGCTCCAAGGATCAAATCTTAGCCACAAATCGAGTTAGTTATGGACCAACCGATTGGCCAATCGGTTGGTAAACCGATTAGAATTTAAAAAAACTAAAAATACAGTTAGCTCCGTCTCGTCGAGATAGGCGATTTTTATATATTATATGTTAAATTCCGCCTTCCGGATTGAGAGATATCGCCATTTCTTTGTGGCTAACATCTTGAACATTATTTTTATTTGATTTCTTTTATATTTGATCCTTGCATCTTAACTACGTAGATTGCTCGGCTTGATCTCTGCTTGATAAAAGGTTAAAAATGAGGAAATTTGAGTTCTCTTTTTAGCCTTTATTCATTAATTCTTCATTAACACGCAAATTAAGAAAAAATAGTTATTAGTAGGATATTTATTTATATAAAATAGGTAATGAGGGTATAAATTTATAATTAAAATGTGATAATCAAATACCCCACACCTAAACTTTTGCTAGTCCTCTAGCAAAGAAAACCTAACTCACTTTCGCGGGAATCACGGTTGTATTTAGCACATACAACAAGCCTTTAAACCACAGGTTACCCGATTAGACGAGTTGTAGTCTCATTGAGGGTTTGCAGGAATATACCCATAAAATTCAGTCAACTTGCCAATTTAAAGAAGTTAATGAAATAATTAATTCATTTGATATATTCAAACATTCCAATTGAAGTTGGTTAATACTCAAGAAAATGTTTTATCATAACTCCAATGTAATTTTCTTAAGAAAATCCTTCCATTATAGTTATACAAAACCAAGTTTAACTCAAAAATTTAATTTAAAAGTTTTGAAAAGAACATGCTAACTCTTTATTTTAAACAAACTTCAAATCTTTTAATCCATTTAATTCTTCAGGAACATATACAAATATAACTATATATAAAAACATGGTTAGTATGATTTTTTTAACTCTGTATTCCTTGGTGATTTTGTACTTTTAAGCGGGCTTTCTAAGTGACCATTTAGTGAGTTTTGGGCCAATGAATCCCAACCCAATTGGGCTTAGGTCATTAAGCATAGAAATACTCCTCGGGCTTAATTACTCAGTCAACTTAGGCTTAGTAAAATAGAATCACCAATGATTTTAAGAGAAATTTTTCTTATTTTTGTTAAGTTAGTATAATATATATATATATATGTATATGTATATATATTCTGAACAATATTTGGATCAAGACAACTTAAAAATTATTTTTAACTCTAAGTTAGGCATGCAAAAATTTCATTAATTTAATTAAAATTTAAGTTAAAACTTAAGTAAAGTATACTACTTTGAAAATCATTTCTTAAGAAATTTATTTGGAGTTATCATAAAAGGTAAATTTGAGTATAGAACTAACTAAGAATTAGAAGACTTAAATTCTATCAAATAGATCAATTATTAATCAACTCTATTAAGTTGGCAAGTGACTATTTTTTTTTTGAAAAGAGAAGAAAAAATGACTAAGATAAAGAGCAAAAAAATGACTAAGATAAAGAGCAAAAAAATGACTAATTCCCACCCCACACCTAAATTTTGCATTGTCCTCAATGCAAATTCTATTATGCACAAAGTAAAACAGATAAGAATGGAAGCACTTACATTTGTTCGATCGACTTGAACAATGATAAAATTCTGTAATTACCTTTGGTATGAGAAGGTGAAGTCAAAATTTATTCTCTCTTTTTTTTTCTTTTTTTTATATGTTTTTTTATATATTTTTTCTTTTTTTCTTTTTTTCTTTTTTTGAAAAGAACAAGAAACTCTCACATGAGAGAAGAATAAATTCTTTTATTATTATTGTGGGACAAAAAATAAAAATATAGAATAAAAGATGAAACATGAGAAGCTCATGTTTCACATTAAATCCTACCTTATTGCTGAAAATTCTACCCCAAAATTTAAAGAATTTCAAGATGATATAATCAATGATATTCTCAAATTCTAAAAATTCTAAGGTTTTCAATGATTTTTCAGACAAATAAAGATAGGTATTATTGGTGTTATGCATTTTTCTTTTAGAAACTAAAAAAATTTCTAAGAAAGACTAAAGTTAGTTTTTTAAGGAAAGAAAAAGAAAGAAGGCTAAAAGATTAAAGAGAAGATGAGAGAAGGAAGGAAAAAAATTAACTGAAAACAAATCATTGCAAACACTTTTCAATCATTCTAAACTCTAGGGTTAAGCCTAAACTCGACTTAGACTAGCTCCTAACTAAAAATTTCCTAAGTGAAAAGATCAAAGTTTACTTGAGTAATTAGTCAGGTAAGGATAGTACTAGAGGGAGATCAATGATCAATTAAGTACCTCGTTCCTTACAGGGTGCTTTACGCAACCCCTAAACCTTGCCTTAGACACCAATTAATCCAAATAAACTTGGACCGGTTCACTTAAGAAATTATTATTCCTTAATGAGCTCGAATCCTTAGGGGCCAACGTCTAATGAGTTTTAGAAGGCTTGGGTTGTGTAGTGAGGAATTAGTGATTTTTGGGCTAAGGAAAGGGTGATGAAATCCCTCACCTTATCTTGATTAATGGGTTTTGCCCTTAAGATATTTTCAAGTGTGTGTCAAATCAAGATGTGCAAATCACTTGGGTGAATTCCTACTATTATATGCAATGCAATCCTAGAAATTAAAAGCAACTAAAAAGGATGCAAAAATAAAAATCTTTTCATTTTTTTATTATGGTTAGCAACAAACAATGTGAGAGAGGTGAAAATTGTTTGAGTTTATTATCTTATTAGTCAAAGTCCAAGTGAAAGATGGATTTTATTATGGTCAACAAAAGTAAAATCTTTTTTTTTAAAGTCCTAATTGTCTCTAATGTAGTGAACTAACTAAGGGTGGAATTGAAAATACTAGATAGAGAAGTTACCCACGCAAAAGCAATACAAAGCCTCGTTGGAGGCAATTCTTCAATCTTGAACCTTCAACTCTTGATCTTCAAGCTCCAAGTTCCTACACAAAAGAAAACACACAAAATAAGGAACCAAAGTTAATCAAAATCCTACTTATGCACCGTTCCCCGGCAACGGCGCCAAAAATTTGATGGGGACTAAATGATGTCCTATAGTTGCAAGTATACAACCTATCAAGTTATAGTATATAAGATTATCGATCCCTTGAGGAACGGGAAGTAGGAAGAGTTTTGTTCAAGTTTTGGTTCTCAAATTATGCGCGATAATTAGGAGTTTATGTACATGGTGAAAGTGGTCATGGAAAGATTAGAGAGTGGATTGTGGATTATGTGCAAAATAAATGAAACGAGGAAGAAAATGTGTTGTGGAGAGATTGAGATTGTGAAGGTGAATAAGTGTAAATAAAAGAAAACAAGATAGAGAGAGAAAGAGATAAATGAAAACGAAATCAAGAAATCAAAATTAAGAAGGCAAAAGATGGAGGATTCAATTAGAGATATGAAGGAATCTAGAATTAAATCCACTAGCTAATCTCACTTATAAAATATGAACCATTCTCTTTTTATCACATTTGATTTTAGATTTATTAAGCATAGACTATCAAACCACTTAAGGAAAGCATAACCTATCAAATTATCACCTAAATGAAATCAATACTCATGAGGAGAATAACAACAAGATAGTAATCCTAGAATTCATAAGCATAACCTATCAAACCACTTAAGGAAAGCATAGACTATCAAATTCTTCTTCTACCGATTAGTTCTCTAGTTAGTTATCCTAAACATGATCATTTTAAGCATTAGAGAGTGATTCACAAATATAAGAGAGAAATTAGACTAGTTTCATGCAAAACTAGATCCCCACAAGAGGTTTAGTTCCACATCTTAGAAAAATAAAAAGAAATCAAGAGAGGAGAAGGAAAAATAAACATAATTACAAGAATGAAAAGAGTAAGAAATAAAGAAAAAGGAAAGAAAATTGCAATGAAAGTAAATCTAATCTATGAATTAAAGACAAGACATGAAAGTAAATTGCATGGAATTAAATTGCATGAAAGTAAATTGCAAGAAAGTAAATTACATGAAAGTAAATCTATTCTACAAATAAGAAAATAAAGAAGAGAAAAGAAATAAAGAGAAACCCACAATTCCTAATTCATCTTCATCCTCCTTTTGGTCCTTGGACAAAGAGAAGAGAAAGGAAATTGAAGGGGTGAAAAATTTTATTTATTGTGTAATAAAAGTTATAATTTTGGAAGGTCTTCTCAATTAAGAGTAACCCTCCTCTCCAAATAGAGTTTTACAAAATATTTCACACTCAAACCTCTCCCCTCAACTCCTATTTATAGCCTACAGCAATGCACATGAACCATTGGATGAAACTTGGGCTCCAAGGATCAAATCTTAGCCACAAATCGAGTTAGTTACGGACCAACCGATTGGCCAATCGGTTATTGTCGGTTTATATCGGTTGGTAAACCGATTAGAATTGAAAAACTAAAAATCTGATTAGCCGTCTCATCGAGATGGCGATTTTCATATATTATATGTTAAATTTAGCCTTCGAATTGAGATATCGCCATTTCTTTGTGGCTAACATCTTGAACATTATTTTTATTTGATTTCTTTTATATTTGATCCTTGCATATTAAACTACGTAGATTGCTCGGCTTGATCTCGGCTTGATAAAAGATTGAAAAATGAGGAAATTTGAGTTCTCTTTTTAGCCTTTATTCATTAATTCTTTATTAACACGCAAATTAAGATAAAAATAGTTATTAGTAGGATATTTATTTATATAAAATAGGTAATGAGGGTATAAATTTGTAATTAAAATGTGATAATCGATGAGACTTGAAATAGATCAAGTCTTGAGTGGGGGATCCCTTCGTCGAGCGGCGTAAAGTTGATGAGACTAAATTTTGGGATCACGGGATTGATTCTCATTCCCTCGGTGGGACATAGTATACGTCTTCTTTACCTCTTGGCGGAATCAGTATTGATTTTGCTCTCAAGGTCCTTTATTTTCTTATTCTCCCCTCGTCTCCGTTCGGGTTATTTTGGGGAGGAGCGGCGGTGTTATCAGCGGCGTTTTGTTGGCAGTAGCGATCATCGGTGTTTGGCCTTTATCCATGCGTGTCATTTGTCTGTTAGGTTGACGTTATTGCGACGACTTGATTCACCTTGGCGATTCATTATTGCTTGGATTTGCTGGTCATGCATCGCTCTCATCTGCTGCATAGCCATCTCCATCTCAAGTTTAAAGTTGTCTTTTTGCTTGGTCAGGGCCTCTTCAAGCATCTGGGCTACCTATTCCGCACCGATCATGAATGACTCACGGGGTCGTCCCACGCTGGAAACTGTATTATCGGAAGCCATTGCAGAGCCGGCATCCGACACTTCGTCATCTGAGGGTAATCCCCTCTGCATCTTGTGATAATTGGGTCGTCTGACAGTCCCGGACCGCAATCGAGTCATTCGTTGCGATGTCCCAGGGATGGTACGTGACGACGTCCCTCTGCCAGTCATATTGCTGGTGACTTTTGGCAGATCATCATCTTGAAGCGACGCTCTTCTTTTGCGGAAGCGCCTTGACTTGGGCTCTGGCATCTTGGCGCCAAGCCTATCAAAAACCGACACCTTCTCTGGAGTTGTCCCGGTACAGTTGCACTCCGACAACACTGCCTTGATCAGTTTTGAGCACAAGCAAGGCGTGTTTGATTCTGGGGCATTCCTCTTTCGGGATCTATTCGTACCCCCAGCACAATAGTACAACTTCGTCGGCATGAATGCGGGCAACCTATCGTGTGTTGGCATGACTTCGGGTATAACGTCGTCATCGTCGGATGAGAACTTCTCCTTCGAGGATGAATAGGACTTTCAAAGTCACTTTCGCGCTGACGTACACCTTTGCGAGTGTGAATTTTAGATGGGCCTTTGAACTTTGATTCATAGCGGTCGCGGCGGTGCGGGATTCTTCTGTCTTGATTGAGGTGGGTGCGACCCACGGCATTAGGAGTGACCGGGATTTCCTCAAGGGGCCTAAGCGTTCTTTGATCGAATTTTCCCTCGATCATCTTACAGCGGGCGGGTTCAAAGTCAAAGGCGACCCGGCGATGGAAGCTGCGTTCGTCCCCACTTTCTTCTCTTTGGGCCTTGGGGTAATGACCCTACATCAATCAAGGCACGGATTTTATCCTTGAGATGATAACACAACCGTCGGGTGGTGCACGCTCACGTTGATACGAAACTTCGGTCGGTAACCCTCTTTGCCTCCTCTTGATTCACAATCGGTGTGAGCTAGATTTTATTGTTCTCCAGGAGGTATTTGAAAATACCGGGAACCTCGTCATCCTTGAAAGAATAAGTCTTGGGAATCTTGATTCCGTGACGATTCGATTCATTCTGCCATTGGGGCCGCGGCTGGCGTTGTGCTTCTTCTTTGCTTGGGTTGTTCTTTATTTGGAATGTTTGGTTTGTGTCCACTGCTTTTGCCTGCGCCTTTCCTTTGCCTCGTGGGACAAAGTTTGACTTGTGAGCATTTGCGGTGACCTCTTTTCGCCTTCTTCCTTTTCAGGAATCGCTCGGCTTGCTCCCGCGCACCTTCAAGTCCTTCCAAGTCTTGGACGGCGCTGTTCCCATTACTTCCAACACGTCCAGTGATAGGTTGTTGTGACAAGTTTGGAGAATGAACTCCTCTGTTATCGGGTCCCGGCAATTCATTGCCTTGTTTCTGAACCTCTTGACGAAGTTATCTACTGTTTCTCCATCCTTCTGCTTTTCATCTAACAACGACCCGATGGATATTTCGATATCGTCATCAAAGAAGTTAGCGAGGAACATGGTTTCCATGTCGTCCATTTGTTGGCGCTCCACGGTTTGAGGCGGCGGTACCAATCGGCTGACTTCGAAGAGTGCCAACGAATGACCGAACCATCAAGGGCTCATTGCGGAGATAACCCTGTGAGACTTAAAATAGATCAAGTCTTGAGTGGGGATCCCTTCTTGTCGAGCGGCGTAAAGTTGATGAGACTAAATTTTGGGATCACGGGATTGATTCTCATTCCCTCGGTGGGACATAGTATACCCGTCTTCTTTACCTCTTGGCGGAAATCGAGTATTGATTTTGCTCTCAAGGTCCTTTATTTTCTTATTCTCCCTACGTCTCCGTTCGGGTTATTTTGGGGAGGAGCGGCGGTGTTATCGCGGCTTTTGTTGACCAACCACGATCATCGGCATTTCGGCCTTCATCCTGTCCCGTGTTGCATCTGTTAAGTTGGCGTTATTGCGGCGACTTGATTCACCTTGGCGATTCATTATTGCTTGGATTTGTTGTGGTGCATCGCTCTCATCTGGCGCATAGCCATCTCCATCTCAAGTTTAAAGTTGTCTTTTGCTTGATCGGGGCCTCTTCAACATCTTAGAAAAATAAAAGAAATCAAGAGAGGGAGAAGGAAAAATAAACATAATTACAAGAATGAAAAAGAGTAAGAAATAAAGAAAAAGGAAAGAAAATTGCAATGAAAGTAAATCTAATCTATGAATTAAAGACAAGACATGAAAGTAAATTGCATGGAATTAAATTGCATGAAAGTAAATTGCAAGAAAGTAAATTACATGAAAGTAAATCTATTCTACAAATAAGAAAATAAAGAAGAGAAAAGAAATAAAGAGAAACCCACAATTCCTAATTCATCTTCATCCTCCTTTTGGTCCTTGGACAAAGAGAAGAGAAAGGAAATTGAAGGGGTGAAAAATTTTATTTATTGTGTAATAAAAGTTATAATTTTTGGAAGGTCTTCTCAATTAAGAGTAACCCTCCTCTCCAAATAGAGTTTTTACAAAATATTTCACACTCAAACCTCTCCCCCTCAACTCCTATTTATAGCCTACAGCAATGCACATGAACCATTGGATGAAACTTGGGCTCCAAGGATCAAATCTTAGCCACAAATCGAGTTAGTTACGGACCAACCGATTGGCCAATCGGTTGGCCAATCGGTTTGCCAATCGGTTGGTAAACCGATTAGAATTTGAAAAAACTAAAAATACAGTTAGCTTCGTCTCATCGAGATAGGCGATTTTCATATATTATATGTTAAATTTCGCCTTCCGAATTGAGAGATATCGCCATTTCTTTGTGGCTAACATCTTGAACATTATTTTTATTTGATTTCTTTTTATATTTGATCCTTGCATATTAAACTACGTAGATTGCTCGGCTTGATCTCGGCTTGATAAAAGATTGAAAAATGAGGAAATTTGAGTTCTCTTTTTAGCCTTTATTCATTAATTCTTTATTAACCTGCAAATTAAGATAAAAATAGTTATTAGTAGGATATTTATTTATATAAAATAGGTAATGAGGGTATAAATTTGTAATTAAAATGTGATAATCAGTGAGACTTGAAATAGATCAAGTGCTGAGTGGGGGATCCCTTACTGTCGAACGACGTAAAGTTGATGAGACTAAATTTTGCCGGATACGGGATTGATTCTCATTCCCTCGGGTAAGGACATAGTATACCCGTCTTCTTTACCTCTTGAGCGGAAATCAGAGTATTGATTTTGCTCTCAAGGTCCTTTATTTTCTTATTCTCCCCTACGTCTCCGTTCGGGTTATTTTGGGGAGGAACGACGGTGTTATCACTGGCGTTTTGTTGGCCAGCGCGATCATCGGTGTTTCGGCCTTTATCCCTGTCTGTGTCGCTGTCTGTTAAGTTGACGTTATTGCGACGACTTGATTCACCTTGGCGATTCATTATTGCTTGGATTTGTTGGTCGTGCATCGCTCTCATCTGCTGCATAGCCATCTCCATCTCAAGTTTAAAGTTGTCTTTTTTGCTTAGTCAGGGCCTCTTCAAGCATCTGAGCTACCTATTCCGCACCGATCATGAATGACTCACGGGGTCGTCCCATGCTGAAAACTGTATTATCGGAAGCCATTACAGAGCCGGCATCCGACACTTCTTCATCTGAGGGTAATCCCCTCTGCATCTTGTGATAATTGGGTCGTCTGACAGTCCCGGACCGCAATCGAGTCATTCATTGCGATGTCCCAGGGATGGTACGTGACGACGTCCCTCTGCCAGTCATATTGCTGGTGACTTTTGGCAAGTCATCATCTTGAAGCGACGCTCTTCTTTTGCGGAAGCGTCTTGACTTGGGCTCTGGCATCTTGGCGCCAAGCCTATCAAAAACCGACACCTTCTCTGGAGTTGTCCCGATACAGTTGCACTCCGACAACACTGCCTTGATCAGTTTTGAGCACAAGCAAGGCGTGTTTGATTCTGGGGCATTCCTCTTTCGGGATCTATTCGTACCCCCAGCACAATAGTACAACTCGTCGGCATGAATGCCGGAGCAACCTATCGTGTGTTGGCATGACTTCTCAGGTATAACGTCGTCATCGTCAGATGAGAACTTCTCCTTCTGAGGATGAATAGGACTTTCAAAAGTCACTCGCCGCGACGTACACCTTTGCGAGTGTGAATTTTAGATGGGCCTTTGAACTTTGATTCATAGCCCGGTGCGAGCAGCTGCAGGATTCTTCCTGTCTTGATTGAGGTGGGTGCGACCCACAGCATTAGGAGTGACCCGGGATTTCCTCAAGGGGCCTAAGCGTTCTTTGATCGGAATTTTCCCTCGATCATCTTGCAACGGGCCGAGGCGTTCCAACACCGTTTCCTTGCTTCGGGAAGTTCCAGCGGGCTTGACCGAAGCGGGCACTGAGGTGGACGGCGACTTGGATGCGATTGCCGGAGGTGGAATCGATATTGAGGCGGACCTCCCTTGACGGAGATCATCCTGGGGTGGCCGAGCCTTTGTAGAATCAGCTTGGGGTGGCTGATCCTCAGTTGATACTTCGGCCTTGGCCCGAACCATTGCTCCGGGTTTTGACCTCCAAACTTGGCACATTCTTGGTGGCTTTTTGGCCACATCTTCCTCCTTCAGCTTCTGGGCCTCTCGAACCAAAGCCCGTGCGTGCGCAAGCAATGTGCGGCGCTTCCGGATGCGCTCCTGGAGTGTTGAATGGTTTCGTTTGACTCGGGCCCATTCATTTGCCGGTGACTTGGAGGAGCCGCTAGTCACCTGTTTATGAGACCTTCCACCTCTCCTGGATTTGAGATCCGCCTCGTAATGGATCCCGTCCACCGACTCCATGGCTTTGGCAAATCGGCATGCCAAAGTTTGGCGTCGACGCTGGCGGGCTCTTTTCGAAAGTATCGGCGAGCCATCAGCGGTTTTCTCCTTCATAAAGGAGTTGAGATCTGCAGATCCGACCATCTCGGAGGCCGGATAAGTGCTGCTTCCTGCAATTTTGGTAGGGGCGGGATTGAAATCCTCGCCTTGGGATTCGACGTCGGATGACCAACGGATCCTCCTTGCAGCGGAGATCTTCCTAGATTTACGGGGGGAGGACGATCGGGACGAGGACGAAAGATACTCCTTAAACTTTTATTGGTTGAACTCGTATTCGACCTCTTCTTCGATCGGGATCGGGATCCGCGGTTGCGACACGACGATCTCAGATCTGAGACCGTTGGCTCCCACTGTGGTCGCCAGCTTGTTCGCGGTGCAAGTCGGGATGATTGTCATTGCTTGAATTTGTTAAACCTTTATGGAATTACAAATGAATTCAAGAAAATAAAACTAAGTCTTTTTATAAGACCCGATTACAATGAAAATCAAATAAAAATTATAATTTTCTTTCACCAAAACAAACGCGGGATCCGTTTATCGGGTCCTCGCTTGCGTGGGTGTCTTTGCCTGTGCCGGGGACTCTATTCCGTCCGTGGACCGCCGCGTGATCGTGATCCGAAGAAAGATCTACACGTTAGAAAGGGGTTATTTCACGAAGGAAATAATAGCCCAAAGCAAATGAAATCGACCAAGTGAAATCAAAGCTCTTCTCGGGATCAAAAACAAAGTTTTGATCCGGAGGAAACGCGTGTAGATCTGAGATCCGATCTCTCGAACCTTTTTGAGGGGATTATCTCACGAAAGAGGATAATAGCCCTGGGGATTATCTCACGAAGGAGGATAATAGCCCTGTAGAGTTCACCGAGATCTGGATCTGGTATCGAAGAAGATTGGTCGTTGCTCCCAAGTTTAGATCTGAGTTGAGAAGGCAATTTGGCAGAGCTTCGGCTTCTCAAAAATTTTCAGATCCGTTCAAATGAGACCCTCACCTTGTATTTATAGGATTTTAAAGCAGATAGGGGTCGAACCTGAGCCCAAAAGCCCACCGAGACACCTTGAGGTGTCTCGGCCTTGGCCGAGACACCATAGGGTGTCTCGGCCTTGGCCGAGACGCCTTATGGATTTTCTCGCTCTCTTTCAGGTCCGGGAGTTGATTCGCTTAATTATGACCCGGTTTTATGAGTTCAGTCTGATTCGGAGCTTCACCGTTGGATTTATTCTATCGCTCACACGCGATTCACCGCTTCTTTGACTTGCGTGCTTAGCCGACTTGCTTCATGTGTTCCGTCGACTCGCTTCGCTGACTTGGACGTCTCGTCGACTCGCTTCGTTGACTTGGACGCTTCATCGACTCACTTTATGTGTTTCGTCAACTCGCTTTATGCGCTTGCGTCGCGGTCGCTCATCGTCACGTCACCAACGGTTCGTTGCTACGTCGTCGGATGGCTCGTTAATCGCCAACTTATCGTCGCAAGCTATGTTAGGGGACGTATAGGTAATTATCGATGCCTACAATTGAATGTGACTTTCTTCTCTTTCAAACTTACTCCCTCTTGATGTTCTGTCATGTTAACCTCCGGTCTGCATTACTGCCATGAGCTTCTTGTACTATATGAGGCACAAGCTGAGTGTTTGTCTCCTAAAACCTCTTCATACACTGGATTTGTCGAATAATAAACATGGGTCCATAGAGAAGACTTAGTTGTTTTTGAATGAATCCTATATGCAGGTCCTGGATAGTACTCTGGAAATTCATCCATGCCAACCTCCTTTCACTCACCTTTGGTATGGTTAGCTTTGTGTCATCAATCCTTCATGTGGACATGAACAAACTTGGGCTCATCTTCATAAGTGATTTATACAACACGTCTTCTACAGGGTTGTCTCTTATTTGGCCGGGCTTGTGCTGCGAAACCCATAGATAACCATTTGAAGTCTGGCATTGTCGCGGACTAAGTTTCTATCAGATGTGGAAAAGAAGGCACTGTCAAACCCCTAGCATGGGAGCAAATGGTAAAACACTGGATGTGTCCAATTATTATGGCGTGACATCAACAACATTGAGAAGTTGCCAATGTTGTCCCTTTAATGGTTGGGAACTAGTTCATAAATTTCACCCCGTCAATAAGGTATCATGGGCACATCGCCTTTAAATAGTCTCAAAGATTGGTGATTGATTCTGGACTGTAATGATCTTCCTTTTCCGGTCCTAACCATTCATGGATCTTGATCCCTGGTGAATCCGAGGTCATCTTATTACATTTTCCCATTCTAGCCTAATGATGGGCACTTCTTCTCACACGTCGTGAACTTATGACATGCCATTCTTCATTTTCAACCACAGAAGTAGTCGTGGGTGGAAATTGCACGGCCACACGGAGTTTGGAAACCCCTATCATGCTGGGTTTGTTGGATATCTAAGTGGTGACTATTCTAGCAAGCTTGAAACTTTGCGAGATCAGCTGATGTATCTCCGCTGGGTTGGGCATCCGCGGGATGGCTATGGTTGATCGGCATCCATCTTTATTTCAAGTGTTTGAATGGATGATGTGCAGTTATTGCATGCATAGTTATGCTAGATGCTGAGATTAGGTCATCTACCCTACGGGAGGACACACACTTGGCCTTGGATAAGTATTTGATGGCTTCGACTATAGTGGGTTCTCAATCATAACTGCGTGTGAACACACGGTTGGAGCTTCGGTAGTCTTTTGCGCTTGTTTGGGGCTTCCTTGAGTCCCTTTGAGATCGGCTTCATATGGAGCATAGTCAATCTCCACTGTGATGGTCTTAACAGTTGGCCCAAGCACTATGTTATCATACTGTGACATGGCCTTCTCATTAGAGGAGACACTCCCTAGCAGACTCACCATTATTTTCAAGTCAAAATGTTTGTAAGGATTCAAGACAATAGAATCATCATTTTCTTTTATTAATCTCTTCAAAAAGTAAATACTACAATACCTTTAGTTAGAATTGTTCGATTCTGGGAAGCTATGCCAAATACGCGTCAACTCTGTTGACCGTGTGAATACAATAGTACTATTCTTTATGTAATAAATGAGATTGAACTAATCCATCTTGAGGAATGAAGCTTCTTGAAATGAAGAATGAACTTGTAACAAAGGATTTGCCCCCCATTGAACAAATGAAAAGAATGCCAACAATGATCAGAGATTGATTGTTATGTGGCTATGCTGACACAACATCCGAAGATTAGTGTTAAAGGCTAAAGATGAAGTGAATTTGCAAAGCAAATGACTTCTCTGTGTGGTTAGGATCTTGAACAGTTAGAGAATAGTTGGAGAGCAGTAATTGCATACTAAATGCTTTGAATGAGCTCCCCTTAAACTTCAATAAAGGTGGTATTTAAGGATTCCTATTGAACTGAGCGTTGAGTTCATTTGTGTGCAATTTATCCTTGCACATGTGATGAATATACTGCTCGTTATCAATCAGTCACTTTCGCTAAATTTGCATTTAATACACTGTGAGCTTGAAACTTCACGTGGTCCATCATCATCATGACTGTAATCCCTTCAATCATGTCACATTTAATGCGGCGTGGCCACCCATCTCCGTGTAGTCGGCGGGGTGTCGTCGCACCATTGCTTTAGTCAAATCAATTTAATGCATTACAGCTACCAAACGCTGCATGGGTTTTTCGAGCAATCATGCTGAGTTTGTTGGCGAGCTATCTTGAGACTGTGCATCTCAAACTATATGCACTGCCGCTTTTACTTAGTCAGCGCATTAAGTAGGGTGACTGTAGCGATTAAACCGTTGATAGGGGGTCAAATCAAGTCAGCAATGTCTCGTATTTCGTACGACCCGTGGAGTTAGGTAATACTTATCTCTAGGGAGAGTTGTACTATTTTTAGAGAGTATCTTTAGTGGTTACGCTGAGTTTGGCCTATGCGGAGTTTAGGCCACGTGTGGTTATGTTCTGCGGGTTTATGCCCATTCTTGAGAAGATTGTTTCAGCTGACTATGGAGCTTATTTGCCTAGGGTCTTGGATTCTTCCATCATTCATCCAGCTTTATGAGTTCTTGGCTTCTATGGGGTCTATGTGGTTGCCATAAAAAATGACTAAAATGCCCCTAGGTGATCTCATTGAAAGGCTTGTATTTTTCAACCGCCTATAGGAGGGTGAGTGGGAGGAGTGGGGAGAGGAGGAGGGACATGATAAAATTGAGATGGAGGATAGAGAAGAGGGAGGTAAATGAAGTTGGGTGAAGAGAAAATGATGAGGGTGGATGAGCATAAGATAAATGAAGGACGGATGTGGGAGGGTGGAGGCGGGTGGAGGAGAAGGGAGGAGAGTGGAGATAGGACAAAAAAGAGAGGAAGAGAGAGGAGGTGGAGGGGAGGTGGAGGAGGAAAGAGGAGAGGAAGAAGAAGATGAAGGGTATTTTAGGAATTAGAGAAAAATATGGGTTAAGGAGGGCTTAAACACATGAAAACTTTAAATTTAGGGCATAGTCACACGCCCAGAAAAATGAGGGGCTTAGTCACATGAGGTTCTCAAATTTGGGGCCTAAACACATTTTTTCTATTTTAAAAACCTAAATTTAAAAGTTTTAAAAACCTAAAGTTAAAAGTTTTAAAAACCTAAATTTAAAAGTTAAAATTATAAAATAAAAATTTAAGCCAAAATACTAAATAAAATCTTTGGAATTGTGTCAAATTTAAATTTAATAAGCAAGAAGTAACATTTTCCTATCCTATTTACAGAAAATGAATTTATAATCCAACCCCAAGCCTAGTCCATTATGAGCCGTTTGGTTCACAAAAGTTTTTAGGATTTGGGGTGGAATAGCATTTCTTGGACAAAAAAGTGGTACTTTTTACAAAATAGGATTCCATATCTTTAGTTTGTTTCAACAAAAATTATAGGATAAGATATCCATAAAACCCAAAAAGCTTCCAACTTTTGGGATATCCCAATATCTGACAAAAACCACCACCTCATCTCACTCGTGACTCCTTCTCCGTATCATCATCATCTCCCTCCTCCATTTTCACTTCCCTCCTACTTTACGCGCCCCTTCTCATTCCCCTCCCCCTTTTTCAATGTTTGCTCCCAACCTAACCCAAATCAAATTAATTTTTTTAGAAAATTGGTTCCAAAATAGTGAATGATTAGAGGGTTTAAGCTAGAGGGTTGATTTGTAGTGGGGATCCATCAATTTGCTGAAATTAATTTTGGGGGTTTGTCTCATTTCTGAAATTAATGTGGGGGTTTCTCTTATTCCATTGGGAGCTAACCCGACCCAACGGTTCCAACTCTGATTTCGATTGGATTGTATCAATTTGTTGGCTTTCTTCTGATCTACAGTGATTTTCCTCAGATCTAAAAGTTTATATTATCTCTATTTCGGATTTTTTTTTTACAAATTAGCAAAGGTATAAATTTTGCCCTAATAATCCCTATGTTTTATTTTTAAACTATTATTTGTAAATTTTAGGGTTTGCATGAATGATTTTTGGGATTGTGGATACTTGGTAAATTACTATGATTTATATAATAAACTAGAAACTAATTATTACTTGATGCATGCCTCTATTTACCTCGATTATGTTAGATTTTATTATTGTTTATACAATTTTAATCAATTCTTTGGATTGTTATTAATAAAAATCTCTATTAAGTGATGTATCGAGTCAACATGGTTTCTCTTGTCATATTATCTTTGATTTATTGTATCATAAATGTAGTCTTCCACAAACTTTAGAATTAGGTTCCATTTCATTGTTAATGAGTTTGTACAAAAACTAATATGGAAGAATGCATCATATTAAGCAATTTTCCTTAGGAAAGTTTATATATTCATCTTCTCATTAAGAATTATGATATTTTATTAATGAAAATGTTATTTAGTATTAATCTTTGATGTAAGTAATAACAATATAATTTAATTTTTAAAATGATAATTGTAAGTACAATCGCTCTTATTGCCTAGTTATCTTTATAATAATTGTAGATGGACAACATTGATGAAGAAATGTTATAGAGGTTGTCTTCTAATGCTCTTGTTTTATCGTCGTTAGTGTATTTACATATTTAATGAGGATACGTTGTAAATGGAAATCAATCTCTATCAACCTATGGAGATAAAACAACGAAAAATATATTCTAGAGATTTACACATTAAACGTGTGTCCTATGGCTATAGTAATAGTTGTAGGGATTACGTTCGAATGAGGCCGCATGCATTTGAAAATCTTGTTAGAACAATGAGATACACTGGCCTACTAAAAGACTCAAGAGATGTTAGAATAGAAAAATAATTGATAATATTCCTTAATATATTAGGTCACAAAACAAAAAATAGAATAGGAAGATCACATTTTATAAGATCAGGGGAAACAATTCCTAGATACTTCTACAAATGCTTAGAAGCAGTTGGTCATTCAATGGGGAGGGACATGAATCAAGCACCAAATGAAGTGCCACCAGAGATCGCCAACAACCCATTGTACTATCCTTATTGCAAGGTAACAACTCATTTATATAATTAACATAATAACTTTTAACGTAATTTTACTATGATATAATAACATTTTAATGCATGATATAGAATTGCATTGGTTTGATAGATAGAACCCATATTGATGCCATGCTTCCCGTTAGACTTATTGCATGGCTTAGAGGTTGTAAAAGTGTTACCCAAAATGTTCTAGTTGTTTGCACTCTCAATAAGTTATTTTATCCTAGCCAGATGGGAAGGATCTGCAAATGATTATAGAGTATTATAAGATGCACTATCGAGACCACAACCTCATGGATTCAGAGTCTATGATGGTAATGAATCATTCAAACCAAATTATGGCTATTAAAATAAGACTTTAAAAAAGTCATGTGTATTTAATACTTTCTATTCGCGGTGTGCGTTATCATTTAAATGAGAACAGGGGTAGGCCAATAAATAGTAGAAGAGAGTTGTTCAATTTAAGACATTCATCTCTACGATCTATAATTGAATCAACTTTTGGAATTTTGAAGAATCGATTCAAAATCCTATCGGCAAAGTCACATTACCCTTTTCCAAAACAGGTTGATATAGTTTTGGTATGTACTATACTCCACAATTACATTTCCATTTTTTATCCAAATGATGAGTTATTGCATGAGAACATCTCTATTGAAGAGGACGGTAGGGAAGTAGCTAATGAGGGTGACGATGGAGTTGTTGACTTTACTCAAACTATAGCGCAAAGAGCGGAGCGAGATTCAAGGAATGAATGGAAAGAGAAGATGGATCAAATTGTATTTGCTATGTGGGTAGATTATTGTAATAAGCACCATGGTGGAGACAATACTGAGATTGGCATGTAATTTAATAATAAGTGATGCATACATTATTATACTACTTACTGATGTACTGTCTATTATGTTTGTGATATGTAGGACATGTATTATTAATGAACATCTTCTCATATTTTATTCTTGCTAATGAGATTTATATTATTGTTAGAAATATCTAATATCTTGTCATGATTTTGCTTGATTATATTTTGCATTATTTATTTTTTAATATCTTCTCATTTTTCTATTTTCACATATTTTTTTGTAACCATTAGGTATGGCAGACTATGATGATGGAGAAAAAAAAAATAAGGATACTCCTTCCCCAAGATCACCTAATGCTTCTTCAACCTTGAACATGAATTACATGTCATTCTCTTCTACCCACTTCACTGCTCCTCCACCTCATTTTCCATCTTACCCTCCTTATGAATCCGATTTTTCCATATATGACTCAACCACCAATGTCATCTATGAACATGCTTAACGGTAGTTACCCAATTATACATATTACCCCTAGCTCACATAGTACTGGTACCCATTCTGGAGACACCCCTTCATTAAAAGAGAACAATTCAAGTTGACACTAAAGAAAGTTCACCAAGTAAAAGAAAGAAGAAAGTAATTTGTAAACGAAAAAAAATCCATCAACAATCATAAACAAGACTCCAAACACTAGGGGTGCTGCTAATAGGTTTTGGATTGCAAAACATAATGATATTTTAATCCCCGTCCTTGCTCAATCGGCGAAAGATGGTATGAAGGTAGACAAGAACTTTAAGATGCAAGCTTATAAGGCAGCTGCGGAAGAGGTAAATAGACAGCGCAGTGTTGAATTCACTAAGGAAAATGTGATGAACCATATGAAGTGCTTGAAGAGGAAATTCTATGATATGCAAACTGTCATGAATTTGAGTGGGGTTGGTGATAATCCACATACTAAAATTATCACCATGGATCCAGACTCATTTGATATGTGGGCAAAGGTATATTTATTTTGTATTAATTATCATGCAATATTTCTTTAAAAGTCTATTTATCTTGCATTATGCACATTTCATTTGTTTCACTATTTTCAGGACAAGAAGTACAATAGCTCTAAGTTGAAGGAGTACTTAAACACCCCTCTCATACGCTATGATAATTTATGTGTGATCGTGGGTGATGACCAAGCAAGGGGGAATTTGGCTAAAGATATGTGTGAGAAGATCCCCTCTAGCAAGCTTATTGAACTTGATGAGGACCCCATAGATCATAGTGCAAATGACAGTGATATGCCCTCTGGTTTCCATTTTGAGACTGAAATACCAACTGAACCAAATATCAACACTCAGTCTCAAAATGTGAAGTCTTCTAGTGGGGTAACTTCTACATCCAATACAAAATCTCAGACAAAGAAGAAGGGTGGAAAGAGTAAAAAGGATGATTCACTTATGTGTGACTTTATTGAGTCAATGTCCTATTCAATTGAAAATCAACACATTTTGCATTGGAGTGAGAGTATGGCGAAGGCTCTTTTACCACATGAGGGTGATTTTTCTGAAGAGATATTGGATCAAGTTCTTGACTACTTATATGATTATGAGTCAGATGCTAGGAGGTTGATCATCAAAACTAAAAATGCGCAAAAGATTTTATCGAGAAGATTATCAAGGAACAAGATTTTTGGGAGCACCGACTGATACTTACTGGTTACTTTTTATATTTTGAACACTTTTATTGGTATCTTGACCTTTTGGTTAGGTATTTTGCAAACTTTTATTGATGCCATTCTAATGGTATTTGCTTATTTATTATCTTGAACTACTACCTCCATATTATTGTTTGTTATTTGACTATGTCTGTGATGTACAAATTATGATAGTTTGATTGATATTGGTACTCTTGGTTATTATGACAGTTTAGTTGCTTGTTTATTACCTTAAATATGATGGTGAATGCACTTGTGATTATGTAATTTGATGCTATCATATGCTCTTCAGGGGGTTGCATTATTTAGGGATTATAATTATCATACGCTCTTCAGTTTATGCACTTGTGTTATATACTGATGTCTATATTTATTCACTGTTGCAAGAAACACCGAATATCCATTTAATTGAGATGTGATGCAATGATGGTTGAACAAGTTGTAAAGATAGCAATCTATAATTAGTGGTATGTATTGGTATGGCTATCTTTTATGATTTTGTTCATTATCTGAGCATTAACTTGGTATGGCAATGATGATTGGTTAGTTTTGTTAATGCAACCTATAATGTGAATTCTTTGTTTAGATAAGGCAATCCATGATGAGAATCTAGATTGCATTTGTAATGTTTTAGATAAGGTAACCCATTATGTGATTGCAATCTACAATGAAATTACACTATATAGGTAATGCATTCTATGTTGATAAAATAACCTTCATCTAACCCTCATACACTATCGGTGATTTATTCTTCATAATTGATGTTCTCTATTTATATTTGGGCAATGATGATGCTATGGTTTTGATAATGTAAAATACTATACAAATGGGCAATGATGAGCGATATTAGGTTGATATTGCAATGTTCATTATAATTGATATGTCTAGGCGAGGTAATATTTTTTAAGAATGCAATCTACATATCAATTGCAAAAAAAAAAAAAAATAGTTGATGAGACAACCCTTTTATGCCCACAAAATCTAAGCCATATGCATTATATTTCAAAGCAATTCGCAAGTACACGGGATAATGGTTACAATGATGAGAATGATACAATCAAAATATAGAAATAATGCACATATTTTCCAAGTAGTAACTTGGTTTTTTACAAATCTCCTCTTTCTTTCTTGATCTTCAAATCATTTTTATCACATACATTGCTTTCATTGATATATTTCATGGAGTTGTTGCTGGATTCCCCATCAATATCGGTCCATTCAAAGAAATTGCATTCCTTCTTCGGGTATTTCACACATCCCCAGTAAGGCCTTTCTCGGTTCTTGCCATATTTATAAATTTTCAATGGTGTGGGTAGCTTACAATTGCACCAAACTTCATACCTATCAATACTCTCATGGGAAAGCATATTTATTGTAATATTTAGACTTACAAGGTTATAGCAGCTGCAGTTTTTTCCCATGCTCTATACTCTTGGATTGCCAGGTTTTATAGCAAACTTTCAACTCAAATGTGCCCTTTATAGCCTTTAGAACAGTGCTATTGATGCATATTATTCAGGTATGATTACCCCCATTTATATGTGATGATTCTTGTCTTTATGTGGGTGGTAAGCTCACCAAAGGTGATCTTATATAGGTATTCTATTTTGCTTTCCTATGTTTAGGATTTGAATCAAACAAGAACTTACCAATTCTTGGATTTGTTTTCCTATAATATTGTTGAATCAAACAAGGGATTAGAAATCCTAAGACATGTAAAAAAAATTATATATTTGATATTCTTGATGGAATCAATATCCTATAATTTTAGGATTTGAGCCAAACAGGCCCTATATAACAACTCATGGTCATGGCTTATTAGAAGAATACTCCTCTCTCTAAGGGGTTGTTTGGTTCAAATGCCAAAATTTTAGGATTTGTAATCTCATGGAGAATTTCAAATCCATAGGGTTTTATACATGCTTTGGGATGTCTAATATTTTATTTGGTTCAACATTATTATAGGAAAGCAAATCCTAAAATTTATAATATCATGTTTGGTTCAAACCCAAATTATAAAAACAAATTTTAAAAAGAATAAGAGGTGAATATATTTACCTTGGTGAGGTTATCTCCCACAAAAAATAAAATATAATGGCATAAAAGAAAGTTAAACATACCCATTTACGAGATTTGCTAAATTTTCTCCATTGAGAGGTAAGCATATCCATTGAGAGGATTTGACAAATTTTAAAAATTAGGTACTTTTTATATTTTTGAGATTCAATATTCCAAAAATTTCTTAAAACAAGCATCAAATATAAAATCTTAAAATAAAATAAAATAGAATTTTAAAAAAAAACTCCTTTTTTATCCCAAAATTATAATTACACTGCCAAAATTTTGCTTCCACCAAACAGCCCTAAAGCCAATTCCAACCAAAAGCCCTAAACCCCCTCTTTCCCTCGATCGTTGAAATCCCAGAAAAATTCGACCGAGGTCGGAAAAAAAATGGACGAAGATCGTCTGAAGCAAGAAAAGGTTCAGAGATTTGAAGAATTCGTCGATCGCCGGTTGAAGCCCGATCTCGTCAACGCCATTGCTCAACGGTTGTATTCCCCTTCAGTTTCTCTCTCTCTCTCTCTCTCTCTCTCTCTCTCTAAACGTATGTTCTTCTTCTTCTTCTTTCAGGGATAAGGTCTTCGAGCAGCAGAAAGTGTTGTATCCTTCTTCACGCTTCAAAAAGATCGAAATTTGTAATTTTCAACTGTTAGTTTGATTTGGTTGATTGCTTGTTTGTTTTCTTGAGTTATTATGTTTAGCTCGGATCTGAAGAGAAACATTGAGAATTTGCAGAAGAATGGGGTGACCTCTCTGAGAACGATGGTCAATCTCGGGTCCGAAGTATATTTGCAAGCTGATGTGTGAGTTTTTCTAATGCTAATTTCACTTTCATGCTTTATAGTTGTTAGATTGGTTGCAAACTTGTATGCTTTAGTTGCAATAATCTTGAAGTCTTCTTGGGTGACACTATTAGTGATGTCTAACCAAATTATGCCGTATATGATAAACAAACATTGGTGGTCGTCAATTTACGAGGGGGTGAACTTGATTACTTTGGATTGAAGTTTTAAAGTAATTGAGAAATTTGTTAGTTTGAGAATCATTTTATAGATCACTTCATGCTATTTGGTTACTTGTAAAGATGAATGAATTCTAGATGTTGGTTGGTTGTATATCCTTGGAATCTTAACCCTTGTTATTTAAATCATATAGTTTGCGCAATCCTTTGAAGAAATCCTTGTGTTTGAGGCTCTGAGTCAAAGAAAACTCAAAATTGCAAATTTGCACTTGCATCGGTAATTTGGAAGTTGACTAAGACAAGAAACCGAATGATAGTGCTTTCCTCAAATGCTTATAGGTAGAATTTGATTTCCATTTTCAAGGTGCTGGTAACAAAATGAGCCCTTGGAAGAATTGTACATTAATACGTTGTTCGACTTTGTTACTCTGCAAATGAAATGGTTTGAATTTTTTACAAGAGATGGTGATACTGAACGTGTTGTGGTAGCACGTCAAGTAATCTTGTAAGTGAACGCAAATAGAATTTTAGATATTTTATTGAGAAAAATAAAGGACAGGAAAAGAGAAGCAGAAAAGAAATAGAGAATAGAAGATACAGATAGCAAAGAAAAATAGAAGAAAATAGTATATGATGTATGTAAAAACTTTAATGGCAAAATTTCCCTTCTTTATTTTTTTGGCTACAAAATATCAACATTTAATTGATAAGAACTTTGAAATTACTTATATTTAGGATGAAATTAGGCATTTGCAATGTTCAAAAGCACGGTTTTATTATGTGTGCGGTTGGATTATGTAGAATTACGCATTTTTGAATTTTTAATATGTATTTATTATTTATCATATGTTAAAATATATAAAATCCGGCACCAACTCTTCGATATATTTCTTGCTGATGAAAATTAGAAAATATGCATAGAAGCTTGGACTAATCTGTTTCGTGGAGAGCTTTGAAGATCGTCAGAGAGCTTGTAGGGAGTGTGTCGGAGGTCATACCATTGGGTTGAACAAGAGAGAGGAGTACCGTAACTTTGGAAAACTTTAGAGATAGGATTTTTTTTTTTAACATTAGTAGTCGGGTCGTGTTTGCTATAAACTGGTTTAACCCCGAAAGGATTTAAAAGAAAAGCGCCTAAATAAAAAAAATATGCAAGTGCATTGAAAATGAGCGTGATTATGCGGATGATCGCATAATGGGGTTTCAAGCCACTTAGGCATAAGCGACCGCTTAATCGGCATTTTAGAACACTGGGCATGTGGAATAAATCTAGTATGCTACTTAGGAGAAATGATACGATCAAAGAGAATTGGGATGAATCCAATTAGAAGCTTATAACAGTGGTAGAGAAAGGTTCTAAGCAAGGTATATGGATGAAAATATTTCATACAGTTGAATATATATATATATATATATATATATATATATATATATATATATATATATATATATATATATATATATATATAAGAGGTTGCTTTGGAGATGGTTTGCGACTTGAATGACTACAACTAGTGCACCTAGTTAGTGCTGTAGTTGTGGGCTGTTATGGTGGACACTGTAGATTTATGTAATTTTTTATGTGTTCATCTTTGACGTGGAGCTTTTGCATGATAATCAAGGTTGAGAAAGCTTATTTTTCATATTTTGTTTGGATTGAGGCTTCTTATGGCTAATCTCTGAAAACATCCGATTCAATTTTCTTAGTTAATAATTGATCTCTGATATGGTGAAAAAGATTATTTGTTGTAGCCATTCATATCGTATGAACAAAATTGTCTTTGATGAATCTGAAGGAGAGGGTATCCTGCTGATGATAAATAATCAGATGAACAATGAATTGACAATCTGTTTAATCAGTATAGATAATGTTAACATTATCAAGTTTGTGAGCCACGCCCTAAGGCATTTGTGTAGTATGATCAACATTGTATCTGATAAATCTAGGGTGAGAAAATCTTGGTGATGATGAATAATGAGATGAGCAATGAATTGACAATCTGTTCAAGTATAGATGAAACAACATCAAGCTTTTGTGAGCATGTCTTAAGATGACACTTTACTAACACAGCAACTGCCAAGCAAATTATTGAAGATTTTAACCTCTATTGCACCAAATTTGGAACATGCTACTGAGCTTCTAAATTATCATCTTACGGTCCTGGAAACATTTAGATTTAAGATGAGGCAAAACAATATATGTATTTACTGCAGAGTTTCAGAACATCTGTTCTATGCATAACATTCCAATTCATGACGAACATTGGTGTTGTAACTTCTAAATTCACAAAATGCTCTTTTTTTTTCTTTGGCAGTAGTCATTTTTAGGTTTTTACTTTAACTGAAGCATGAACTTTACTAGGCTGATGTGATCAATAGAATTCTATTTTCTCCTGGTTTATACACATGTTCTACTTCTTGGTAAGCTCCTCATCTTTTGTGCTGATTTTGTTGATATTATCATTGAATATGGTCTGATTTGTTATAGGATCACGAAGAAATGTAATATTATTTTCTTCTCTATAATGTGTACCAGTGTGTTCCCCAACAGTTAACACCTTTAATTGTGGGGGGTGTGAGGCTAGTAAGGATCATGGTTCCTGTTATTCCGCTTGAAATGTTCCTAATGCTCTTTTAATCAGTTTTAATCACGAAGGTACTTCTAATCAGATATGATTTCCAGTTCTTCACAGCAAGGAGAATGGTCATCACCTCCTTATGTTAAGAACATAAATTTCTTAGCTCCCAGCATTTTTATTGCCTTTATGTCATTTGATTTTGTTTTTTTAAACAAATGACTTTCAGATTATATGTAGTTAATCTTTTTCTTTTAACACAATATGAGTGTTTTCACTAGGACAGGTGTATCTTCTGCATTGTTGTAGCAGCCTCTTTCCAAAAGCAATGGGTTTTGCTTATTATTGCACTATGCCTTTAGATATATATAATTACTAAAAGTTGTAAAATATATTTTAAGTTTTGATAAAATTTTCTTTTCTCAGTGCCATTGATCTGTATTATGCAGTCCTGATACACGGCACATATTTGTGGACATAGGACTGGGCTTTCATGTGGAATTTACTTGGTCAGAGGCACTGGACTTTATATCTATAAGGGAAGCTAGGTTGGCAAGGTATTTCTGTAGCTTCCTCTTTTTTTTCCCTTTTAAGTTCATTTTGTTTCTTTAATTGCCCACCTCTATTATGTCACCACTATATGATGATCATGACTATTCACTATTTGATTCTTAGGATCATATATTACACTACATCAAGAGTAATGTTGAAGTTATCTTTTTGACCATGTTCAAAGAGTTTCAACGTCATAGTTGTGCTGTTTATCTCTCATTGGGAGGAAATCTTAGTGGTAACTAGACCCTAAATAATCTGAGAGGTTGTTCAATATGTTATTTATTGACTAAGTTATGGGCGATTAATTGGCTTTCCCAGTATGATAGTGAAGGTTACATTTATTTCTGCCTTGCCTTTTTTTAAGCAAAGTCCTCTAGCCAAATTGATGAGAGAACCCTTACTGTATATTCATGTTGCTGTGTTTTGTTCATATTATATTGTCGAATGATTTAACTGCATGGAACCCTACTTGACCATGCCCCTGTCCACCCTCAACCAGTCTGCTTCTTCCCACAGCCAACCCCTGTCCACCGTCCAACCCCAATCCTTTCCCTCTCCCACTTTTCCTCCTCCATCTTGGCATTCATGGACGTCATGCCTGTGTTCTGGGGCACATGAAATGAAATATATCCACAGCTTCTCATCAGTACCCAACATCCACAGAGCTTCTTCTCTCATCTTGTATAGATGTGGTCGATAGGGATACATCATAAATTTATCTAGTATCTTGTTGTATTATTACCTTTTGCCCCTCTTATTATTCACTTTATTCAATTATGTCCTTAAGTGCTTCTAACAGTGTGCTTGTTATATGTGCAGAAAAATAGAGGAGTACACACATCTTATTGCAAATATCAAAGCACAAATCAAACTGGTATGCGCTGTACTTATTGTATGTAGCATACTACATTTCTACTAGCTTTCCTACCATTTCGTTATAACATTTTATATGGAATATTTCTTTTTGGACCCGAATCATGGGACCATAGCATGGGACAGATGACATGGAATTAATTGTCATCTCTTTTCAGTTCCAAGGTGGACGAATGAACAAATATGTAGAAGGGCAGTTAAGGAATAATAAAAAGCATGAGCAGTTACTCTCGTATAACCCTTCTCTTTCCATTCATTGCCTCTCTTTCCGCTCTGAAACTCAACCATCTCCTCATCCATTTTCGAGTGATTTTTTTGTGAAATACCCCATTGGAATCCGATAGTTTATCGAGAACTATTAATTTTAGTGGAAATTTGACAGATGTAGATGTTCCAGAATCATTGTATATCGGATGTTGAGGTCTTTGAAGTTGGGTCAAGCTCTTTCAATGGAGAGCCTCAGCTTGGAGTTATGGATGAATGGTTGAGGCTTCTATAAATGAGTAAATATGTTGGTCTTGGATTCGATTTGGAAGTTGAAAATCGTAAAAGAAGAGGGTTTTTTTTCCGTGATGTTGGAAAGAGAGATATTGGCGAGGGGAGGATGCGGGTGATGAATGATGCAAAGGACGAAGGCGAACACTAGGATGGGTGGCAGCATTGGCAACCGATTGAAGGACGGCCTTGGATTTGGGGAAAATGGTGCGTTGTTCATTGATAAAAGATAGAAATACCTTTTGTGGCAAAAATACCCTCCTTCTATTATTAAGTATAGCATTAGTGGTGCCAGCTTGTAGAGACACATCAGCAGCCACCTCACCAGTCCCATAGAGCTGTCCCATTTTTGGGTCCTCCTTGAAGCACATGGATTTGATTGTATGTGCTACCCATCCACAACATTCAATAACCTTATAATATTGCAGTTTACCTATAATGTTACAAATTTTTTTTAAAGATAGAAAAGGGTCCCTGTTGAATCAATAAACTCATATAGACCGACATTTGTTGAAATTTATCTGTAATTGTTGGAACTGAAAGCTGAGAACATAAACAGAACTCTTTACTACATATGTTATATGGTCAGGTTGACCAAGTTATGGACCATAGATTGTTTAAGATGATTATAGGTCTCTAATGTCATAGAAGAAAATAAATATTAAGACGGATTATCAATATGTCCGAAGTATTAAATTGAGCTTGGTGTTAGGTTTGATATGCCAGACACTATCGAGGTTCACTTATGCAGTTACAAGTTACAACCCAAAGATCACTGGTGAATGGGAAATAAATATGAGTAAATGACCAACTCAATGTTGTATTTTAGAAAAAATTGAATTAGTTATTCAAATTTCAAACAAATCCTGATCTACCTAAAACCTGATAATAGCTTTTAGACAAATCATTTTACGGATAGCAGATGTTATTTGCAGGGTATCCAACTGAATGAGACATAGGTGTACTCTGTTAACCAAGGGACTCATTGTGCTCATAGTTTTAACATTCCCTACCAGTTCCAAATATGATGTACCTTATTTTCAATTATTTATCAACATCTGTTTCAAATTTATATTCATCAATCGTCATGTTAACTAAAAGTGGATGTCAATTTCCATGTTATATCGAGATAGAATTGGAACTCTACCCGATATTTAAATATGTTTTACCTCTCTGTTGACTTCAGTGTTTCCATGCTTTGTTTTTTGTGTGTGCTTGTTTTCTGCTATTGTGTTAGGTATTTCCTTGAAGAAAACTCCAGTCCAGTGAGCCCGCTAATTCCACTAAGAAGAACTATGGATAACTTCTTCTCGGCATTGCTTTATCTTTGGGTATCTGTCATTTCTCGTCTACATGAAAGTCACCCTTAATTTTTAGAAGCCCTGCCTTTCTTATTCCCGAAAATGTCAGTTGAGATGACTCAAAATAAATCTACTTTTCTTCTCCTCATAGAAGAGATGTCCTCAAGCTCCCAAGCAAAGCAAAGCTGAAGTTAGTATGCCTAATGTGCTCCTCTGCCACCGATTCTTGCAAGGAATCAGTCTGGATCAATCAGTTAGGACTAGGTCTCGTAATTAGGGTTCATTCAAATCAAATCTGATTGAATAAATTCCATGTGGAATTCTGAATCTTGAGGTTAAGTAGTTCAGATTCCTCCCCCATCAATTTGTTAAGAGGATGCTAAAGCAAAGGCTAAAATGGGGGCAACATGGAAAAATTTCGTATGAATTTGTTACCAGTATAAACTACATTATCTTTTAGCTGGTTCATTGCAGGTTTCGCGTTGTTATCTACAGTGCAGTTATCATAATTGCTTATAATATGGTCAGTCATGTTTCTTATTTGCAATCAAACGAACAAAACTTTCAGGTTTGCGAGGGTATCAGGGAGTTGCTTCAGTTACCAGCCGAGTGATGTTTATTACTTGCTCTGCTGACAGCAGCTAGATTTTTTTCCTGCTCCCTAAGTTGATATCTCTGGAATCTAAAGAAGCCATTGATGTACGATGGAGAGATGCCTGGTGCCTTTTTTACAAAACAAGTTTCTTAAGTTACTGAGCTTAAATTACTGAAGTCATCTGCGTCTGAAACACCATTTGATCATGCTGGCCTATCTGACTTGTGTTTACCTTTAACACAATTGTAATGTATTACATTTTTTTTCTCTGCTTGACGTATAAATTTTTCTATGGGGCTATTTCATATTTGTATCCTACTTATTTTCTAGTTTAGATTCCAGCACACAAGCATGTAAAGCATTGTCTATAATTTCAGATTTGCAGGGCTAGATCTTGAAGTTCATATAATAACAGTGAGATTTATATGTTGTAATCTGATGATTGTTTTCTCCTCTCTTATTTATTTGTTTTTTCTCTCTTGGTCAAATGTTGCATATTATTATTCCACTATACCGTTGAAAACTGATGATTTGCTAAATTAATCCTATGCCACAAATTGTCCGTGTCGTAGTCTTTAAAAAAAGTCTCGCGAGTGTCCTTAGACAGTCGCCCAAAATTGAATTGGGTTAGCTTTGGGTTTAGGTTTAGGTTCGGGATTAGGCTTGGGTTTAGTGGGGGTACGTGTCACTCAAACAAAGAGAATGACAGCGACAGTCGTTTTGAATTGCTCTCTCTACATCGGTAAATGAGGAGTAGGCTTCCTATCAGAACCTCCTCAAGACAGGGAGTTCTCCTGTTCACATGTGTAACAACCAAAGGAAGTAACTTCACTGCCCCATGTGTGGCTATCAAAACCCCGCACCTACTCGTAAACGAGTACCAACATCCCTGACAATTTTTTATGAGAGCAAATCTTGATTAGACTTGTAAATCTTTTTATAATTGTGGCCAGTCAAGCACAATCCTCGTCATTTATACTATCATAGAGCATATATTTACTACCAGAAAGTTCTAGGTGTTAGATATTAGAAGTACTAGAAGGAGAAAAGATATAACACCTAAAATTAAGAAGTAGAAGATAATGAAAATAATACTTTTATTTGTTTCATATATATTTTTGAACTAGTAGAAAAGTACTTCTTACTCGTCATTTGTTTTTGTTATTTGGATTTAGATAGCAATGAAAAATCATTAGGAATTAACCAATTTAGGAAATATTAATAAAAAATATTATTTCTTTCCCAAATTTATGCACATTTCAGTTGCTTCCGAGTTTTGAGGGGAGGAAAAAAAATAGAGAACATGGATGATCGGTAGGTGTCATATTATCGCCAAGGAAATATTGAAAGTATGTTTTTAGAGAAACAAATATGTTTTTGCTCAAAAATAGCATTTACTTTCTTTAGTTTAGAAGTTTCATATTTACTTCTGTAAAACAGACAGTGAAATGTGTATATGTGATTCATGAATATCACAAAACTTAGTTGTTTGTTATGCTTAATATATTATTCTTTTCTTGTCTATTTCAAGTGAGCATGAGGAGAGTAAGCTACATTTATTCGGAGCTACATGAATAATATAAAACTTGGCGTAGGTTACACTTCCCGTTTATTTATGTGTTTGATATCTATTTTCAGCTAGAATAAACGAAGCCAAACTATGTTAAAATATGTGTTAAAACATAGGGTTTTTATATCAAAACCATCTTTACTTTTACTCAAATTGATACTTACCATCTTTAAAAAAAATTATGTAAAAAACATTTACTTACTAACATATTTGCAATGTCGCACCTAATTCAGTTTTCAGCCATAAAATACGCGAAATGATCATTTTACCCTCTCCATTTTCTTGTTTTTTCATCTCCTTCCTCACAAACCCTAACCCTAACCTCCTCATCCTCCTCTTCTCGCCGTCTTCCGTCTCCCTCCTCCCCCAACTCCCCTCCCCCTCTCTCTCATCCTCCCTCTCCCTCCCCGACCTCCCACTCTCCCATTCCTTTCCAAGTGGGAAATAGGATTAGGGTTAGGGTTTGGGGGAGGTGGCGGCCATGGGTTAGGGTTAGGGTTTTGGGGGCGGTGGCGGCAATGGGTTAGTGCTAGGGTTTTGAGGGAGGTGGCGGCCATGATTTGGAGTTAGGGTTAGGGTTTGTAGAAGAGGAGGATGGAGGAGGCTAGGGTCAGGGTTAGAGGTTGGAAGGAAGAAGATGGGGGGGAAATGGGAATATCTGATTTTTCATGGGTGAACAGTAAAAAAAGGTGTGACATTGCAAACATGTTAGCAAGTAAATATGGTTTACATCGAAAAAAAACTTTAAATGTGGTAAGTATCAATTTGGGTAAAAGTAAAAGTGGTTTTGATGTAAAAACCCTAAAACATATACTACTTAGTATAAAGATATGACCAAAGTGAAATATCATAATATGACTTTTTCCGTATAACAATGTGGGATAATTTTGGCACATCATGATAGGCGAATAAAATCATTTCCAAAAATTTTAAAATGGCTAACAAATTGGCATAAAAAGTGACTCTCCTTTACTAACAAGGTATAAAAAGTGACATGGACAACAATAAGGTATATTATTGTAAGTTACGATAATAAGGCCTATTCCGATCGCTGACGGCAATTTTTGAACACAAAAATTAAGAGTTTTCTTCTTCTTTTTCTTCTTCTTCTTCTTTTTTTTTTTTTGCATACGTACTCCTAAAATCTTACCTTCTCTCCCTCTCCCCTTCTCTCTTCTTCTAGATCTTCACCCTCACCTCCTCCTCTCCTTTCTTATCCAAACCCCACTCTTCTTCTCAACTTCTTCAACCTCTCTCCTTTTTCTTTTTCTGTCCTCCCTCTCTCCTCCCCCTCCTACGCTTCCCCATCCACTTCAGATAGAGTTTGGTGTTGAGTCTAAGAGAGGAAGAGGTGAAGGAGCTTGGGTTTTGATGATTGGAGGGTGGAGAGGTAGTAGGCGGAACATAAAGATATTTTTTTGGCAAATATAAGAATTTAGGAGGTAAAATTTAAAAATAAGAAAGATTTACCTTGTTCGTAAATGACTATCACTTTTATGCCAATTTGATAATTTAATCATTTCAAACCATATATTACGTACATCGTGCTAACAAGTTGTTTGTGTTTATTCTTATTATTATTATTTTGATAAGCAGTCATATGCATTTATTGATAACAAGAAAAGATGCTATCCTTTTATCTCCGAATACCTATACTATTATATTAAAAACTTAGTTTCGGTACCAAATATATATATATATATATATATATATATATATATATATATAGAGAGAGAGAGAGAGAGAGAGAGTTGAGCTAGGCTACTATTAATAGTATCCAATATGGATACTATCAACCCAATTTTGAAAATTAGAACCCAAAAATAAAATCTAAACCGGTAGATGTGATCTACTGTACAAGAACTAGTTAGAAATAAAATTCAAAAGGATTTCATCATCATTAATCCATGCAAAATATGTCGTCAAAATCAATGTTTCAAAATTTTCATGAAGTTGGTTAATTTTAAGCCTCTTGATATAAAATTCAAAACACATCAAAATGATTTGAAATTTTATTTCTAACTAGTTCATGTGTAGTAGATCACATCTACCTGTTCGATTTTTATTTTTGGGCTCCGATTTTCAAAATTGGATTGATAGTATCTGCATGTTAGATCCTATTAATAGTAGCCTAGCACAACTATATATATATATATATATATATATATATATATATATATATATATATATATATATATATATATATATATATATATATATATATATATATATATATATATATATATATATAATCACAAATAATATCAAATCCCTGTAATCTCATTCAAGCATTTCTTTTAAAATGAACAAAAATTTTCGTTTTAATTTTTCTTGGAAACAAAATATTATCTGAATTTTTTTTCGATCTTCGCTTTTAATTCGAGAAACAATTATCCAATCATTTATCTACAACCTAAGGCACTTTTGCTTGGAGAAAGATTATTCAGGTATTTATTCTCCAACCCTCAAATAGTTATTTTATTTTTATATGTTTAATTAATATTTTTATATCTAATAGTTATGATTTTAATTTTTCTTGAAAAAATTACTTTAGGGAAAAAAGAATCTTTGATTTTTTTATCTTCAACCCATCGCACTTTTGTTACTTAGAGAAAAATAATTCAGGTATTTAATCTACAATCGTCCAATATTTATTTTATTTTAATTTGTACTATAATTTTTATGATTTTAATTGTTATCGAAAAATTTATTCCAGAAAACTCCGCTTTTTTCTCATCAACCCAAAATGCTTTTGTTGCTTGGAGGAAAAACTTCAGGTATTTATTCTACAACCGTCAAATATTTATTTTATTTTAATATGCTTAATATTTTTATATCAAATAGTTGTAGTTTTAATTTTTCTCTGGAAAAATTACTCGAAAAAAAATTGGTAATTTTTATCTTCAATCCACAGCACATATGTTGCTTGGAGAAAAACATTTATGTATTTATTCTACAACTGTCAAATATTTATTTTATTTTAATATGTTCAAAATGCTTTTATATCGAATAGTTATTTTCAATCATACTTAGATGCATATTTTGATTCAATTTTCTAGACTTGATTTATTGAATATATTAGAATTAAAAATATTGATTTTTAAAATATCAATTATAAAATATATTTTCTGAAATTAAAATTATTTTATGTAAATCAAGAGGATGTGATTTCAAATATATAAGAATTTTTGGTTTTTAAATATTTCTGAAATTAAAATTTTTACTGAAATAATTTAGATTTCAAATTTCCAAATTTGGAAAATTTTATTTTTCATTTTATATAGTTGTGAAAATTTATTTTCAGAATTTTTCTAATATTTATTAAATTAAAATTTTAACCCAAAAATTTAGTTTCCGAATTTACAAATTTAACTTGAAATTTTTAATTTTTGTTTTAGATGGCTGTGAAATTTTATTTTCATGCCAAATTGGGTTACAAATAAAATTAATTTCAGTAAAAATTAAATTAAATAAGACCATAATTTTAGATAAATTTCAAATTAATCTTACCAAATTCAAGTTACCAAATTTATAATTTAAGTAAATTAATGGAAAAATATCTAACATTAATTAAATTGCCAAATTTAGATCGTATTCCCATTTTACAACTTATTTTGAATTTAATAGCATTTTTAAAATAAAGAAAATTTGAAATTATTTTATGTAAATCAAGAGGATGTGATTTCAAATATATAAGAATTTTTGGTTTTTAAATATTTCTGAAATTAAAATTTTTACTGAAATAATTTAGATTTCAAATTTCCAAATTTGGAAAATTTTATTTTTCATTTTATATAGTTGTGAAAATTTATTTTCAGAATTTTTCTAATATTTATTAAATTAAAATTTTAACCCAAAAATTTAGTTTCCGAATTTACAAATTTAACTTGAAATTTTTAATTTTTGTTTTTAGATACTTGTGAAAATTTATTTTCATACCAAATTGGATTAAAAATAAAATTAATTTCAGTAAAAATTAAATTAAGTAATACCAAAATTTTAGATAAAATTCAAATTACCAAATTAATCTTACCAAATTCAAGTTACCAAATTTATAAATAATAAATTCATATTTTAAGTAGATTAATGAAAAATTCTTACTTTAATTTAACTACAAAATTTATATCGTGTTCCCATATTTCCAAATTATTTCAAATTATTTTAATTTGTAATATTTCTAAATTAAAATTTTTACCGAAATAATTTATTTTACAAATTTATAATTTAATTAGAAGTTTTATTTTTGTTTTTAGATACTTGTGAAAATTTATTTTCATACCAAATTGGATTAAAAATAAAATTAATTTCAGTAAAAATTAAATTAAATAAGACCATAATTTTAGATAAATTTCAAATTAATCTTACCAAATTCAAGTTACCAAATTTATAAATAATAAATTCATATTTTAAGTAGATTAATGAAAAATTCTTACTTTAATTTAACTACAAAATTTATATCGTGTTCCCATATTTCCAAATTATTTCAAATTATTTTAATTTGTAATATTTCTAAATTAAAATTTTTACCGAAATAATTTATTTTACAAATTTATAATTTAATTAGAAGTTTTATTTTTGTTTTTAGATACTTGTGAAAATTTATTTTCATACCAAATTGGATTAAAAATAAAATTAATTTCAGTAAAAATTAAATTAAGTAATACCAAAATTTTAGATAAAATTCAAATTACCAAATTAATCTTACCAAATTCAAGTTACCAAATTTATAATTTAAGTAAATTTATAATTTATAATAGATTCATAATTTAAGTAAATTAATGGAAAAATATCTAACATTAATTAAATTGCCAAATTTAGATCGTATTCCCATTTTACAACTTATTTTGAATTTAATAGCATTTTTAAAATAAAGAAAATTTGAAATTATTTAAAATAGTAATTATGAGATTAATGAAAACCTAAATTAATTTGAATTTTCTATTTTTATTTTTAAATGCTTCTAAAATTTAATTTTTATTCGTGGTTTTACTTTTTGAAATTATTTAGTTCTAGAATTTCATATTTTAATTTGAATATTATTTTTTAAGATATTATGAAAATTTATTTTTATACCAAATTTAATAATAAATTATAAGTATAGGTGACTTGAATTATATGTATTGTTTATTTGCAAAATATCATGAGTTTATTGATTTTCAAAATTTCTTAAATTCCAAATGAAAGTTATTCTGAATAACCAATGTAGGTTACTTAAATTTACTTATTTATTATATAATTATGCAACTGAAATTATATTATTATTTATTTACTAAAAATTTTGATTACATTAATATTTTTTGAAAGTTTTGTAGAATTTATATATACGATTATTTGTTAGTCGGCAACATGAGCTATATACATAAAGGTAAAATATTTTTTTATTATTTGTCTTTAAAGCGTAATATTTTTTATAATGAAAATATGATTAAAAATTAACTATGTATTTAATGTTTATTATCTTCATAATGATTTAATTAATAAATATATTATTATAAAATGGAATTATATTATTTATATTTATTTACTGATTTATTTAATATTTTATGAAACTGTAATTTACAGGATTTAAAATTAACTATTTATTTATGGATTTATTATAGTAGTATTTATTTAGTTATTTAAAATATCATTATGGAACTGAAATTAACTATTTAGTTACTGGTCTATTATATTATTATTTATTTACTTATTTAATACATTATTATAATACTAAATTTAAGAATGTTTAAATTTAACTATTTATTTACTAATTTGTTATAATGATACTTATTTAATTATTTTAAATAATTATATAAAATATATGTTGGTTAGATTTTATAGAAAATAATTATATATAATAAGACAGATAATTACAGTAAACTTAAGTCAAGAATTATTTTTATTTTCTAATTGTTAAAATTAGTATTTAAACCATATTTAAATAAATTATTTTTATATTAAACAAAAATTATATTAAATGAAACTTATATTGATTGAAAACTATATTAACCGAAAATTTGAAATTGTATATAAACAATTTTGAAGGTAGTTTGGATTTGATTGGATGACATTTTTTCATTATATAATAAATTGATTACATATTTTTAATTATTATAATTTCAGATAATATCTTCGTATAAATTAAGCTAAGTTTTGGTGGTAATATAAATTATTTATTATTATTTCCTCAATTGTTAATGTGGAAAAAACTAAATCCATTATTGATATGGAATTTTTATAATTTGAGTGACTGACATATTGTTTTTGCTAATTATTAATAATCAATAAGATTTTATGAAATTATGTTATGATATTTTATTAATTATGGTCACTAATTTTACTAATTCATAGTGTCATTTGATTTAAAATTATGTTCTTATTAAATTAATTTGTGGATATTTTATCAAGATGTCGACAAAATAATAAAATTACAAAGATACACACCATTAAATGAGCTTCGTAGATGAAAATGATGTCATCTTAAAAGGAAGTATTACTCGAACATGGGAAGGACAAAACGTAAACATAGGAATCTCATCTGAAATTAACTTTATTCTCCTTGATAACGGGTACATTCAAAATTTTATATGTATTTCTAATTGCGTGTTTAAATAATACAAATTTACTTTAATTATGATGTGTTTTATTTAATTTTTAATAGAACACTCATGTACATGATTTTTATCGTAAGAATGATGCATTACAATTGAGAAAATTAATACAAAAAGAAAATTTTTATATTTTCTCAAATGTAAAGATTGTTACTGTAAATAAGATATACAAACCAAGAAGCACTCCAAGATCTATTCATTTGTGTTATCATCCAAACATCAAGTTTTTAGAGGAGGATGACGATGATATAGAAAAATACAAATTCAAATTTCTTCTTTACGGAAAGATTGAGTCAAGAATCGATTCAAAAGAATTTCTTATAGGTATGTATTATATTTATATTCCTCATAGATTATCATGTATGTCAAAGTATACTAAATTTCAATTATTTTCTTATATAAATGTGATTGGAATAGTTAACAAAATTTATGCGATTGATAGCATGGATAGAATGTAAAAACTTTTGTTTAGAAGTTTTACAATGCATGATAATGAGTAAGTTACAATTTTATTATTGTTTATATGACAAATACAGAAATATATTTTGTAACATAAATATTAAATATATATATTTTTATTCTTTTATCAGGTTCAACACTATAGCTATCACTTTGTGGGAAGATTTAGTATGTGCTCTAGAGGAAAAACTGAAACAGGAGAATCAAAATTTAATGGTTATTATTGTGACTGGTTTGTTGTACTCTAGATTTAGAGATATTAAATATATATATATATATATATATATATATATATATATATATATATATATATATATATATATATATATGTGAACTTAAGTTCATAATGAATAGTGGTGCACCAAATTTTTATCCACTCATCTTGTCTTGAGATTTGTGATGCACAAATCTCAAAGTGGGCTTTATATCTTTCACGGATCCCAAAGCAAGATGAGTGGTTAGAAAAGTTGGTGCACCACTATTCATTATGAACTTAAGTTCATAGGAGCCTTGCTCTATATTCATTATGAACTTAAGTTCATAGGAGCCTTGCTCTATATATATATATATGTGAACTTAAGTTCATAATGAATAGTGGTGCACCAAATTTTTATCCACTATCTTGTCTTGAGATTTGTGATGCACAAATCTCAAAGTGGGCTTTATATCTTCACGGATCCCAAAGCAAGATGAGTGGTTAGAAAAGTTGGTGCACCACTATTCATTATGAACTTAAGTTCATAGGAGCCTTGCTCTATATATATATATATATATATATATATATATATATATATATATATATATATATATATATATATATATAGAGAGAAATATGGAGAAACTTGGTACCAAGTTCCTTAAAGGAACTTGGTAGTGAGATGGACAAATCCGGTCCACACCTCAAGGGAGAAATAGAGAGGAGAGAGAAAGATTTTTTAAAAGCTAGACTTGTGGACCAAATTTATCCACATCACTACCAAGTTCCTTTAAGGAACTTGGTACCAAGTTTTTCCATTTTTCATATATATATATATATATATATATATATATATATATATATATATATATATATATATATATATATATATATATATATATATATATATATATATATATATATATGGAATGATGTATATGAGGTGGTGGTTCATTTTGCTAAATGAGCTACCAAGAGATAGAGTGGTGAGGTCCACACCTTTTAATATGACTAGCAAGATGGGTCTCACCACATGGCTATCTCTTGATAGTTCATTTAGCAAAATGATACTCCTACTCTATATATATATATATATATATATATATATATATATATATATATATATATATATATATATATATATATATATATATATATATATATATATATATATATATATATATATATATATATATATATGACAAGAGCTGTCTTATCATTTCACAATATACTTGGTCCATTTAATTTAAATCGCTAAAATGATTTATACAAAATTCAAATTAAACTTAAATTATAATGCAACGACTATATAAAAATATTACGTAGACCTTCAAAGGTTAATACTTTAATACATTTATCATGCACTTTATTTTTGTGTTGGTTTTTATAATTCACTTGATGAATATATTGTTTATCTATGCTATTTTTAGGAGAAACATTTCTTTTGCTATGCTCAAATCATGAAAATTGAGGAGATGTCAGGTTGACGATATCCTTCTCATGTTGATTGCAATAACAAGTTGAAAGAGATCAATGAGATTCTTTACTACACTCGTCACAAAATGAAAATCAAATATGTAGAAGAAAGGTAAATAGGATATTATAAATTTTATAAATATCAATAATTTATAGTTTAAAAATTAAATTGAATAATAATATATGACGAATATGCTATTTAACTTTAGGTATAAATTTACCTTACAAGTGACGGATGGAACATACATCACTACATTTATAATATTCCATCACGATGTTCTTCATTTGATGAAAATTGGTCCTTCAAAATTAGTAACTTCGCTAGTTTTGATAAATTATACCAAATTAAATTAAAGTTTCAATATATTTTTAAATTTAATAGATAACGTTGAAAATTGCTTTTATATTTGCTTAAACAGATGTAGAAAACAATGATATTCCACTTGCTATCAAGAAATTAATTAGTAGAAATATGTGTTTTCATATTAAGGTTTCAGAGTTTATACAAGTAAATGCATTGAAAACTACATGGTTGTTAAAATTATTGATGATGATGTAGACGATGAAAAACTCAACGGACTGTTACTGCTAACTGATGGAAAGGTAACATTTCGATAATCTGATTAATAATATTATATTCTACAATTTTATGCAATGTATTTATTATTCTAATGCTAAATTTATTTTTATCAAAGGATGAAAAATCACTCGATATGACACTAGTTGATGGCGATAACAGTTACTCCATTGAATATACTCCGGACTTATCGACACCTGGAAATACTTCTGATACAAACTCTAAGAAGAAGGTTTTTGCTAAATTTAATATTAGTTCCTTTATTTTAAAAATTAAATCATGTTTATGTTATTCTAAGACGAATGTATTACTATCACAGGACGAAAAACCAATTGAATTGAATTGGGATGGTACTATTGATAATCAATCTGTTAAATTAAATTCAGACTTATCCACGTCGATATCCACCACTAATAGCAAAGACAAAAAGAAGATTTTAGATGTATCACCTATTGCTACGCTTATCCACCACTAATAGCAAAGGCAAAAAGAAGATTTTAGATGTATCACATATTGCTACGCTTGATTCTTCTGTATTTAAAACCCTGTAGGCAATAAAAATTGCCTTAATCCCTACACAGCAACTCGGAATGAGCAAAAGAGCTTAAGGGTCCATCTGAGTGAAGTCAGGTCCGCCTAAAGGTTAAGTTCACCTGAATGCTTGACTTTACAAAATAGACAAAAGTGCTGATACCTCTCGAACCGGAAGGAATTGGGCAAAACGACCGAAACAATTGGCTCCGTCCCGTCGAGATAGCCGATTTTCATATATAATTCGTCCAATTCCGACATACGGTTTGAAAGTTACGACCCGTCCTTCGTAGCATGTTCTGAGGCTCGCCCGTAGAGCAGGCTCGCCCGCAAGGGAGCTTAGCTCGCCTCAAGCACAAGCTCGCGTGAAGACTTGGAGCTCCCCTGCGGGCTTGAAGCTCGTCTGCATAGGCCAAAATCGCCCACAACCTCAAAGTTTGACGAGGCTCGCCTACAACATCATTGCAGCGAGGCTCGACATTCAACCGAGCTTCGTCATTGCAGCGAGGCTCGACATTCAACCGAGGTTCGTCATTGCAGCGAGGCTCGACATTCAACCGAGGTTCGCCTACAGCAGTGAACCTCGACATTCAACCTCAGCATTCAAACAAGGTTCGCCTACAGCAGTGAACCTCGACATTCAACCGAGGTTCGCCTACAGCAGTGAACCCCGACATTCAACCGAGGTTCGCCTACAGCAGTGAACCCCGACGCTCAACCGAGGTTCGCCTACAGCAGTGAACCTCGACATTCAACTTCAGCATTCAAACAAGGTTCGCCTACAGCAGTGAACCCCGACGCTCAACCGAGGTTCGCCTACAGCAGTGAACCTCGACATTCAACCGAGGTTCGCCACAGCAGTGAACCTCGACATTCAACCGAGGTTCGCCACCCGCTATCGCAACATCGCCGCTTTCCGTAGCGCCTGCTTAACCGTAGCAACCGCTATCAGAAGTGCCGCAGCATCGTGTAGCGCGCGACGACACGCGGCAGCTCCATTAAATAGCCAAAAGCCCAATGGGGCTGGAGGCTGGCAAAAAAGGAAGAGGTCTGAGAACTTTTGGAGCTCAACACTTGTGCGCATAGGAGAGATCAGGAACCTCTCCAACAACCTCTTGATCACCCGCACTTTGGTCCGACAATAACGGAAGCAACCTCGACTTGAGCATCGAGCGAAGCATCCTCTCGCCACCAAGAACCCATACAAAAGAGGAGTCAAATCAACCTCCTCTTCCTCTGTAATCGAGAGAATTTGATTGTAATACTTTCATTCAATCAATAAATATTTTTTCGACCCTACAGAAGATGGCGACCACAGTGAGAGTAACCGTTCATTCCGATGAGCTGGTGGTGGCGCAATCAGACAAGATTGCGGTCGGAACCGAGGTTCAAACCTTGGTTATCGAGTTTGATCAGGGTAAGTACGAGGAGTTCCTATCCTCTGGGGCATCTAGCCCAATGAAGACACGCAAGTGTCGCCGAAGTCTCGATGAGACGCCAGCCCCGTGGCTTCGCTGAATCCTCTCGAGTAAACTCGACGAAATTGCCTCTCAAGGACAAGGCTCCAAAGCTAGCCGCCAGGCTAAGAAGTGGGTCGTTAAGCAACCCAAGTCAACTTCGATGTTGTTAGCCGTTTGGCTTCGGGCGAGCCTCGCTCGCCTATGGGAAGAACGAACCTTCTAACGGTTCATTCTCAAGACGCGCTGCATAACGCCGACGTAACCAAGCTCGCCGACGTGCTCGAAGCTCGTCTCGCTGGACGGATTCCACTATCGCCCGAGAAAAGCAACGAGCCTCGCTATCATCAAAGGGTTCGTTCGTAACAAGACGAATGTCGCCTACCGCGAACCTCGTCTACAAGACGAACGCCGCCTGTGTGCGAACCTCGCCTACAAGACGAACGCCGCCTGTGTGCGAACCTCGCCTACAAGACGAACGCCGCCTGTGTGCGAACCTCGTCTACAAGGCGAGCGTTGCCCAGTGCGAACCTCGTCATCATGAACCTCGACATGGGGTGTCATCAAAGCAAGTGAACGAACCTCGCCATCTTGAACCTACCCAACAACATGAGGTCCGCTTCAACCTGACGAACCTCGCCATAACAAGCGCCACAATGATGAACCTCGTCATCATGAACCTCGACATGGGGTGTCATCAAAGCAAGTGAACGAACCTCGCCATAACAAGCGCCACAATGATGAACCTCGTCATCTTGAACCTACCCAACAACATGAGGTCCGTTCTGAACCAGACGAACCTCGTTCGGACAGCGAACCTCGCCATAAGCTTCGCCGCCAGAGCCAAAGGAAACGGCAGCCTCGCCAGGGTCGCCAAACTCGACTCGGGAAGCCCCTCTCATATGAGGCTCGCCTTTTCAAGACCGGGGTACACCCACTTCCGATCTCGTGATTACCTCACTCGCAAGCGTGATGCTAGTCATATGCAATCTCATTGCCGCCGCGAAGCTTATCTCGCGATGCGCGCCCAATGTTCATCGACACGCCCGGCTTCGGTTTTTGAGCGATTATCGGACCCGTCAACTAGACGAAGGCGGCTTCGCCATAAGAAACAAGCAGCCCGCGGTGGTCATTCCCCCGTAGTGACTATTAACATGGTTGGGAGAAGCGGGAGCAAGACCCCAACAGGCAGTCCTGAGTCGTCTGACCCTGAATATTCCCCAGGGTTACGAGGCGCATTAATCAATAGTCAAGGCCCCTATCGAAGCACCCGTCTTCGTACCGGAGTGACGATCCCGTTTGACTATAGCCAGTTGGCTGGGGGTACCTCTGAAGAATTTGAGAACTCCGGCATCGCTACGTCTCAACCTTCGAATACTGATTTTAGTGATCAGGCTGTAGGCATAAAAAATTGCTTATCAGTACCCAAACAAAACTCGTGACGGTGGGTTGGCAACCAACGATCCATTCGACAAACCGACGTCGCAAAACGCGTCACGTCGCAAAAACGGGTAGAGCGAGTCGACGAGCACATGAAGTGAGTCGGCAAGACGTACGAGCCAATGAGACGACGTGCCGAGTTGACTAAACTCAAACGTTGACGAGACGGAATCAACCGTACTTAGTCCGCCAATGCAAACGGGCCGCTTAAGCTCAAAGTTGATCGGCACGGACTCAAACACGACGGCAACATTACCGAGCAAAACTAAGCCCTAAGACCGAAAGAATCGAAGCATCGACGGAGAAACGACGAAAACGACGAAAACGCCAAGAAGACGGCGCCGCCAAACCTCGCCAGTGGCCAAGGTGGCTCTACCACTTTGGTCGAGCCACTGCCAACTTGGCCGAGGTGGCTCGCCAAGTGGCCGAGCCACCGAGGTGGTCGGCGACACCTCCATTGTATAAATAGGGGGTCTCGATTTCAAGAGGTCGGATTACTAAGAGGCTTGGAGAGGGATTTTGGACTTCGTGCTCGGAGGTCGGATTACGAAGAGGCTTGGAGAGGGGATTTTTGGACTTCAGGCTTCGGAGGTCGGATTACGAAGAGGCTTGGAGAGGGGATTTTTGGACTTCAGGCTTCGGAGGTCGGATTACGAAGAGGCTTGGAGAGGATTTTGGACTTCGTGCTCGGAGGTCGGATTACTAAGAGGCTTGGAGAGGGATTTTGGACTTCGTGCTCGGAGGTCGGATTACTAAGAGGCTTGGAGAGGATTTTGGACTTGGGCTTGGGATTTTCGAGGATTTTCTCGAGGAGTTCTCACGAGATCCGCGAGCCGCCGACGACCGCTCCGAAAGCACCGGCGAGCACAAGTCCAAATGACGCCCGATCTACAAGCGGAAGGTAATCAATTCGGTCGAACTACAGATACCCTCTAGGTTAAGCTTCGCCTTAACCTCGTGGATAGCGCCAGGATTTCTCCTAGTAGATCTCACCCGCCCGCGATCCTCTCCTTCGTGAGTGTGATCCCCGCAGCGATCCTCTCCTTCGTGAGTGTGATCCTCAGCGCCGCTTCTTCGTGAAACGAGCCCCTTTACATCTGTAGTTCCAACCCGGTCTTTACACCGTGATTGAATTGCGCGGTGGTCCACGGACACAAAAGTCCCCGACAGTAAAGAACCCACGCAAGCGGGACCTCGATATAACAGATCCTCGTGTTTGTTCACAAGGATAAAAGTTGTAATCTTTTGATTTTCATTGTAAGCCTTAAAATAAAAGGCAATATTTCTTTGAACTTTGTTGTAGGCCAAAGAAGCCGTAGCAAGTTCAAATCAATGACAATCATCCCAACTTTTACCGCAACAAGCCGGGCGATTACGGGGAGCCACCGCCTCGATCGGAGGTCGCCGTACGCTAAATGATTCCTATCCCGGTGGAGGAAGAGGTCGAAGTTCGAAGTTCGACCAAGAGAAGTACGAGGAGTATCTTTCCTCATCTTCAGATCCAGCTTCCAAGAAGATCTCCGCCGCAAGGAGAACCCGATGGGCCTCCGATGTAGAGCCCCAGACGGCGAAGTCCAACCTCGCCGCCGCAGTAGCGAAATCCCGCCGGCGCTCAAGTCCGTGATGGCGCCCGAGATGAACGCCGATGATGCGCCGACGCCTAAGCGAAGCTCGCCAAAGGCGACGACAAAGCATGGCGCAAACTTGCCAAGGCCATGCAATCCATGGATGGGGTCCGCTACGGCGGATCTAAGATCCGCACTTACGCAGGCTTCAAGTGATCGACGGCCTATCCAAGCCGCCAACCAACGAAAGTGGGTCCGCCAAACGGAACCGCTCCACACCTGTGAGCGATCCGAAGCGCCGCGCACTCCTTATGCGAGCACGAAGCTTTGTGCGCAAGCTCGTGGAACTCAAGAAGGAGGCGGTAAAGAAGCCACCAACGCATCACCGTGTTTGAGGCCCAAGTCTAACGGTGCCCCAACCCCAGTTGCCCATGCTCCTGTCTCGGCACCTAAGCCGAAGGCTATAAGCATTGCAAACTCAGCGTCAAAGTCCAAGACCGACGGCACTTCAAGATCAAAGGTGCTCGCGACTCAACCGTGGTGAAGCCACCCCGCCACCACCACCAAACCAACTATCAAGGATCGCTTGGGTCCTCTGAAGGGATCACGGGTCACTCCTCATATAGGAAGCTGCACTGTTCCAGAAAGGACCGAGATTCCTGCAACCGCAACCGGATTAAAAATCGAAGTCCGAGAGTCCCCTGAAACTTCATGCTCACATAAGCGGAAGTCAAGGCGAGTTACTTTCGGTAATTTTGGCCATTCTCGGAAGGAGACGCTCTCGTCTGATGACGACGACGTTATACCCGAGAGATCACACCAACATACGGCGATTGCCCTGACACACCGACGAAGCCGTACTACCGCGTAAGGGTACGAAAATCTCGAAGGGATTCCCCTAAATTGATGCAGTCATGCTTGTGCTCCAAGACGGTGCTCTCGGAGTGCAATTGCCGGCCAGAAACTCCAGAAAGAGTTTCGGTCTTCCAGAGGCTTAGCACCAACGCGCCAAGACCTAGGTCAAGGCGATTCCGCAAAAGGATGACATCCCGAGAGGATGAGTTGCCAGAGGTCACTAATAATATGACCAGCAAAGAACCATCGTCACGGGCTATTCCCGCATCGCAACGCTAACTCGCTTATGGTCCGACTATCCGACGGTCCAGATACGATAAACTTCTGAAGGGAATACCCGCGGAGGATGATGCGTCGGATATTGGCTCCGCAATCGCATCTGATCATACTGTATCTAGCGAAGGAAGCCCCCAAGAAACGCTTATGATCGCATGCATCAAGTGGCCAAAATGCTAGACGGCGTTGAATAAACAACGGAAAACTTCGTTAGAAATGGAGTTGGCCATGCACGATGAGAGAAATGCATGACCAACAGATCCAAGCCTTGACGAAACATCAAGGTGAATCGAAGGCACAAGGCCAACGTCGATGAAGATGATAGCGATTCAGATCAGGAGGAAGCACAAGAAGATGATAACCCTCCTGAACCCCGCAACGCTGGGCAAAACATAGATGTTGTTGCTCAGGAAAGCGAGAAGATCAAAGACTTGGAGAGCAAAATCAACTCATTGATTTCCGCTCAAGAAGTAAAGAAGACAGGTATTCCTTGCCCATACCCGAGGGAGTGGGAATCAATCCGCACTGGCCGGGTTTAACTTAATAAACTTCACACCATTTGACGGAAGGGTTCCCCGACGCAAAGACTTGATTTATTTCAAGTCACACCTCGGAGTTATTTCGCAACGAACCCCCGATGGTTCGGTCATTCGCTGGCACCCTTCGTGGGCCGCCGAATGGTACCGCCTCAAGCCGGGAGCATTCACACCGGGACGACATGGAGTCTAGCTTCCTTACCAATTTTGATGACGATACCGAGGTATCGATCGACATTGCTCGACGAGAAGCGTAAAGACGGAGAAACCGTGGATATCTTTGTCAAACGATTCTAACAAGGCAATGAACTGCCGGATCCAATAACGAGGAGTTCATCCTCCAAACTCGCCACAAGAACTTATCGATAGATGTGCTTGAAGCAATGGGTACAGCACCATCGATAACGCGGAAGGACCTGAAGGTTCGTGGAGAGCAAGCCGAGAGGTTCCTCAAAAGGAAAAGGCGAGAGGGGTCACCGACAACGGAAGCTCGGCCGCAACTTTGTCCCACGCGCAAAGGGAAAGAGCAAGCCAAGACGGCGGTTATAACCAAACGCTCCAACTCCAGCCCCAAAGAATGCAAGAAGAAGAAGAAGAATAGCCGCCGCAACAGCACAATCAACGGGCAACCTGGCCACAAAACAAGGCCTTAGAGCCGAGATTCCCAAGTCCTATTCCTTTAGGGACGACGAGATTCCCGGTCTCTTCAAATATCTTGTGGAAAATAACAAGATCAAGCTCCCTCCGATTCGTAATCAAGAGGAGGCAATGAAGACGAATGACCCAAGATACCGTGGCGTCATATAGCGCTCATCACCCCACTAAATCCTCGCTTCACCTTTAAGGACAAAATCCGTGCTTTAATTGATGTAGGGTCATCACTATGAAACCGCCCAAAGAAAAGAAGGTCGGAGCCACGCGTGTCCATAAGCTTCGGTCGGTGCCGCTGACATGGTTTGAACTGAACCGGTGGTCAAAGTCGCAGTTGAAGACGGTAATGACGACCCACACAAGCAACGCCGTAAAGGACTTGTATCGTGATACGTACCAATGGCGGTCTTGTGGGTCCACCCGCACCTACTTGAAGATAAGCAATGGGTAGCCTCTTCTTCAAGAAAAGCCAAAACGTAAGGGAAAGACATGCCATGCTACTCCGCAATTCGAGGGGAATGACGAACAGTGGTAACATTCCACCGTCCGGCGGGGAGCTCAAGCCCACGCCACCGTGAGCGACACGAGTACAAATACAAGTACCCGGAAATCTCCGACCCAAATGCCAAGATGTCGCCGAGCCGGGGTACCAACAACACCCTCACTCGCGACCGAAAAGGCGAAGATAAACACCACGTGAAGTTCAACTCAAACAGCCTCGATTCACGCCCGATTGAAGAGATAAACCGAACTTCAACTCCCCATATCGCCGGCGTGATGGCACAATTGGCCAATATCCCGCAAGGATCACTCTCTATGAGTTGTCGCGTTATCAAAAGAGACGAGAAGCTCTTCAAGAAGCCCTCACGATTCGTAAGTCTTCCTCACCCATTAGGCCGAGTCCGTAAGAGTCGCCCAAAGAATGCAACCTTGCGACTAAACACTTCCCCGCATCACTTTTACAAAGGAGGATATGCATCAGGAATTCCAAGGACGATAGGCCGCTATACTTCACCGTATATTGGCTCGGTGAAGTTAACCGGATCCAAGTCGATCCGGTTCCACAGGAGCATCATGCCCTGCGCCTCATGTATCATCTCGAATTCTCGCCAAGAAGCCGCATCAACAGCACAATGATTTACGGATTTAACACCGGTCTCGCCTTGGTAAGATCCTGATAAAGTGCCAAATGGGGACTTAAAGTCCAAGTCACCGCTATGTGATTGACGCAGAGACTTCCTATAACTTATTGTTGGGTCGACCTTGGATCCACAATAATGTTATAGTCCCTCTACTCTTCATCGTCTCAAATATGTAGACACTAATAATGAGGTCAAGACGGTGGTCACGACAAACAACCGCTTAAGGGATGGAGAATTATTTCACCGATTCTCTCCTCTACGGTAATGAGTCCTAAATCAATCATCGCCCAAGGTACCTGACACCGTGAAGAAGCCGATACCAAACCGGCTTGGTTATAGTGGAGGTTTTGTTTTAAATGACATTGTACCCCTTGTAATCAATCTTGACGATGAAGAATCGCCGATGAACATTGTAATTGGCAAATTGCCGATGAATCAATAAATGACGATTTAGAGTACCCTCTATCTTTGAATGATGTGATGACAGTTTATACAACAATTGAGTTTCACTTACCAACTCTGGCCATCTTGCTTTACACAAAAGCAGCTCCGAGACTCTTTGGGACAACACTCGCCATCCCACCTAAGATCAAGTAGTGAAAAGACTTGGTTTACTAAAAGGAGATGCGCCCGATGTCAATCATTTCTTAGAAGAAGATGAAGATGACAATAGGCCTATCCTCCACACATTCCGATATAGTCCAGAAACACTGGGTATCATGAAGAGATGGGGGTATGACTTGACACGAGGGGAAGGTCTATGTTTCGGACGAGGCCCTCGAACCCCTCCTAAAGCGGCATATGTCCCAAGAGGAAAGCCGGATAATTACTATGCATTTAGAAGGGGATTGGGATACGAATCCTCCTCAGAAGATGAATGCTCGTGGCTGATTGATAATAATCCACCCGGTGAGGGAGACGGACATTCGTCTGACTCTTCGGCTTGGGATTCTGACACCAGCCTCGGAGAAGCTTTCAAGGCTTTAATGTCAAATATGGCTACGGTCGATCCTGCTACTGTTGAGAGTGATGAAGACGTGCCAACATGGGAAGACCCATGGATCCATCAACTCCAAGAACAGTTTGGGGACAGGTTCGAACAAAGAGAACCCCCCACTAAGGACGAGGTAGTCCAGGTTAATATGGGTAATGAAGAGCATCCTAAGCTCATAAACATCAGCAATACTCTCCCCTCGGAAGATAAGGAAGAGTTGATTGTCTTAATCAGGGAGTATATCGATGTATTCGCCTGGAGTTACGAGGACATGCCAGGACTCGACCCTAATGTGGCAACACATCGCCTCAACATCAAGGCGGATGTCAAACCTGTCAAGCAACAGCAAAGACGGTTTCGGCCCACAAATATTGGAGGCAATTGTTGACGGTGAAGAAACTCATAGAATCGGATTCATCGAGGAAATTCAACATCCGGATTGGGTGGCTAATATAGTCCCTGGCCATGAAGAAGAATGGCTCAATTAGGACTGTGGTCGACATGAGATCCAACGCCGCTGCCCAAAAGATGACTTCCTCTTCCAATCACCGATGTCATAGTTGACAATACGGTGGATTTGAAAGAATGTCCTTTATGGATGGCTTTTCGGTATAATCAAATCAAGATGCACCCCGATGACGCCAAACACACAATGCTCGTAATTTATCTAAGATATATTGCTACACGGTCATGCCGCTCGCCTCAAAAATGCCTACGAACATACCAGCGAGCAATGACAGATTTTCCAGATCATATTCGAAAACGGTCGAATGCTACGCCGACGATTTGGTCGTGAAAAGCCGTGACAAAGGAGATCACATCAAAGATCTTAGAACGGTATTCAACTCATGCGAACTCATCACCGAAGATGAATCCCGCCAAATCCTTCCTTGGGATGTCGGTGGCAAGTTCCTTGGCTTCATTGCCACCGACAAAGGAATCCACGCCGATCCCGACAAAGTGAAGGCGATTCAAGAATTGCAACCCCCGAAACTGAGAGAACTCGGGTTACAAGGGCGACATGCGACATCCGACGGTTCATATCGAACCTATCCGGGAAGTGCCAACCGCTCTCAAAATTGAATAAGAAGGGCGGTCATATATTTGGGACGACGCCGTAAGGCATTCAAGAGATCAAGTCTTATCTCGCTAAACCTCCCCGTTTTGTTGCACCGCTGGTCGGAAAACCGCTTTTGATCTACGCCAAGGCAACGGATCACTCGTTAAGCTTTACTCGCGAAGACGACGACGGCGTCACGTAACGTGCAGTATTACCCGAAATAACATTAGTCGGTGCCGAAGTCTCGATATCCAATGGTCGAAGCGTCTTTGCATTAGTGTTCGCGATTCGTAAAATGCGCACTATTTAGTCCGGACAGACGATTTATGTTATTCTAACGAACCGTCCGATATTTATGACCCAAACCGCCTCGATGAGTTGGCGTTTGGCGAAATGGGCCTTGCTCTTGTCCCAATATGACTTACACTTCAAACAACGTAAGTCACCAAAGGACAAGCGATTTATGATCTCTTGGTCGCCACCGACAACGGACGCAGCTTGAGCTATATGATGATCTTCCTGATGAAGTTCACGGTTAACACTACATCGCACCAACAAATATGGCGATTGTATTTTGACGGAGCTTCGAGCTACCAACGTGGCAAGTGCCCCGGATGTTCTAAGATTTCCACGAGTCGGGTTGTCTTAGTTTCCCAGGAATCATGTCATGCCCGTGCTTATTCACTCACCAACCTTGCTCTAATAACGAGCTGAATACAATGCGCTACTTATTGGACTTAGTTTCGCCAAGGAGCCGGGGTCAATATCTCAAGCCGCACGGCGATTCGTAATTGATAGTTAAACAGTTCGTGGTGACTACGGTCGAACTGATCTAATCCCCTATCATCGATAGTCGTTGAAATAGCGACTCATTCAAGAGTTTTTCATCGAATATATCCCGCTCCCAAAACGCTTTATGCGGATGCACCGGCAAAGATTAGTCGTGGTCGTTAGCACAACCTTCCGAGACCGAGCAACTAGTTACGGTCAGACTCACCAACTCTTCGCACTCATTATAATGATGAGACACAAGAAGATAAGGGGTAGTTACCAAAGAAGTACATGCAACCCAAACCAAGTTGGAGCCCCGAGATTGGCGCTTCCTATCATCGACTACGCCTTACATGGCATTCTCACGAAGACGGAGAGAGAGAGAGTCAATCCGCTAAGAGCTCCAAGATTCTTTATGACACTCAAACCCGTGACGCTATATCGCCGAGGGTACGATGGTCTTTGTTCGATGCCTCTCAAACAAAGAGGCGGAGAGGTCCTTCGAAGCACACGAAGGTGAATGTGGTGCACACCACCGTCCCAAGCTCTACGATCGAATCAGAGAATGGGCTACTTCGCCAACAATGATTAATGACGCGGCCGAAGCACGCCGAAATGCCACGCGGTCAAATTCACGCCAATTATATGCATCAGCCTCCCGAAAGCAGCTTGCATCCTTCGCCACATCCCGCCATTCGAGACATGGGGAATGGACGTCAGGGTCCCATTTTTCCTCCGCTTGGCCAAAGGCGATCGGTTTATTCTAGCGATCACCGACATTTCTCCAAGTGGGCGAAGCAATCCCGCTTAAAAGAAGTCAAGGCGAAGTACCGCATCAAGTTTATCAAACACCATGTCATTTATCGACATGGTGTCCCGAGACGGATCGCATGATAATGGTCCCCAATTTATCGCGAATTCCTTCATCGTTTTATGAAATTCAAGATACAAGATGTCTCACAATGCCTTTATAATCCAAAGAAGAAATGGATTAGCCAAGCATTCAACAAGACGATTATCAAACTCGTAAGCTTGTGAAGAGTAACAAGCAGACCGATGATAAACTTGAGAAGCACTCGGGCATCGACGATCAGACGCGACGCTAACCGAGAGACCCCGCACTCCCTCGGGTTTACTGCGCGGCGCCTTGGAGATCCAGATCCCGCCACTTCAGACGCCTTCAACAGATGACGACCAAAGAACAACATCAAAACGCCTCAAGAGCTTGAGATGTTAGATGAGAAGCTCGAGGCTCAACAATGCATTGAGTTCTACCAAGCTAGGATGTCGAGGGCTTTCAACAAGAAAGTTTGACAGAGAACCTTTAGAGAAGGAGATTTGGTCCTCGCTGCTCGACGACCGATAATCCTCACTTCCAGAAAGAAAGGTAAATTCGAACCTAAATGGGAGGGTCCGTTTGTAATAGAAACGGTCTACTCTAATGGTGCATACCGCCTAATTACCCTAAATGGCGACCGGCAATTAATGCCGATAAATGGGAAGTTCCTGAAAAAATACTACCCTTAGTATCTTCAGGATAACCCGTTTCGACGGGAAGTTCCTCGTGGGATATTTCACCCACTTTTCTTGAGGATAACCCTAGATTTGTCCTCCATCATAATTTCCCCCACCGATCAAATTCCTTGACGGTGGGCCTACAAATTTTCTGGTACATTGCCACAATCTCCTCTTGATTCCTTCTATGAACAAGAGGCCCAATCAAAATCCCTTTTACGCCGGAGATAGAATATAAAATTCTTCCTCTCCGAGCATTCGACCCCTTTCGTGATAAACGGAGGGGTTCTTTCCATCTTCATCTTAGGTAGCGCCGGTGAAGGTATCTTGTAGGGATTTTCGGACCGGGTTGTCCGTGAAGGTCACTGAGTCTTTTCGGTTCTCGGAGTGGAGATCCCACTCTTAGTTCCATCTTCATCTTAGGTAGCGCCGGTGAAGGTATCTTGTAGGGATTTTCGGACCGGGTTGTCCGTGAAGGTCACTGAGTCTTTTCGGTTCTCGGTGGAGATCCCACTCTTAGTTCCATCTTCATCTTAGGTAGCGCCGGTGAAGGTATCTTGTAGGGATTTTCGGACCGGGTTGTCCGTGAAGGTCACTGAGTCTTTTCGGTTCTCGGTGGAGATCCCACTCTTAGTTCCATCTTCATCTTAGGTAGCGCCGGTGAAGGTATCTTGTAGGGATTTTCGGACCAGGTTGTCCGATCAAGGTCACCCGAAGTCTTTTCGGTTCTCGGAGTGGAGATCCCACTCTTAGTTCCATCTTCATCTTAGGTAGCCGATCAAGGTATGCGCCGATTTTCGCACTGTGTTGTCCGATCAAGGTCACCCGAAGTCTTTTCGGTTCTCGGTGGAGATCCCACTCTTAGTTCCCCTCTTATCTTAGGTAGCCGATCAAGGTATGCGCCGATTTTCGCACTGTGTTGTCCGATCAAGGTCACCCGAAGTCTTTTCGGTTCTCGGTGGAGATCCCACTCTTAGTTCCATCTTCATCTTAGGTAGCCGATCAAGGTATGCGCCGATTTTCGCACTGTGTTGTCCGATCAAGGTCACCCGAAGTCTTTTCGGTTCTCGGTGGAGATCCCACTCTTAGTTCCATCTTCATCTTAGGTAGCCGATCAAGGTATGCGCCGATTTTCGCACTGTGTTGTCCGATCAAGGTCACCCGAAGTCTTTTCGGTTCTCGGTGGAGATCCCACTCTTAGTTCCATCTTCATCTTAGGTAGCCGATCAAGGTATGCGCCGATTTTCGCACTGTGTTGTCCGATCAAGGTCACCCGAAGTCTTTTCGGTTCTCGGTGGAGATCCCACTCTTAGTTCCATCTTCATCTTAGGTAGCCGATCAAGGTATGCGCCGATTTTCGCACTGTGTTGTCCGATCAAGGTCACCCGAAGTCTTTTCGGTTCTCGGTGGAGATCCCACTCTTAGTTCCATCTTCATCTTAGGTAGCCGATCAAGGTATGCGCCGATTTTCGCACTGTGTTGTCCGATCAAGGTCACCCGAAGTCTTTTCGGTTCTCGGTGGAGATCCCACTCTTAGTTCCATCTTCATCTTAGGTAGCCGATCAAGGTATGCGCCGATTTTCGCACTGTGTTGTCCGATCAAGGTCACCCGAAGTCTTTTCGGTTCTCGGTGGAGATCCCACTCTTAGTTCCATCTTCATCTTAGGTAGCCGATCAAGGTATGCGCCGATTTTCGCACTGTGTTGTCCGATCAAGGTCACCCGAAGTCTTTTCGGTTCTCGGTGGAGATCCCACTCTTAGTTCCATCTTCATCTTAGGTAGCCGATCAAGGTATGCGCCGATTTTCGCACTGTGTTGTCCGATCAAGGTCACCCGAAGTCTTTTCGGTTCTCGGTGGAGATCCCACTCTTAGTTCCATCTTCATCTTAGGTAGCCGATCAAGGTATGCGCCGATTTTCGCACTGTGTTGTCCGATCAAGGTCACCCGAAGTCTTTTCGGTTCTCGGTGGAGATCCCACTCTTAGTTCCATCTTCATCTTAGGTAGCCGATCAAGGTATGCGCCGATTTTCGCACTGTGTTGTCCGATCAAGGTCACCCGAAGTCTTTTCGGTTCTCGGTGGAGATCCCACTCTTAGTTCCATCTTCATCTTAGGTAGCCGATCAAGGTATGCGCCGATTTTCGCACTGTGTTGTCCGATCAAGGTCACCCGAAGTCTTTTCGGTTCTCGGTGGAGATCCCACTCTTAGTTCCATCTTCATCTTAGGTAGCCGATCAAGGTATGCGCCGATTTTCGCACTGTGTTGTCCGATCAAGGTCACCCGAAGTCTTTTCGGTTCTCGGTGGAGATCCCACTCTTAGTTCCATCTTCATCTTAGGTAGCCGATCAAGGTATGCGCCGATTTTCGCACTGTGTTGTCCGATCAAGGTCACCCGAAGTCTTTTCGGTTCTCGGAGTGGAGATCCCACTCTTAGTTCCATCTTCATCTTAGGTAGCCGATCAAGGTATGCGCCGATTTTCGCACTGTGTTGTCCGATCAAGGTCACCCGAAGTCTTTTCGGTTCTCGGTGGAGATCCCACTCTTAGTTCCATCTTCATCTTAGGTAGCCGATCAAGGTATGCGCCGATTTTCGCACTGTGTTGTCCGATCAAGGTCACCCGAAGTCTTTTCGGTTCTCGGTGGAGATCCCACTCTTAGTTCCATCTTCATCTTAGGTAGCCGATCAAGGTATGCGCCGATTTTCGCACTGTGTTGTCCGATCAAGGTCACCCGAAGTCTTTTCGGTTCTCGGTGGAGATCCCACTCTTAGTTCCATCTTCATCTTAGGTAGCCGATCAAGGTATGCGCCGATTTTCGCACTGTGTTGTCCGATCAAGGTCACCCGAAGTCTTTTCGGTTCTCGGTGGAGATCCCACTCTTAGTTCCATCTTCATCTTAGGTAGCCGATCAAGGTATGCGCCGATTTTCGCACTGTGTTGTCCGATCAAGGTCACCCGAAGTCTTTTCGGTTCTCGGTGGAGATCCCACTCTTAGTTCCATCTTCATCTTAGGTAGCCGATCAAGGTATGCGTCTACGGTAACACGCTGTCGGTTTAGTCTTTCTCCGATTGAAGAAGACACGAGTTGATTACGGGGTATTTTATCCGAAGCCTAAGAAGGGATAAAGCCAACGCCACACGCTGCTGTCGGCTTAGTCTTTTTCCGATTGAAGAAGACACGAGTTGATTACGGGGTATTTTATCCCGGCCTAAGAAGGATAAAGCCAACGCCACACGCTGCTGTCGGCTTAGTCTTTTTCCGATTGAAGAAGACACGAGTTGATTACGGGGTATTTTATCCCGGCCTAAGAAGGGATAAAGCCAACGCCACACGCTGCTGTCGGCTTAGTCTTTTTCCGATTGAAGAAGACACCGAGTTCGATTCGGGTATTTTATCCCGGCCTAAGAAGGGATAAAGCCAACGCCACACGCTGCTGTCGGCTTAGTCTTTTTCCGATTGAAGAAGACACGAGTTGATTACGGGGTATTTTATCCCGGCCTAAGAAGGGATAAAGCCAACGCCACACGCTGCCGGGTGGTCTCTTGCCCGTAAAAGAGCATGGCCTATGTATTCAATATCATAGCAACAAGTCTAGAAGAGTTTCATTCTTTTAGCACAACGCTGTGTGTAGAACGGATTTAGATAATCTACATGCTAGCCCAACTCAAACGGTGGTTGGTAAAGGCTAATCAAACCCGCTGATGGTCGAGGGTTTGCCAAAATCCTATAAGTATTATGGTTAATTATTTCTCGACGGCAAAAGAATCATAATAAATAGTGAAAGGGATGGATCTTATTCATTTGAAGCAAATATAGAAGGAGCTACAATTGTCGAGACAATTGATTCAAGCAAAGTTATGATAATACATCTAAATAAAAATCGTAACGACCTGGCCGAACAAAGAGAACGTAAAAGTCTCGCAAAGACATCGACTTCATTGGCGCAATCCAAGAATGTGAAGGAAGCAAGGTCAGCCTTGACAGCGGCTAATTTTTCCTCCTGGATCGCTCGAACCCGAGCCTTGGCTTCCTTCTCAAGTTCCTCTTGAGTTAGCGGCAATAGCAGCCGTGATGTTCCCGACGACGCCGAGGACTTGCTTCTCACGCTCGCGACATCCCGACTCGTGCACTCACGCTGCGAAATTCTTCAACGTCTTCTCCCCTTGAACAGCCCCGATTCCTCAGACGCTCGACATGGGTGTGGTACAAGTTTATCTTACGCCGCATACTGCCGCTCATATGAGTTCGAAAAATGATCTCTTGCTCGATATTTTCCTCTCGCAAAAGCTGCTCACGAAGCCTTGATCCGAGCTTCGTCGATGAGTCGTATCACCTCATCGCATGATTCAAAAAAGGCTAAATCCTCCACACGGTACGCAAGAGTTAGCCAGCTAGTGAGCTTCTGCTCACAACGATTAGCTAGCTGAGGGCCACCAACACGCTGAATTTCCTCCAAGATACTCAATATGAATGGGCGTAAGACCATAGAGTCGCCCATCTAACCTCGATAATAGAGATCGCCTGTTTCAAACCATTCTCCAACAGCTGAAGGAGACCCATCACAGAACTGGAGTCAGGAACGGCAGATTTTTGGCCCGGGGCAATCTCGGCGATGGGTTGAATTCGTGGAAGTGGTCCGTCAAGATTAACCTGGGGCCTCCACCCACGCCCTATACTCGAAGGGTCGGGAAATCCTGGTTTCGGCCAAGGCTGCAAGGGAGGCGGTGGAGCGGATGATGGAAGCGATCCCTCAAACTCGTCATCCGAAATTATGATGGTAGGCTCAGCCACGGGTTTCTTCTCATGGTGTCACTGGCCGCTGCTCGCCTCTGGAAAGAGGTGTTCTCCTGATGACCTTAAGAATCGAGACTTGACATTTGGAGCCTTCGAAATAGACGAATAATCATCGGAGCATCCGCCTACCACAAGAGAACAAAGGGTTAACAGATCATTTAGAAGGAATATCTTGAAAAAGGAAACAGTATAAGGCGTGGAACTCTTCTCAGAAACCCATGAGATTGAGTCACGACCTTATAACGGGTACGACGATTTTATCCGTATCGAATACCCGGAGAACGATAAATATAGTCGCAGAAACCAAGCGGCAATATATTCCGCTCTACGAGCAAGGGTACGGTATGAAATCGCCCCGCTAAAGACATCGAGACGGGTGATGACCAAGCAAAACCAACTGTAGCTTCCATCCCCACAAAGGAGAATTTCGCTCTTCCCAATCGCCACAAAGGAGAACGGCGGGTCATAACGAGTACACAACCTGCGCCGATCCTCACGAAGGAGAATCTCGGCTCTTCCCAATCGCCACAAAGGAGAACGGCGGGATACAACGATATATGTACGAGAATATGATGACGCCGGGCGCACCACCGAAAGAAGGAGGCGCATTCACGCCGCGGCGAAGTTGATCGACTCCTCAAAACGCTGCGGATCTTCCCGACGACATCGAAACCGCAAAGAAGACTAATAGAGTCGATACATGCTGTAAGATCAGCAAATAAAGTGTCAAAAGGCTACACAATCCGGATGCCGAACTCGACGAAGGCCGCATAAGGCGCTGCCGCTACCGCACAATACCAATGACCGAAGCCAGCGCCAGCGCTGCCCAGCGCCAGCCGCATCGGCCAGTTTCAGCGCTGCACTCCAGCGCCAATGACCGAAGCGCCAGCGCCAGCGACCGAAGGCCAGCGCCAGACGCTGCCTAACGCCTCGTCACGACGCCGCTTCACGCCGCCATTGCCGCCACCAAAGACCAATTTGCATTGGTGATGTCCTCGGGTTCGAGTCCCCTTCCTTGCATGCACGTAAAAAAAAAAGGGAAAGAAAAGACGTCGTAAAATACTCTTGTGCGTACATCGTTGATTGAAGGAGATGAGACGGCGCGAGACGAGATGAAAACAAGAGGAAAAGAGCAAAGGGGGGGGCCGGCCTAGGTCATAGGCAAAGGAGGATTATGGGTATTTATAACAACCCCATATGGATCCAATCCTCTTTGAACAAGGACTCCTATTTGGCAAGAAATAGGAATTCTAATTGGAGCCCAAATCAATTCTAATTAGGACTCTAATCAGCCCCTAATTAGGGGTCCTAATTGGAATCTTATCCGGATGGCAAAATAGTGCCAAATCAGTCCGTTGATTGGCTCCTACTCCCTCCGCCAAGTTTGGAAAGATTCTCGCGAAGGCCCCCATCGATGCCGATCAACGCGTCGCCTAATCCTACTCCAACTAGGATTACGAGTATAAACTGTTTCCTAATTTGTCGAGAAGTTCCCGGAAGAATATTCTCACAAGAAATATTCTTAGGGATAACTCGATCGTACGGATTGCATCGACGCCAATCAACGCTGCCGCCTAATCCTACTCCAACTAGGATTACGAGTATAAACCGCTTCCTAATTTGTCGAGAAGTTCCCTAAGAATATTCTCACAAGAAATATTCTTAGGATAACTCGATCGTATGGATTGCATCGACGCCAATCAACGCTGCCGCCTAATCCTACTCCAACTAGGATTACGAGTATAAACCGCTTCCTAATTTGTCGAGAAGTTCCCTAAGAATATTCTCACAAGAAATATTCTTAGGATAACTCGATCGTATGGATTGCACCGACGAAATCAACGCTGCCGCCTAATCCTACTCAACTAGGATTACGAGTATAAACCGCTTCCTAATTTATTGAGAAGTTCCCAAGAATATTCTCACAAGAAATATTCTTAGGATAACTCGATCGTATGGATTGCATCGACGCCAATCAACGCTGTTCAATCCTACTCCAACTAGGATTACGAGTATAAACCGCTTCCTAATTTGTCGAAGTTCCTAAGAATATTCTCACAAGAAATATTCTTAGGATAACTCGATCGTATGGATTGCATCGACGCCAATCAACGCTGTTCAATCCTACTCCAACTAGGATTACGAGTATAAACCGCTTCCTAATTTGTTGAGAAGTTCCCTAAGAATATTCTCACAAGAAATATTCTTAGGATAACTCGATCGTATGGATTGCACCGACGAAATCAACGCCACCTAATCCTACTCCAACTAGGATTACGAGTATAAACCGCTTCCTAATTTATTGAGAAGTTCCCTAAGAATATTCTCACAAGAAATATTCTTAGGGATAACTCGATCGTATGGATTGCACCGACGAAATCAACGCTGCCGCCTAATCCTACTCCAACCAGGAATACGAGTATAAACTGTTTCCAAATTTTCAACGAGGAGTTCCTGGAGAATAAACCTATATTCTTAAGGATAACTCGATAACCCTTAATTTCCTCCTACCATAATACCCAAGAGAGGAATAATATCACGAGGCGTGGAAGTCATTGTTGATACCGAACAACGTGTCCAGCCCCGAAGAAACTTCTCCCACCGTGGATAATCATATCCCAACAACGGTCAAAGCGTCGCACTCGCCGACTGAAGGCTAGGACGATGGTTGAAAGCCAAATGGTCTCCTGTTTCAACAAGGAATCATCGGAGGATGTCTCCATGAAAAGATCAGTCCTCCCGCTGTGGTTAAACCAACAACACACGTGATGATGGAAGAAATAGCCGACTGAGGGTTATGAAATTCCATGTACTCGACACAACCAACATGTCGCCAACAAGGAGTTCGCCGACATACGGATAAGTCCAAAAGTCCGATGGTTAGTCAAACAACAACCAACCGACACGAGTTACAAGCAAAACTCACCCACCAGCTTCGAATCAAGATTTCAACAAACGGTCAGACAATAAATGCAGCACCGTGATCTTATCAGGAATCCTACAAAGAACTGGATGATCCGAAGAATCAAGACTTGAAGCTATCTTTTGGGACCCTCACCGATCAAGGCCGAACCATCATGTCCAAAGCATCCCAGACTCATCAAGAATCGAGACTGAGACGCTTTGGAGGGGGTATCTGTAGGCATAAAAAATTGCTTATCAGTACCCAAACGAAACTCGTGACGGTGGGTTGGCAACCAACGATCCATTCGACAAACCGACGTCGCAAAACGCGTCACGCCGCAAAAACGCGTAGAGCGAGTCGACGAGCACATGAAGTGAGTCGGCAAGACGTACGAGCCAATGAGACGACGCGCTGTTGACTAAACTCAAACGCTGACGACTAATCAACCGCATTTAGTCCGCCAATGCAAACGGGCCGCTTAAGCTCGAAAGTTGATCGCACGACTCAAACACGACGGCGACATTACCGAGCAAAACTAAGCCCGAAGACCGAAAGAATCGACGAAGCATCGACGGAGAAACGACGCGAAAACGATCGAAAACGCCAAGAAGACGGCCACAGCCAAACTCCGCCAAAGTGGCCAAGGTGGCTCTGCCAGTATCGAGGTGGCTCTACCAGTGGTCGAGCCACCGAGGTGGTCGGCGCATCCATTGTATAAATAGGGGGTCTCGGATTTCAAGAGGTCGGATTACTAAGAGGCTTGGAGAGGGATTTTGGACTCGTGCTCGGAGGTCGGATTACTTAAGAGGCTTGGAGAGGGATTTTGGACTCGTGCTCGGAGGTCGGATTACTAAGAGGCTTGGAGAGGGATTTTGGACTTCGTGCTCGGAGGTCGGATTACTTAAGAGGCTTGGAGAGGATTTTGGACTTCGTGCTCGGAGGTCGGATTACTTAAGAGGCTTGGAGAGGGATTTTGGACTTCGTGCTCGGAGGTCGGATTACTTAAGAGGCTTGGAGAGGGATTTTGGACTTCGTGCTCGGAGGTCGGATTACTAAGAGGCTTGGAGAGGATTTTGGACTTCGTGCTCGGAGGTCGGATTACTAAGAGGCTTGGAGAGGGATTTTGGACTCGTGCTCGGAGGTCGGATTACTAAGAGGCTTGGAGAGGGATTTTGGACTCGTGCTCGGAGGTCGGATTACTAAGAGGCTTGGAGAGGGATTTTGGACTCGTGCTCGGAGGTCGGATTACTAAGAGGCTTGGAGAGGGATTTTGGACTCGTGCTCGGAGGTCGGATTACTAAGAGGCTTGGAGAGGGATTTTGGACTCGTGCTCGGAGGTCGGATTACTAAGAGGCTTGGAGAGGGATTTTGGACTCGTGCTCGGAGGTCGGATTACTAAGAGGCTTGGAGAGGGATTTTGGACTCGTGCTCGGAGGTCGGATTACTAAGAGGCTTGGAGAGGGATTTTGGACTCGTGCTCGGAGGTCGGATTACTAAGAGGCTTGGAGAGGGATTTTGGACTCGTGCTCGGAGGTCGGATTACTAAGAGGCTTGGAGAGGGATTTTGGACTCGTGCTCGGAGGTCGGATTACTAAGAGGCTTGGAGAGGATTTTGGACTTCGTGCTCGGAGGTCGGATTACTAAGAGGCTTGGAGAGGGATTTTGGACTCGTGCTCGGAGGTCGGATTACTAAGAGGCTTGGAGAGGGATTTTGGACTCGTGCTCGGAGGTCGGATTACTAAGAGGCTTGGAGAGGGATTTTGGACTCGTGCTCGGAGGTCGGATTACTAAGAGGCTTGGAGAGGGATTTTGGACTCGTGCTCGGAGGTCGGATTACTAAGAGGCTTGGAGAGGGATTTTGGACTCGTGCTCGGAGGTCGGATTACTAAGAGGCTTGGAGAGGGATTTTGGACTCGTGCTCGGAGGTCGGATTACTAAGAGGCTTGGAGAGGGATTTTGGACTCGTGCTCGGAGGTCGGATTACTAAGAGGCTTGGAGAGGGATTTTGGACTCGTGCTCGGAGGTCGGATTACTAAGAGGCTTGGAGAGGGATTTTGGACTCGTGCTCGGAGGTCGGATTACTAAGAGGCTTGGAGAGGGATTTTGGACTCGTGCTCGGAGGTCGGATTACTAAGAGGCTTGGAGAGGGATTTTGGACTCGTGCTCGGAGGTCGGATTACTAAGAGGCTTGGAGAGGGATTTTGGACTCGTGCTCGGAGGTCGGATTACTAAGAGGCTTGGAGAGGGATTTTGGACTCGTGCTCGGAGGTCGGATTACTAAGAGGCTTGGAGAGGGATTTTGGACTCGTGCTCGGAGGTCGGATTACTAAGAGGCTTGGAGAGGGATTTTGGACTCGTGCTCGGAGGTCGGATTACTAAGAGGCTTGGAGAGGGATTTTGGACTCGTGCTCGGAGGTCGGATTACTAAGAGGCTTGGAGAGGGATTTTGGACTCGTGCTCGGAGGTCGGATTACTAAGAGGCTTGGAGAGGGATTTTGGACTCGTGCTCGGAGGTCGGATTACTAAGAGGCTTGGAGAGGGATTTTGGACTCGTGCTCGGAGGTCGGATTACTAAGAGGCTTGGAGAGGGATTTTGGACTCGTGCTCGGAGGTCGGATTACTAAGAGGCTTGGAGAGGGATTTTGGACTCGTGCTCGGAGGTCGGATTACTAAGAGGCTTGGAGAGGGATTTTGGACTCGTGCTCGGAGGTCGGATTACTAAGAGGCTTGGAGAGGGATTTTGGACTCGTGCTCGGAGGTCGGATTACTAAGAGGCTTGGAGAGGGATTTTGGACTCGTGCTCGGAGGTCGGATTACTAAGAGGCTTGGAGAGGGATTTTGGACTCGTGCTCGGAGGTCGGATTACTAAGAGGCTTGGAGAGGGATTTTGGACTCGTGCTCGGAGGTCGGATTACTAAGAGGCTTGGAGAGGGATTTTGGACTCGTGCTCGGAGGTCGGATTACTAAGAGGCTTGGAGAGGGATTTTGGACTCGTGCTCGGAGGTCGGATTACTAAGAGGCTTGGAGAGGGATTTTGGACTCGTGCTCGGAGGTCGGATTACTAAGAGGCTTGGAGAGGGATTTTGGACTCGTGCTCGGAGGTCGGATTACTAAGAGGCTTGGAGAGGGATTTTGGACTCGTGCTCGGAGGTCGGATTACTAAGAGGCTTGGAGAGGGATTTTGGACTCGTGCTCGGAGGTCGGATTACTAAGAGGCTTGGAGAGGGATTTTGGACTCGTGCTCGGAGGTCGGATTACTAAGAGGCTTGGAGAGGGATTTTGGACTCGTGCTCGGAGGTCGGATTACTAAGAGGCTTGGAGAGGGATTTTGGACTCGTGCTCGGAGGTCGGATTACTAAGAGGCTTGGAGAGGGATTTTGGACTCGTGCTCGGAGGTCGGATTACTAAGAGGCTTGGAGAGGGATTTTGGACTCGTGCTCGGAGGTCGGATTACTAAGAGGCTTGGAGAGGGATAAAAGTTGTAATCTTTTGATTTTCATTGTAAGCCTTAAAATAAAAGGCGATATTTCTCTTTGAACTTTGTTGTAGGCCAAAGAAGCTGTAAGCAAGTTCAAATCAATGACAATCATCCCAACTTTTACCGCGAACACAGGCGAGTGTCCTCATGGCCGAACGAGAAGAAGAGATGGCACGAAGGATTGGAGAGCAACAAGCTACTATTTTGGCGCAACAAGAATCTATCAGGCGTTTAGAAATAATGATGGAGAAACTTGTAGGCAAGAAGAAGACAGACGAAGGAGGATCCAAATCGAAGCGAGAAGACGACGAAGGGGATCATGATGTCCATTCATTGTCGTCTGAAGCGGAGTCGAATCCGTGTACAAGGGAGCAGGATCATATGTTGCGGGATTTCCAAAGGCAGCTGGATGCCCTTAAACTCCAAGGGCAATCTAAGGAGCTGGGGGTGGCGAGGCCATATCCTGTAGAATGGGATGATGTCCCATATCCTCCAAAATTCAAGCCACTTAACCTGGTGCAATTCGACGGAAAAAGTTCTCCGTCGCAACACATCTATTATTTCAGCTAAACCGGCATATAACAGTAACGATCCTATTATGACCCGATTATTCATCAAAGACTTTAAGGGAGTCGCTGAAAGTGGTTTCGAAGGTTAGAGCCTGGTTCTATCGACTCTTGGAAAGATTTGCAAAGGCTTTTTATGGCCCGATTTTTCGATGATGACACTGAGGTGTCTATGGCCACTTTGTTGGCGAAAAGCAAAAGAAGACGGAGTCCGCCAAGATCTCACAAGCGATTCCGGAATCAGTCCTTGCATTCCCGGGACCAGGCCTCGGAAGCGACATTCATCGGGATGTGCAGAGCCAACCTCTCGATCAACATACTTTCAAAGATGGGTGCAGTTGAAGCACACTCTTGGAGGGACTTGGTGAGGCAAGGGGAGCAAGTTGAGAACATGCTTAAGATGATCGAAGCCGAGGAACCCCACGATCCTCGTCATAAGAAGGGGGGTAATCAGAACAATTTTATTCCTCAAAAGCAATCGAAGGGGAAGGAGACTTTGGCCGTGGAGACCCAACCTACTTCGAGACCCTTCAAGCAGAAATCGAATATTTTGATACCGCCCTCGAGGAAGTTTGACTTTAAGGATGACCAGGTCATACCAATCCTTAAAACTTTACTCAAAATGAACAAGATCACGCTTCCGGAAATGAGGAAGCCGGAGGAAGCTTCAAGGACGGATGATCCAAAATACTGCATGTACCATCGAATGGTACACCACCCGACAGGGTCATGCTACGTTTTGAAGGACAAGATCCAAGTCTTGTTAGAGGCAGGTGTTATGACTCTGCGAGAGGATCAGAAGAAGGTGTCTGCAAACATGGTCGCCCTCCAATTTGGTGATTTTTCGGAATTCCAAGTGCAAGATGGAGTAAAGCCAATCCCTCAAGCGGAAGCCAGAGTTGTGAACTTTGACCTCCAGCAACGGGAGGAACAAGGTATGGTCCCTTACACCACGCCGAAAGGCGAAATTATGTGGGTTCACCCTGACTTGCTATCAGATGAGCAATGGACTTCTTCAAAGTCCAAAGGGAAGACTTGTAACGCCACCTCTGCTGCGCCGGAAAAGGAGCAAATCGTCCCGGCCACGCGACCTGTACCAGCGTTGGCCACCCGTGGTGGAAAGGAGTTCTTAAGGGAGTATCCCGAGGCAACACCCGACATAGCAGCAAAGGCGCCAGTTGGTGAGCCCAAAACAAGGGAGGTCCGGTACAACAAAGCGCTCAGGAAGGACACACCGGAAACTTTGAAGGCCCCTTTCCAGTTCGATGTTTTAGCCCAACTCTCCAACATCCCGGCGAGGATCACTTTGTTTGAACTCTTACGGCTTTCTCAATCTACCAGAGAAGCTCTGCGAGAAGCATTGGCGGACAACGAAGCCTTTCTCGTTCATTTCCCAGAAAGCTCAACAGAAGTTTGCGCCCAATGTCACCAGGTCTTCGAGGGGCCAATACCTTGCATTACCTTCTCCTCGGAGGACATGCAAGTGAAGAACCCGAAGCATGATAGGCCATTATACTTTACCGGTTACATTGGCTCTGTCCGGATCAACCGAGCTCAAGTTGACCCAGGATCTGCATTGAGTATCATCCCATTGAGAATTATACAACATCTCGGGATACCGCTGCATCGTTTAGCGACAACCGGGACTACCATCTACGGTTTCAATGCCACCAATTCTCGTCCCTTGGGCAAAATCAAACTCAGATGCCAGATAGGAGACTTGAAGACAGACGTCACCTGCTACGTCATTGATGCTGATACATCCTATAATTTGCTATTGGGTCGACCCTGGATCCATGAAAACTTGATCGTCCCGTCTACATTGCATCAATGCATGAAGTATGTAGATGAAGAGGGGATGGTTAAAACATTGGTCGCGGAAAGGCAACCATTCAAAGGTGTGGAGAATTATTTTACTGATTCTGTCCACTACCTTGAGGAAGGCCAAACCGATGAACCACAGATCGAGGACTATGACAGCGGAAATGAGGCTGACATAGAGTCCGAACAAGGAGTTGTGTTCAATGATGTAAAACCCTTTGTAATCGATCTGAATGATCCTGATGACGATGTCGTCGTTTTCAATGAAGATTATGATTTAGCTTACGCACCGGGTGTTAAAAGTCATCTTGACTTAATGTCAGTACATACGGTTGTATCTTTGAACCTACCTTGCACATGCCAATTCGGCCGCCGCTCATGATGACCCAAAGGCATAATGACTCTTCGCGAGCGGTTTTTGTGGTACCAACCAGGAATAGTGATCAGAAAGACATTATCCTTGGGAAGGTCAATCAGCCGTCGCAAAACGAGCTAGAGCAGCCCAAAACAGAGGAAGAGGAACCCCAATTCTCATACTTCTCGCCAACGGCGCGAAATTTGATGAAGAAAATGGGGTATGATTTCCTTCGCAAAGAAGGACTAAGCTACGGAAAAGGTATCAAGACACCAATCCGATCTGCTTATGTCCCGGAAGGCCAGCCTGATGATTATTATCATAAAACTCGTAAAGGGTTGGGATATGAATCACCATCGTACTCATGGCATGTCGAGACTGAGAGCGATTCAGAGCACTCATCGTTTGGAACAGTTTCCTGGGATTCCGAAGTCAGCACAGGACATGAATTTCGGTCCCTGATGGCCAATATGACTGCAGCCGATCAACTTGAGATTCAAGAGGATGATCAGTTGTCATTATTCGAAGATCCACTAAGTCAACAGCTCGGGATGCAATGGGAACATCGTTTTGAACAACGAGAGCCGCCCACCGATGACAAAATAGTCCGAGTGAATATGGGGGACGAAGCTTATCCAAAACTTATATTCATAAGCGACAGTTTGACGACGGAAGAAAAGGAGAGCCTTATCGCTTTGGTACGGGAATATATCGATGTCTTCGCATGGAGTTATGAAGATATGCCTGGTTTAGACCCTCAAGTGGCTATGCATTGCCTTAATATCGAACCATGTGCTAAGCCTGTTAAACAACAGCAACGACGATTTTCCCCTCCATGAAGGCCATTGAGAAAGAAATCGAGAAGCTGATCAAAGCGGGGTTCATTCGGGAGGTCCGACACCCCGATTGGGTAGCCAATATAGTACCTGTTTTGAAGAAAAATGGACAGATCCGGCCGTGCGTTGACTATCGAGACTTAAATTCAGCATGTCCGAAAGATGATTTTCCTTTACCAATCACGGATATTATCGTCGATAACACGTGTGGATTTGAAAGGATGTCTTTTATGGATGGCTTTTCAGGGTACAATCAAATCAAAATGCACCCCGATGATGAAAAGCACCTTGCTTTCGAACACCGTCGAGAATATCTTGTTATCTGATTATGCCTTTTGGCTTGAAAAACGCAGGGGCTACATACCAGCGTGCCATGACCACTATCTTCCGAAAACATTTACGGAAGACAGTAGAATGCTACGTAGACGATTTAGTGGTCAAGAGTCGTCACAAAAGTGATCATTTACACGACTTGAGGACAGCATTTGAGATAATGCGGGCACATCAGCTGAAGATGAACCCAACTAAGTCTTTTTTTGGGGATGTCTAGTGGCAAATTCCTAGGGTTCGTGGTCACGGCCGGGCGGTATCGCCTCGACCCGGATAAAGTCAAAGCTATCCAAGAACTTCCACCTCCTAGAAGCCTCAGAGAGCTTCGTGGTCTCCAAGGGCGTTTGGCTTACATTCGCAGATTCATTTCCAATTTATCGGGGAAATGTCAACCATTCTTGAAGCTCATGAAGAAAGGTGTATCGTTCATTTGGGATGAAGATTGCCGGAAGGCATTCGAAGAGATCAAAACATATCTTTCTAATCCCCCTGTGTTAGTTGCACCTAAATCAGGAAAGCCCTTTCTGATTTACATCCGCTTCGAGTATGCTAGCGTGTCTTTTAGCACAGACGATGACAATGGCCACGAGCAGTGATCTATTACCTCGGTAGGACAGCCGGGGGCGGTATCGATACCCTCCCATTCAGAAGGAATGTTTGGCTTTGGTCTTCGCCATCCAAAAGATGCGGCACTATCTAGTGGGACAGACCATACACGTCATCTCCAAAATTGACCCTATACGGGTATTCATGACCCAGCCTGGCACGTTGAATGGTCGAATGGCTAGATGGGCATTGTTATTATCTCAGTACGACATTCACTTCAAACCTCAGAAGGCGATGAAGGGTCAAGCTGTGTGTGATCTTATGGCTAATCATCCATTGAAAGGGAAAGTCGAATTGTATCAAGACATGCCTGATGAACCTTATGAAGCTAATCTGGTCTTTAAGGAACAGGTATGGCGGTTGTTCTTTGTGAACCTCGAGGCGACCCCGACGGCCCGTTGTAGCGGAGTGGGGTAGTATTGATATCTCCGCGAAAACCACGTGATACCACGGTACGTGTCGTTATCGAACCATGCACCAATAACGTGGCAGAGTATAATGCGTTATTGATTGGTCTCGACATAGCCAAACATTTAGGCGTGAAGCACCTTGAAGCATTTGGGGATTCACAGCTAGTCGTAAAACAACTAAGAGGAGAATACGAAGTCAGGCACGAGGACCTTATCCCTCATCATGCAGCAGCCATAACTTTAGCTGACTCCTTTGAAAGCTTTTACATTGATCATGTACCCCGTTTGCGGAACACTTATCGGATCTTGGCGCGTCTCTTGCACTCACGCTAGCCACGAGCGGCTACTCAGCAAGTTAGTGTGACTAGTCGGCAACTATTTCGGCCAAAATATGCATTACAGATTCGTGCAGTCGAAGACGAGCCTAAGTCACTTGAAGCACGAGACTGGCGGTTCCCGATCATCGACTATGTCTTGCATGGGATATTGCCCGAAGACATAAAAGAAAGGGAGTCAATTCGTCGACGAGCATCAAGATTTTACTATGATTCCCAGTTACAGACTTTATATAGAAGGTCATATGATGGGTTCTTGCCGATGTCGTCAACTAAGGAAGCGAGCAAGTCTTGAAAGAAGCTCATGGCGGTGTTTGTGGAGCACACCAACACGGGCCCAAGTTATGGGACGGTGCGTGAACTTCGGTTATTATTGGCCGACAATGGTGAGGGATGCCGTGGCTTACGCTAAACGATGCCATGCGTGCCAAATACATGCTAATTACCTTCACCAACCTCCGGAACACTTGCATCCTACCGCCACGTCCTGGCCATTTGAAATGTGGGGAATGGATATCGTCGGTCCAATTTCTCCACCTTCCTCAAGAGGACATCGCTTCATATTGGCGATAACTGATTATTTCTCAAAGTGGGCCGAAGCCGTTCCGTTGAGATTGGTCAAGACAAGTGATGTGATCAAATTTGTCAAACATCATGTCATATACCGATACGGTGTGCCGAGGCAGATTGTCCACGATAATGGTCTGCAATTTGTCAGTCATGCCTTCACGCGATTCTGCGATAAATTCCGAATCCGGAATCTAGCGTCAACAGCTTACTACCCCGCCGCGAATGGACAAGCTGAAGCTTTTAACAAGACGATCATCAAGATCCTTACTAAAATGGTCTCTTCAAACAAGAAGGATTGGAACGACAAGCTGGGGCAAAGCCTGTGGGCTTACCGTACAACGGTTCGCACGCCGACGGGTACCACCCCATATTCTCTGGTTTATTATTGTGAGGCCATTTTACCGTTAGAGATTCAAATCCCATCGCTTCTAATGGCGTTATCCACCGGAATGACAACCGAGGAAAATCATCGCCGACGCCTTGAGGAACTTGAAATGCTGGATGAAAAACGATTACAGGCTCAACAGCATATCGAGCTTTACCGGACGGTTTCTAAAGCATTTGACAAGAAAGTCCGATGTCGTATTTTCAAGGAAGGCGACCTCGTTCATTTGTCCGGCGCCGATGATTTTGAACTCCAAAAGAAGGGGAAGTTCGAACCAAAATGGGAAGGACCATTCGTGGTGGAGTCTGTTTACTCGAATGGAGCATACCGCCTAACCAATCAAGAAGGCGACAGAATCATGATGCCTATTAATGGTAAGTTTCTGAAAAAGTACTACCCGTAGTCTTCTTTCAAACTCCCATTAAGTTATCATGTTAACAAATACATCGATAACCAATTTCCTCCAAATTCTCGCCAATCCTCGTCAATAGGATGGCGAGACCTAAACTATCATGTTAACAATCACCTCGATAGTTCCTCAAGATTTCCTCGTCAATCCTCTCAAGCGGGATGGCGGGACCCTCTTGTCATGTTAACAATCACCTCTGATAGTCCGCACCGTCATTCCCGCAAATGACGTTGTCCAACCAAGTCGTCATACCCCTATTCCCATCATAGTTGTTACACTTCCGAGTTACTGAACAACTTGATTGCTTTTTGATCACAATCGTCATACTTTTATGTCACTGAACGATTCGATCATTTCCGAATAGTGGCCTACCATGCGATGTGCCTCTATTTCGACCATAGTCGTTATACTCCCATGTCACTGAACGACTCAGCTAACCCCACAGAGTCATTTCCTAAATGACTTTGTTTGTAATCACTGTTATTATAATCTCACGTCACTGAACAACTTGATTGCTTTTTGATCACAATCGTTATACTTTTATGTCACTGAACGATTCGATCATTTCCGAATAGTGGCCTACCATGCGATGTGCCTCTATTTCGACCATAGTCGTTATACTCCCATGTCATCAACGATTCGATCATTTCGAATAGTGGCCTACCATGCGATGTGCCTCTATTTGACCATAGTCGTTATACTCCCATGTCATCAACGATTCGATCATTTCGAATAGTGGCCTACCATGCGATGTGCCTCTATTTGACCATAGTCGTTATACTCCCATGTCATCAACGATTCGATCATTTCGAATAGTGGCCTACCATGCGATGTGCCTCTATTTGACCATAGTCGTTATACTCCCATGTCATCGAGCGACTTGACTACTCCCACATGATCATTCCTCTAAAATGATTTTGTCCGTAATCACCGTTGTTATACTCTCACGCCATCGAACAACTTGATTGCTTTTTGATCGCGATCGTTATACTTTTCGTCAGCGAGCGATTCGATCATTTCCACATGATGGCCTACCGGGCTATTTGCCCTTATCTTTTAATCCAGCCTTGAGCGGCTAAGGATAGAGGGGAGATTTTAGCATTAAGCCTAAAAGAAACTCCTCGCAAACTCACCATACTGAGGGGAAAAGTATGGCTAGCCCGATTCAAACGGTAATCGGTAAAGGCACATCAAATCCGTTGATAGCTGGGGGTTTGCTAAAAATCCTAGAGGGCGATCATTAGCTGCAAGGGAAGAATTCAAATTTACCGAGTTCCTCGCTCCGTCTGCACAGCGACCATTTTTACAAGTCTTCATATCCAAAGTGTTCCAGACTCCATTCAATCACATTCAAGTCTGAAAACTTTGGAGGGGGTTTTGTAGGCAATAAAAATTGCCTTAATCCCTACACAGCAACTCGGAATGAGCAAAAGAGCTTAAGGGTCCATCTGAGTGAAGTCAGGTCCGCCTAAAGGTTAAGTTCACCTGAATGCTTGACTTTACAAAATAGACAAAAGTGCTGATACCTCTCGAACCGGAAGGAATTGGGCAAAACGACCGAAACAATTGGCTCCGTCCCGTCGAGATAGCCGATTTTCATATATAATTCGTCCAATTCCGACATACGGTTTGAAAGTTACGACCCGTCCTTCGTAGCATGTTCTGAGGCTCGCCCGTAGAGCAGGCTCGCCTGCAAGGGAGCTTAGCTCGCCTCAAGCACAAGCTCGCGTGAAGACTTGGAGCTCCCCTGCGGGCTTGAAGCTCGTCTGCATAGGCCAAAATCGCCCACAACCTCAAAGTTTGACGAGGCTCGCCTACAACATCATTGCAGCGAGGCTCGACATTCAACCGAGGTTCGTCATTGCAGCGAGGCTCGACATTCAACCGAGGTTCGTCATTGCAGCGAGGCTCGACATTCAACCGAGGTTCGCCTACAGCAGTGAACCTCGACATTCAACCTCAGCATTCAACCAAGGTTCGCCTACAGCAGTGAACCTCGACATTCAACCGAGGTTCGCCTACAGCGGTGAACCTCGACATTCAACCGAGGTTCGCCTACAGCAGTGAACCTCGACATTCAACCGAGGTTCGCCTACAGCAGTGAACCTCGACATTCAACCTCAGCATTCAAACAAGGTTCGCCTACAGCAGTGAACCTCGACATTCAACCGAGGTTCGCCTACAGCAGTGAACCTCGACATTCAACCGAGGTTCGTCATTACAGCGAGGCTCGACATTCAACCGAGGTTCGCCTACAGCAGTGAACCTCGACATTCAACCTCAGCATTCAAACAAGGTTCGCCTACAGCAGTGAACCTCGACATTCAACCGAAGCCGTCATTGCGGCGAGGCTCGACATTCAACCGAGGTTCGCCTACAGCGGTGAACCTCGACATTCAACCGAGGTTCGCCTACAGCGGTGAACCTCGACATTCAACCTCGGCATTCAAACAAGGTTCGCCTACAGCGGTGAACCTCGACATTCAACCTCGGCATTCAAACAAGGTTCGCCTACAGCGGTGAACCTCGACATTCAACCTCGGCATTCAAACAAGGTTCGCCTACAGCGGTGAACCTCGACATTCAACCTCGGCATTCAAACAAGGTTCGCCTACAGCGGTGAACCTCGACATTCAACCGAGGTTCGCCTACAGCGGTGAACCTCGACATTCAACCGAGGTTCGTCATTGCGGCGAGGCTCGACATTCAACCGAGGTTCGCCACGCCAGTGAACCTCGACATTCAACCTCAAGATTCAAACAAGGTTCGCCTACAGCGGTGAACCTCGACATTCAACCTCAAGATTCAAACAAGGTTCGCCTACAGCGGTGAACCTCGACATTCAACTTCAGATTCAAACAAGGTTCGCCTACAGCGGTGAACCTCGACATTCAACTTCAGATTCAAACAAGGTTCGCCTACAGCGGTGAACCTCGACATTCAACCGAGGTTCGCCTACGGCGGTGAACCTCGACATTCAACTTCAGATTCAAACAAGGTTCGCCTACAGCGGTGAACCTCGACATTCAACTTCAGATTCAAACAAGGTTCGCCTACAGCGGTGAACCTCGACATTCAACTTCAGATTCAAACAAGGTTCGCCTACAGCGGTGAACCTCGACATTCAACCTCAAGATTCAAACAAGGTTCGCCTACGGCGGTGAACCTCGACATTCAACCGAGGTTCGCCTACGGCGGTGAACCTCGACATTCAACCGAAGCCGTCATTGCGGCGAGGCTCGACATTCAACCGAGGTTCGCCTACGGCGGTGAACCTCGACATTCAACTTCAGATTCAAACAAGGTTCGCCTACGGCGGTGAACCTCGACATTCAACTTCAGATTCAAACAAGGTTCGCCTACGGCGGTGAACCTCGACATTCAACTTCAGATTCAAACAAGGTTCGCCTACGGCGGTGAACCTCGACATTCAACCTCAAGATTCAAACAAGGTTCGCCTACGGCGGTGAACCTCGACATTCAACCGAAGCCGTCATTGCGGCGAGGCTCGACATTCAACCGAGGTTCGCCTACGGCGGTGAACCTCGACATTCAACCGAGGTTCGCCACGCCAGTGAACCTCGACATTCAACTTCAGATTCAAACAAGGTTCGCCTACGGCGGTGAACCTCGACATTCAACCTCAAGATTCAAACAAGGTTCGCCTACGGCGGTGAACCTCGACATTCAACCGAGGTTCGCCTACGGCGGTGAACCTCGACATTCAACTTCAGATTCAAACAAGGTTCGCCTACGGCGGTGAACCTCGACATTCAACTTCAGATTCAAACAAGGTTCGCCTACGGCGGTGAACCTCGACATTCAACTTCAGATTCAAACAAGGTTCGCCTACGGCGGTGAACCTCGACATTCAACCGAGGTTCGCCTACGGCGGTGAACCTCGACATTCAACCGAAGCCGTCATTGCGGCGAGGCTCGACATTCAACCGAGGTTCGCCACGCCAGTGAACCTCGACATTCAACCTCAAGATTCAAACAAGGTTCGCCTACGGCGGTGAACCTCGACATTCAACCTCAAGATTCAAACAAGGTTCGCCTACGGCGGTGAACCTCGACATTCAACCTCAAGATCACCCGCTGACCTTGGTCCGATCGTCAGCGGGAAGCAACCTCGACTTGAGCATCGGCGAAGCATCCTCTCGCCACCAAGAACCCATACAAAGAGGAGTCAAATCAACCTCCTCTTCCTCTCAGAATCGAGAGAATTTGATTGTAATACTTTCATTCAATCAATAAACATTTTTCGACCCTACAAACCCTACCTACAACTAGTTAAAAATAAGGATACAATCGGGTTGGCTTATTTATACATTAATTAATTTTACTATATAATTTTTTAATCTTTAGTTTACTAAATAAACATGTTTTATATTTTGTAGAGACGGACAACGAACCAGCTCTTTCACCTTTGAAGAAGAGGATTAAGATGGAGAAAAAATAATTAAAAATTATTGGAGGTTTTCTTAATGTTTTGTTTATATTTTAATTTTATTCAAGTTGCATTTAGATATATTTTTATTATCTTCATTTTATTCATTTCATATGAAAAATTAGTTTAAATGATCTTAATTTTAATTATAGTTTTATATAAGTTATTCAATATCATTATTTTTAGGCGGGGACATGTTCTCTAACCTCAATGGGGTGGGGAGGGTGGGGTTCACGTGCTTCGAAGGGGGTTAAGTCATTAAATATTTTAAAATATATTCAAATATGAGTGATTAAAGCATGACGAGATATAGATGAATTGCGATAAGACCGTGCTTAGCACGGCTAAAAACTAGTATGTGTGTATATATATATATATATATATATATATATATATATATATATATATATATATATATATATATATATATATATATATATGAGAAATTGGTGGTTCTCCTAAAGGTACCAAAACTGACATGTGTCATCTAAAAGCATGACATGTGTCATATTAAAAAATAGTTATGTGTTCTTCTATCCTATCAGATGATATGTGGACACCCAATCTTATCTTCACCCAATTAAAAATTCTCATCAAATTAAAATTATCTATAATTAGTGTCAAGCCCCGAACCAACATCAATATTAATGAAGATAATGATAAAATCAAGGTACATGACAGTCGGCCACAAATCCTCTTGACTGAGGACTTGTGCAGCCTAATTTCAATATTCCAACAATCAATATTTTCACATATACGGTCCACAAACTTAAAATTTTGTATTTTAAACTTACTTCCTTGATTGATACATTATACTATTTATCATTAACTGTACATCATTAAAAGTACATTTATATCACACTGAAACTCTCAGTTATATGATGGAGGTTGTAGACAAATATATACATTACAAAACTCTTTTGAGAGGGACCACTCTATTACCAAAATACTAGCTAGTAGATTGATTTCGATCAACAATCTTGTCCATGTCCTCAAATCCCACTTGTGTCAGTTCTCTTCATCACGCTCATCTGAAATATTGTTTATATTTGGGATGAGCTTTCCACTCACTCAGTAAATGGTATATATTTGATAAGCACATAAGCATGCACAAAAGTTATAAGAGAATAACTATCAAGTTATAGTATAGAAATTAGATGTCAAACCCACAAGGAAGGTGTGTGTTTGGAATCTCTAAAATTAGTCCTAAAAATGTGTGGACAAAGAGGAGTGAAGTAGATCGTGTAGAGAGGGAATTGTCACAAAAAAAACAAGAAAGGAGAAGGAGATAAGGAGGAAACAAATAAAAAGAAAAGAGAACAAAGAGGAAACTAAAAAAATAAAAAGAAATAGAATCAAGAAAAGAATGCTAAATGGGAACAAAATAAAGGCAAGAAAAGAGAAATAAAGAGAGAAATCAAATCTAGAAAGACTAAGGAAAAATAAGTAGAGAAATGAGGAATTTAGAATTGAATTCACTAGTTAATTTTATTTAGGATTTATGAACTATTCTCTTTTATCATATTTTACTTTAGATTTACTAAGCATAGATTATCAAACCACTAAAAGAAAGCATAATCTATCAAGTTATCATCCAAGCAAAAATTTTATTCATGAAAAGAATAAATAACTAGATAATAATTCTAGAATTCATAAGTATAGTATATCAAACCACTCAAGATAAGCATAGATTATCAAATTCTTCTTCTAACAATTAGTTCTCTAGTCGATTATCCTAACAGGATCAATTTAAGCATAAAGAGAGCAATCCATGAATCATAAAGGAAATTAAACGACTTTCATATAATTATAGAATTCCTACAAGATCTAGTTACTCATTTTGGAAAATAAAAATAAGGAAATAAAATATATACTAGAAAGCATAAAAGAACAAGAATTAGATCTAAACTACAAGCAAGAAAATAGAAACTAACTATTAAGATAGAAAGATGAGCATAAAAGTAAATCTAAAACAAGAACTAAAAAGAAAAAGATAGACTAACTACAAGGCAAGAAAAAAAATTCTACAAAACATGAAAATAAATCTAATTAACAAAAATAAAAGAGCATGAAAGTAAATCTATTCTACGAGCATGAAATAAATCTTATCTACCAACACAAAAATAAAAATAAGAAATTAAAATCCTAAACATGAAATTCTAAAATAAGAAAATAAAAAGAGAAAATAAAAAATTACATTTCAAGGGGTTGGCCCTCTGTGAAGTAAATCTTCATCTTCACTTCATCATCATCAAAAGAGAAGAATGAAAATAAAAGAAGAGGAAATAAAATTTTTATTTATTGCAAACAAAAGTTTATAATTTTAGACTTCTCAATTAAGAGTAACCATCCTCTCCAAATGGAGTTTTACAAAAAATTTACCCCAAACCGTTACTCTCTACCCTATTTATAGAATACATCAATTAATATTAGCCCTCGGATCAAACTTAACCCCTAAGTTAAGTAATTTTAGCTTTTATTCTGTAACTATTTCTTGGGTATCGATACTACTATCAATACTTATATCGATATAGGTATCGATACTTATATCGATATTTCTTCGACTGCGAATTTGGCTGAAATTTTTGGACTCTTTGGGTTTCTATGGGCTGCTTAGCTTGATCTTGGGCTTCAATAAGAGCTTCAATATAATATAGAAAATTGAGGGAATTGAGTTCTTTTGGGCTCTTATTCATTAATCTTCATTAACCTGCAAATTATGATAAAACACATATTAGTAAATATTTTAATAAAAATAAAATAGATAATAACAAGATAAATGTGTAATAAAATGAGATGATCAATATTCAATAATTTATGTCAAGAAAACCATGCATATCATAAAATAAAAAAACTTGATTTGAAATGACATGTTTGTAAACTTTGTCAAAGTAAAGAAATATGCATAGAAATTAAGCAATGTCACACCATATCTTGACAACTGGACTGCCTATATTGGCAATCTGCTCTTTACACCTTAACTCAACAAAACTGCCTACAAAGGCAATCTTTCTAGCCCAAACAACCTACAGCGGCAATCTGCTCCTCATAACACCCTACTCCCTTAATAGGCATGTTGATGAAGAGTCGGCCAAGGAGGCTGGCGAAGCTCGGCTCAGGACAGCTAGGTGAGTGAACCCGGAAAGAAAGGCGAAGGGGCTGAGTCTGAGGTCCAGTCGACTCCATTGCCATCCACTGTAGCTGCTCCTCCGCACTCGACTTCTACTCCTGGTACTGGTGTCGATCCGCCCGCATCTCTCCCGAGTCCGACCCCTTAGGGGCTCTTGTGTCTTCTTCTTTTTTGTTGTTTGTTTGTAGCACTTGTTCGTACTGTAAATACTTTCAAATATATGAATAAAAAAAATAATTTTGTTAATTTGAACTGTGTACTTTTGAGATTGCGTTTCTTGTGAGTAAAGAGTTTGCAATCTGCTGAGTGGGAGGCGCCCTCTCAGCGGCTGGCTCTTTTTCCTACCGATGGGCCGACTCAGCAGGCGTGTCTGGAGCCACCTCTCCCTCTATTGGGGCCTCGGCCTCATTGGCCTCGGCCAAGTGGATATCTACCCCCTCTTCTCTGGCGGGGGACTTGTCGTCGATGATGACGACATTGATTTCTTGGGCCGGGACGGCAGCAGCGTCCTCCCTCACTTCTTGGAGAGGCGGGATCTCCTCCCGTGGTTGGCTGACGACGTCCTTCGGAGCAGCAGAGGATGTGCCCGCCTCCCCAGCGGCGTCAGCCATCTTTTTGGGGCCTCGGTTGCCCACTTTCTTCAGCCTTCTCTTCTTCTCAAGCCTCTCGGCCTGAGTTGTAGCAGCCCTGGATCCGGCCAATCGAGCCGCTATTTTAGCCACCTGGGCCTGTGCCCTCTCGAGTCGCCTTGGCCGGGGGGAGCTGATCTGTTGATTAGTATTGACCTAGGACACGTGTCGACTCCAAAAAGGAGAATTAGCACGTAGGTGAATTATTGTCATAACAAGGCCTGTGATTTACTTAATTCCTTGGTGAACACCATTGACTAGCAAACAGCACAACATATACTTCAACATGAATCAAATACCATTTAACCAAACCCTCTTACCATGTATCATCTACAATGACAAATTTATTGTCCAATATCATAATATCAACAAGAATCCATGCAACACTACAACAATTATAAAATAACTTGAATAATATCATTAATATGAATCTCATGCTTGAGTGACCATGAAAGATGCAATTCTCATGTAAAAATAAGTAATATATAAATTAAAGAATATGATCTCCACTTACCAATTTCTGCAAAATTCAAGTCCTTGTGTAGTCCTTCAATAGTCGCCTTAATTCCTATTGAGCTTTCCTAGTACAAATGAATATCATGTATCAAATTCTACTCAATATGTAAATTTACACTAATGTAATAAGTAGTAATGTCTTAATCCCTGGGTATAAGGCAATTATCTTCTAGAGCTTATGAAATAGAGCTAAACCTCTAGGGTTAACTTATCCAACATTCTATCTATTTGTTTTTCACACTAACTTCCTTTGTGTTTCACTACATGTTAATTTCCTTTTCATAAGAAATGTCTTAGAACAGTCTTCGATATCTTTGCATACTTAATAGAAGTGTCTTCAAATTCTAAAAGTAGTATACTTGTCATAGAGGTATTTCTAAAATTTGAAAACTGCAGGAGCTTTTCTATAATTTTGTAATTGCAGGGATTTTCTATAATTTTTGATACTTTAGGGGTTTCTGTAATTTTCGTTTCTACAAGGATTTTTATGTAAATTTTTGTTTCTTGTAGAGGTTTTTCTGCATATTTGTTTCAGTCCAGATTCTGTGTATGACATTCTATATAGATATTTCCATTATTCATGTATCCTGAAGATAATTTCTTACTCATAAAGCTAATGCAAAGGTTCTTAGAAGGAATTGCTCTATAGTTTATAATCTCTCATTCTTACATGTAGACATACATTTCAATATATCTCTTGCTTTGCTTTTATGGCACTCAAATATTGATGTTAGATGTTTGTCTTCAAGAGATTCAAGAATTGGTACCAAAAATCTCTAGAACAAGGAACTTCCTTGCTTTTCTTTTTCCCTTTTTACCTCTTTTCTTCCTCTTCTTCCTTGTTCCTCAGTTGTAGCTCCCTTTCTTTCTAGTTTTTTTTCTTTTTTTTTTTGTTGCAAGTTCTATAACAGAATTGAATGGATAGAGAGAGGATTCTAAATATCCATCTCTATCTCTTATACAGGGGTCATGTGTCCCTTTCATTTTCTCCCTAAAAGACACCTCACCTCCACCTCATCCTTACAGATAGACATGTCTTTGCATTTTGTATAAACACCCTCCTTGCTTTTATATTTGCAAATATTAAAGTTTTATTACAAATAATACTTAAATTTCTATTTGCAAATATTAATTGCAAAACACATATATTCATTATCTTATTCCATAATATGCTAAGTAACATAAATAAAAAGATAACTAAGAATTAGGTATTATATTCCTTCCCCCCTTGAAATAAGTTTAGTCTTCTAAACTTGACATACCTTAATCTTGAAATAGGTACGTATTTCTCCATCATTTCATCCTCGTGCTCCCATGCAGCTTCTTGTTATGTGTGATTTTTCCATAATATTTTTATTAAAGAAATCCTCGTCAACCTTAATGTCTGCTCCTTTTTGTCGAGTATTTGAACTTGGCATTCAGCATAAGTTAAACCATCTTGGATTTGGAGTGGTGTGTAATCAATCACATGGTTTGGATCCGATACATACTTCCTCAATATTGAAACATGAAACACATTACGTACACTTGCTAATTCCGGGGGTAATGCCACTCTGTAGGAAACTTTTCCAATTTGATCCAATATTTCAAAAGGTCCAACATACCGAGGACTTAGTTTGCCCTTTTATACAAATCTCATAACTCCGTTGGTCGGAGATACTTTCAAGAATACATTATCTCCTATTTGAAACTCCAAATTTCTTTTTCTTTTATTCGCATAACTCTTTTGCCTACTCTGAGCTGACTTAAGTCGTTCTCTAATCAGTTTAACCTTTCTATTGTGATTTGTACAAGTTTAGGCCCAAGTAACTTTTCGTCTCTAGCTTCCTCCCAACACAAGGGTGATCTATATTTTCTACCATACAAAGCCTCATATGGTGGCATATCAATGATGTGCTAATAACTATTATTATATGAGAACTGTACTAAGGGAAATAATCTTCCCAACTGCCCTTCAAGTCCAAAATACAGGCCCTGAGCATGTCTTTCAAAGTTTGTATAGTTCCCACTGTCTACCCATCAGTTTGAGGATGAAATGCCGAAGTAAACCTTACCTTAGTACCTAGGCATTCTATAGACTTTTCTAGAATCTCAATATAGAACAACGATCTCTATCTAGCATAATTTCACTATGCACTCTATGCGATCTAACTATTTGATCTAGATATAGCTTCGCCAACTTATCTAGAGGGTGTGTGATTTTGATGGCTAAAAAGTTTCCACTTTTGGTTAATCTATCAATAATCACCCATATAGTGTCATTTCTTCTAATCAATCTACGCAATCCGACTACAAAATCTATTGCAATCTTATCCCACTTCCATTTTAGAATAAGAAGAGGTTGAAGTAGTCCAGCAAGTTTTTGATCCTCAATCTAACCTATTGACAAATGAGACATTGGGACACATTTTCTATAATTTCCTCTTCATATTGTCTCACTAATAGATATCTCGCCAGTCCCAATACATCTTTATGCTACCGGGATGAATACTATAACCAGAATGGTGAGCCTCTTTCATGATCTCCTTCTTCAAATCTGATACATTAGGTACATATAACCTGCTTCCATACCTAAGAATGTTATCTTGAATACTAAATTCAGGTCTCAATCCTTTCTCCACTTTTATTCTAATCTTTTCTAGCTCTAGATCACTTCTTTGTAATGCCTTAATTTTCTCAGTCAAAGTTGATTGTACCACCAATTGTGGCAAATTCCTTTAGGATTGTAGCTTTACACCACAACTTCTAATCTCCTCAACTCTTTCAATAATTCCTTCTGTTCAGTAATCATATAGGCTAGGTTAGTCAAAGACTTTCGGCTCAAGGCATCAGCAACCACATTTGCCTTTCCAGGATGGTAATTAATCTTCAAATTATAATCCTTCTTTAGCTCTAACCATCTTCTCTGTCTCATATTCATTTCTTTTTGAGTAAATATATATTTTAAATTTTTGTGATATGTATAAACCTCACAAGTCTCACCATATAAATAATGTCTCCATATTTTCAATGCAAAGATCACTGCAGCTAACTCTACGTCATGGGTAGGATAATTTTGCTCATATGATTTTAACTTTCTGGAGGCATAAGTAATAACTTTCCCATTTTGCATCAAAGCACATCCTAAACCCTTTCGAGAAGCATCACTATAAATAGCAAATCCACCAGATCCTAAAGGCACAATAAGTATTGGTGTAGATATCATTGGATCCTTTAATTCTTTAAAACTTTCTTCTCACTCTTTGCTCCATTCAAATTCTGCTTTCTTTTGAAGAGAGTTAATGGGCTAGCAATTCAAGAAAATCATTCTACAAATCTTCTATAATACCTAGCAAATCCTAGGAAGCTTCGAACTTCTATCGCAATAGTGGGCCTAGGCCAATTAACAATTTTCTCTACTTTATTTGGATCTATAGAAATACCATCATTTGATATCACATGGCCTAGAAAAGATACTCTGTCCAACCAAAACTCATATTTGCTTAACTTAGCATATAATTATTTCTCCTTCAAAGTTTGTAATATAATCCTCAAGTGTTCTTAGTGTTCATGCTCATTCTTGGAATATATCAAAATGTCATCTATGAACATCACCACAAACTGATCTAGAAATGGTTTAAATATCTATGTTCATCAGATCCATAAAAGCAGTAGGTGCATTAGTCAACACGAATGACATTACAAAAAATACATAATGTCCATATCTCGTCCAAAATGCTATCTTAGATATGTCCTCCTTTTTAATTTTCAATTAGTGATACCCCGATCTAAGATCAATCTTCGAAAATACTTTAGCACCTTGCAATTGATCAAACAAGTCATCAATTCGAAGCAATGGGTACTTTTTCTTTATGGTTACCTTACTAAGCTCTTGATAATCTATACACAACCTTATGCTACCATCCTTCTTCTTTCTAAATAATACTAGAGCTCCCCAAAGTGATACACCAGGTCAAATGAATCCTTTGTCCAACAACTCTTGTAATTGAGCCTTTAGTTTCTTAAGTTCAGTAGCAACCATTCTATAAGGAGCCTTAGATATAGGAGCAGTTCTAATGATTAAATCAATAGTAAATTCAATTTCTCTATCTAGTGGTAATACAGACAACTCATTAGGGAAAACCTCGGGATACTCTCGTATAATAGGAATATCATCAAGTTTCTTTTCATTCTTTGTATCGATTACATAAGCTAATAACCCTTGACCGTTGTATTCTTTGAGAGATACCATGGAATTTTGAAGACAAGTTTGTTAGTTCAATGAGTTTGTGCAAAGAGCTATGTTGGGTTTCTTTTCATAGGTTGAAAATTTGAGAGGAGGAAGATGAAGTTAATTTGTTAGGTTGTCTTTTGAGAAGCATGAGGATTAAAGTAGTTTGGGGATTCCTATGAATTATTTTATTATTAGAATAAGAGAGTAATAAGTTATGAGGGGTATTTTTATAAAACTGAAATAAGTAGATTAACATGAACCGTTAGATGGACGCCACCTCATCTCCAATCTAGCCAAGGGGCTGGAGTGACACACTAACCCCATTTTTTCTCTTTTCTTTTTCTAGAACATTCTAAAGTATAACATGAGTACATAATTATAGCTTACTAATTAAATATCTATCACAATTAGTGTTGTAAGAGATATAAAAATAAAATGATAAAGTTCTTTTCTAAAATAAATTATTAGATATGAATGAATATAAATATAATAATTAGAATTTCCATATGTTTTAATCTAAATATCATTGAAAGTCAAAATATATCTACACACTTGGGTTGAAAATAATAATTTGATGATAAAATATGAAACATACTCTTTTGTTAACTTTATTTAAAGTGCTCTTAGGATGATATTTTGAAAATAATCCACCAAATTATGATGTACCGATTTCCTTTCATTAAAATCACATCACCAGTCAAAGCGAAATATATGATATACCCTCCAATTGTTTTCAATATATGCCCTCCAAATTATAGCTATTTTAAATTTGTCCTCCAAACCATTATAATTTTAAATTTATCCCTCCAATTGTTTTCTTTACTCAAATTTACCACTTATCCTAATGGTTGGAAAATATATTTGAAATATTCTATTAAATTAAATAATATTTTTATAAATACCTAATTTACCCTTATTTTATATTGATTAAAATAACAAGCATTATAATGAAAGGATTATTAATGTTAAATGTCTTCTAGTTCTTCATCCACAAATGCATTCTCCCTTGTTTAATCCTCCTCCCCCTCCCACCCCCACTATTAACCTTCTTCATCCATCTAATTTTGTTGTCACCATTGTTAATGGGTGGCGTGACTTAATGAAAGAGTTGTGCTAATGGAGAAGGCTGAGGTAAAAAATTTAGATCGGTGTGTAACTGCAATGGTTCTATTAAAGAAATTAAAGAGGGGAAGCGAAGAAGTGAGGTTGTGAGAGGAAGACGATGAAGATTGTACGATGTTATCATTGATGATAATTAAAAGAGAGAAAGAGAGAAGAAGACTTGTGTTATAAACAAATGAGAGACCAGAAAAAGATTGAGACGATCCATGATGAGTTTCTGGAGACATTGGTTTTGAAGGAGAGAAAGAAACATAAGGATATAAGAAATAGAAAGGAACAACATACAAGGAATTCTCTCTTGTAACAATTAATATAAGGGTAGTTTAAAATAACCTATTAAAACATTACCAAAGTTCAGTTGACGGTAAATTTGAGTAAAGAAAATAATTAGAGGGGCAAGTTTAGAATTAGAATAGTTTGGGAGGCAACTTTAGTAATAGTTATAACTTGACGGGTATATTTCGAAAAAACCCTTAATACAACTATAGAAGGGCATTATTACTATTAGGAAATAATGGGTATGAGGTGACGGTTCATTTTGCTAAATGAGCTACTAAGAAATGGAGTGGTGAGGTCCGCCACCTCATACCCATCATTCCCTTACTATTATTATATTATATATACCTAAAAAGAAAAGGAAACATTTGAAAAAGTTTTATTGGATCTTATTTTATCTTCCTGTGAAATTTTTTTTTGGACATTTTTGACATTTCCTCTCTCTTCTCTCTCTTCCCCCCTCCCGTTACGGGACTTCCACGAGCTACATCGCCTCCTTCAAGACCCTTTTCTCCCGACATCACGCTATTCTCTCCCTCTCTTTCTCCAGATCCAACCTCTCTCTCTCTCTCTTCCGTTACTTGTCCTAACGAAACGTCTGAAGCTCCCTCTTTCATCCCCTCAATTTAAAACCATGAAAACTCCCCCAATTCACCCATCAAATCCCTACCCATTCCCCTAAAACCCATCAACCCACCCCCAAAAAGATCCAATCTTGCGAACATGGGTCATCCCCAAATCACCTCCCAAGACCTCCCCTTCAACCCCGCCGGCCAAATCCCACAAATGAACGCCCTCGAGATCCTACGCGAGACCGTACGGATCCTCCGAGCCTCCCCCTCATCCTTCATGACGATCCTCGCCCTCCTGATTTGCCCCGTCTCCGCCGCCCTCTTGTCCAACGAGCTCATCGACCGATCCACCGTCGCCGCCCTCTCCCGCCGCTTGATCCTCCTCTCCACGGTCAGCGGCCTCCCGTTGACGCATTTCCTCAAACAGATGTGCCATCATTTGGCCGGTACATTACTTTCATCGGCATTTTGCTTCCCTTTGCTTTTGACTTTACAGCTCACTGCCCGAGCTTCCATCGCTTATTCAGTCGCATGTACTTATGCTAGTAAGAAGATCATTGCGTCGGAGTTCTTCGCTCTTGCCCGCCTCATTTGGCGGAGGCTTGTTGTTACTTATCTTTGGGTTTGTGCTGCTATTTGCGGATGCTTTGGTCTTTTCCTTGTGATTCTTATAGCGGTTTGCAATTCGTTGGCGATATTAGGGTACCCGCCGGATATTGTAGTGTACCCGGCATTGCTTGTGATGTTGGCATTTTCGATGGTTTATGCGCATACTATCATTGTCTGTAATCTTGCGGGTGTGATCTCGGTTCTTGAGGATGTTTTGGGGCCACGGGCTATTTTGAGGTCGGTTTCGTTGGTGAAGGGGCAGACTCAGGCGGGGCTGTTGATATTTCTTGGGTCCACGATTGGGATGGCTTTTGTTGAGGGTTTGTTTGAGCATAGGGTGAAGACGTTGAGCTATGGAGATGGGTCCTCGAGGATATGGGAGGGACCGTTGTTGGTGGTTATGTATTCATTTGTGGTGCTTGTTGATTCTATGATGAGTGCGGTTTTCTACTTCACTTGTAGATCATCGTGCATGGAGATGTTGAATGGGAGTGAGCACTCTCTTGAAGAAATTGAGAACTTCTCCTCTTTTGAGTCGAGAAGCATTGAGTAATGTCAATTTTTTCGTGGAATGGTTCTTTTCAGCATGGATGAGATAGAATAATAAGTGGCGAGAAGAGACACGCTGTGAAAAGGAAGAATACTACAGATTTTTTTGGGTGTTTAGAGAAGCCAGCCTTGGCCATATATAACTTGTTGTGGCTAGATGATATGAGTGATCATATTTTCCTAGAAGCATGAGAATTCGAAGGAAATGCTCCCTTACTGGAGAGAGCCACCTTGACATACTGTACTCCTTGTGAGCAACATTCTCAAGTTGTAGTTCTAGATTTTGTATTTTGCGTGCCTTTAGTTCTTGAGGGCTCTTCATAGTGATGCAAACATGCTTTATACCACTAAAATAATCTTCTTTGTCTGTTGTCTTGTGTTTCTGACAAAGTCTTCACTGTTGGATAAAGGTTCTGTTAGTTTGTTGCAGTATTTTGATTCCAATTTGAGGTGCACCTTCTTGACTGTCACATTATTGAGTCTTCTTTCAGCCCTTTTACCTTGTCAGAGATAGCCCCTAAACTTCATTGGTCATGCCACTGAAAGAGTGCTATCTGAGGTATTAGCTTCTAAGATGACTTCCTGCCATCAGTTTAGCAGAGATACTGGTTGTTTCTCTTTTGGGATTGTGTAGTTGGTGTGCAAGTTGTCCAAGTTAAGGGTGTCAGCAGCAAAATATTGTGAGCCATCTTCCGCCTTAAGGTTATTGGAAGCCAAAGAAAAATGAGAATCACCGCCAGGTACTTTTTCTTGCATGAAAGCATTGGATATTACGCTTCACATATTTATTGATCACATTTCTAGTTATGTCGTCCTTTTCCAATTGCAGGCTATTTCTTGCCTATTGGTAACATATTCATATCGTGCTATTTTTCTATAGTTCTTTTTTGACATGTGTTGAAGAGCATTATGCCCTCAGATAGAGGATGCCACATGCACTGTGATTACTGCTATGATGCAATCTTCCTCGACTGGTTTATTACTTCCCTTGACCATTGGAGTTGTGCTTCAGTTGAATTCTGTCACTTTTTTTTGTAACAATTATGTAGCGTATATTTTTGACAAGAAACTTAATACTTGAATTGCATGGAGTTACTTAACCCAGACGAACTAATAGTAATGGCTGACCATGCAACAGTATTTTTGGTGCAGTACATAAATTCTTAACGTTAGTACTGCTTTGTGTTGCATTGCTCCAAGCAGTTGGTGAAACTGAAGTATAATTCCCTGTTGCTATTTGTCGAGGTATATAGTTGCAAAGTGCACCACAATGAGACTTTAAATTGAAATTTCTTTCCTTCTTACAAATTTGCTTATCATTGTCCTATAGAGATTTCATTGTGAACCTCATTTTATCTTTAGAAACCATATTGTTATCTTCTTTGAACTATATGTTGCAAAGTACACCACAATCAGACTTTCCGTTGAAATTTGTTTCTCGTTGTTTTGTAGATATTCCATTTTGAATCTGATTCAATTTTCAGAAAATCTCATTACTTCCTTTTCACTCACGGTGGTTACTGCTATACGCAATCTTCCTGGACTGATTTATCACTTCCCTTGACCATTGGAGTTGTGCTTCAGTTGAATTCTGTCTGTATTTTCTGCCACAACTGTGCGGCATTTATTTTTGGCAAGAAACTTAATACTTGACTTGCATGGAGTTACTTAACCCAGATGAACTAATGGTTGACCATGCAACAGTATTTTTGGTGCTGTAAAAATCTTAAAAGTTAATACTGCTTTTGCATTGAATTACTTCAGTAAGTAGGCCAAACTAATGTTTAATTCCCTATTGCTATTTTTGTTGAGCTATATGGTTGCAAAGTGCACAACAAGGAGACTTTAAATCGAAATTTCTTTCCTTCCAACAGATTTGCATCTTATGTTCTATAGAGATTTCACTGTGAACCTCATTTTACTTTTAGAAACCATCTTGTTATCTCTTTTGAACTATATGTTTACAAAGTACACCACAAGCAGACTTTCTCTTGCTGTCAGATAAAGGTTCTGTTAGTTTGTTGCATAACTTTGATTCCAATTTGAGGTGTATTTTCTTGACTATCAAATTGCTGTGTTTTTTGTAGTCTTTTTACTTTGTTAGGTTTGTTCTCTCTTTTGGGATTATGCATTCTTTGTGTGCATCTACGTTAAGGGTGTCAGCTGGAAAATATGGAGGATCATCTTCCTTTCTTAAGGTTAGTAGAAGCAGAATTTCAGAAATGAGAATTGCTGTCAGGTACTTTTTCTTGCATGAAAACATTTAATTTTATGCTGTACATATTTATTGATCATAGTTCTAATTACATCATCTTTTGTCCAGTTTCGTGCTGTTTTTACATTACGTTGTTATGTTGATAATATTTTATATCGCTATATTTTTGTGTAGATTCCTTTTGACATGTGTTGAAGTGCACTGTGCCCTCGGACAGATGCCACATGTAGTGTGGTTACTGCTATGATGCAATCTTCCTCGACTAATTTATTACTTCCCTTGACCAATGGAGTTGAGCTTCAGTTGAGTTTCTGCCTCTATTTTCTGTAACAATTATGTGGCGGTCATTTTTTGACAAGAAACTTAATACTTGAATTGCATGGAGATTTGAGGTTCTTAACCCAGATGAAGTAATAGCTGACCATGCGATAGTATTTTGTGCAGTATATAAAATCTTAAAGTTAACACTGGTTTTGTATTGCATTACTTAAGTAAGTAGGCAGAATTAAAGTAGAATTTCCCTGTTGCTATTTCTTTTGCGCTATATGGTTGCAACGTGCCCCACAATGAGACTTTAATTTAAATTTCTTTCCTTCTAACAAATTTTCTTCTCATTGTTCTATGTAAATTGCGTTTTCTTTTATTTTTAGAAAACCATATTGTTATCTCCTTTCAATTATATGTTTGCGAAGTACACCATGATGAGACTTCCCATTCGAAATTTGTTTCTCATTGTTTTGTACATATTTTCATGAAACTGCCATCTTATTTTGTAAGGAAAGTTGTTGACCTTTTAATATCTAAAACTTGTTTTACTGTACCTTTTGTCATCATTATGCAACCCGATCTTGCAGAGAAAATATTAAAGCTTGCATCTTGTTCTCTGTTCAGAAGAACTTGCATCTCCTTTAGCAAATACATTTTTTTGAGGACTATTTTTTCCCCCAGTGATGGGTTCTTTTATATAATGAAACATTTGACTGGAGCTTGGCTTGTTTCTAATAGTTTGACTTGTTCTAATCATCTTCTAGTATGTGTTATGATCAATCTATCTTTCAAGGATTGTGTTTAGAAAGTTTTAACATCATATTGAATAAACTATTGAAGAGTTTGTGATCATAGTTTATGATTAACACACTCATATAACATAATTATACATGTTATGGACCCAGTGCAGCAAATTTTCATGAAGCACCTGCAGGAGTTCAGCTGAATAGACCTCATAGAGACCCAAGCTACTATGAGAAACAGGTATTTCTAGCTTTTATTTTATTTTTAGTTCATTAACATATTCAATCAGAAAATGTTGGGATAGAATGGTGTTATTGTTTTTGCTTTTTGTTTTGCCGCGGTTACTTACTGTTTGTTCACTCAGTGGTTCTTTACAAAGTACCAATACTCATTTGAAGTTAACTAGTATGCCACACGTGCATTGCACATGGCGTACTTGGTTTAAGAAATTATTAGTAAATAATATATTCTACATTATTGATTCTTAAATATGTACTTACAATATAATATTTACTTATGGTATATTGATTCTCAATGTATCATGCGAGAGTTACAAAGGCCACTAAATAAAAATTAACATTAAATGTCCAAGATCTTGTTGGAATAGCAAAAATTGTTATTAGATGCAAAATTACAAATGATATAATAGCAAGATGGAATCACAACCAATATAAAGATATTGTTTGAATAGCTCAGTTCATGGGAATTGTATAGGTCAATTTTTAATCGAAATTAAAGAATCTCAATCAAGAGAAAATTAATCTGGATTTAATATAAGCAATCAAAATTTTTATGCAATTCAATCTAATATATCATACATAGGTTTGTGTATTGATTTATTCAATGAATAGAAGATAGATACACAATATGTTTTATTAGTTAATCTTTGTATCCTAAAATTGATGGGAACAAAGAACTTATTGGTGATTAATCAAAAGAAGACAAACAAAGTTTTATGATATAATATAATTATTAACGAAAGAACATAAAAGATACTTAATAGAGGTAAGAAAATCAAAAGGACAAGAAATATTGAAAGCGTTGTATAAGTTGATAGCATCTCTCGAACTTAAAGTGCATATGAACTGAGTAATTAGTTAAGAATTTAACCATGAACACATCTAATGAACAAGAAAGCACAATTGATGACCTATATTCAAAGAAAAACACAACTTATGATAAATAGCACAAAAGCTCTTTACAACATTGTGCGAGGGGAAAATCTTTAAATAGCTTTGCATAAACTCCAAAAATAAGATCATACATTCTTTCTAAGTAATAAAAGATCAATAAGAATCTTACACAATCCACAAGAAAAAAAGGCACACACCGAAAACAATCTTTGGCTCCTAAATAGATTTATACATACTCTTAAATATCAAGACCTCTAAATAATAACCTTCCTATAATATATTATCCTTCTCTTTTTAAGGATTCAAGAGACAACACAAATCATGATCTACGAATTGAACGTGAGACATAGTCTTCAACTCCATAAAAAATAAATCTTTAAGTCTACAAACTATTTGACAAATATTATTCAATGTATGCACATGCACATACATATACAAGCCACGTACACTATAAACCATTTGACAAACTTTTCATATAACATATTTCATAAACCATTGTATTGATGTAGGAATTTGGCTTAGTAGGTGATGTGGTGGGTTGAAGAGAATGGATGACCGTAATTTATAGTGCAGAGATAAAAAAGAGGTTATGTAAATGGAAAATGAAAGAATGGTTAGTTAATTGGATCCATAACATATGCATTTAATCAGTGTTTTAAATGTTGGAAAACATGTCGGACATGTCGGTTTGAGGGCTCGAGTGACACGATTTAGACAATTTCAAGTCGCATGTCGTTTTTCAGGTTAAAATCGGATATGTCGGGGCTATATCGGCCAATTTTTCAGCTTTGAAAAATCAGTCGATATGATCTTTTTTTTGCTGTTTCTTTGTTATCGGGTTTGAGTTTAGTGCTGAAAACCCAAACCCGTTTCACCGTTTGACCTGTTCTGAGAATCTGTAGTTATCGGTTTGCTTATGAACTCGATAGCAAAAAAGAAAAACTAGGGCAAAAATCACCGCCTCTGTCTTTCTCGTTCTCATCCCTGCAACTTCGGAACCCATCGCCGCCTCGTCCTCTCTCTTTCTTCTCTGCGAGGCTGCGACTTCGGAACCCATGGCCGCCTCTTCCTCTCTCTCTCTCTCTTCCCTGTGACGTCGGAACCCAACGACAATTTCGAGCTTCCCTCAGGTGAGTCTCTGAGTCTTCTATCTTTTTCTCTCATTCTCTCTCTCTCTCTGAGTCTCTCTGAATCTCGTTGTCTTTCTCTCTCTGAGTCTCTCTCTCTACTTCTCGATATATATATATATATATATATATATATATATATATATATATATATATATATATATATATATATATATATTATTTTTTTTGGGTTGTCTTTGAGCAAAGGCTAGAGCTTCAATCTTCAATTTTCTTATTTCTCAAAATCGACAAGGTAAGCCTATCTCTTGAATCTTTTTCCCAAATAAAATTGATTTTAAGTTAGTAATTGAATTATAAAGTTGTAATTGAAATTCATAAATTGAAATTGAATTTATGAACAAAGTAGAAAATAGTCAAATTTAACCATTTGCCCATGATACATGTTTTTGTTTTTTTAAAGCAGAAAAGGGGTTTCATTATTATTTGAATTTGTTTTAGTGCCCATGATAAAATAATGGACTTGGTAGTTGGTATTGTAATATAAGTATTTAACCCTTTGCCCTTCGGTGCCTTAGCCCAACTTCACATTGTAATTCACATTAAAATTGATTTTATCTACATGCATAAATAATGCACAATTATTTAATTTGTCAATTTAAATATGCAATTGGTTTAAATATGTAAATGCAATTGGTTGTCTAAATTCATATTTGTTGTCTTGTTAATTATTGTAGGATCATGTCATCGGAAGGACAATGATCTACTAAACCACCAACACCAAAACCGGACGGTAAAGATCCATGTTGGCTATATAGGGAGAGAGTTGGTTCCAACACAAACAAGGTTAAATGCAAATATTACACTCAAGTTCTCAATGGCGGGATTAGTCGATTCAAACAACACCTAGCCGAAAAGAGGGGGAATTGCGCGTCGTGTGAAAGTTCTCGATGATGTTAAGGCAAAAGTTTCCGAAATTATAGATAATGCAAAGAAGAGTAAGGATGAGAAGGAGATGAAGATGCATAACTTGTTGAGTGAGGTGCATATCGGGGAGGATGAGAAGGAGCATAACTCATTGAGTAGTCAAAGAAGCTCGTCATCCTCCTACAAAGTAGTTGCGCAATGGACTCTTTCGCCGCTTGTTCTCCCGAGAAGATTGCCCAAATAGTAGCGAAGGGGAAACAACCGACAATGGACTTCAAGCTTAAAAAGAAGAAAAGGGAGGATGTATTGCGATACATCTCCAAATGGTTCTATAAAGCCGGCATTCCATTTCATACCGCCACGCTTCCCTCTTTCCATCAAATGCTACAAGCTATTGGCTTGTTTGGAAGCCATTTACAAGCTCCATCGATGTATGAATTGAGTGAGACATATTTGCAAAAAGAGGTGGAGACAAAAGAGATCGTTGAGAACTTCAAAAGAACTTGTGTTGTCAATGATTGCTCCTTAATGACCGATGCTTGGAGTGATTGAAAGTCTAGAAGCATCATGAACATAGTTGTACATTCTGTTGGGAGGGCTTGTTTTTTGTCCTCACATGATGCATCGGCCGATAAGCACGATGCTCAGTATATTTGTGACTTTGTAGACAAGGCTATTGATCAGGTAGGAGAGGCAAATGTGGTACAAATAGTTATGATGGAGCTTCAAACAATATGACAGCCTCTAAGTTGGTGGAGAAAAGGCCAAATATATTTTGGACGACTTGTGCTGCACACACATTGAACTTGATGTTGTCCAATATAGCTAAGATAAAACTCATTCGTAATGCCATTTTAATGGGGAGGAGTGTATGTCACGCCCCGGGCCTGCAGGCCCGTTGGCGCAATGTAAGTCCTGGGACCCACGGAGTGCAACACGTGATTTGGCTCAATCCACTGATAAAATTGGCTAGCCAATGTTACACTTGGCTCTCAAGACCTATCATTTAAATCATTCAATCACTCAATCAATATCCGATGTGGGACTAAATCTTGGGGTATCACAATCACCCCACTTTAATTGCGCGACGTCATCGTCGCAGCATGACAATTAGTCCATCGCAGTATCACCGCCAGGCGATGTGGACTCTAGAGGTGGCTCTTACCGGCTTTTAGAGGTGGCTCCTTCCGCACTTAGTCCCGCATAGCACTTAGCTCCACATTTTCGGCTGGCTAACTTGTCTTTGATACCATTTGTCACGCCCCGGGCCCGCGGGCCCGTTAGCGCGATGTAAGTCCTGGGACTCACGGAGTGCAACACGTGGTTTGGCTCAATCCACTGCCAAAATTGGCTAGCCAATGTTACACTTGGCTCTCAAGACCCATCATTTAAACCATTCAATCACTCAATCAATATCCGATGTGGGACTAAATCTTGGGGTATCACAGTGTATCAGTGTTCTTATATAATCGCACAAAGCCTCTTCAATTATTTAGGGAGTTCACTAAGAGTGATCTTGTCAAACCAAGGGTTACCAGGTTTGCTACGACGTTCCTCTCTCTACAGTCGTTATGGGATCATAAGAAAGAAATGAGGCAAATGTCTATCTCTGACAAATGGACAGATTGTAGCTTTTCAAGAACATCGGCTGGCAAAAAGGTATATTTTAATTATATTCATTTTATTCATTTGATCATTTATATTCATTGATTGTTGGATTCTTTGTATATTTGTAGGTTGCGGAGATAATTGCTAGCAACAAGTTTTGGGATAATTAGACTTTGCCCTCAAAGTATTCACTCCTCTAGTGAAGGTTCTTCGAAGAGCGGATGGTGATAAAATCGGTTCTATGGGATTTATATATGGGGACATGTTGGTGGCTATGGAGGAGTTGAAAGTGGCCCTTGGGGATAATGAGAAGAAGTACAATCCCATATTGAAAATGATTGAGCCGAGATTTAAGAAGAATCTTAGTGGAACGCTACATAAAGCGGGCTACTTTTTGAATCCTTATTTCTATTGCCCGGCTTACACGAAGATTGAAGGTGATGGAAGCTTCATGAAAGTCGTGGTGGAGTGTATGCATAGACTATCCCGATGACCATGTGACTTTCCCAAAGATTGGATATTGGAGATCAAATACCTAATTATCAAGAACGCCTAGGGTCATTTGGGGATCAATTTGCGAGGTGAGGAGCTATTAAGGGTGATTGTCTGGATAAATTTATATTTTCATTCAAATTAATTCATTGACCTCTTTTCTAAATTTGTAAGTTGCTAAAATTTTTTAATTATGAATTGACTAGTTACTTGATGGAGGCTTTATGGAAATGATACTCCCGAGTTGATGAAGATGGCAATGAAGATTTTAGGCTTGACAACTAGCCCCTCGGCTTGTGAAAAAAATTGGAGTACATTTGAGATGTAATATTGTTTCTTAAATTTTAATCGTCTTGTAGGCTTGTATTGTATCATTTGATGACTAGTGTTTTTGTGCTAATTCATGATTCTATTTTGTAGATTCATACGAAGAAGAGGAATAGACTAACTCATAAAAAACTCCATGACTTAGTCTTTGTCAAGTTCAATGCAAAGTTGAAGAACAAGCATGCCGTTGTAGATAGAGATCCTTTATGCACCTACGATGATGAGGAAAGGGTCTCCGAATGGTTGTTGGGTGAGGAGGGGAATGATAGTGATAATGAAGTATTCTCGGGAGAGTGTTTGACTTTTAGGCAAGTTGGAGATGTTTCGGGAGCTAATCCAAGGAAGAGAAAGAGTGGAAGATTGCAAATGTATAAAAGAAAGAAGTCGGGATCATCTTCATCGAAGGGAAAGGAGTCGATGGAAGATGATGAGGAAGAAGAGGTGGATGCATTATTCACGGAGTCGGATGAGGAGGATAATCCTACTTTCAATTCCGATGAAGATTAATTCTAGTTATCTTAGCTTTTATGTTATTCTGGATTTGCTCTATGGATGTTAAACCATTATGAACTATTTGTAGCTTTAAAAACTTGTTTGTTTGTTTTGATTTGCTTATATTTCTTTATGGATATGAATCTTGTGAGTTGTGATTGCATAAACATTATGTTGTTGATTTTCATTCTATATGTTATATGTTACTTGCTTCATTCTTTCTATGCTATTCTATATTAACTAACAATGTTTTCTTATTTTGTAGGTCAAGCACCCGAATGGTTTCAAGATGCAATCGAGAATTAAATTTCTACAATCGGTTAGTGACCCTAAACATTATATATTATTTATTTTTTTTATATGTTTAGACTATAAAATTTATAAAGTATGCTTAAATTGAATTTAGAAATGCTTAGATTGCATTTAGGACATGATATTATACACATGCGCAGCACCCGATATAGCAATCCGATATTTAGTCCATGTCCCCCTACATATCCTCTGTTTTCGCTATCCGACATGGATTTTAGCCGTCCGACATGAACTCGACATCCGACATTTAAAACCTTACATTTAATTACATAAGTTATGGCATCTTTAAGAGCCTAAGAAACTAATTAAATATTATTATTACGATGATTTGTAATTAATTTAATTTAAGATTCATTGCATGAGACTTTGAGATAAATTTAATAATGAAAATTATTAAAGTAAAGTTGGAATTATCAAAATTGAGAGAGGTAAAAAGGGCAATCAAAAATTTTAGCACCTCAATACTCTTTTATATGTAGTATAGATGTGGTAGAAATAGAACTTAGCAATCTCCCAAATTCATTGACAACATGATATGCCCAATCCTCTTTGTCAAATATTGAAGGATTATACCTAGATTATTATAGCAATTACTTTTTTCAGATTTTAGTCTTCCATTTGCCTTGTTGTCATATGATGGTAAAGGTGCAATATTAAATTTAGGGTTATTTATATATATATACCCTTTAATCATCTATATTTACAAGATTAACCCCCAAATCTCAATATTTGCAAAACTACCCTCCAATTCATCAACATTGCAAAAAGAAGCAAAAAGAAGGAAAAAAAAAGAAAATGCCCTCTCAATAACAGACTAAGTGATCAAATGGTAAAGGGGTGTTTTTGACATTTACTCCCTCTCTCAATTCACCCCTATGGTCATGTCTCCCCTAAACAAAAAATCTGATCTCAATAATTCTTCCCCTAAGAAAACAATGCCCAAGCCTCAGGAAAAATCTTCTCCATTAAATTAAAAAAAATTCTCAAATGTACCTTAGGCCTAGCTGATCAAGTGGTTTCGCAAGTAGTTTGAAGTCATGGAAGGTGATTAAGTTGGTTTTATTGAAGAATAAACTTGAAAGAAAATTTTGTGGCAAATGATGTTGATGGAAGGTGATAAACCGTATTGGTGTATTTGCCAAATATCACCTGTGTCATTTATGTTTGTTAGTCATCAAAATATAAGCTAGGGTACCTCAAATTAGTTTTTGGTAGATTACAATCCACAATGTTTGACCCAAGTTTGCAAAAAGCGCTAAGCGGCCTAGGCATTGCACCAGATGCTTAGAGCCTAGAAGCTAGGCGGGACCTAGATTGTTTTCTTATTTTTTATTTAATTACAGTAATTAATAGTAAATGTCAATGTTATAGAAGGCTAAGGCGTCGGACTGGCGCCTAGGCAAATTTCTTTCTTCATTTAAGTCGTCGTGGATGAGGTTTTGTTGAAGGTTGAAGGAGATGTTCATAGTTAGATGCCGGAGTTTGGAGGAGGTTGGAGGACGTGGAGACTGCAACGGAGGAAATCATGCTCAAGACCTAAAGGGTGCAGACCATGAAAGTAGCCCACGCTTTCTTAGGCGCTCCTAAAATCGAGGTGGGTAGTGTAGGTACTGTCTAGGCGCTAGGCGGGTTAGGTGAAGACTTTTTAAAACATTGGTTTGATAGTGTAAAAGACAACTATACCCGTCATCATTTCCCAAAATCGCAAGCTATATTTATATCACAACTCTCTCTCCAATCCCAATACAACTTTAGCCATCAACCACTAACCTCAATAAAACTTCAGCCATCAACCACCAACGCATTAAACTTCAACCATCAATATGGTTCTCTCTCTAAGTCCATTAAACTTCAACCATCTAACAACCAACCCCCACTAGATTGATGCTATCAACACAACTAGAATTGATGCTTTCAACACAAGTCTCTCTCATAGATCTCGCCCAACACCAATACTCCAGTCCAACCCTCATCACCGATGATCTTCAGCCGGGGGTTGAGGGGCGGGGGTTGTTTTTCGACAGGGTCTTCTTCGGCATATTGGCAGACCTCGGATCGCACTCACATCTCTCTCTCTAAAATTTAAAATGACTCTTCTTTTATAATTGTTAGATTCAGTGTGATTTAGTTATTGGGTTTGTGGGTATAGATCCGTATCCGGTTGTATCCCTATATATTAATCTCCTCAAATTAATAATAGTATCTGAGTATTTCATAACATGGTATCAGAGCAATTGTTATGAAATACAACTTAACCTTAACCCTCTATTTAAAATAGAGTCAATCTCAATCATTCACTTCTAAACCCTAACCCTATTCTCACCACCCGCCACATCAGAGGCTGCTACTGTCATCGCCACCACCAGCGGCTCCTATCACCATAGCTACTGGCGGCTGTCCCCGTTGGCATCGCTGAATGCCTGAAATCTCATGCTCGTGGTGAACTGTGCAACTCCAAGTCATGATTTGCTAGGGTTCCTCCTAGTGTTCGCTCATCTCAACTGATAGGGTTCGATCACCTCCTAGGCACGGTGAAGTTGAAGTGCCTTTGTTGGCCCAATGTGCGATATTTAATTTTGCCCTGAAGTTTGATCTTGATATTGAAGTTCAATCAGATCAGATCTATAGCCCATTGGGTTTCTTTGTGTTTGGAAAGGAGAATACATCTACTCTGAATGAGGAAGAAGAAAGAAACTCTATTTTATTTTCTATTTGGTAGTGGAAGATGACATCAGCGAAGCTTTTTTAACTTTTTTATTTTGATAATGGAATGTGACATCAGCGAAGTATTCATAATTGTCGCTGTCCTCTACTTGCTGCCTTTTTATTGTTGTTGCTGCCACCTTAGTATTTGGTGATAGTCAATGCGCATTCAGAAGTCTTTCTGAGAAATACCCAATATGGCTTCCCCATTTGCCGTTGACGATAAGACCTTGCCTGCTACTACTACCTCGCCTATAATGAAGAATTTACTTTCTAGAGCTCTTACTGCTACTACTGTAAAGTTGACTGTAGACAATTATTTATTGTGGGCTCAAGCTTTTCGTGTGTTTGTTGGTGCCCAAAAGAAGTTGAAGCATATTCTCGAGGATCCTCCAGAAGAAAAGGACCATGCTTACTCAGATTGGTTAGCCGGTGACTGTTGTGTGTGGTTGCTCAATAGTATAGATGAGAAGGTGAGCTCAGGTGTCATGTTCTTGAAGACTGCTAAGGATATTTAGTTTAACTTGAAGCAGGTGTATGGCAATGAGAATAACATATCCCGAGTATTACTCTGCTCTCAGAGGGATTCTAGATGAGCTGGATATTCACCAGCCTCTTGTGACTAACTTGAAGTCTTTGTGAGAGTATCGCCAGGATCTTGTTGTGGCGAAGTTTCTTTTTGGATTGGATCCTAAACTGTTGAGTCAGGTGAGGGGACAAATACCAGTTGGAGATATTGTTCCATCGTTGACCTTCACATACTCCAGGTGCTTTGTGTCTCGACTGGGTCTACATTGTCATCATCATTGTCATCATCATCCCCAGCTGCACCATCCCCAACTGCTACTGAGCATTCTGCTTTATACGCGAGTCGCGGTGATGGCCGAGGATGCAACCATGGTCATGATTCAGGGGGAGGCCATGGATCTATTGGTGGCCGATAGATTGGAGAATGTGGTCACCGGTATTGTACTCATTGTGGTAGAAATAATGATATTTTTTATAGGTAGTGGGCGAAGTTTGAGAAGCCGGAGTGGGCGCAGATGACTACATCAGACTCTTCCGGTGTTTCTACTCCTACCATTGCTCCAGCTTCTGCTCTGCCTACATCTTCGTCGATGGTATCTTTCACGCTAATTTTGACCGACTACTTTAGCTCCAGCCTTCTCAGACGGGTCATACAGTTACTCATGCATCCTCTACAGGGATAGATGCTTATATTGCTTTCTCTGACAGACCTTGGGTACTAGATTCAGGAGCTTCTTCCCATATGGCAGGTATAAAAGATAAATTTGATTCTCTGTAATTTTTAAATAAATTTCCTTCTGTTCATATTGCTGACGGGACTTTTTCGCATGTTCTTAGTGATGGGACAATTCATGCTACCTCATCATTGACTCTTAAAAATATTTTTTATGTTCCTAAATTTCCTGTCAATTAGCCAGCTTACCAAAAATAATAACTGTTCAGTAACCTTTTTTCCTTCCTATTGTATTCTTTAGGACCTCTAGATTGGGACGAGGATTGGTTCAGGTCGTGAGAGGAGGCATGTCCTACTTGGATGATAGTGTGCTACAGTTTGGTCTTACTGCAGGTATTTTTTATACTCCTCTACAGTGGCACTAGCGTCTGGGACATCCTTCCTTACTCTATTGTCTCTAGAGTGTGAGTCTTGTTAGTTAGGAAAACATCATCATGCTTCCTATCACTGTTTTAAAAAGCCTCTGCCTAGTCCGCCTAGGCGTACACCTAGGCCTAGGCAGTACCTAGACCGCCTAGCTGCAGCCTAGAGCCTAGGCGGTACCTAGGCTGCCCACCTAGATTTTGAAAGTATTTAAGGGAGCATTGTCTGCTTACGTGGACTGCACCCTTTAGGCCTTGATCGTGATTTTGTGTTGAATATCTTCCAACCTCCTTCAAACTTCTTTAACCTCCAAATATGAACACCTCCACTATCTCCTCCGACCTTTAGTAAAACCTTCTTGACCACCACTTAAATGAAGAACTGCCTAGATACCAGTCAGGCACCTAAACTTTCTATAACGTTGATATTTACTATCAATTATTGTAATTAAAAAAATTAAAAAAAAACCTTCTAGGCTTTAGGTGTCGGGTCCAACGTCTAGGCCTCCTAGCGCTTTCTATAAACTTGTAAGTTATTATTTTGGCTATTTAGTATTTAATTATGCATGGTTTATTGTGGATCTAAGATTGCTATCTATTTTTATTTTTTTTGTAAATTTATATGAATTTAATACATATTTTTATCAATTATTATAATTAAATAATTTAAAAAATAGCCAAACGCTAAGCGCCTAGGCGATCTAGGCTGAAGCGCTAAACGCCTAGTCCGCTGGCATATACGTAACATTGCTTCCTATCCTAATAGAGTCAACAAGCGTAGTAGTTTTGTCTTTGAGTTAGTTCACTCTGATGTTTGGGGTCCATGTCGGTTTCCTTCTGTCAAAGGATTTAGGTATTTTATTATTTTTGTGGATGATTTCTCTCATATGACTTGGCTTTATTTGTTAAAAAGGAGGTCTGAGGTTGTCGGTGTAATTGAGCTTTCTCATAATGAAATTAGAAACCAGTTTTCTCAATTCCGTGCTAGTAATGGGATTATTCATCAGGCCTCTTGTCCACACACTTAACAGTAAAATGGTGTGGCTAAAAGGAAGCATAGACACGTTTTAGATGTAGCTTAGAATTTAATGATTCAAATGCATGTCCCGAAGTATTTATGGCCTAATGATGTCTTGTATGCATGCTATTTGATTAATAGGATGCCCTTTTTGGTTCTTCATAGGCAAATCCTTTTTTCTTGTCTTTTCCCTGACACAACCATGTTTACTATGATTCCTCGAGTTTTTGGCTGTATTTGTTTTGTTCAAGATATGCGTCCTAATTTGGATAAATTGTCCCCTTGATCTATCAAGTGTGTTTTTGTAGGGTACTCTAGAATGCAAAAGGATTATTGGTGTTATGATCATACATCTCGAAAGTATTTTACTTTTCAGATGTTACCTTTTTTTTAGTCTGTTCCATATTTTCATTCGTGTGTACATGATACCTCTTGCCTCTATTCCTCTTCCTCAGCTGGTACCGCCTGCTTCTATTACCCACACTCAACCTGTACCGAGTTCTGGAGTTGATGAAAAACTTGCATCAAAACTAGTCTAGGTGTACACTAGAAGACCAAAAGTATCTGCGCCTTCCTTGCCTCTGGTTGATCCTCTGTCTGCAGCTAAAGGTGCTACCCATCAGCAATCATTCTATTCTCTCCGACCTTGATTTACCTATTGCTCTTCGTAAAGGTAAACGATCTACTACCGTTCATCCTATATCTCATTTTGTATCTTACGATTATTTTATCCTATCATTTCGCCAGTTTGCTCTATCCATGTCTTCTGTTTCTATACCCAGGTCTTATCAGGAAGTAGTGTTAGTTCCTGTCTGGAAGCAGGCTATAGATGAGGAGATGAGTTCTCTTGTTTCTAGGCGGACTTGAGATGTAGTTCCTGCTCCTTAGGGGTTAGGTATGGTGGATTGCCACTTGGTCTTTACCGTGAAATACTGGCTCGATGGTTGTATGGGCAGATACAAAGCCAGGCTGGTTGCTAAAGGCTTTAATCAAATATAAGGGGTTGATTATTTTGAGACCTTCTCTTCTGTTGCTAAGTCTTAACTCCATCCATATCTTGTTCTCTATTGCTGTTAATTTGCGGTGGTCTATGTTTCAGCTCAATGTGAAGAATGCCTTCTTGTTTGGTGAACTCCAGGAAGAGGTTTATATGGAGCTACCTCTGGGGTATGTTGCTCAGGGAGTCTCATGTATGCAAGCTTAAGAAGGCAATCTACGGACTCAAACAGAGTCCGCGAGCTTGGTTCGAAGTTCAGCCAAGTAATATATAGTGTTGATTTTCAACGGTGTCATTCAGATCATTCCGTATTTATTCATCGCACTACTTCCAGCACATTGATCTTGGCTATGTATGTTGATATTTTGCTGATAGGGAGTGATACAAATGGTTTACCAGAAACTAGCAGCACTTTATGATCAAAGATATGGGCAAGCTGAAATATTTTCTTGGAATTGAAGTTTCTTGTCAGAAACATGGGCTACTTCTCTCCTAAAGAAAATATGCCTTAGATCTTCTAGAGGACACATGCCTTCTGGGTTGCAAACCGGTTGGCACCCCGATGGAAGCAGATGCAGAATTTTGGCCTGATAAAAGCGATCTTTTTGAGGACATCAGCCAGTGTAGGAGGCTGATTGGCAATTTAATCTATCTTACAGTTACTAGGCCTGATATATCCTTTGTTGTGGGACTTTCGAGCCAGTTTATGTACATGCTTAGAGAGGTTCACTGAAGAGCAGCTATGAGGATTCTTGCTTATATCAAAAGCCCTCCTGGAAAGGGCTTACCGTATAGGAAGCATGGACATTTGCGAATATCTGCTTATTCAGACTCGTGTTATGCTGGAGATAAGGGGGCGGAAAGTCTTACCACTGGATACTGTATCTTTGTTGGTGGTAATTTAGTGACTTGGAGAAGTAAGAAGCAGGAAGTTGGGTCTTAGTCTAGTGCAGAGTCTACATACATACTACTTGTGAGATGATGTGGTTGAAAAACTTGATGACAGACCTTGGTTTTGTTCAGCCAGCACCGATGCCCATGTATTGTGATAAGCAATCTGCTATCTATATTGCAAAGAATCTTATCTTTCATGAAAAGACGAAGCACATAGCTATTGATTGTTATGATTAGGGATGCTGTAATGAAAGAGGAGATTTGCACTCCGTTTACTCTCTCTTTACTCCCTCTTCTAAACAGTTGGCGGACATCCTCACCGAGGCTGTTTCTTCTAAGGTGTTCTCTATTTTGTGTAGCAAGCTGGGCATGATAGATATCTATGCTCTAGGTTGATGGGAAGTGTTAGATTCAGTGTGATTTAGTTATTGGATTTGTGGATATAGATCCGTATCCAGTTGAATTCTTATATATTAATCTCCTCAAATCAATAATATTATCTTAGTACTTCGTAACAATAATTATTATCACATTGATGCAACATCTTCTTTTATTTTTTGCTGTTGGGTTTGCTTCGCATTCTCATCTCCCTTTGTTATTCTATAAAACTAAACCCTAGCTTGCAGAAAATTTCTATATTTCTCTAAGTTGAAGAAAACCCCCTTTCCAACATTAACATTTCCCGTATTTTCTACCTTGCATGGACTCTAAATTGAAGAAAACCCCCTTCCAACATCCACATTTCTAGCATTTTCTGAGTTGCTTAGACCCCCCAAATATCGAGGTCCGTTTGTGGAAGTTGATCAGTGCTGATAATGATTTAAATGTTGTTGCTGCCGCTGATGATGATGATTTAAATGTTGCTGATGATGTGATGACGATTATTTAAATGATGATGATGGTAACTTGACTCTGAGCCTAAGTTTTATGTAATATTAGCTGATTATATTTTATTCTCTTGAAATTGCAAAAAACCTCCTATCTAATTTTACCCAACATTAGCTTAATTTTAGTTGTTTACTTGTTGTCCCTGTATTTATGTGTAAATTGTCAAAGATGATCATCCTAAGCCAGTTTCTAGTATCTGTTCTTTTATTTGTAAATACTTTCATGTGCTTCATATCTATTTTCAATTATTTATTGATTGTTTATTGTTCATTGTGTATCAATGGTTTGTAGAATTGATTGGCTACTGGGTTTCCAATGGTTTGAAACTTGTATTTGCAATGTGTCGTTTGATGTTATACTCTTTTGGTTTTGGTAATGCCTAAATAGTTTTTTATAGATGAATAGCGAAAATCCTAACATCACCATGCTAGTGGTAGATGTAAGACAAAATTCAACTGTGGAAATCTACTTAATGGAAACTTGATAATCATTTAGCATTTGTTGATTTATGTAAGGAGGAGATTAAGTAAGGAAATAGGTTTAGAGTCGGTATGAAACTAGAAGTAAATAAATAATTAATCAATTACCTTAAATTTAGAGCCATGTCCCTTTTTGGTCATTTTGACAATAACAATGGATTATAATCCACCTAGTTGCCAAATAATCTACTATTGAAAACAAATTATAGTCCACTAAATTTACCAAATACTCTGGATTATAATCCACTTGGATTATATTATAATCCAAGGTCATGTTCGGATCGGGGACTTGTTTCATCCTGAGATTAATTTAATTCATTATAGTCCGAATATGATAATACTGGAGACTATAATGAGTTCAATTTATAATAATTTGTTTTGTTCAATGTGTTATTAATACATCTAATAACTATATCGTGTTTAGGAAGTTGTTATTATAAGGTGGTGTAATCAAGGGCGGAGCTAGAAATTTTATCTTGTAGGGGCCAAGGATTGATAAATAAGTTTCTTCTTATTTATTTCATAAGAAAAATGAATACTAACTTCAAACCCAATTTATACCTTTTTTTATTCAAAGATATCCATAATAGAATAACAAATACTAAAAGTCTAAAAGTCATATGACAATATAAAACCATAAAAGCAAGAGAAGTAGATAAATGGCTTCTTAAGAAATATGTGCCCTACGACACTTCATGGAATCAAGTTCTTCTATGATCATGTCCATGGTAAATTTACCGCAAGTTCCTTTTCGATGTAAATAACCAAGTTGTCCGCTAGAAATTTATAAGCCATTTTGTTATGAAGCCTTATTTGTACAATTTTCATAGCTGAAAATTATCGCTCTGTAGTAGCAGTAGAAACTAGGAGTGTTAAACCAAGACGAACGAACCTACCAATTAAATTGTAGATCTTTGCCTTTCCTGTAACTATCCTCGGGAAAACTCAGAAATAGTTGATATATTATGAAAATATGGATGATTTGGCACATCAAGAATAAAATGTTCACATTGAAATTTCAATTGAAGTTTCTCATGCTCAGTAAAATCTTCTAGATAAAAATTTCCAACCAAATCACAAACATTATCTATTTTAAATTATAAGCACCTTTTGGATTGAGAATTGAGCTAAGAACTAGTAGTTCCACAACTCGATCATTGAATCTATACTTTAGCTTTTGTTATTGAGAATCAATCATGATGGTAAGTACATCAATTCTGTAATGATGCTCAATGGAAGTAAATTCTTGTTGGCGGTGACCCCGACCTCGACCTGCTATAGAATAAGCACTCAAATCTGGAATTTCAATCCCATGACTCGAACAAAAATTTCTCACTTCCTCTAGTAATGTATGCCATCCTTCATCTCTTAGCTTTTAAATGAGCAAATGTTGTTGAAACTAGTTGCATGGCATTGACAATGTCTTGATTTTTTTCTTGCAAAGCTAACAAAGAGCATTTGTAATCCCCATAATTTCTTTCATCATGTGCAATATAAACACAAAATCAAATGATGTCATAACATCATAAGCTGCATCTGCATAAGTAGACTGCAATTTATCTTTTTCTCTTAAGAGAAGCACATAAAATATTAACAATTAAAGTTAACTTCGAAAGAATTGATGAATAAGAGCTATTTCACTATATGCAGCAACTAGAGTTAATTGTAATCTTTGAGCGAAACAATGCACATAATATGCATAAGGACATTCGTTAAGAAATAAAGCTTGAAGTCCATTATACTTGCCTCTCATGTTATTAGCACCAGCATAACCTTTGCCTCTAAGATTCTCAATATTAAAGTCATGTCATGAGAGAACATCGACTATCTCTTTCTTTAGAGTTAATACAGTAGTGTCCTTGACATGCACGAGATCAAAGAAGCGCTCTCGAATGAAACCATCATGACTAACAAATAGAAGAATAAGTCCCATTTGTTTTTTATTTTTTGGATTCATCTTGTGTCTCATCAACAATAATGCAGAATTTCTCATTTGCAATATCTTGACAGATTAGTCTTCATACTTTGCTAGCAAATACATGCAAAATCTCCTTTTGAATGTCAGGAGAGGTGTACTTGGCATCTTTTGGAGCATTTTCCAAGACAACTTATGCAACATTTTCATTATAAGATGCCAGCATCTTTATCAAATCCACAAAATTACCTCGGTTCTTAGAATTTGGTTGCTCGTCATAACCTCTAAACGCCGCACGCTTGAAATGTTAACTATCTAACAATCTACTGAAGTCTTGAGACGGAATCGGTTATTCTGAATCTCCTTTGAAGTTTAATCTACTGAAGTCTTGAGACGGAATCAGTTATTCTGAATCTCCTTTGAAGTTTAATCTACTGAAGTCTTGAGACGGAATCAGTTATTCTGAATCTCCTTTGAAGTTTACTTCTGAATCACTTTGTCAATATGCTGTGATTTCTTCATTAAATCCTCACATTTCTTGACTGCAATATTATGTGGTGAATTAGGATCATTTCCCACATGACACAGAAGAGGGCAATTAATCCCCTCATTGACTTTCTTCCAATTATCAAATCCTTTGATTGTGAAAGCATCTGGTCCTCGAAGGCCAGTTGGTTGCTTACCAAGTAGATAGCATCGTAGATAATAAATTGCATTCTTTTCTCTAGAATACTCCAATCAAGTTGGGTAAACTTCAAGCCAAGATGATTGGAGTTGATGACGATGACTTTCTGGTCCTGAAGGAGGATAACTTTTGAGCATTGGTTGATATGGTCTAACTTTAAGGTAAGCATACCGAATTTCATCTTTTTTATTTGGAGGCAACTCCCATATTAGTGGTCGTAGTCCAGGAACACGTTCCAAAAAAGACGCATCCATGTTGCTGGGTTGAAGTCTTTGACATTTGGAAGAATGTTCTGTGGGAGTCGACAATCTTCATCTAAATTATTAGGATCGCTCTTTTTGAAGAAAGATTCAATAGTTTTAAGTTTTTTTTATGATTTCGCTATTATCTGAAATAAAACTAAATTATTCAAATATTAACTAGAGTGTAAGCCTAAAAGATTTTACTAAAAATTGAACTTTAAATAATTAATCAATTAAGCTAAAAACAAAAAGTTACCAATAGAGAAGATAAACCCTAGGAATCTCTTTTGAAGAATTAGGTACACTTAGTCGGATTGTCGACCTAATGAAGACTAACGCTTCAATGGCTAAATTGAAACACGATACAACTGCAAGACCTCTTTTTTCTCTCCTCTCTTGCTTTTTCTCTCTGTTCGCACTTGGCAGGACCGCAGGGAAAAGCTTACGAACTTCTCTGTTCAATAGCTTTTTAATTGGCTCGGATCCCAATTCCCAAACCTAAAGGTATAAAGGGCCTACATAATTCCTATTAGGCTGTTCACATTAATATATATAGTGGGCCTCTCTTGAGAGCATCGTGCAATGTGATGCATCCTTAATTTCTCAAATATATGTAGTGGGTCCCACTTTACTTTTTTGTCTCCTTTGGTTGCTGGTTTTGCGGGGGTAGGGGTGGGGTTGGGGGGCAAAGCCCTCCGTAGACAAGCATAGGTCCATGGCTGGTATATGATTAGGATATAACAACAAATACCCATAATGCCTTTTTGCCTACCAGCCATGAATTTAGCTAAGTTCGAGTGAATTTTGACAGGATTTTAGAATATTTTAGACATTTCCCAATGCAAAGCCATCTGATTGAAAAAATACCAACACACAATACGCCTTGCCGAAAAGGGGTGAAAACGATGGCGAAGGTCCCGCGAGGTGGAATTTTTTGCAAAATGAAGAAAAAAATGTAAGTTGGAAAAAAAACCATCGTGTTTAAGCTCATACTTCTTAGTTTTATTGGACTTAGCAAATGAAAAATAAAAAATAAAAACCTTGTTTTATTGTCTAAAAAATGAACTTGTTTAAATGAAGTCTTAGAGAAGAGTTTTGCATGATTTGCAAATGTGCCATTGTTATGAACTAAAGTAAATATTTATTCTTAGATAAGGAGGAATGCAATATTTTAGAAGGGAGGTGGGTTTATGATGAAAATACCGGGCTACTAGATCAAAAGGCTGACGGCCCTTGTCACATGGCAGGTACACAGGAGCTCAGACACACAAGACGTTAGAGACAAGGTCCTATCACAGTAAATGGCAACCTCATGAGCAGGTGATTATGAACAAAGTAAATGGCAAAGGGGGTCTTTTTGGGTGTAATCCCAAGAGGGAAATAGTCCCCGGACTATAATGACACCCTCCCTTGTTTAGTCCGCAAAGTTCGAACTATTTCATTTTAATGGACTAAAAGATCCGGCCTAATACCCTTCAAAATTTTGAACCGAACGCCTCACTATTTTGTTGTAATGGATAAAGGCTTATTATTGGGTGATAATACCCAATCCGAACATGGCAGAAGTGGATTATATCCAAAGTTCCTAAACACACTCTAAGTTAAAAATTTGTTATTTGGGATGCAAAACTGCTTTTGTTACCAAAAGGTGCTATAAAGTTTTTTGTTTCCTTCCTTTATTATTAGTTTAATAGATGTTTGAGTAGCGTATTATTGTATAGTATGAAACTAGAAGTATATAAATAGATAAGTAAATAAATAATCACCTTAATTATATGTAAAAGGTTATAAAATATATTTAATTTAAATTTCCATGAAATAATTGTATTAATAAGTGCTCTAGTGCTTAAATTTAGAGCTACATTTTGACAACAATAATGGATTATAATTCACCCATTTGTCAAACGCTCTACTATTGAAAACAACTTATAATCCACTAAATTTGTCAAACACTATGGATTATAATCCATTTGTGGACTATAATCCAAAGTTCCCAAACATACTCTTTAAGTTAAAAATTTGTGATTTGGGATGCAAAATGGCTTCTTGTAACCAAAACCTGCTTTAAAGTATTTTTCCTTCCTCTTTTTTATTAGTTTAATAGATGTTTTTTTTAGTTGCATTATTGTATGGTTGTAGTATAGAGTAAAAATAATGTGGTTGTATTTGTATTATTGTGGATTCTCAGTGTAATAGATGTTTGAGTGCATATCTTTGTGTGTTTGGCTACAAATTTTGGACTTACTTGAGTTCCGATACCATCAATGGTATGTGAAATTGCTGAGTTATGGCTATTGGGTTTCTATAGATTGAGTTGGGCTATGCTTATTTATGACCACGCCCACAACAACATATCATTAGTATATAAGGACAACATGTCCAGACACAAGTATTAAATTCATCCAAATACAAGCACCGTGCCCTAAAACAACTCATTAGCATATAAAAACAAGGCAACTTCATCATAAAAAGATAACAATAAAAAAAAGATAACAATAATTCCTCTATTACTATTATTTAAGAGAAGCCAGACTTTTGGTCCTGTGAGGTTTATTTTCAGAAACCCAATAACACCCTAAAAATTTGTATACAAGTTGGAAGTTAGTTTGGGGGCAAACTTGGAAAAAGTCTAATGAAAATTCTCACAAACTCCCCTTAATTAACCCACTATTCCACCCACGTTCAAAAACCAAATGCAATAAAATCAAAATTCCCTTAAATTGTTCAACTGCCACTAAATACTTGAGTATAAAGTTTGGGAGAGAAATAAAGGTGGAATTTTTGGATCTGTGAGTACTTTGATTCCCTTCATTTAAATTATGCAAAATTTGTTCTCTATTTATTTATATGGAGATCTCATATTTTGAATAGGGAATTAGAGTGAAAGCAAATTTTGTGCGTTTTGCCCATCTTATTTGATAGGAAAAAGACTTAAAGGAAGATGATATTTACACGTCATTTCTATTTTTATGCTTACTATTTAGTTTTGTTATTCAAGTACACTTTCTAGTCTTTCTTTGTTGGAGCATTTCATGAAATGGATGCAAAACATAAATAAATTAAAATCCATCTTAGTTTTTGACAGACGTGTAGTATGAGCAAATATTTTTATGTAGGACATTATTAATTAATGTATTACCATACACTATTAACATGTTTTGTAATTAGTTTGTACACACTTATATACTTATCTATGTTAGCATCAATTATTAGGGTGTTACAAAGTGTACTGTGTCATGCACGCATTGCGTGCATCGGAATACTAGTTAATATTAAGTACATTAAGTTCATCCTTACAACATAACCAAAGATTCAACCATACTAATACCAAAATTACATATAACATGTTTTTTGAAAAAACATCTGAAGCAATTTATTAAGCAGTGTGTCCATCATACTAATGTTAATAGCTAATATACAGATAGTTAAAATCAGTCTAAATCGTAACACTAATAATAAAATTACATATAACATGTTTTTGCGAAAAAAGAATCTGAAATAGTTTATTAAGCAGTGTGTCTCATCACAGTTAGAGTTTATTCAACCATATTAATACTAAAGTTACATATAACATCTTTCTGTGAAAAAGGCATCTGAAACAGTTTATTAAGCAGTGCGTCCGTCACACTTATAGCAATCCAATAAGCTGACTATGATGCTAATGCTGATAGCTAGTGTACAGATAGTTAAGTTCAATCTAACTTCTAATTTCTTCTCTATATCATTCTGCACCATCATCTCCTTCTTCAACTTTGCAATGTTGATGTTTGCAGCAACCATCCTCTCTTCTTGAAACCGAACATATGTTAAACTCTCACCCATTACGTTAGAGCTCTGAGTTTCATTTTCCATTATAATTTTCAGCCGAGGCCACCTGAAATACTTGCAACTCCCTCTCACTTCGTCCGACACAGGACATCCAAAGAATAATCTCCCATTGCGTTTCACCTTCTTCAACATTCTAATGGCAGTCCTTCCACAATAACAAGTGGGCATTTAATCCAGATGGGAGCTTGCAGTCATCTTCAATTCGGAGAAAGGAGATTCAGATTTTGAGAAAGAGAATTTATGATTTGAGAAAGAGAGAAATGATCAGTGTGGAGAATAGGGAGAAGGGTTCTTTTTGGTTGAGTTGAGAACAAGTTTTTAGAAATCACATGTTAGTCCCGCTACATCAGCGATATTAAATGGAATTCTTGAAAGGCTTAATTGCACTTAAACACCCTATAGTGTCCCCTACTTTGCACCTATATACCATCACTTATTTTCGACAACACTTACATACCCTAAAGTTTTTAAAACTTGCACTTATATACTCCGACTTGTTTTGACAGCACTTATAAACTCTAAAAGTTTTTAAAACTTGTATTTAAAGATCCTAAAGTTTTTAAAAGTTGCACTTAAATACCCTCATTATGCAAATTGAGGGTATTTAAGTGCAAGTTTTAAAACTTCAGTGAAATTAAGTGCCAGTTTTAAAAACTTCAGGGTACTTAAGTGTAAGTTTTAAAAACTTTAGGGTATATAAGTGCTGAGAAAAACAAATCAGGGTATATAAGTGATAGTTTTAAATAACTTTATATAATTACTGCCAAAAAAACAAGTGAGGGTATATAAGTGCAACGTAGGGGAAGCTATAGGGTATTTAAGTGCAATTAAGCCTTTTCGAAAAGGACCTGCAGTGATTGCAAAGGTGATTTAGGGACCTTGTTTGATGATTTATAAATACAAAGGACCTAGATGATATTTGACCAATACATGAGGGACCTCATTGAAGTTTTTTTTCCAATATTGATGAATTGGTGGATAGTTTAGCAAATATAGGTGAAAGGGATATATATATACGAAAAATAAAAAATAAAACTCTTAAATTCTATCAGCATTTGAAGTTTCCTCTTAAGGTTCAGGGAAAGACGTGAAGTAAATCAATATACTGATTATTATCATAATTTATTTTAATTTGTTCATGTGCGCAGTGAGAGTTTATCATGCATATCATCTGTTCACATGCCCTAGGCAGTTTATGTGAAAAACTTTTAGCACCTTTAGCCCAATGACAATTTAACTGAATTGTTTGTTGCTTCCCATTTTGGTCATGTGCACTAGAGCAAACAAAATACTGATTCTAGGATCTTTTATGCAATTTACTTAAATCACATTAAGATGAATAAACACTACAACAAGCGAAGTGCAGCTATTAGTATGAAGGAAGAAAGAGGAATCTACTAGGAAACCTGAATGAGAAGAATGACACTGATATGGATCACCGTTTAAAAGAGGAAATGGACGCCTTACATCAAACATGTACTTAGGGTTATAAAGCAGTTGGAGTCAGATCATTTGATCCATTCCTGCATCTGTCTATGGCTGTCTAAGCAGAGCAGAGCTTCAAATTTATTTAAGATCTTACTATTACAATAATTACGATGTGTAAGCAGAACCAGAACCATTTGTTGGCCTGTCAGATCCAGAGTTCTTTCCCAAACACTTTTAAGGAAACTTATGAATTTGTTCATACATGACATGCATGAGCAAACTATACTGATCAACCTTCACCATAGTTTTGCATTCTTAGAGAATAATCCCGTAACTACTAGTTAGATAAATGGTTGATCGTAAATGGATTGGATCAAGAATGATGTAATCATCATCTTAAACCTTCATAATACTTCTAAGGAGTGCAAAACTTATTAATCTTATGAATCTGTTCATACATGACATGCATGAGTAGTTACGGGATTATTCTCAAACACTTTTAAGGAAACTTATGAATCTGTTCATACATGACACGCATGAGCAAAGTATAGTCATCAACCTTCACCATAGTTTTGCATTATTAGAGAATAATCCCGTAACTACTAATTAGATAAAAGGTTGACCTTAAATGGATTGGATCAAGAATGATGTAATCATCATCTTAAACCTTCATAATACACACCTTAATCAGTGGCGCAATCAATTGGTTTGGACTACTCTTACCCATACCTCACCCATTTTTTATTCAACTACATTAATGGTTAGGGTTGCCAGTGAGGCCAATAGTAGATCCGTTGACAACAATACCTGTCTTAAGAGGCCATGCCCACTTCCAACTAGTGTATCTTTACTTCTGGAGCAGGAGCAAACGATTTATGTTCTTCCAACTGCTTGTGTTAAAAGTGCTTTTAACATCGATTTCTTTCTTGGGTGTATAGATGACAGTCTTTCCCAATATACTTCCCAACAAATTATTTGATTGTCGATGGAACTTGTGTATTCAAAGAAGTACTACACTCGGCAAATATTCAGTTTCACACAAAAGGTGATATATTATGGTCTACTGAAATTTAGTTCTTTGGCCTGTTATCATCTGCCGCTTCCCAACTGACATCAACCTTTTGACTGCGCTCATGGCTCCACCCTTTGTTCCTCATCATGCAGGATTATCTTCAACTCTAGTTCCTTACTGGCCACAACATACTCCACACTTTAGTAGTAATTGAGGCGTTACTATATATAGAAAATTGAAAGAACTTAAAGAAAAGGTCTAGGAGATCTATGTAGCACACCTCTAAGTAGTACGTAATATCTAGCGAAAATAGTCTTTATCATAGTCAAATCGACTTGATCTTCTTGTAACCATTTCTAATAAGAAAAATATGGTTTGATTATTCTTTTCTTATTTTGGGATATTTTCCCTTGATAATGCTGTTTTCTGTTGCTTTTTATTCATACATTATGGCAGTTAACAATTTGTGAGAAGAAAGGCGTTGAATATAATTTTATGACCTGTATAAATTGGTGCAATACGAGAAAATGCTTGCATACAGGTTCACCTTAAATGACAAATGCACTGAATATACAAGTAGTTAACCTTGACTCGAGGTCACCAGGAAGAAAATGACAACTAAAATTATTAAATTCTAACACATGTTGCATGCACTTAGTTCCTTCAATTCAATAGACAGTGAACCTGCATGATGCCAAAATTAACTAACAGTCATAAGTAGAATGTCCCACCTAACAATCACCCCCCTTAGATTAACCTTTCTTCAAGGCGAATATGAGGGAAAGGACAATTAAAAGTATGGAATTCTGATCCATGCTGCATCCACTTGGTTCCTCCCATTCAATTGACAGATGCATTTCTGATGTAAGTAATAGGTCTAGTTGATAGTCTACTAAACTGATATGAGTGATCACCTTTTACTGCCATAATACCTTGCTAACATGTTATGAGACCATGGATGCACTTAGTAGTCCTTATCGTGCTTCTACTTTTGTGGTGGCAATCAACATATTTAGTTAATATGCTTGCGAGGCAAAACCATTTTACCGGGAGGATGGTATATTGAAACTTCAACTTTGTTGCATGACCGTCAACATCAAAAGGAGAAACAATATCACATTGATCATACTTTGGTCAGAGTGGCCATCCTATATCTAGGAGTAGGGCATGAGAATTTTGCTGCCCAGAAACTAGAAAGCATGAACAGTGTCCTTCTTAAGTCCTGGAATGAGAGCTTTCACAGAAGTCCTCTATCATGAAATTATTCCACTTTAAGTACACTCAACTATATAATCTATAGGATTTATTATATCAGAGTTTTCTTTATCACGTATCTCTCATGTGGAATTATTCACTGTCTTGGGATGTTAGATATTCCTCCATTTTAGGTTGTAAGATCTCATGTTGGATACTCCTCCATGTAGCATTTCACCTTGTGATGTGAGATTCTGGACGTGGTTCGCACCCCAAGGATGCAAGCTGTAATGCTCACCATATTCCTTCCTGAGTTCTGTATACTTATACTGGTGTTAGAATCTGATACCATTTGTAGTACCCTGAGGAAGAATTTTTCGAGAGGTCACTCGTCCTAAAATTGCTCTCTTGGGCATGTATAACTATAAAATTTTCCTCCGATTCCTTGCTGGAAATTGACTTGTGGTGTCGGAAAGTTTGATCATTTATCAAATTACTGCCATATTTTTAGTCTACAAAGATATTATAATATTGAATCGATTGATAGGCATAATTGTTACAAAAACAGCATTCTTTGTTGAGCCTCTCACCATGTGGAGTTTGCTAAGTTTATGTTTCTGTGTCTGGTTAGCAGTAGGCTTCTCATGGTCTTCAGGAATCAGTTGCTTGCAAAGTTTGGAGGCGGACTCATGAGAATCACCCTTTTCATTAACCACGACATCTCTGAAATGGTTTTACTGGGTTGCAATCCCTTGCTTAAGCTAAGTTGCAGGTACCAGTAGAAGAGAGGGCTTTGTAGCATTTTCCTGACTCTTATCTTATCAGATAAGCATCACCAAAGTCATGGTTGCTTTCCTGATTTTTGCTTCCTCCTTCAAGATTTATTTTTCCTACCTTATGCTCCACCATACAACACACTGCAACTAACTTTCATGATCATTTCTGCAGATAGCTTCTGCGTGAAACAAGCATGGACTTCATTCTGTTTTGTTCTAGAAGTTTTTGATAGAATGTGTCCTGCAATTATCGATGTCATTTTCTTCATATTCTACAAGTAATGGGTTTCTTACTCGGAAATGGGAACAAGTCGAACTTTTCATAGGACTGACCTCTAAATACGATCATACGAGTCCTGACCTTCTAAAAAAAAGGTGATTTGGTTACTAATTTGATCCAGCTCATCTGTTAGGCTATGATGGTGTCGGTCTTGCAGATATATCCTCTAGCAAAATTAGTTCGCTCTCTCCCTTGTTCCAGGGACATGTCACTTATTCATTACTGTCTAGATCAACTTTGATACCAAGAGAACATCAGCATACTATCCTCCGTCCATCATATCTGCCTAGTCATAGTTTGTTTCATGCACTCTTTGTATTTCATTTAGTTCTGTTCTGTTTATCAGTATCTTTTTATATATCATATTAATACATAGTCTTAGATGTTTAGCGAAATGTATGTATTTCTTCTTAGTAATTATTCAAATATATTCAGTTTCCTTCTAAGACTTTCCTCCAGACAAAAGCTTACTTTTACCGTATTTCTTTTGTGATTATAGTACTCGAGTTTCTATTGTTGGGAGACTCACTTTCACATCAATATCTATGTTCATGTTGCATAAAGAGCTAGATGATCGGTGCTTGTAATCTGAAAATCTTTCTCAAGAGAGAAAAAAGTTATATACTAATCTGAAAAGGAGAGGGTGGTTTAAACTTCGTCATTGAAGAAGACTTCCTGAAGTGGTTCTCTTTTGATGATGGTGTTATATAGATTAAATTTCTGGAACCTCTGTGTAATCTGGATCCTACATCTTTGTTCTTTTTTTAAAAATAAAAATGGGGAAAGTCAACTCTATTGGTTACACTGTTTTTTTCCAGGCTTGTAGTTCAACCTCAAAAACTTCACAAAAGAACACTCCATTCAGAACAAACAGTAGGTTAAGTTTCTACCAGATGACAGAAAGCATTATATAATGCTGAGTTGAATATGAAATGATACTTTTTGAGTTTTAAGTAGTTTGGTTTCAGTTACCAGAAAATAGGGTGAAAACAAAGCAATAATGCTAGACACATAGTTAACACTAATCTATTGAGCCAATCAAGTTTTAGATTGTCCAGGAACTTTATGTCATCATGTTTTGTATCTGGCTGTGTTTTAGGTTTTTCAGGTGCTGATTCTTGCACTAGGATTTCGTTCCATAATACTCTCCACAAATATGTGCTTGCTTTCAAAGGTTCAACAATTACAGCTAACTAGCATTCCTTCATCATTTATCCCCACTCTGTTCATCATTCGTATTCCAATTTGCATTCGCAGTAACAGGTACAGGGAATGATTGTGAAATTACATTAGGCGTAGGAATCCGCACTTTTTCTGGGATCCTATTTATCAAAATAATAATAATAATAATAATAAATAAATAAGTGGGTATTGGACCCTCGAAGATAACCATAAACAAAAATCATAATAAAAATAAAAATAAATAAAGAAAAAAAAAAGTGATAATAAAGGAAGGTTATATTTAATTTGATTTCTGTGGTTTGGTTATCGCCCCTCGTATGTGCTTGGTGAGATCTCCTTGTTGTTGTACGACAGACTGTTTTGCCAACCGCCACATGAAACGTAATGCAAGAATTCAAAGCTTTGTTTTGATGGCTTCGTTGGTGAACTGGAGTAACCATCAAGAGCGTGACATGACCCATCTTCATGCTCTTCCCACTTCGGTTTACTCCAGAAATGGGTGTTTAAAGCACTTTCTAGAACACAAGAAAAGAGTTGAGACTGCCGTCCTAATTACATTTTAATAGTAGGCACATTTTTGTAGTTACCTTTCTTGGAATTGGGTTGATTTTAAACTGCAAGTGCTTTCAGATTTCCAACCATATATTTACCTTCAAGTGCAAAATTTGATTTACATCCTTCACTTATAAATCTCACTAAGTCATTATTTTAGATATGATTATGAGTCAAATCTGTCTTCAACAATGTTACTTTTGAATGATCTTTAACAATGTTAGGTCCATGTCAAACCACCCAAAAGACATCATGTCATGTCTTTGTTTTTATGTTAGCTAAAAGTGGGGAAGTTTGGTATGATAGCTTAGAATTTACTCTCACATTACTTAAAAATTCGGGTAATGATTTTTTAAAGCTCTGCTTAAGCTACCAACTTCTGTGCGTTATTATAACTTAAATTTCATGTTACTGGTTGAAAGTCTAAACCTATATGTCATAATCTTTGCTTTATTTGTTGAAGTTCATGTTACTGGTTAAAAGTCTACACCAAGTTTCTAGCATGTTTATGTTCTTGATTCTATGCAGGAGCCATACATTCAGAGGAGTGCAAGTGCAAGTTTTTTTAGATGATGAAAGGTCATCCCACTTCTTTTCTGAAGCAGGAAACTAGACTTTTTTGCTACCTAATGAATCGATCGCTTACCAAAGACTTTTTCATATGTACTCAGCCATGCGTGAGCTGAAATTTTTGTTGAGTTTCGCAGTTTCATTGCCAGATTTAGCAGATTTCTAATGCATATGCGAGTAAAAACAAAAATCGCGGTTTCTTGTTTGATTGACTGGAAGCAATTTCAGCGGGAGAAAATTAAGCAATATTCTCCAAATTACTGTTGTTTTGTTTATATCCGTATTTTGTTGTTCTTAAAAGTTTTTCTTCATTAATTCCTGAATAAAAAGGTAATGGAGATTTAAGAAATTGATGGGAAAGAGAGTTGTTGCTCTGCAGCAGTGTAGTTCAAATGTCAGTTTATGGTGCACTCACTGTGGTCCAATGAGATCATTGAAATTATTTCTCTTAATGCATATCTTCAATCTATTGTATCATGTGACATGATTCATTACGAGAAAGCAATTGTATTGTTCCTTATTAAAACTTTGAACTGGCCAGCTAGAAACAAATTTGCACAGGCACTAGGAAAACTATTAGGAAAAAAGTGTCCCCTCTTTTGAAATTATGCTACTTTTTAAATCATTTCCTATCTAATTATATCCAGTGAGTGGTTAATAGTGATGGAATATTAGGTGCAAGCTATATTATATTTTGGGATCATATTGAATCTACTGAGAAACAGAAGGGTAATAAAAATTGGCAAAAGAATATTTAATAGTTTTTTTTTAATTAAGAAAACTAAGATTTGATAAAGCAGGGATGGAGATGGGCAACAAGTCCTGTAACTTTTAGGCTTTTCAGCAAAGAATTTGACCTCCTACCTATAGATCTTTGCATATCCATTTTCTTTTAAAAGAAATCTCACTCAAAAGCAACTGAGTTCATGTTGGATTGCATGAGGATAAATTCTCTATGACATGTTTCACTAAAAGAAAAGTACTGAACCATGGACAACAAATTTATAAAGTCACTTCTTCTCATGACAGTTTTGACTTTATTAGCTTGACCCAGGGGGATTTCTCTGGTTTCTGAATGAAAAAAATTTATGGTTGAGGACTCAATCCAAAGAAATCACCATGGATTTAACTAAAGACTACTCAACTCTGATCAGGGCTGGGGAATGTCCAAGGCTAATTATTCTTATACTAGTTGGAAATCACTCTGACATCTCCGAACATTTTGGCTCTGAGCCAAGCAAACAGATGCTGGAGACAACCAAGGCGATGGAGAGAGTTTATCTTCTCAAGATATCTCAACAATGCTAAGCAACATAGCTGTCAATTGTCAACAATAATCCAACCATTTGGAGATAGAAACCAAGCCCTCAAAAGCCTGAGCTTTGTAGTTGTTAAACCAAGTTGTTGGCCTATCATTCATCTAAACACACCCCACACCCTAAAACTCCTCTAACCAACTCTAGACCCAACTCCTGCTTAAAATTCATATATCCCTCAATCTCTCAGTATCATTTCTTCACAATTTCTCACCATGGCAAAGGCCACCCGGATCCTAAGAAGATCAGCCCATGCCTTCTTCCAAAGCTACCACACCTTCACAACTATGGCCACCCTTGTCCTTCCTTTCTCTGTCGTCGTCCTCCTCTCTCAGTCCTTCATTCCTTCTTCTCCGCTTCTTCAAACAATCTCCGTTCGCATTCATTCTCTCTTTGAAGCTGCAGGCTTCCCTGCAACCTCCCAGTTCTTCTCCCTCCTCAACCACAAGCTCTCCCAATCCATCTTCTCCTTCCTCTTTTGCCTCCCAATCACTCTCACCTTCTTTCTATTTGCAAAAGCATCAATCATACAAACAATGCTCGAGTACCCAAACCGAAGAATCGGAATACCATCATTCAACTCTCTCATTCGTCTCTATCGCTTAATCCTGCCTACCCATCTCTTCAACTCATTCGTTATCATCTCAGCCAATGCTGCAGTCTTCTCCCTCTTGTTTATGGCCTTCAACGCCCTTGACATTTTCCGACTGTCCTCAGATAATTACATCCTCGGCCTCTCTGCTGCTAGCGCAGTTATCTACTCAATAGTGCTGGCCAATACAACAGTAGCATGTAGCCTAGCAACAGTCGTATCAGCAACGGAGAACTGCAGAGGGTACAAACAACAAAATTCATTTTAGGGTTAATTGCGGATACATCCCCTCTACTATTGGCAAATTGAACTGCTACCCCTGTAGTTCTATTGCTGCAGATAGACCCCCTGAAAATGGTCAAAAAGTTTTCACTCTGGGGTTACCTGCAGCAATGAAACCACAGCGGCAGTAAGTTCCAAAACAACAATCGCACAGGGGGTCTATGTGCAGTTAACCCAATTCAGTTTAAACTTCCAGGATTTTCAAAGACTAAATTTTCATTTTCCGAACTGTTACAGGTGCTTACCCATCCTCAAAGCCTGTGTGCTTATCCAAGGAAAGGAAGCAACTGCGATTACTGTGGCTCTGCCTGCAAGTTTGGGGATGGCAGCAATAGAAGCATTATTTCAGTACAGGATTGTGAGACCTTACCTTAATTTGGGAAGATTTAGCGTACCAGCTTTTGGCGAAGCTTTCTTGATTGCTTATCTGTACTCGCTCCTGATCGTGCTCGACACCATCATTAGCTGCATTTTGTATCGAAGCCTCAAGAATGGGGATCGCTGGATCTTGGAAGATGGAGATGATCTGAGTTTAGGACTGAAAAAGGACGAGAAGGGTTATCTGAAAGTATGAAGTTTATAGCACCTGCCTGAACATATCACAGAAAAGTATTTAAGTGTTCTAAAGTGAGTGCCAAATGCAAACAAACATGTACAGCTATCTGAAAGATAGTAAACAAGATTTTGATGTTCGAAGCCCAAAGCAGGCTCACATTTTCCACATTCTGATCCTTATGCTGCTATTTCATTCCATGCATAATAGCTTTAAATTGTCAATATTATCTCTTTGAATATACCAGTAATGTCATAATTTGTTAATGCAACTGCTGTCACACCAACCAAAAAAAAAGTGTTAATGCAACTGCTATTCAGATATTTCACTAAAACAATTTATTTTCCTTTTTCATATAGAAAGGACTGGATCCATAAATAAAGCATATATCAGAAATTACCTTGCATATACTGCAGATAAGCGAAATACACGCGAACATGATCAGAAACACTTTCAGCATTTTAGGTAAAAGGACATGAGAATTCAGATAAAACTAACTTGCCCCAGTGGATGCATCTAGTTACTGCTAGTTAAACATCTAAGAACACAATAAACCTATCGATGTTAATTGCACCACAAATTAACAAAATTTGCACAAAACCAATAAGAAAATAAAACACAATTCCACCAGAATTCACAACCACAGGAACAAATAGGATTTTGTTTAAGACCTCACATTGCTACAACCTGAACCAAACTCTTTCGCAACCAAACCCCACATCTACCATCTGAGATGTTTAACGGGAAACTGCAGCTGGAGTGAATCCATTTCCAAAAGAAAGTAACAGGGAAGCAAGAAAAGCAGTTTCATAGAAGGATAAGTAAACAAGAGAGAATAAAACAATGGAGAGCTCCCAATGACAAACTTTATCATAAAGGAGGAAGGTCAAAATGTGGTATTCATCTGCCATCAGTTTGCAGACCAGTTGAAGATGATGCCCTTGATCCATCAGCTGTGTCACCACGGCTTGAGTTAAAGAGGAGATTAGACCAATTAAATGATCTGTGTACAATTCTTGATGGAACCCGATCACTATCTTCACCTCCAGAAGCTTCATACCCATCACTGCTCGTTGATCTCAATAGTTGAATCCCCTTCTCAGAACCTGAAGCAGATGGAAGTGGCATTAGCCCTCGTAAATCTTCAGCTCCTGAGGATGATACCCTAAATGGATGGTGGTCTGGTGAGCCTAAACTACTATCAGGAGAAGAAGCAGTTATGCCTGTTGAAGACATAGCTCGGCTAGTTCTAAAAGCACTCCTTGCTGCACGTTGGAGGGGTGCTAAACTACTGGATGCTTCTGGAGGTTGAAGCTCATTCTGGTCCATAGTTGCAAGTCTGCCTCTTTTATTTGTTCTTCTTTTATTATCAAGAATTGGAACCATTCGGCCACTGTGACTGCCGAAGCTGCTGTCTGTTTCATGACCTTGTGGGGTTTCTCGTCTTGTAACAGGCTGGAGAATTTTGGACTTTTTCTTTGCTTCCGCTGCCGCTTTTGAAACTTCTTCTGCATTAAGACGTGCTAGTGTCCATGGACTAATTTTTACGGCGGCGCTTTTTTTCCTTCCTGATTCCTCTGGCATCATTTTCCTGCCTGTAGTTTTGTTGGGCATGCTTATTTCTGGCGGGACGACATCAAACTGGAGAAAAGATGGACATAGCAGTGTTAGTTCTTGAATGCAGAAGAGGTGAGAGTGGCCACTGTTACTTTCTTCACTACACACATTTGGTCCATGGATTATGTTATCGTCAAATTACTCTAAACTATTTCATCACTAGGTAGTATTGGTATTAACAATTAAAAAAAAAGAAAAGAAGAGGAAGAAGGCGCATAACATTGACGAAAATAATGCTAGCAAGAAGCATGATTCTTATCCCTATTTCATATTCCACAACATGATTCCTATTGTCTAGTAAGAGTCTTATTTGTTTTACACTTAGCTATTGTCTGAGGCACCCATGTTCATCGGAATTCATTCTTTGGGATAGCATAAGCATTTAACTTCGGGTTATTTGCACTCACATACCCCCATAGTTTACACTATTTTTAACTTTGATATGCAAAGTTTGTCTTCGCCCAAAAGTTGCCTGAAAGTTCAAAATCTTCAACTCAATTTAATACCCTAACATGACTAACAGGGGTACCAAAGTTAAACCTTTTTGGAACTTTGGGGTATTTTATAAATGAAACTGTGGGGTATTTAAGTGCAAAGAATCCTTTAACTTTTGAAAGGTCATTGCGATAAGCATAGAGATCTTACTTGATCCTCAAGAAATAAGCGTGGGGGAGTGCACCATGCATCCCGGCGAAATGCAGTGAAGGAACTGGCACTGCTTAATCCAGTGTAAGAGCTCAGTGAAGACATCTGAGGACTTTGCTGACCACCGCCTTGCTGCTCCTGCTCTTGCTCCCTCAAGGCTACAATGTAATCATATGTGCTGATTCCCTGTTGCCCAAATTTTTTATGTTGAAAGAATAATAACATGATTAGAAGACAAAAACAGTGTCAGGCTTCAAAAGAAAATTAACAATGCAAGAATTCCATATAAATGATAATCAAGTGCTAAAGTATCCATGCATTGTATTGCAATTTTTTTCACATTACCATTCTCCTCACCAATCAGATATTTGATGAAGCAAGAGAGATGACAACTAAATATCAGCAAAAACAGCAGCCTATACAAGTCTTCTTCAAGAATAATTTTGGATCTAAGAGACATTGCACAATGTATTCCATTTGCAACTTTGGGAGCTAATTAGTAGGACGGCTTAGTTTAGACCACTCAGTTATGAGTTATGTATGTATCTGCAGTAACTATTGTCGAGGGGGCAACTTTATGCAGTTATGATGTGAACATATTACATTGCATCCAGCCAAAGATTTTCTAGGCATTAGTTTCACTCACCTATTCGTGCAGTATTTTTTGTGCATCATTTTTTTTCCTGACGTCTCTAGCATTTGGTCAATAGTTTAATCTAGCATAGCATTTCTGCTGGCATGCATATTCCATAACATGGTGCCTATTAAACCTTACTCTAGAGAAATAGTCATGATCAAATGTTTTCCAAGCACTAGAAAATAATTTTAAACCATTGAAGTAAGATTAAGAAGAGAAAAACAAACGAAGCATCTAACTGGTGGCATAAAGCAAATTGTGCATACACATAAAATCCGTGTAAGTATGCACATGATTGTTATCCTTGCCGACGAAAAAAATTTATTGTACATAGAAAAATAAAATAGAAGATAGTTTAAGAACCAAATATGGATTTCAACCTGAATTACAATATTTAAAATTTTTGACAGAAGACAAGCGCAGCCACAGACCCAATGATATAGTACTTAAGAAACTTACTTTTTTTATGAGAAGAACATGAAAGAAGAAAAGTTGAGCAAGTGGTAGAGTAGCTAGCATCGCCAGGACCGTGCAAGAAGCCTGCCACAAGTAACTATAAACATTAATGAAACAGTAATGCAGTTTATTCAGAAAAGATAAGAATAACTTGCCTACTTATGAAATTTAATATAATCTACCATTGTAAAATGAAGATATAGAAAGGGATTTGGGTTTAAATATATCAAAAGTTCAAAAACAATGTATCGATTAAGGGTAAAGAGAGGAGGTGGCTTTAAACTCACCACTACAATGATAAAAGGAACCAATGAGAAGCTGCTCCCTAACTTTGCACTAATCTCCATGGAGAATCGCTTCCGCTCCAAGAAACAGAGTATTAAGACAAGGATTCCAATGCACCATTGTAAAATAAGCTGCAAGCTCAAGCCCAAGGTGGATAAACCACGGAGACCTGTCAATAATCAGCCAAAATGAAAAGGACCTGGAACAAAATGTTAGCTACATTTCTTGACTATATATCATGGGGCAAAGGGGGAAAGTCTGTCACTTCGTAGTGGAGATAGAGAGAATGTTCATGATCAGTACAATGACCCAAAAAGTGAATGCAAGGTCGGGTATCTATCTGTAGAAATGAGGGCCTAATGGCTTATGCTTACCAAGAGAAGTGCGGAAATCATTAGGACAAAGAACCTTCTATAGTTTCTTCTTCCAATACAATTGTTGAGCCACTGGAACAGAAATGACGAGGAAAAAGATATTAGGGTGTGATTAACTTTGTGAAGTCATGAAAATGAAGGTAATAAGAAATTTATACCCTGCAGTGGTGATCGAAGCCATCAACACATTTGTCACAAACTCTACAGTGCTTACTGTACTTCAAGACCTAAATAAATTCCAAGAAGAAACTTGTAGATCAGAATCAATCATCAAAATTTACAAACTTTCTTTCTTAGAAGAGGACATGATGTTAGCTCTCATTAATATAGGTTCGTTTGCTATTGGCATGTTCTGAGGAACAATAAAGTATCACTGTGCTTACATTCTAGAAATTAGAATCCAAGAAACTCTTGGCAACATGTATACTGGCCAAAATGAATAAAGTTACTAAAAAATTTTTTAAAAAAAAGTTCTTTACTTCACTTATACTTGAAACTACAGAAATAACCAGTTGCAACATAAACAGACTACCTTACAGAAATTGTGCACTACAAGAACAATTATATCTCCAAAAAAAATGGAAAGCAATATAGCAAAGGGCAATAGAAGAAGAAAAAAAATCATAAATTAAAAAATTGTATTGAAATTGTGAATTGTACCTCAACTTCACACAGACTACAATAGAACATGCCATCCTCACTTTTCTGATGCTCAGAAGATTGCTCATGTGCATGGAAACAACAATGCACAAATGACAGAGGGCACCACCCCAGCAAAATAACCAACATAGGTGTATTGCAGCAGGTTGAGCCCTTCCTCTGAAGTTGGTCAGATGATTTCTTTGGATTGCTGCACTCATCCAATGGCTTATTATTGGCAAGGACTGAAGTTCCTTGTTTAAGGTTCTTGGAGTCACTCTGCTTTCTGCTACTATCTATATTAAGATATTTCTTAGACTTGAAGACTCCTGGATCAGCTGGATCGGTTGCAGCGCACCAGACATACAAGAAGAAGACACATGCAACCTGGCAAGAATTTTCCCAAGATATCAGATGTCCGCATTTCGAGAGTTTCAACCAGAATTGTCATTAGCAATAACTTGAAGATATATAAGTATTGATACTTGTCAGAGGTCCAACAGAAGGAAACTCCGATGCTTCTTGAACATTTTAGATTGTTTTCTGCCAACAACTCAAAATTTTAATATATATTTGTTAGAGTATAAAATTATAACCCTCAACCCTCAAAATAACTTCGGTTTTGTTGTGGGGTCTGACAATATTATAAGAGGTACATTGTATCATGCATGTGCATCTGTCTTCTGTATTTTAAAAAAAAATGAAAAGGATCGATGGACTACATTTTCATTATAAAGAATATTTAAGTCCTCCGAAGTCGTCAATACTTTGCTACCAGAGATTCATAGTTCATTGACTCCATACTATACTTTCTACCAGTGACATTACTATCAATCTGCTTACTGATCCACATTATATTGTCACTTTTCCCTCTTGTGATTCAAACTTATTTACTATAACCATCTGGCCCACTCTCAAATATTAAACTAATACTTGGCTATATTTCAACGCTTAGCTTGAACAATTTTGTATTTATGATCTTGAATGTTTCACCTGATAAGGTCAGTCCAAGAAAAGCATCCTTTGCAACCTCAATAACTATCAGAGCCATGTAAATGATAGTACAGTATCTCATACATCAGTAATAAAGTATGCTTAGCTCCTTTACTATATCATATTTCTAAAAATATTCTAAATACCGTATTAATTATCCCTTTTCCAATTAATTCTATACAAGCTGTCGTCTTAAGCTTTTCATAGCAATGACTCAAGCAATGCTCTGTAAGAAAGCAATACGATATATTGTAAAGCCGAAACATTAGTTGGCAAAACATCCATCAACTACTTATTGATTACTAAAAACCTCCATGTTGCAATAGAAATCATCATCTTTTTTATTACTGGCATCAGTTAATGAAGTGTAGAAATACTTTGCCCATTACTTGTAGAGCATCTCGTTTTCTCCATCATATAAAACTTAGTTATCATTAGAAGTCAAATTAAGTTGGACATTGGATATGATGTTATTCTTATAGTATAGTTTCTAATTCAGAATTTAGTTATTTAAAAAGTTTAAACCTTTCTATAAGACTATAAAACCAATATTTCTCAACTATCAAAAGACTACTGACAATGTTAGTAAAAAGTTTCCAATTGTTGAGGTCATTAATATGCGAGTATAGTCCCACATAGGATAGGATAAGAAAGAGTGATGAGTTTAGAATAGGAGTTGGAGCCAATATCTAACAGTACTTTTGGATTAAATTTGGTTCCTAGGCTCTGTTTGAAGCCCATCGACTCTTAATTAGGCCCGATTACTCCCTAACAAATCTTATCAGAGCTAAGGTTAAGGTCCAAGTAATTAAAAAAAATTGAAGTTCAATGAGAAGCCCTGAATGCACCGGATGATGAGTTTAATATAGGAGTTGGGCAGTAGGTATAGCTTTTGGGTTAAAATTGGTTCCTAGCCTCTGTTTGAAGCCCATCAACTCTTAATTGGGCCTGATTAACCCCCAACACCAATGCATGACAAATAATCAAAATTTAATATCTTTTGACAACATGATTTCATTCTCCAGGGAATTGATCCTGCAGACCTTTAGTTACAGAAAACATAATTCACGAAATTAAGTTATCAAACTTAACAGATTGCTATGCGGAGTTGGACAAAGATTGCAGAAATTTCGAATTCCATAACAGATACAAGCACAAGTCTGTCTAACTTAAATAATAAAATCGTTACAAAATTTTGCTGAAATAGACCTAGTGTGATAATACTGTGTTGCACAAAGGATTCAATTTGTCAAGATGACATCCCTATTACAGACATTAAACTCACAATACCCATATATGAATATTACTAAAAACAGAAGAAAAAAGTAGAAATTTGCAAGAAATTAAGAATATAAATTCATACAATGGCCAACTCAAAAGAAGAGATTATAGAGGTAAATGAAACACCAATAACAACAAATAGAATATAGATCTAAACTAACAGCCTCCCACATTCTTCAAATTAGAGACAATAATTTTAAAGGGGTCAAAATAACAAGTGATGCAGCTTACCAAGGGAGTGTAAAGCCCCAAAACCACATACTCTATCACTTTCTTTCCAACAAAAGGGAGGAAAAACACATAAAAGGCGAAACCCAGTGCCAAAAACACTGCTATTGCTACTACCTGCATAAAAACTAAAAATATCACCAACTGTTCAAGAAAATTCTAAAAAAAAGGAGACCAAAAACATAAGGGGAAAAAAAAGAGCAAAAATACCTGAAGAGGATGGTAAGGTAACTGCCACCCATGTTTCCTCATTTCCTCTTCTGGGTCTTGAGGATGCAATGCAAAGGCAAAGAAGGTCAAGACCCAGGAGAGAGGGAGGTGGGCTGGGCTTAAAGAAGAAGAAGAAGATGAAGATATGGGGTCGAGAGAGAAAGAAAGAGGGCCCCTTTAACTTTCATCATCACCCATAAATCCAGTTGAGTAAATGGGAGGAAAAAAGTTGAGGAAATGTTGGTTTTTTCTTGTTCTTGGCACCAAACCCTTATTTATGTGGGTTTTGCTTTTCTACGAGGCAAAGGTTCTCTGTTAGGTGCTGCCTATGAGCTATAATTAAAATGGGCGGTAGCTAGAATTTGTTTGCTATTTGGTCCTCCACAAAATCATAAATTACACAGCACCCCCTCTGCAGGTCAGTCCTAATCATTCTGTGCTTGTTATGGATCATGTTGCATGTGACTTGCTATCACATGTGACACCCTCTCCTCCCTCTCTCTCTCCCCATAACTCATTACAGCATGGTCAAAAGTAGGGGACAGTTATCATCTCAGCTGGTGTAAAGGAGTACAGTCTTGAAATTTTTAAGAAAGATTTGGTTTTTAATTAGCCTACATCCTATTATTTTGACACGTCTACTTTTGTTAATAAATAGAGAGTAGTAATACGCTCCTGAGCCAGTTCAACTCGTAGGGGAGAAAAAAAGCTTTGCTAGAATTTGAGCTAGTAATTAATATATTTATCAAGTAGGCTCTGGCTCTGTTTTCCTCCTTTTGAGACTAGACCAGAGGACATGTGACTGCACAGAGGACAAAAGCTACAAGCCAAGGGTCTTTTTTTGTACTTTTCTCTAAATTATTGTTCATGTGGGAAGTTCAAAACAAACAAGTTTCTTCAATAATTGAGAAAAATACGTACAAAAACTCATCTAACAGTTTTCCTTGTTTCTTATTTAGACACTGCGATTAATATTTCAAAAAACTGGGTTTTGGGTATTATCCAAAGTTTAAATTAAATTATTGACAGACACCCATTTTTTTCACTTCACAATTACTGCTATCTATGGTTTCCTTGTTGGTGTATCAATTTCCAATCAATCAAATAAAATATAATAGGCAAATGAGCGTAAGATAGGCTGGTGGTATCGAAAGAAGAGAAGGGTGTTGGGGCCCAGTGGACTTTCTCTTGTCTGTGCTTTAGCAGTTGGTATTGGGGGTAACAATTAAATTACCTACCCTTGTATTTACCTTCATTGTCTTTTACTGTCCTCTGACAAGCTTCCTTATTCCCCAATCCCATCTTAATTATCTGCTTTTGTTCCCCCAACAAATAACTCTAGGAATATCAGATGCTATTACTGTTTGGGTGTAAAGTTTGAGTTTGAATTATTATTGAATTAATGTCTAAAGATGTATTAATAGAGTGAAAGTTCTTTCTCCTACCCTAGATTCTTTTTTCTCTAATTAGAATTTGTTTTTTAAAACATTGAAGTTTTTCTCTTTTGGGCTTGCATGACTATGGTTTTTTAAGGGAAAAAAGTTTCTGTCATAAATAATTCCATCATAAGGAGCAAGGAAGACACTAAGGGCCTGTTTGGTTCTGTTTCCATAAATAATAGGAATAGGAAAAGGGTGGTTTTTTTTTTGTTTCCATTGGAATCTATAAAATATTTAAGGATAAATTTTAGTTGTCTTAAAATATATTGTTTTCTTAGTTTTGTTCTTTCTATGTTTGGTTTACAATATGAAAATATGGATTTCAAATTTATAGACAAGCTTGAAATCATATTCTTTAGTTTGGTTTGGAATGCGAAATTTTATGGAGAAATGAATCGCAACACCTTAGGTAATTACCAGTCACTAGTGGACAAAAAGTTTACAAATCTCATGTTGTGGTAATCATATCTATTAGCCAAAATCACCAACAAATTAAAAAAAAATAATAAAAAAAGGAGTGCAACGGCCAGTCCCCTTTGGAGCTTATATATGTGGATTGAACTCTCAAGGCTCAAGCAAGTGCATAGGATCCAAGAAATTAGCAGCTAACAATACAAATGATTTCAGAATTTTTTTTTCAAAATCCGATTTTTAATGCATAAAAAAACGGGCTTCAAATTTATACCTTGGCTTGCAAAGACACAGCTATGAAGAAGGTGATCACAGATCGATAGTTGAAGGATCAAGATCCAAACACAGCAAACCTATAAGGAAGATGAATCCCTAGTAAAAATACCCCTAATAAGTACAAACCCAACTCCCAATCGTCATCAACTTCAAATCTACATCTGATTCTTTAATTTAAAAGCTCAAATTCCACAAATCTAGTCGAAATTAGGAGAGGGTAGGAGAGGCGAGAACAACAAAGAGTAGAGGCACGAAGAAATTAGCGAGAGAGCAAAAATAATGAAGGGAGGAGGATTCTAGGGTTTCTTCCAACGAAGAAAGCCAGAAAAGGGGGAGAATAGGATAGCTATCGATTTTTTTAATGAGAAGAAATGTGTGCTGTCAGCTTTTTACACAAAAGTGAGTTCCCTTCTCATTGGTTACACCCCAATTTGGGGGGTAACAAATTTTATGTTATTAAGGGTTGAAATAAGGAGAACTAGAGTGAATAACTTCACCTCCTAAATATTCACAAACGAGGTGAATGTTTTCCCTAACTTCCCTTCTCCCTTATTGTCCTTAATCCAAATCGTCTTCTATAATAATTATAATAAAAAAAAGGTTGTGAACCAAATATGCTTTTAGGATACCAAAAGAAAATTTATTTATGGAAATACCCCTATCTGGTAGGAATCCTATTCCTAATAATGAATTTGGATGAACCAAATAGCCCCTAATGCTTCTACCTAAAAATGGCAGGCCGTAATGAGCATTCTTGCATACAAGCCTATCGTGCGCTTGATCATTATAAAGGTTATAGGTATTTGATAAAAGAGATGTAATGAAATTTCTAGGAGTTCTTAGTTGCAATATGGTTCAAACGTAGAATGTTCGGAGGTGAAATTTGGCTCATATCATATCGGCTTTTTTTATCTGCATTTTCTTTAAATACAATCAAAAAAAATTATTGAACAACATGAGTTTTCGTTTTTTTTTATTATTGAGAAAATTTCATTCATTGTTGTTATTGGCAAGTGCTTGAGTTTTCTTTCTGACCTTGAATTTTCTCCATGAAAATGAAAGTAATTCAATAATACCAAATCTTTAGACCAATGACATATCATTATTGATTTAAAATATATTAATTACCTCGTTCGCATGTAAAATATGAAATTGGCTCTTAATTGTCAGATTATACCATAGTTGACTTTGTCAAATAAACAAAATAAATTTGCCCATCTGATAGACTCATTAGGCTCTCTTCCTTTTTTGCCCCTTTCTCTCCCAAGGAAACATTTGGTTTTCTTAGTTCACTAGTTAACTTGATGAAAACAGTGTAGGTCTTCAGTCCTGATTATCTAAAAAACATTATACAAAAGCATGTACTGAAATATACATTATGCAACTGTAAACTCGTGTTGAAACGCATGAGAAAATGTACTTGCTGACTTTTCTGAATTAATAATTCTCCCTTAATTCTGCGTTTCCTCTCTTGTAATAGAAAAATCATAAATAAATGTTCATTTCCACTCATCGACTTAATCCTGCTTTTCCTCAATTTCTCATAACCATAACCTTTCGTTGATGAATGTAATGTAAAACATTGGGACGTAAATGACTGCTTGCTAGCTTATTGCATTTGATAATATAAACACAAATACATCTCTTACTTCCCTCTCTTTTTCTTTTTCTTTTTGGACATGTGTTCTATAGATACAACTTTTATAGCTTAACACTCTCATTTGCTCTCCATATATATATATATATATATATATATATATATATATATATATATATATATATATATATATATATATATGAGAAAAATGGAAAAACTTGGTACCAAGTTCCTTTAAGGAACTTGGTAGTGATGACAAATTTGGTCCATGTTTCAAATTTTAAAAAATCTTTCTCTCTCCTCTTTCTCTCTCCTCTCTATTTCTCCCTGAGGTGTGGACCTGATTGTCCATCTCACTACCAAGTTCCTTTAAGGAACTTGGTACCAATTCTCCATATTCCTCTATATATATATATATATATATATATATATATATATATATATATATATATATATATATATATATATATATATATATAGTGATGAACTTTGATCCACTTAAGTGGATAAGAAAAATTGTCCACCCAACTTCTTATCCCTCCATTTTCCCTTGGGATCCATGCAACATATGAATGCAATTTTTTATTTGTTCATGCTACACATTTCAAGAGAAGATGGATGGATAAAAAATTGGGTGGACAACTTTTCTTACCCACTTAAGAGGTTCATAGCAAACCTGATATATACAGCTTCTTTAGCCTACCCGTGCCTGTATCTAACAAAAGCTTCAAGTGAACGAGTAAAAGGTTAGAACTTTGTACAGGGATTAACATAGAGGCTGGCCCCATCAGCAATGATGAGATCAATTCAGTCTCAAAAATACCTGCAAACAAACATGACATATGAAATCAGCAAAAAAAAAAACATACCGGCAAAAATATAACACCAAATAGGATTAATTGTGGATACACCCCCTGTACTATCGTCCAATTGCAGATACCTGCAGTTCTGTTTTTCCCCCCTCCAAATAGACCCCCTGAGGGTAAACTGTCAAAATATTTCACTCGGGGGGTCTGTCTACAACAATAGAAGTATAGTTGTCTATCCGCAATTTGGCGATAGTACATGGGATCAATCCACAAATATCCCTATATAATTGCATACAAGAATTCAGACAACATGGAACCAAGTAAAAGAATTGGGAAAACTGATTGATCAGAGGAAATATACTTGCCACTGCAGCATAGCAAAATATAGGATCTCATCTAACATCTTTTCTGGCTGGTCTCCAACTTCGGACTTGCTTACTGCTTTCTGCAACATCTGACTCGGATTTGTCGACTCCGCTTCCTGTTTATATTACAATATCAAGTAAAAATGACTGGAAGAAGAAGATTTCAAGTAAACAAAAAGGACACGTAACCTTTTTATTTGATGAGTTTGAGAATTGGACTTCTCCATTTCAGCTTCTTTCTCTGCCCTTTTCCTCTCTAGCTCTGCCTGCTTGCAATTCTCCTGATGCGCCCGCCGAAACATTGTCACAAATTTCCAGAGGGTAGAGATAACTATAATTATTGAGTGAATAACAATCAAAAGAGTGTGTATTAAAATTTTCCGATCAGAAAATATAATCATGAAGTTAGATGCCAGTGTAAGATATTTATTAAAAAAAGGGTCTTTTACTCTCAGGAAAAAGGAAGGGTTACATCTGTCTTATTTATATATTGCCCAAGGAATGTGTCAATCCCTGAAAATTTATAAAGATATCGGGCGAACTTGATCTTACAGATCAACCATCCCTTGTATTTGGCCTCTCTTTGATGAGTACACTCAAACACTCGCTCAGAAAAGGAATAGGTGTTCTACTCTCGATAAATGTAATGTTACATCCAGTTGTCTAATTTATACCTTGCCATGGAAGCCTCTTGCTCCTGGAAAGTCAAATAATGATTCACAAAAAATTAAAGGATAAAAAGGAGAAAACCATGCATCCCTTGTGTAGGCTTCTCTTTGAATATAAACAAGAACTTTGTAAATTCCCTGAAAGAGGTCTTCTATTCTCAAGAAAATGTAAATGCTACATAGGTCTAATTTATATACTACCCGAGTAATGTGAATTGCTTATGGAACGTCAAGGATACTTCCCAAAAATTTACAATGATATTACAGAGAAACTGATTTTATTGATTTTATGAAAGCACATGCGCAATGACTCATATACAAGTATGTAAAAGTTCAGTCTTTAAGAATTATTTTCTCAAAAGAAAATTTCCAAATATCATAGAAACACTGAATAACTATATAGTAGATGCAGAATATGTGCTTTATAGCATACAATGAAGTCGGCTATAAATGCTGTAACATTTAAGAAAGAAAACGTTGCAACATAAAAATATAACACATTTTTTCACTATCAACACATTTTTCTGTTCATGTTCTCACTATCTCCTTTTCCCTTCTGATCTTTAACTATTAGCTGTCAAAGCCATAGGGTTTTGAAACTTGATTTATTGTAGACACGCTCCTAAAAGGTTTTGAAACTCTGATTTCACCAAACTAGGGTCCAAATCCAGCAGCTATAATTGTTCAGATCAGAGTTTCAATTTTGATAACAGGAAGATATATCGGCAAATAATGAAAATATAAAGGCCACCAAGTAGCAACATATACAGGGTTGGCATTGGCAGCACTTGTTAAGACTTGACCCAACATCTGTGGAACCTCAACAAACTTTGATCAGAGAAAAGCTTGAACAATGACAGTGAACCCTCGTACTTCTTAAACTGCATAGATCAAATATGAAGCCTACAAACAATGTAGCCCTAGTCTAGTTTCAAAAAGGAAGAAATGATGAAAAGGATAACAAACACGAGCCGTACAGGTAACCTCCTATCGACAGTATTTATTTTTTTCAGTTCAAGCATCAGTTAACTAAATCTGTGCTTAGAGTGAACAAGCTGCAAGTTTCTTACATATCACAGTCAGAAGGTAAAAGGTATGAACTTACACCGCTCCTATTACCTCCCAGTCTTTTTCCTTATCCAGGTCTAAGGTTGAGGTTGCCTCTAAATCTAGCCCATTACAGTATCCTCATCCAACGTTTGCCCATAGACAGTCCCAACATCGTGGTATTGTAATTTGTAGTGCCACGTTAAATAAATTCCTAATCACATAATGTACTCAACAATCACATAACATTCTAAAGTCTACGTGTGTTTTTTTCCTTTTCCTTCCTTTACTTTCTTCTTTTTCTCTAATTTATGATCCCGCATGTACTATTTTTCATCTTTTATGGGATCATTCTTCTCCCCTTCATACAAAACTTATGGGAGTTTCATGTCCTCTTTCCATCTAGGTCAATCATCATTCAATTTCAGAATAAAGTGAAGGGGTGGGAGAATTTGTAACAATATTATTCACTTTCCCTCATGCGACATAACTTGGTGTCCTGTTAGTTGTTATTTTAAGCTAAAATAAGAAAGGAAATAATAATGAATTTTCAAAACACAAACTAGAAATCCAAGTCCTCAAATTTCATCTTTTCCACAGAGTTTAACTTCAGAAACCATAATTTGCAGCTGGGAAATGGACCAGTGTTGAAGACAATCAGACCCACAACAAACATATATGCTTTCAATCCATATTTTGAGATCAACTTAATTAGACAGTTCTACTGAAAAGGAACAGAAAGATTAATTATAATTAGCCTCTGAATAATATCAACAACAGTCATATTTGCAGACACTAATAATAGATATTTTCTGAAAGTCAAGAAATCATATCTCAACACCCTTTACTGGCTATGGCTAATAATGTTATTTTAGCCAGAAGACTTTTAGAATTTAATAAAACTAGTAATTTCCTATCTTAGTTGGCAAGAAGCAGAAAATAAATTACATTTTAGGAAAATATGTTTTACAATCTTAAATAAATGTCAAGTGTTAATCACTTGATTGCATTGTTAAACAGGTAAAGATCGAGGTAATTGCAAGAATTTGTAGTTTGAACATTTCTCCTCAGTTTAAATTTTGGATTGAGCCCTTGTAGAGGATCTTGTTGTTTATATTGCGGCTATATGACAAATCTGTATATGCTAGAGCTTGAGGTGAGTGGTTGTATGTTTTGAGGCCCAGGTATGCCTGAGTTTGAGCATGTACTGAACTGTTCAAATGGTAATAAAGAAGGTCTCATTTACCCCAAAAAAAAAAGTTTTACAATCGCCTATCACCATTTAGCAACGAATGAAATAGGACAAGGAGAAGTAGGTTGGTTTTTCAGGAAAAAATATCTATAGGGAAAAAAAATTTGGTGCTTCACCGGTATCTGCAACAAGTTGACAAGGTCTTCCCATCACAGGTAGTAGATTTACCCTAGAGAATATTTAATTTTGTGACACCACATCTGATATAGAGAGTCTAGGTCATTTTTATACTATGTAAACGTAAGCTAATGCAGTTCGTAGGACTCTCAATTTACCAGAATAGCATGCAAACAAGATGTTATCTTAACTGGCAAATAAGACTTTTGTTCAGCAAAGACAAGTTTGTTACAGGCTCACCTTCTTCAAAAGTGCAATGGGCTGGATCTTCACCAAAATATAGAACAAGAGCATCAGCTTTCCTACCCTGACATTACACCAAGTGGTAATGGATGAATATTCTAAGATTAAAAGAAAAACTGTATTAGTCATGTTTGCTGCAACGTTGTAGGAAACTTGGTAGCATACCGCAGCAGTAGAAAGCGATTTCAGTGATCGTACTTCAGCTACAGCAACTGCAGTAAATTCCCTCAAAGTCTACACAGAAAACTTTGTCCGGAATGTGAATGATTGGATAATAAATGACAAAAGGTTCAGAAAAATGTTAAGACATCAATAAATAGCTGATCTAGTACATCTAACAGAAAGATACTTCAAACACCAGAAACCGAAAACGAATATAAAGCAGTGAGAACATGTCACAATGTGGAAAACCTAACAACTCCAAGCTGGGGAGGAAACCCTCTGATAATAATGAAAAAGAACAAAAACAGAAAAGAGACAAGTAATAACAAAACAAACATAAATGATTATACCTTACAAAAAACTTCTGATACAGGGCCATCATTTTCGGAAGCAGTCAGGTTCAACTCAACTTTCTCTAAACCTTTGACAACGGCTTGCATTTCTTCAGCCAAGAACTTCAATTTTATCTGTGCTGTGAACCAAACTCTTAGCAAATTTATGATTGAATTTTTCCAAAGCAATAAGAGGTTAATGGTTTGAACCTTTGATGCAGCTTCCAGACTAATTAAATCCCCATAAAAGTCAAGAAGATGTGGTGACTTTGAGGCAAGAACCTGACATTCATAACCTCAAATTACAAGCACAAAAATTATTGAGAAGAGAAACAAGAAGACAAGATTTTAAGTGACATACTCTGCTGCTTTTAATCAAGGGAAAAGAATGAGTAACTGTTCACTAACAAAGTTTTGAGAAGTACGATGGTGGAAAAAATATGTCCCTCAATTTTTTCAAATACCACCTTAAAATCTTTTATCATTTTGAATATTCCTCTCAAGCATTCACATTAATATAGCCCCTTCAAAAACCTTAACATATTTCAATGGGTAAATTTCACTTAACCCCCCAGAACTTTGAGGGTGTTGCACATAACCACCCTCAAGTTTGTTTATTCCACTTAACCCACCTGAACTTGTCTCACTTAAGCCCCTCCCCCCAACTTAACACTCTGAACTTTAACAGTCACATGACATGCATATGACATAAAAGGACGAAGATGCCCCTGAGTTTATTAAAAATTATATCTTTTTCTCATTTTTTGGATTAGAAACTCATCTCATTCTTTATTATCCTCTACCTCCTCCTAATACTAGCCACGTTGTAACATCAAGGCCCCAGGCGTTTATAAAATTACGCATTTCTTGAGGGTGATTTCAACAATGAAGACGAAGATGGATGGACAGAAGAAAAGTTTGAAAAGTCATGTAGTCAAAGCTGAATGGACAGAGGAGAGAGTGAAAGTTCATTATTTACCGACAATTCTCGCTGGATATGCAATAGAAAAACAGAAGACTCTGAGGATGATCTCAATTCTGGGTCTAAAGGTTGCCTCAGGCTTTTGTGAGGGAATTCACATTCAGGAGACAAAAACAGAAGCTTTTCACACTCAAAGATCACAGACGGGAATGCGGTTTTACTACATGGTTTGTAGTAGTTCTCCGTTGTAGTAATTTATTGCATATGTACCTCCTTTGAGATTGTTATCTAGCAAGTGGAGGATGTCCATAAGTCAAGTAGCCATGAGGATTCTGAGTTTAGCAAGATCCATTCTTTTCTCCACCTTGAGAATAACCCCCAAAACTTTCCCAAAAATGAGTAAAGGTGGGATCTTTCATAATGATGGAGCCTCGAGAAGAGAAAGGAGGAGATGGGTTTAGCACAACTCACGTGATCCTGGAGTACTTTATTGGAGGAAGAAGATGAAGATGAAGGAGACCGCAGTGTTGGTTTTTTGAGACAGAGAAAGCTGAGGGTTTTGCGAAGAGAGATCAGAGGTTATGTAAGGAGTTTTTTGATTGGGTAAATTTCACTTAACCCAGACTTTAAGGTTTTTACACATAACCTCTTCTTTAGTTGATTTTTAATAAGGGCATTTTGGTCATTTTTTATAAGGGCGAGTCAGTTCCAGCACCATCGAGGAGGTATCCTAGCTCCGATGTTCCACCATTCCTGGTCCAATAATGTATTTCATTCGTGGGGTGAGGTGTTGAATCGGTATCCCGTAGCTATTCTTGTGGTGAGGTGTCGAATCGGTATCCCCTAGCTTGGTGTATGGACGTCATCTTTGTAATCATACTAATAGTGCGGAGATTGTGATCTGGAGTCCCTTGGTTTTTCCCCTTAGTGGGCTTTCTATGTTAAATCGGTATGTCTCATTTACTATTTTGCTACTATTTTACATCACAAAGAGGGAAACTTTAACTTCCGCAACTTAATAGGATTTTCCCAACAAGTGGTTTGATGGTATCAAAATCGAGGTTATACGGATTAGCTATATTCTTGTGTTGATTAAAATGGAGGATACTGTCACTGCCATCAGTGACATGTTCAAGCTGACATCCATCAACTACTTTCTGAGAATTGATGACTACTTATGCTGAAGACGAGTCGGTATGGTTGTGTTCCCCACCTAAGTCAGGTGGGAAGCTTTGTTCCTTCCAAGTGAGATCTTACTTGGAGGATGAAAGAATGCAATATTGACTAAAGAAGATTGAAGGGCTGGTCGACATTGGAGAATGAAAGGTGGTGCATTCTCTTGAAAATTGGTGTCATGCTTTGGGAATTCTCCACATCAAGAAGAATCTAGAGGATGAAGAAGCTTGGCCACCCCACTATAAATAGAGGGCTTCTCCATGGGTTTTAATCCAAACAAATGGAGAGAGATCCACTTTGAAAGTGTGGAAGCTTGAGAAATCCCATATCCTCAAGCTTGAGCGTTCCAATTGGACGGCCTCATATCCCGATCGAAGAGTGTCCTAGCTCTAGTGTTCCACCATTCTTGGTGAGATAATGTATTCCATCATTGTCCGTGAAGTATACCGGTATCCCCTAGCTTGGCCTAGGGACACCATCTTTGTAATCCTACCGGTATCCCCTAGCTCGGCCTAGGGACGCCATCTTCGTAATCCTACTATCATAGTGGAGGTCTTATTTGGACAATGGTCCCGTGGGTTTCCCCTTAGTGGTTTTTCCACGTAAAAACCGGTGTCCCATTTACTGTTTTGCTACTAATTTACATTGTCCATTTTATCACAAAAAGAGGAAAACTTAAACTTTCACGACTTAATAGGATTTCCAAACATATATAGAAACCCTTTTCCCTAGTAGAAATTTAAACTTGTTCAGCATTAAGTTTTTCAAAATAGTTCTAAGAGCATATATTTTAAGTTTGCACTAAAATGATGCAAAAGTGAGATAAAAACTATAAATGAATGGTTCAATCATCTCGCATTGTTCTTTCTTTGCACGTGCACATGTGTATGTACTTAGGTGTTATGTGATAATATAGGAAGAAATATGGATGTGTACACAAGAAAAGAGGATGAATAAGAGAGAATGGTAGAGATAGGCATGTGCAATATAGAACTGGAGTGTCCCACTTTGCAGCAGCTACAAATGTAGCGATACCTAAAGGACCATGAACCAAGACAGTAAGCAAGGATGCATTGACAGAAGAAATATATCTTAAAAGAGCTCTAAAGAGAAAAAATTTCATAAGGTTAACGCCCATGATTTGACATGAAAGGTTGTTCATGGTGCTTAAAATAGAACAATAATAAAAAGAATCTGTTCCAAGTGCCATAGTGCTCCAAAACAAAAAAGGCAGAAAAAGGCATATCATATCACTTTCCGGACTTTAAAATGGCATAGATGTGATGAGATTGGATGAATGCTAATTTTTCTCCTTGAAGGAGTAACTGGACATAGGTATCTGTTAATTTATATGATCCACATTGTTAGGAGGGTCACATCCATGCAGTTCACATCTGGGATTGGACTAACAAAGGCAGGAGATGAGATTTAGTCCTACATTATGATAAATACGTAAAATATGCATTATCTTAGTGTGTTTCAAGCATGATTTACGGGTGTTTAATGCATATTTCGTTTATAGATCGAGCATACTGCTATGGTTTGTGTTCTTATATGTAGGTATTGGCCCAAGATTGAAAGATTTGATGATCGTTGGAAGTTGAACAAGAGTTTGAAGCGACAACAAGATTTCGAATGCATGGTTCGTGAAGAAAATGGATGCATGATTATGAAGAACTGGAATTTCTGCCATGATGTAATTCGAATGCGGAAAAACTCAAAAGATAAAAGTTGTAGGGCTCTTCAACAGCTTTCCAACGCAACTTGAATCACCTAAATCTGAGGTCGGATGAAGAAGCTACGGCCAAAATACCGAAAACTGTACAAACAAGCAGAAAATCAGCAAGACAGATTCCACCACACCCTGGTGTGGCGCGCACCACACCTGTGGCGCGGGCCTTATCTTTTATTTTCAGATTTCTTTTGAAACATATAAATAGAGATTTAGACTAGGGTTTTGGAGGATCTTTTTGGAGTGTTCTCTTAGCCGTCAATTAGCAACTATTTTAGAGTTCAAGTATTGAAAGGAAGACACTAATTTCTTGTACAAGATTGGATTGCAAGTTCTTAGTTTGAAGATTTCAATTGAAAGACGGGTTAATTCTTTCCTCTCTTTAATTTATTTCTTCTTATGATTGATTTGCATAATTATTTAATGTTTTCTCTTATTCAAATCATGTGTGAGTAGATTTCTTGTCTAGGGTTGGGAAAGAACCCAACTTTTTGGTAATTGATGATGAATTAATATATGTTCTTGGTGAAATTTTAGATCTTTAAACTTAATTTCTCGTGAATTAATTTTTGTTAGTTCGCTTGATCACCGGATTAGCAATCATAGGTAATTAATTGAAGGACTGAAAGGTGAAAATTAATACCGGACCTCTAGAAATTGAGCAGGGAACTCGAACCACGAAAGTAGGCTAGATTCCTTGGGGATTTATTTTGAATTAGCATAAAGCTTAATGGGTTCAATTTAATCTTGATTCCACGAAAGTAGGTTAATTGGGATTAATTAGGCACGATCTTTAGACCTTGAAAGAGGCTTTAGATTAATTTAGGCTAATTCACCCTTTCTAATTTAAACCAACATCGAGAACTGAAATAATTCATCATTAACACCTAAGTTGTGGGGAAAACCCAATCCTGGCCCTTCATTATATTGAATTCCACCAGTTTAGCTGTTTATTTTATTTCTTTTATTTAATTCTCACTAATTTTAATCTCTTCTATTTTACTCATTGGTTTAGCTAGTCGAAAACGTGAAATTTGGTAATTAACCCCTAATCCCTGTGGGATCGACCTTGATAGCTACAACAAGTCCGTGCGATTGCGGATTTTGCCCATCAAGTTTTTGGCGCCGTTGCCGGGGACTTCGGTGTTAATATTGAGTGTTTACGTTATTAAGCTAGACTAGATTTTTTTTTATTTTTATTTTTTCCTTGTTGCTGACTTTCTTTTATGCAAGGGCAATTGGAAGTACACGACGAAAGCAATCCTGAACTATCGGTGACTCTTGCGAACATAAGAAGGTATATAAGGGAGCAAAGGAACACAGAGCAAGCTACAATGGGTGATCAGAATCAGCTTCTTAAAGATTTCGCTGCCCCAAATGCTCAAGGCACGCACTCGAGTATTACAAGGCCCACTGTTGAAGCTAATAACTTTGAGCTGAAACCATCACTGCTCTCAATGGTTCAACAAAATCAGTTTGGAGGAGGAGCTAATGAAGACCCGAACCTCCACCTATCAATTTTCTTAGAGTATTGCGACACTTTGAAGCTTAATGGAGTGACCAATGATGCTATTCGACTCAGACTATTTCCATTCTCTTTAAAAGACAAGGCTAGGGCTTGGTTGCATTCATTGCCAGCTGGGTCTATCACCACTTGGGATCGCTTGTCCGTATGCTTGGAAAGTATTTCCCCAAGTAAAACAAAGACAGATGAGGAACCGATCACAAGCTTTGTACAGAAGGAAGGAGAGTCACTCTATGAAGCTTGGGAACGCTATAAGGAATTATTGAGGATGTGCCCTCACCATGGACTGGAGAAGTGGTTAATTGTTCACACCTTCTACAACGGGCTCACTTACAACACTCTGATGATCGCTGATGCCGCCGCAGAGGAGCTTTGATGAACAAAACAATAGATGAGGCGACACTCTCATTGAAGACATGGCTCTAATCACTATCAATGGGCTTAACGAGCTGCTCGACATCAAAAGCGGCAAATATGAAATAGATGCTTTAGATCATATATCTTCTAAAGTTGATGCTTTGTTTAAAAAATTGAAAGCTTGAGTATTAATTCGTATGCCTACTTCAATTTCATGTGAGATATGTGGTTATGTGGGTCATTCGCACTTGGATGTCAATTAGGAAACCCCCATCAATTGATACTTCGTAATGAACATGTTAACTATGTTAATAACTTTAATCGAAGGAGACCCATTCTCCAACACTTATAATCCGGGTGGAGGAATCATCCTAATTTATCTTATAGAAACTCACCTTTAAATACCATGCCCAAGATCTAATTTTGGTCCTCCGTGTTTCGTACCCTCAAACTAATTTCCTTCTCAAAGATCTAATTTGGAAAATATGATGGAAAAGTTTGTAACGACTCAATCAAAATTGAATGAAGAGTTTAAGCAACAACAACAAACTACAAATGAGGTAGTAAAACAATTGGCCTCTAAGATGGATTCCTAGCTACTCATAACAAGATGTTAGAGACACAAATCACCCAGTTGGCACAAAATGCTAGCTCTTCCTCTAGAGCTTCGTGCATGCTACCCGACAACCCGAGACAAATCCCGAGGTCATGTGAATGCTATAACCCTTAGGAGTGGAAAACAATATGAGGGACCCAAGATGAAGGAAAATGATGGGGTAGATGGTCATCCCAAGAAAAAAATGAAACGGTGGTAGATGTGGATAATGAGATCCAAACGCAAGAAGAACAAAAAGTTGAGAAATATGTGTCTCCCGGCCGCTACAAGCCTCCTCTACCTTTTCCCCAAAGGTTAGCTAAGGCTAAGTTGGAAAAGCAGCTCGAAAATTTTAGAGGTTTTGAAAAAGTTGCACATCAATATCCCATTCATCAAGCTATTTCTCAAATGCCTTCTTATGCCAAGTTCTTGAAAGAGATCCTATCTAATAAAAGGAAGTTAGAAGAATACGAGACTGTGGTCCCATCGAGGAGTGTAGTGCTATCATCCAAAATAAATTGCCTCCTAAACTTAAGGATCCAGGTTCATTTTCTATTCCTTGTATTATTGGTAATGTCTCTATTGACCGTGCTTTGTGTGATTTAGGTGCAAGCGTAAGTTTGATGCTAATGTCTATCTGTAAAAGCTTGGTATAGGTGATTTGAAGCCAACCACGATATCACTACAATGGCGGATCGATCGGTAAAATATCCGGTAGGTATTCTTGAAGATGTACCTATCCGGTCGGTAAGTTCTTTATCGGTCGATTTCGTTATTTTGGAGATAGAAGAAGATTTTAACATTCCAATTATATTAGGAAGACCCTTCCTTGCTACTGCAGGTGCTATAATTGATGTTAAAAATGGAAAGCTCTCCCTAAATATTGGAGGGGAAACGGTAGAATTTGATTTAAGCAAAACTATGAAACTCCCTCTGACTCGTAATGTTTGTTACTGTGGTCGACGGATTGACAAGTGTATACATGAGCAACTTGCAAACCATTATTCACCGATCAACTTGAGAAGTGTTTGGTAAGCAACGGTTCAATAAATGATGAAGACCCCGAGGTAGCCGTGATATGCTCAATCTTTGGAATCAACATCAACTGCTCCATTTCGAAATGCAAAGTTTGAAAGTCTGGAAATAGAACAAAAAGGTTATACCTGTGAAGAGGATAAAGCACCAAGGTAGAATTAAAACCCCTCCCTTCCTCTCTAAGGTATGAATTTCTTGGCCCTAACTCTACTTATCCTGTGATTATGAATGCATGTCTAAATGAAAATGAAACTAATAAGTTGCTTAGAACACATAGGATGCATCGCAAGGTCATAGGATACACCATGGACGACATTAAAGGAATCAACCCATCGATTTGCATGCATAGAATTCTCTTGGAAGATGATCATAAACCCTCTATAGAGCATCAACGTAGATTAAATCCTAACATGAAGGAAGTGGTTAAAGAAGAGGTGCTTAAGCTACTAGATCTTTGGGGTAATCTATCCTATTTCGATAGTGAATGGGTTAGCCCACCATGTGGTTCCTAAAAGGGGTGTGACCGTAGTCAAAATGATAATAACGAACTTATCCCTACCGTGACGCTACGGGTTGGAGAATGTGTATTGATTATAGAAAGTTGAATAAGACAATCCAAAAGATCATTTTCCACTTCCTTTATAGACCAAATGTTGGAAAGGTTGGCCAAACATTCCTATTTTTGTTATTTAGATGGATATTCGTGATTTTTCCAAATCCCTATTCATCCTAGTGACCGTGAAAAGACCACTTTTACTTGTCCCTATGGGACCTTTGCTTATAAAGATGCCTTCGGTCTTTGTAATGCCCCCGCCACTTTTCAACGATGTATGATGGCTATTTTCTCGATTTTATAGAAAACATTATGGACGTGTTTATGGATGACTTCTCCGTATGGGATTACTTTTGATGATTGTTTAGCTAATTTGTCTCGAGTTTTGCAGCGTTGCGAAGAAGTTAATCTAGTCCTAAACTGGCAGAAATGCCACTTTATGGTAAGGGATGGAATAGTTCTAGGACACAAGGTGTCCGAGCATGGAATTGAGGTTGATCGAGCAAAAGTGGAGATTATTGAAAAATTGCCTCCACCAACGTCAGTTAGGGGAGTAAGAAGTTTCTTAGGACATGCCGGTTTCTATCGGCGTTTCATCAAAGACTTTTCAAAAATTGCAAAACCTTTAACTAATCTTCTTCTTAAAGATGCTCCCTTTGATTTCACTGATGAATGTCTTGATGCTTTTCATAGGTTGAAGGAAGCATTGATAACAGCTCCTATTATGCAACCGCCAGACTGGGATCTCCCATTTGAAATCATGACCGATGCAAGTGATTATGCGGTTGGTGCTGTGTTGGGCTAAAGAAAGAACAAGATTTTACATGCAATTTATTATGCTAGTCGCACCCTTGATGAAGCCCAAGTTAACTATGCTACCACTGAAAAAGAGCTATTAGCAATTGTCTTCGCCTTTGACAAGTTCCGGTCTTACTTAGTGGGGTCCAAAGTCATCGTTTATACCGACCACTCCGCCATCAAATATCTTTTGAGCAAGCAAGATGCTAAACCTAGGTTAATTCGATGGATACTACTTTTACAAGAGTTTGACCTGAAAATAAAGGACAAGAAAGGGACAGAAAATTTGGTGGCGATCATTTGTCGAGGATGAGACAAGAGTCACATGATAAGGAGGAGGATGAACTACCGATCGATGACTCCTTCCCGTGATGATCGCTTGTTAGCCATAGAAAGATTCGATGCACCATGGTATGGATTTCGTCAACTACATAGTGTGTGGAGTCTTGCCTCCGGATCCGAGCTATCAACGTAAAAGAAGTTCTTTGTCGACTTGAAGTATTATTTCGGATGAACCATTTCGTACAAGCGGTGTGTTGATGGAATGTTTAGAAGGTGTGTTCTCAAGATGAGGTTACAAGTATTCTCCATCATTGTCATTCATCTTCTTACGGGGACATGCAAGCACTTCAAAGACAAATGCAAAAGTTCTACAATCGTTTCTATTGGCCGAAGTCTTTTCGACGCAAAACAGCTTTGTGACATCCCGTGATAGTTGTCGAGGACCGGAACATTTCGGTTTACATGAGATGCCTTTACACTCCATCTTGGAAATTGAAGTCTTTGATGTGTGGGGCATAGATTTCATGGGACCGCTTCCGCCATCGCATAATAACAAGTTCATCTTAGTGGCGGTGGACTACGCCTCCAAGTGGGTAGAAGCGATAGCATCCCCACCAACGATGCTAAAGTGGTTGTGAAACTATTCAAGAACGTCATTTTTCCAAGGTTCGGGGTGCCACGGACGGTAATCAGTGATGGTGGTTCACACTTCATAGAAAGAAAATTCGAAGCTCTTTTAAGACAATATGGGGTCACTCATAAGGTTGCCACGCCATACCATCCTCAAACTAGTGGTCAAGTGGAGGTTTCGAATCGTGAAATTAAGAGCATTTTGGAGAAAATAGTTAATCGTTCAAGAAAGGATTGGTCTATGAAACTCCCAGATGCCTTATGGGCCTATCGAACTGCCTACAAAACACCCATAGGCATGACACCGTTCAAGTTGGTATATGGCAAATCGTGTCATCTCCCAGTTGAGTTAGAGCACAAAGCGTATTGGGCTATTAAGTTGCTAAATTTCGATATGAAGGCCGCGGGTGAGAAAAGAAAGCTTCAACTTCATGAGCTAGATGAGCTACGATTAGATTCCTATGAGAATGCTCGCATTTATAAAGAAAGGACTAAACGATGGCACGATAAGAATATCCTTCGAAGAGAGTTTAATCAAGGAGATATGGTGCTACTTTTCAACTCTCGTTTGAAACTTTTTCCGGGCAAGCTCAAGTCTAGGTGGTCCGGGCCTTTTCAAGTCCGTGAGGTCTTTCCTAGTGGGGTTGTTGAAGTTTCGAGCGAAACAACGGGATCTTTCAAGGTGAATGGACAACGATTGAAGCACTATATTGTAGGGGAACCAAACGAGAAAGGGGTCACTTATTCCCTTTCCAATCCCCCTTCGTCGGAAAATTGAGCGCAAAAGGGGTCGAGCTCATGACCATAAACGAGCGCTTCTTGGGAGGCAACCCAAGTTTTTCATCCTTTCTTGTTCTTTTATCTTACCTTATTCTATTTTATTTTTAATTTTTTTTTATTTCTATTATTTATTTATTATTTTTTTTTTCTAGGCAATTTCATTGGACAATATTTAACTTATAATATTTTCAATCATGCAGTTGCGAAGAAGGGGAGACATGGCATTAAATAAAAAAAAACTGCAGAAATAGGAGTTAAAATGGGATGGCAGACTCTACCACACCCAGGGGTGGTGTCCGCCACACCCTTGGTTCTTAAATAAATAAAAAAAGGGGCATTTCTTTTGCATCTCCCCCTCTCAGCCGCCACCCCAAAACAGAAAAAAAAAATCCCAAACCCATAGCCCTAACCCGACTACCTCCCTCATCACCGCCTCCCTCCCCTCTTCCACGCCCCTCTCCTCTTCAACCTGCTATCAATTCCAGTTCGAGAAACTACATGGGACCTAAGCGTGGGCCGGACTACCCGAGGAGCCTCAACTTCTAAGTCATGACGACAAAAGGTAACCCTCCCCTCCCAAAATCCTCATGGTATAGAATTTGTCGATACTCGGCAACAATCTAGGTATAATACACCGTTAAGCGGGAATTCGAGTACCGCTACTTGGATGAGACTTGTTTGCGTGAGTTAGGGCTGTGGGAAGATGTTTCATACCTCCTGAGACGGGTTGGTTGGCTAAATTTCGTAGAGGCTAAATATCCCACGTACGAGCATATTACTCTTGAATTTTTGAGTTCTCTTGATGCTGTTTTATTTAATGGTGAGGGAGTAAAGGAAGGAAAAATCACTTTTAGGCTATTTAACCAGTCTCACACACTTACTTTAGCACAATTAAATGAGATATTTGGTTTTCCGGAGGGTGGGGCTAGAATTGTTCCTAAACATTTTAACTTGACCCCATTTTGGACTTCCATCGCACGCTCTACCACTCAACGACCTTATGATCCCTCTTTATCAAGGGCTTCTGCTATTTATAACCCATGCTTTAGATATCTACAGAGGTTCATGGCTTTCACAATTTTTGGTCGAGGCGAGAGCGATGGGGTCATGTGTCAGAGAGAACTGTACCTCTTATGTGCCATGGTCGAGGGACATAAGGTTGACACGGGAGCTTTCATGATTCATCATATGTGTCGTGCAGCGAGAGCAACGAGTGGAAAAATTGTGTTTGGTGGCTTGATTACAAACTTAGCTTACGGGCTTGGTTTAGGGGAGTTTGTAGAGAGGCTTCATCCATTAAACCCTAGTGCGTCTATTAACCTTGATGCTTGTCTTCATATGAAATTGATTGGTTATAAGAGCAATAGGTTATGGCTATGTTTTCAAGACAATTATCTCTTCCCACTTCCTAATCCTGATCACACAACCATCCATGTTCCCGCCAATTGGTGCTACCTCACAACTGATTTTATGAATTGTGATGGTCACGAAGTTGTGACAGTAGGGGATGCTGGCACAATACCCCCGACCCCTAATCAGGTTCAACGAACTAGTTCTTCCCACATCTCTGATTGGTCTGCAGAGTTATCAGCTATCCATATTTCCATAGCCTCTCTTACTAACCGTGTAGGTGACATCGCGCAAGAGCAACAACGTCAAGGACAACTCCTGGACTCTATGCAACACATGATGTAGTCTATGCATGAGTGGCAGCTCCGCCAGGATGCCTCCGCTCGCCCTCCTTTCGACAAGTGAGTTGGTATGTCCCCTGCACCCTTGCATTCATTTACATCATACTACATTGGGGACAATGTAGATCTTAAGCTTGGGGGTGTAGGTTGTTTATGTATTGATTGCCTGCTTTTGTTTATTTTCATTTTTATTTGCTTTGTTTCTTTAAAAAAATTTATAAAAATAAAATTAAAAAAAATTTAGGGAAATGATCTCCTAATGATGACATTAATCCTTAACCTTTATTAATTATTGAACTTTATAGATGCTCATTAGTCGGGACTAGACAATATTTTTTTAAACCTCCTCTCAATTGATTCTCAAAGGCTTTTGACTACAAGTTAACAATATGGGAGAACCAGACTTGATTGTTCTTTTGTCTTATAGGATTTAGCATTTATGTGGCTAGAATCATAACCATTACTCTATTGAGATATGATGGGAATTAAATTTGGTAGACACATAAAACCAGTGAGACTTTGAGCCTGAAATTGGATTCATTACATATCCAATCATTTTTTTTTCTTGAGTGATATTCTCCAATGGTGTACGATACTAGAACTTGCATTGAATCTCTTTGAGACCACATATAACTTTGGTATACATAAAAGGTGATTGAGGCACATTTTTTTTTGTTCATAGTCCACATTAGCCAAATAGCCTATCATGCGCTATTGTTCCCTTTGATTAGCCCCCTTGAGCCTATGAGCCTAATTTTTGTTGATTTAACCCACATATGTGACCCTTCAAACCCGATTGTGTTCCTTACCCATGCCTAAGCTAGTGGAGCAAAATTTTTGATATAATGGGTTATGTGAAGTAATGAGATGTAAGCTTGGGGGTGTGAATGTAGGTGTTTGCCTCCTTTTCAAATTCAAAAAAAAAAAAAAAAAGAGATCTACTAAAGAGATGAATAAAGTGCCCTCTTTATGGTGTATGTAATTGCGGATGTCGGAAGAATTCATTATGGTGTAGAGTAGTTGGAAGAAGTTCTTTGATAGATGATGGAGTTGGTGCGGATGTTTTTGATCTTGCTTTGAGATCTAACCTTTTGCAGTTATCGCTCCACTAGTGATAGGCTTTCAACGACAATACCAAATATATATCCTACCCTTTTGATCCCAGCCCCGTTACAACCAAATAAAAGACCTCATGATTTTGTTGCATGCCTTAGTTTTTGAAGTGGTGGAGAATTGAGATGAAATGCAAGCCTATGGTTTAAATACATCCATTCGGTAGAATTTTGAGCGACATAATTCTATCCTTAAACACATGAGAGATTGAGAGTCCACATTACCTAAAGCGAGGTCTACCAATTTAACTACCTGAAGGTCTCAATTTTACTACTGGATTGAAGCTAGTTACATAAATTACTTTTTCCTACTTTGACTTGAGAATTGGATAAGATGGCTATCCTTGACTTGTGACGCTTGTAATCATAAGGAAAGTTTGAAATGTGATTTTGTTGAGAGTTTGGTAATTACTTTGTCAAATCCCGATGAAATGTGTTTGTCTTGTGATATGTTTGATATTGGTTAAAAGATTGATGTGGGGGTGATCCCTACTCTATTTGGCTTTAACTCCTCTTAATTTTTATTGTTGATTTGCTTGAGGACAAACAAAAGTCTAAGCTTGGGGGAGTTGACAAATACGTAAAATATGCATTATCTTAGTGTGTTTCAAGCATGATTTACGGGTGTTTAATGCATATTTCGTTTATAGATCGAGCATACTGCTGTGGTTTGTGTTCTTATATGTAGGTATTGGCCCAAGATTGAAAGATTTGATGATCGTTGGAAGTTGAACAAGAGTTTGAAGCGACAACAAGATTTCGAATGCATGGTTCGTGAAGAAAATGGATGCATGATTATGAAGAACTGGAATTTCTGCCATGATGTAATTCGAATCCGGAAAAACTCAAAAGATAAAAGTTGTAGGGCTCTTCAACAGCTTTCCAACGCAACTTGAATCACCTAAATCTGAGGTCGGATGAAGAAGCTACGGCCAAAATACCGAAAACTGTACAAACAAGCAGAAAATCAGCAAGACAGATTCCACCACACCACAGTGTGGCCACTTTACACTGGCCTGGGCCTTATCTTTTATTTTCAGATTTCTTTTGAAACATATAAATAGAGATTTAGACTAGGGTTTTGGGAGGATCTTTTTGGAGTGTTCTCTTAGCCGTCAATTAGCAACTATTTTAGAGTTCAAGTATTGAAAGGAAGACACTAATTTCTTGTACAAGATTGGATTGCAAGTTCTTAGTTTGAAGATTTCAATTGAAAGACGGGTTAATTCTTTCCTCTCTTTAATTTATTTCTTCTTATGATTGATTTGCATAATTATTTAATGTTTTCTCTTATTCAAATCATGTGTGAGTAGATTTCTTGTCTAGGGTTGGGAAAGAACCCAACTTTTTGGTAATTGATGATGAATTAATATATGTTCTTGGTGAAAGTTTAGATCTTTAAACTTAATTTCTCGTGAATTAATTTTTGTTAGTTCGCTTGATCACCGGATTAGCAATCATAGGTAATTAATTGAAGGATTGAAAGGTGAAAATTAATACCGGACCTCTAGAAATTGAGCAGGGAACTCGAACCACGAAAGTAGGCTAGATTCCTTGGGGATTTATTTTGAATTAGCATAAAGCTTAATGGGTTTAATTTAATCTTGATTCCACGAAAGTAGGTTAATTGGGATTAATTAGGCACGATCTTTAGACCTTGAAAGAGGCTTTAGATTAATTTAGGCTAATTCACCCTTTCTAATTTAAACCAACATCGAGAACTGAAATAATTCATCATTAACACCTAACTTGTGGGGAAAACCCAATCCTGGCCCTTCATTATATTGAATTCCACCAGTTTAGATGTTTATTTTATTTCTTTTATTTAATTCTCACTAATTTTAATCTCTTCTATTTTACTCATTGGTTTAGCTAGTCGAAAACGTGAAATTTGGTAATTAACCCCTAGTCCCTGTGGGATCGACCTTGATAGCTACAACAAGTCCGTGCGCTTGCGGATTTTGCCCATCACATTAGAAGACAAGTTACATGAATATATTGTTAAATATGCTTGGACTCATGACTCAAAAGGGTTAATCCTTCTCAGTCACTTTGGATCCAACTAGATTAGCTTAGTCCATCTCCAATTCTCCATTCAGGGGCCATTGCGACCAAACATACGTACAACAAAAAGGTAAAATAGAGAAGATTACACTTTTACCTTACAGAAATAATGCAACAACGTCAGTTTATTAACTGCACGAGTATCTGCAAGTTTCAGAAGGCTTTCTAGGCGGAAACCCAGGGCTGAACCTGCAAAGCAAGATCATGTGTTGCTTCCAAGTAAAAATTGAGAAAGTTTAAAATACAGGGAGAAAAAAGGCTAGCATCAACATGCAAGAATACTTTTCCAAGTACAGAAGTGTAATTGTTTTCTAGATAGTTCATGTTGCAAATACAGTATGTATACTAACAAACATAATCAGATACTTCATGTATATAACTTGATTAAAAATGAAACATCAGGCAAGGCATTAAAGCTGGAACAAAAAGCTCAGCTTGACTGTTAGCATAACCAGAGTTTATGAGTAGGCGATAATTCAAATACCTTTAGCAGTCCCTTGGTTTAATGTGTTCCCAAGAAGTAGAATTTTCTTCATGCTTTCCTTTAATTTAACAGAGTTCTGAATCTGGAGAGTAATGAAGACATGAGTGACAAGCTAAATTGATTTAAGATTGAACATTCACATAGATCAGCATTAGGTGTACCTCCACGCAAGCAGAATGTACAGTGTTCAGACTCTTCCTAAGATCTGATATCTGAGAGAATTCGGAAGAAGCTGAAATCATCAATTCAGGTAGGAACTTTATTTTATGAAGATAAAGATTCACAATACCTGTGAACGAAACTGAATCTTGAAAGAAAACACTCTCAACTTAGACTCCACTTGAGGAACTTTCATCAACTCCAGAAAGAACTTCAATATTTGCAAACAAGTAAAGCATTAACACTTTCGTATAAAGGCAACATCATAAAGTTTAAACTGGTTAAAAATTAAAGCACAATGATAAGGACAATATGCTGTTACGAAAGGGAGTAAAAGTATCGAGGAACTTTCAGGCTATTATAACAACACTGCTGAATAGAGGTGGAAAAGAATCGAATCGAATACCAAGTTGTTTCGTATTTGTATTTGTTTAAAATTTTCAAATTGAATCCAAATTCAATTATTCATTTCTGAGGGTTTTCAACTCGAAGACTTGATATTTATAAATATTCATGAATATTCACAGAATATTTATTGAATATTAGAGTATATTCATTTTACTAAAGAATTTGATTTTCAAATAGTATTTAGATTTATGATTGAAAATTATTCCTTCATTATTATGATATATATATATATATATATATATATATATATATATATATATAAGAAAAATGGGTATCTTGATGCTTGGTAGTGAGGTGTATCAATCACATCCACTCCCCAACCCATGTGCATGTGGTCCCCTATTTGAGTGAGTGGATGTGATTGATACACCTCACTACCAAGCACCAAAAGTAGTGCTTGGTACCAAGCGTATCCATTTCTCTCTCTCTCTCTCTCTCTATATATATATATATATATATATATATATATATATATATATATATATATATATATATATATAGATATATACATACATATATATATATATATCGATTATTTCCTTAGAAAACTGATCAAGACTCTTTTAAGTCTCTCAAAATTAGTATATGGAACTTAAGTAGAAAATGTAAGTGAGTTGAAAATATAACATAATGTGCGTAATAGTATAATTTATAAGCGATCAAACTTTAAATGAATATTTAATAAGCAAACAAATCAATATACATCTCGAACAATTAAGGAACTATTTGTTAATTATTTGGTTCATTTCCACCCTGACAAGCAGTGTCCTTTGTAATTTGTATAACTAACTCCAGTAGTGACTAAAATTCTCCAATCGCCTCTTAAGAGGTTTAAGGACATAAAGATGAAACTTTACTCCAATTTGTTTATTTCCAACATGTGATGATGTTTTACATTTAGAAGTTAAGCTTGTAATCATAAACTTATTCATATTTAGAGTACTCAGCACATTAGTTGTTTATACATCAATTTTTAATCTGAAAAATCCATGTACATAGATTACTTAAATAAAACCAACTTTAATATTTCACCTAATGAAGAAGCTTTTAAAACAACAACAAAGCCCTTTTCATTCAGTAATACGGTGTTGGATATATAACAAAACCGTTTTCACTTTATCGCCAATCCACAATTTCCCGTATCAAATTCCAAATCCAGATCTGCGCTGTATATCCTTATGCTACCAATAAGCTTATGTTTAAAGTTTTCCCCAAAGAAAGGGTTATTTGCACTTTACCTCATTTTTAACTTTGATACGCCCAAAGTTATTTTCCCGAAAATACCCTAAAGTTCAACAAAGTTTAACTTTGTAATCCAAACTCTAAACAAAATAACTTTGATACCCAAACTTTAACAAATGTTTTTAATTTTGGGGTATCAATGTTAATTTTGTTGAACTTTGGGATATTATTTGGGCAAAAAAAACTTTCGGGTTATCTAAGTTAAATTTTTTTAGGTCTGAGGTTATTTAGGGAAAAAACAAACTTTGAGATATAAAAGTTAAAAGAGGTGCAGTCAACTGTACGGGTAATGTAAAGAGTCACAGACTAATGGTAAATTTTACCAGCTCACAGTTTCCAAGGTTTTCCTTATCACCAGGGTATCCCTACAACCATAACAAATAAAGCATATAAACAGAAAATAAGGGGACAAAACAAGCATAGTACTGAATAATGAACAGAGATGAAGTTACTATCTGCACCTTGAGAAGATCCATTTCCTCTTTGGTTGGACAAAACTTCATAAGATTTTCCACTTGATCAACATCCAAGATGGAATCATCCAATGCTAAAACAGCACTCTGAGGAAACATCTCATTGTCAAAAGTTCCAATTCAAGAAAACATGCTTATAATTCTACGACGAAATGGTTAACTTCGGGCATAATTGTAAATGTAAAACTATGAAATAACATGAAGAAAGCAATTGAGTTCTTCATATGAGACAAAATGAAGGCTGTTGTAAACATCTGATAAGATACAGCTCGCAGGATTATTAAAAATGAAAATCTCTCATACCTCACATTGGCAAAGTAATTGTAACCCAAAAAAAGTGATGTCTAAGATCCTTAGATTAAAGTAACGCTTACAGTACCTACATTAAAGTTTGTGAATTTTAATAAGATTCTTCGAATGTTGGCAAGAAAAATTACTTTAGCTGGCATCCTTCCATGAACTAGACCAAAATCAACTTAAAATTTGACTTATTCAAAATTTCATCTTATCAGAAATTCTAGTGTCCAAGTGGAAATCAACGTTTAAAGATCAGTTGGTACCTTTTTTCCTACATCCAAGTAATTTTGCATTGTTAAGTCTCTTGCATTGAGCAATAATCTCACAGATATAGAACGTATTAACCATATTAATTTCACAAACAGTTGCATCTGCCAGTGAGTGCAGCCATTGAATTCCTTTTACAAATGAAGTTTGATTAGCCAAACAATTCGGATATTTTCCTCCAAATCCTTCAACATACTAAAATAACTTGAGTTAAAATGAAAATTCTAGGAAGGAGAAAAATATGAAAAATTTCATAAAACTATCATAAATTATTAGGAATTTTACACACATATACTGTAAGTTATTTGTTTAGAGAAAAATACCACAAACTTTTCAGCTTCACATGTTATACAAATGTGGTAAATTTTGGATATCTTTGCTCTTATTTACTATAATGTAACTACTATCTGACTTTCTATCCCTTCTTTCAAAAATATTAAGGATAGTTTTGACTTTCTATCCCTTCTTTCAAAAATATTAAGGATAGTTTTGACTTTCTAACAACATTGGACGTCGTTAACGTCGTTAGGGTGCTTTTCTGATAGTATGTGGTTCTTCTCTATAGATATGCAAGTTTGTGGAGTCTTTCTCTAATAAAAATAGTCTATGATTCATGGGCAAAAAATGAGCCTAGCAAAAATGAGAATGTTAAGATGGTTTTATGGTTATACACTAAAAGATAGGATAAGAAATGAGTGTAATCGTACGAGATTAGAAGTTTCTCCTATCGAGGATAAAATGAGAGAGAATCGATGGAAATGGTTTGGCCATAAACAAAGGAGGCCAGTAAATGCAACAATTAGAGCAAAGAGGACTAGAGCTAGACCTAAAAGAACTTGGTTATAAATAATTAATAAGGATATGATTAGTAAACTTATCAGAGAGATGACCCACAATAGAAACGAATGGAAGATTAGGATTCATGTAGCAAACCCCAAAATTTTGGGATATTAGCTTTGTTGTTTGCGTTATTGTTGTTGCAATAGTTTATGATAGTTCTGTGCAAAAACCCTAATAGTTCATGGCAGTTTTCTTAAATTTACCCAAAAAGTGTCCTGCTCGAAATATAAAACTAAAGAGAACTTAATAAGAAGATTAGACATTGCCACAAAGAAAGGACATGTAAGATCAAGTGCAATTTTTCAGCCTGTATAAGTTTCATGATAGTGATAGACCCACATCAAGATTGCACTTAGACTTACCATCATATCAGGAAGTGGAATCTTGACTTTTGCCAGCATAATTTCAATGTTATAGGCCCTCTTTAGATCAATCTAGAAACAAATATAAAATCAAAACCTACAGTTAGAACTAGAAGAATCAAATATGGACAAAAGAAAACATGATGCAAATACAATTGAGAATCTAAGATGATCATGATCAAATTATACTCCTAACTTCATTTATACAAAAAGTAAACATGGTCGAATGAATACACAGTATCAAATACAGCATAGAACATTCAACACGTAAAATATTCAAAAGTTCACTGGCCGGACATGATTCACAGTCATCTATCCACCTCACCATGACATGGTTGACTGAAAATTTGGGAGGTCTACATGCTTATGCACATGTAAGATACATTTAGCAAACTCCAAAGAAAACACTTAAGGAAGGGACATTACCTAGACCTTCACTGCTGGAGTACTGCTGGACTACAATTGAGAATCTAAGATGAACATGATGAAATTATACTCCTAACATTATTTATACAAAAAGTAAACATGGTCAAATGGATACACAGTATCCAATGCGGCATAGAACATTCAACACGTAAAATATTCAAAAGTTCACTGATCGGACATGATGCACAGTCATCTATCCACCTCACTATGACATGGTTGACTGAAAGTTTGGGAGGTCTACATACATATGCACATGTACGACGCATATAGCAAACTCCAAGGAAAACACATAACGGACATCGGCCAGACCTTCACTGCTGGAGATATAGTGTAAAGATGTTAACGTGAAAAATGCATTATAGGAAAAAATTCAGTGGATAATGCTATGCAAAAAACAAAAGGAATACCTTGTTCAAAAGAAAAGTGGTGTCTCATAAAATGCTTAAATTATTTTCTTACTCGTTGTTGTTGTTGTCTCATAATATGCTTTAAAGATTTTCCTACTCATCCAGTCAAGCACCCCATTGGATGTTCCCACACCATTGGCATATCTATGATGCCCCGTCACAATATTAGTCCCACATCGGGTACTCACAAGAAAATAGGAGGGTTTATATAGTAAAGTCAAGGGATTCAAGTGCAACATTGGCTAGACAATTTTGCAAGTGGATTGAACCAAAGTACGTGTTGCACTCAATAGGTACCACAACTCACATCACGGACCCGGGGCGTGACAAATGGTATCAGAGCAGTTAACCTGCTGGAAATATGGAACTAAGTACATACAGATCTAAGTGCTATACTGTGTGAGTGCGGTGGGAGATAACTCTGGAACTTATAAGAGCCATCTGATACTGGGACAGACCAATCGACAATGTCGCAACAAGAACCTCACGTATTTTAGGTGGGATGATTGTGATGCCTCGTCACAATATTAGTCCCACATCGGGTACTCACAAGAAAATAGGAGGGTTTATATAGTAAAGTCAAGGGACTCAAGTGCAACATTGGCTAAGTCAATTTTGACAGTGGATTGAGCAAAAGCACGAGCTTGACGCTCAGGATAGAAGGCCCCATAACAAATTAAGGAGTCAAAAGCTTACCACATAATACCCATCAATGTTCTCAAACAACTTGGACGGTTGAAACTTTGGGAACATAACAAGTTTCCCATTTACATAATGAAATTAAATATAATATTGGTGTATACCAGTTAAAGCCTCCCCAAGTGACCAATATATAGTTTGTGAGCGTAACAAGAAAATTTAAAAAAGAATCGAAAATTTGAGGTGATTTGCAAGAAATGCCCTAAACTTTTGGAGGAAAGAGGGCATCATCATAATGAAAAGATGAGAGTAAAGGTGCAATTGTCCTTCAAATGATATTAATGTCAATTCACCCTCAGTCTCTCTTCCTTCGGTTATAAATATATATATATATATATATATATATATATATATATATAAATCTCCTATAAACTTAAGTTTATAGGGAATAGTATACACCAACTTTTTATCCATTGATGTTGCTTTAGATTTGTGCCATCAAGAGATGCACAAATCTCAAAATGGGCTTCATATCTTTCATGGATCCCAATGCAACATCAATAGATAGAAAAGTTGGTGTATGACTATTCCCTATAAACTTAAGTTTATAGGAGATTTGCTATATATATATATATATATATATATATATATATATATATATATATATATATATATATATATATATATATATAAAGAAAATTTTCCTTAAACAATCAAAATTGCAAGAATAATTTTTGAAATCAAATGCATTTGACTGTTAAAAACACACTAGCAAAATTAAAGGTTTTGACCCACACCAAACAAATAAATAAAGTAACTTGATGGTTCAAGTAAATTACTAGGTAAATTAATCGGTATAAGCTCAAAAGGATAGAAACATAAAGATGAAGAAAAATATATATGAAAATGATATTCACATTATGCAACACAATTGATATATCTCTTCAATAAAATTATACATAAGAATATTTAGCAAATATTATCTCTTAAAATAAAATTATAAATAAGAATATTTTGTGAATATTATCTCTTAATTCTGACTTAATTTTTTGATACTAACTATTCAGTTTTTTAATAGCGTGCATATTGCATGTGTAGTTTAACTAGTCCACTTTTAAGAAAAATAACCTCTCAGTAAAATTGTAAAAATCTCCCTTAAATTTCTCTTGTTTTCATCTTTTCCTTGACAAACCCCAGAACGAAATTTCCCACAAAGTGCAGATGGAATTTTTAAAAAATATGGAGGTTGTGTGAAACTCCCACGAAGTTTTTGGGGATTTTCTCTGTTTTTTAAAGTTCAGAGAGGTTTCGTGAAAAATCAGTACAATCACGAGGTTTTGTGAAATTTACCTTAATAAGAAACATAAAAACACATAATATAAAATAAATAATAGAAACCAAATTTAAATAATTGAGTAAATGATTGTACAATCTAGATATAGCACATAATATGAGACCAATTCATTCATCCTTCCACTTTAACTTAGTTGTTCATAGTAATATTAAAGTTCAACTAATGTTACTTGCAACTGATGCATGCATCAATTATCCTTGTGTCATATAATATCTAATTTAGGAACCAGAAAAGGGGAAAATTAACATAGATAGGTGTGCAAAATCAAGCGTGTATAACAATAAAAATGAGGGGGAAACGCTTTGAAAACCTAGGCCCTCTCAAGCGAGTGACACCCCCAAGTTGACTAGTCAAATGTGAAACACGGTACAAATTTTCCCTCCACCCTTTTACGCCACTTTATTTAAAGTACTACTATCCTTGTAGCCCTCTTCTTTTCCTTCCTTCCCACAACCCACCATAACTGCAATGTCTTGCCTACCTACACCACCACTCCCTACCCATCCCGCCCCACCCCCGCCACTCCGGCCCCTTCTCCCGAGCTTTCCCACCCACCCTCCTACTACCGACTCCCCTCTCGCCATACTTTTTGTCTCTTTTGTAATAAATCTAGCTTTTATATTAATGTGTCTACCCTTTATTTATTTCATCCACTTTTCATATGTTTCTATCTAACTTTCAAGTAAATCTTTCTAGGTTTATATTGTATGTGCACTTTACATATGAATCTATATGTCTTTCATATGTTTATAATCTTTCATATAAACCATCTAACTTTATGCAATATGTCCAGTACTCATTGAATCTGTCTTTCACATATGTTCTAAGCTAAATTGCATAAAAATGCCACAAAGTTTCCATCATGTAGCACAAAAATACCACAAGTTGTATTTTGCAGCAAAAAGATACCACAAAGTTTCCTCTGTTGAAAACCCCCTAACAGCGTTAAAAAAATTGTGCTAAGACCAAAATACCCTTGGCGTAATTAATCTCGCAAACTGTAAATAAACCCCAATCCCTTTCCTATTTTTACGTTACTTTTTAAAAAAAATCTTAACCGCGCCCTAATTTGAGAACTTGGAGGGAATTGTCCTAATTTCAACCTAAGATTTTGAATTTGGGGAAAAACGAGATGAAATTTGGGAACGAGAGCAAGGAATTGAGGAAGAGAGCAAGGAATTGGGGACGAGAGGAAGAAATTAGGAAAGAACAAGAGTGAACTTGGGAAATTAGCGTTCTACAGCGAATTGTGGGAGAAGAGAGGAATTGGGATTTAGTGTTAAAAAAAGAAAGAAAATTTAAATTAGACAGGGATAGGTAGAATAGTAAATATTGCAATGTACAGGGTTAAATGCTATACAAAAATCCCATGTGACACTCACATGGAAATATCCTTTGGAATATTCTCTATTTTGTTAACAGAATGTAGTAACCTGCTACTTTTTAAAACTTTATGGTATTTTTTGCTACAAAATACAAGTTGTGGTATTTATCTGCTACATAATCAAAACTTTGTGGTATTTTTATGCAATTTAGCCTGTTTTCTATCTACCTTTTATATATGAGAAAAAGTAGAAAAAGGGGGGCAATTGTGACATACCATCCTAGAGTTGCATAGGTACGAGCACGGGTGTAGATGGGGTACGGGTACAGTACACGACAAAATTGTAAACGATAGGATATAGGGACACGACTATATATATATATATTGAAATTAATAATTTACTTTAATCACTTAAACTTCAATTAACAATTAGAAACCAAAAGATCGTCTAAAAAAGCATATGCAAACATTGATAATCATTTGCATTTAATAAAAAAATTAAAAACTTACAATACTTAATGGGTTATTAGGTTCAAAAATTGAACCCGATTCTCATATTACCTCACCCTCTTGCTTCAATCACATGGCTGAAGTTTTTAAACTTTTACTTTAGTCACATGGACTGCAATTTTAAGCCACGTGCCCAACCCAAACTACCCAAGTAGTTGTTGCCAACTTTTACTTTAGACATCATATGGGCTGAAATTTCCAGCCACGTGTCAAACTCAAGTTACTCCACTTTTTCTCTAAGCTTTTACCTTAAACAAAGTCCCATGGGCTGAAATTTTAACCCAAAAATGCCCAATTGTTTGCTTCAAACAGCAGTCACGGGGACGTAAAAATTCCAGGCCCCTTGTCCACACCGTGTGGGTGCAGTTCCGCATCCAGTGCATACCCGACATGGGTACGTGATCCATTTTTCCATGTCAGGGTAATCTAGCACCAGCCCCTTGGCTAGAGTGAGACTGACGTAGCATTCATCTAGTTGTCCACTTAAAAGCTACTTTTATAGTTTTGTAAAAACCCCAGTTAACGATACCAATTCTTAATAAAACAAATTTCAAGAATTTCTATCTTTATTTAAGTGGAACGCCACTAATCCCAAAAAAGACAACTCAGCACCCCCACCTCATCTTCTTCTTCCTTCAAGCTGTTAACCGAAACAAAAAAGCTAAAAACTCATTAGTTTCCTCTTCTTCTTTATGGCGATCACCCTCAAAAATTCATCACCTTCCTCAAGTTCTTAACAAAAATAATAGAAGCACGCTTCTACCATTTACGAAATCGAGAATAATCTCAACCCTACTCATTAGAGCTCTAAAGAGGATGATGCTTTCTTCTTGAAAATACATGTACAACAACAAAGCCTTTATCCCAAATATTTGGGGTCGACTACATGAACCTATTTTTCCATTCCATTCTATTGGAGTCATCTCCTCCATTAAGTTAATCATTATCATATCATTCTTAATTGCTTCTAACCAAGTTCTCTTAGGTCTACCCAGTATTTTAAAAATACGCCGATTTTATCGATTTATCATCGATATATAGGGTTTGGGCCATGGCCGATACGATTTTTGCAAAAATCTAGCGCATATCGTTTTTGGCCGATTTGTCCCGATATACCGATGTAAATCCGATAAAGCGGCCGATTTCTCGTGGGTTAAAAATTGCCCGATTTTTTACAATTTACATTCTAAGTGAACCGGTTCGGGTTTGAAGGCAAAAACCCTCCTTTTTCCATACTTGACCTACATCCACTAAACAAAAACCATGCTATCCTATTCTATTTCACATCCGCTTATTGTTTAACCCTAATTCTCTCCGCCTCCACTGTTCTCTCCCCCAAATCATTCGCAAATTTCTCACTCAAAGGCCTCTTTTGACGGCCTCTCTCGAAGACCCTCTCGATATTGCATTAAATGTGCTTAGATTATATTTTAGGACATTGTATTATATATGCTCACCATCCGATATGACACTCCGATTTTTACTACTTATCCCCGATATATCTCCGATAACCGAGATCCGATATGAATTTTGGCCGTCCGATATATTTTCGATAACCGATATTTAAAACCTTGGATCTACCTCTAGATCGCTTTGCCCCATTAACTATAATATTATCACTTTTCCTAACCAGTGTACTAAGAGGTATTCGTTGTACATGACCAAACCACCCTAGTTGATTCTCTCTCATTTTATCCTCAACAGGAGCAATCTCTAATTTACTGCAGATGCACTCATTTCGTATCATATTTTTTAGTGTATACCTACAAGACAACATAGCATTCTCATTTCTTCTACACTCATTTTTTTGTGCATGTTTTTTAAACACCCAACATTCTCTGTGTGTGTCCCTCCCTATGGCCCTGTTTCCTCTTATAGCTGCAACTGTGAAATTCTGAAAATTCAAATCATATGCCTATATTTTATGGTACATTTCGCCCGCACTTGCAGGCAGGACCCTGACTTAAGGTTGAGGACTCTCTGGTAGTTAAAAAGGTATGAACCCTATTCATAATCATGGTCTGACTTGATTAAGAAATTTCTCCTATAACTGTTTGATCAATAGCTTCAAAGAGATTCCCTGGCTAAGTCGTGCTTGCATCTTGAAATGGGCTTAGTTTTGTAATACATCATGTGTTGTTAGATCCACTTAAAGTTTTATACCACAATCATTTATCAATGTTTTATGTTGTTCACTAATATTGATATCCTCTTTAAATGTTTCCTTTGAACCAATAAACGGATTAATTGTAAATAACAAACACTTTAAGATCATAACATTAATTAGCAATTATAACTGTCAAATTTTGTTTAGTTCTTACTACTTAAAACTTTCTACTATATCCTTTTGTTTTTGTATCCAGATCATGTCCTTCACTCTGCATGTTTGTAATAGATAGTGTTCCTTATTCTTACAAAAGTTCCTTTCGATAATGTCAGAAGGCAATCTCAAAGTAGATAATATACATCAGCAGATAAGAAAACCTTCCGACATTCTAATGTATTAAATGCAGCTAAAAGTATGGATGAATTGTATTGATTCTATTAAACCACTGCTGAGATGATATAATGTGTACAAAACTACACTAACTGTAGGAAAAGAGATATCAACACTTATTGTTATAGATAAGTTACAGATATAAACACTTATTGTTACCAGGCGAACTTTTTCTGGTTTTGAACCATTGGATTTCCCTTTCAAACTTGAATTACCAACTGGTTTTGGAACAGTTGCAGGGAAGAGACTTTCAAGCTCTGATACATCATAATACGAAGCACTGCAGCAGATTGTAACCAGAAAAAATAATTAGGAAATCAAGACTTGAAAAATGATATGCAAACATTACTGGTAGATCCTGAAAAATAAAGTGTGTCGCAATTGTATATATATGAATCATACACCGGATTAAAGTAAATGCATTCAAAAATATCATATCCAAAATGAAGAAAAAAAGTTATAAGTAATGGTGCAAACGGTTCAGATACGGCTCGGATATGATACTTATTATATCCGTATCCGCTTACCAATTATGGATACGGATACGGATATGCCTCGGTAAGGAAAACTCATATCCATATCCGCTAAAATCGGATACAGATACGGATATATATATATATATATATATATATATATATATATATATATATATATATATATATATATATATATATATATATATATATGAGAAAAGTGTAGAATTTGGTACCAAGCACAAATTTTGTGCTTGGTAGTGAGTGTCTCATTCTTATCCACTCTCCAACCCATGTGAATGTGGTCCCTCATTTGAATGAGTGGATGAGAATGAGCCACCTCACTACCAAGCACAAAACTTGTGCTTGGTACCAAGTTCCTATATATATATATATATATATATATATATATATATATATATATATATATATATATATATATATATATATATATATATATATATATATATATATATAAGCAGATATACATGTGGATATAAAACGGATATGAGAAACCATATAATATTGAAAAGTATAGTTTGTATGATACAAGAGAGTTCATTAATATGTTCTTTACATCCGAAAAGCTAAAATTAGATCTCTTGATCATCAAAATTAACCTTAAATCAATTAATCTAAGGATTAAAACTACCACAACTGTATGACCAACATATGTTCGGATATTTCGGACATGTGTCCGGATATTTCACAACATATTCATATCCGTAACCCGGACACTTCATTTTGGGTGCCATATTGCCATATCCGTGTCGGACACGTGTCGAACACGGATTCACCGCGGACATGCCATAAACACTTGTGGTTCAAAGCAAAACCCTATTTCCTCATTACTTATAACTCTAAACTAGTTTCCTTGTTATATCGAGCTCAAAACCAATAGGTTTTCGAACCTGAAAACTGAAACCCGTTACTTAAAGATTTGAAAAATACTCATTGTAGCTCATGCGATCAAAACTAACCTTTTTGTTGTTAAATCTTAATTCCTAGTTTAGTTGACTTGATTCTTAATTATTATAGATAGTAAAAGAAACATACAAATGCTATAAGTATTTTAATTCAATATTTGATCTAGTGTGTGTGTATTTGTGTCCATCTTATCTTGTCTTTTACAAATTTGTCGTGTCCCGTGTCTGTGTCAACACCCGCATCCGTGCAACGCAGTCCGTAACCATATTCTATCGGTTATAGAGTTTAGCAACCATATTCGTACCCTAACGCTAACGGACATGGATATGGATCTTTCCTCGGATACAGATATTTTTCTGCACCTCTAGTTATAAGTTGATAAAGTCAATCATGATGAGTATATAAGCGGCCAATGCATAGTGTCAAAAGCAAGATGTAGATACCTGGGAGGATCATTAAAATTTTGGAGTTCTGCCCATAAGCTTCCCTGTGCAGGTCTTGCTACTTTCACCCAGTGTAACAGTTTCACCGAGAGCTTACGGGGTGGTGCAGAGAAACTAGGGCCTGTCGGATGTGCCAGACCACGTCCTTTACCCCCAGTCAAGGGAGGAGGCAGAGGAGCCCCTCCAGCCTTAGGTAGTGCAGGTGGAGTAGGTGCACATGGACCAAGGTGGGGTGGTGGAGTGGGAGGTCCAGCACAACCTCTCAGGGATGGAGGTGGTGGTGGAGGGGGAGCCATGCCATGGCCTCCTGGTGGTGGTGGCGGTGGCGGTGGTGATGACAATATCGGAGGCCCACTTTGGCCTCCTGGAGATGGAGATGATGGGGATGGGGATGGGGTTAGAGCACTTTCGTGAGCTCCTAATGGAGAATGAGGAGGTGGTGGTGATGGTGATTGAACTATTGAAGTTACTTCAGGCAGTGGAGAAGGAGTACGAGGTGGTGTAGAGGGTGATGGAAGAGGATTTGATCCACTAGTGTCTAACCCAGAAGAAAGTGGTGGTGGAGAAGGCGATGAAGGGCCTTGATAGAAATTTCCCTGATGTTGTAATGGAGGAATAGGGGTAGGGTCAAGGTTGCTTTCGGTGGATCGTTCTTGGTTCATGGGAGGTGGAGGTTGAGCGGGATCCACCACCGGTGACAAAGGACGTAGGCAGGCAGATCCGACAGGTGAATAGATGTCAGCATCGCTCTGCGAATCTGCATTACTAAAGACTTCTGCTGCCTCAAAAAACTCTTCTGTTACTGAGGAACCTTCGGCCTTGTATTCATCTCCAGTTACCGCGTCCATGGTGGTATCATAATCAATAGCATTTTTGTTTGAAAAGACTAACTGATACATACATGAATTTGCGTTAAATTACAATAACATGAGGATCTGAAACAGCAGTGAAAGAAAGTCACCTACCTCCACTTTGAAGTCCTTTGGTAACTGATTCTTAGCATTCCATACGACATCAATGTCATCAAGGTTCAGCACAAGAACATTGGATTGCACAAATGCAGTATTGAACATGATCCTGAACATTATATCCTCTCGTTCAACACTATCGTCCATATGGATACATTCAATGACAACATCCCCTTGAATTTGGCAATGGACGTTTAGCTTTACATTTGCACTCTCTTCCTATGATCAATGCAGTGTTATTACATTTGAACGCATGAAAATATCAAACTCTAAGTTAAAGAGCTTAAATTACCTGTCTATAGCACCTGATGTGCTTCTTAGTCTTTGGTGTGGAGAAAAGAATTTTCGAGGTTCTGTCAGCAGTAGTCACCGGGTCTTGACCATATACACGAACTACAGGCCTGCGTCCCCCTTCCCCATCAAAAAGGGGAACAATTCTAAAAATCAAGTAGTCCAGCCTGAACTGCTTACCTTCTGGAAGCCAGTCCAATGCACTATCATGTCTAGTTAGATACTGCAGATATCTCAAATGGGAAGGCTGTGGATTCAATGGAGACGCGACATGCAGCAACTCGTTAGGAGCTTGCTTATATATCATCTCCAGAGTCTTCTGCTCCCCACTGAACTGTTTCCTATAGAGAAGAAGACCCGCAAGCATAAAAGCCAGAACTGGCCATCCTCCTCTTTCGCAATGCATTAGCAGCACATTGTGTTGCCCTTCAAAGAAAGCCAGCTCTCACTCGACCTCAAGCAATGGTAGATCATCTCCATTGGAAGCAGAGGCCATCCTTCGTGCTGCCAAGGATAGTCCATGACTGTAATATTGTATTTGGAAAAAATGTTGGAGATTTCACTCTGATGATCTCCCTCCAAAAAGTTAAACACCATGAATGAGGCATCAGGGAGATGATCCTGCAGTTGGATGACAATGCCATCCATGTAATCCTTGTACTCATCTTCTTTCAGTGTGTCTTTTGAGAAACAACAATCGAACACTACAAAGGAAAGAAAAAATGGGGAAAAAATTACAAATTGATCGTCAGATTCTGACTAAGTCCGTGCAGTGTTGATTGCTCTCGGGAGAAACATGCACACCTCACAATGTCTTTCTGTTGAATTTGGGCTCACTTGTAATTGTCAATAAGACAGGGACTTTTGCATAAATTCATTACTAAGACTTTATAGCAGGCCAAATCCACCTGATCCTTTATCTTTTATAAACGGATGTTCACTGTACATCTTCTTCACTTTTGATCATGAAATTAAAACCCTAATCCACCAAAATTTATTCTTTATTTTATCAAATTCGCCTAATTCTTTCACTTTTAAGGTTCCGTTGCGAAGTTTTGAACTTTTAACTTCCAAAATACATCAAGAACACGCAAATTCACAAGTCGCCAAAAACCCTAATCCTAAAAAACCCCGAAACCGATTAAATCAACACATACACAATCATCATGCACAATTCAACTTATCAACCCCAAACGTGCACCATTTTCAATGATTTGAGCGCAAAAGCTAGAAATTCAAAAGACAAATAGAATCGTTACCGTAAACTCTCTCTGTGATCTCCAGCAACCGATCAGGGGGTTTCTGGTTGAAGAACCGCCGTAAAAGCGCCATTCTTCTCAACCGAGAAGGGATCAGATATCGCTAGGGTTTCGAGAGTTGGAAGGCGAGACGAAATGAAGGGAAATGGAGTTTGCGTTTACTTTTTTATTTTATTTTATTTTCCTCTTTTGTTTCTGTATTCCCCGGGGTTTTAATTGCTTGCTATTATATATAGTATAGTTTGCTTCGCGCTGGGGTTGTGGATGTGGGCTGGCCGGTGACCGGCGTCTGCAGGTGACGAACTGACACGTGTCGGACTGAAAGATGAGGAGAGAAGGACCCAGGGAAGTGGAGAAAGCTGAGTTGGCGTGAGTAGGCTCACGCTCGTCAAAACTTTTGCGCTACTGGGTTTGGATGGAGTTGTTTTTAAGGAGAGGGAGGGGAGTTACCGCTTACAAGGTTAATCCTCTTAAAAATTGGAGTTGTTTTACACTCTTCTGTTAGCAAGGGGAGGGTAGAAGAGGGCTAAAAAGTAGAATTTTAATTTACTTTCTTAACTTTATTAAAGTGGATGAATTGGGGGAGGGGAGGAATTATAATTGATATTTTCTTGAAATTATAAGATTGCTCTATGAGAAAATCAAAACTTATAATCAATAAAATTATTTTTTTCTTTAGAAAAGGATATTGGTCAAATAGCTTCTCTTTCCTTTCCATCTTCTACTCTAAACAAATACATATTATAGTGTACCCTCACATCCCATTGTTCCAAACACAATTAAGTACATCTCACCCCTACACTTTCCACTCCCTCCCCTTGGGTTTACCTTAATCACTCCCCTCCTTTGTATCAAATCGACTATTAAAGACTTGGGGGACTAATTTTAAAATATTAAGATTTGCGGACTAATTTCAAAACGCTTAAAGATTTCAAGGACTGATTCAAAATGTGAACATTTGAAGAGACTATATTGAAAATATGAAAGGTCCGGGGGACTAATATAAAAAACTTTATTAAATTACTATTAAAATCATGATATTTATTAAAATTCCCCCAAATTTTAAATTTTGAAATTTCCACAAAAATCTTAAAATTTTCAAATCTTGAATTTCACAATATTTATAAGAGGGATTTTGGTCTGGTAAGTCTAACAGGAGAAGGATAGAATTGTAACTTCACCATTTAATATTTAATGATATTTGTTTAGAGTAGAAACTTTAAAAGTTTAAATTCATGGGCATTTTAAAAAAATCAAGATTTGGAGATGCATTATGAAACATTGGTGATTTGAAGGGTATGTAGCCAAAAAGTATCCCAATTTTTTTTGGATTTTCACATGAACTTTTGCCCAAATTGCAACTTACCACCTTAGTTTGCTTATATATTCTCAATGTCATACTTTTTGATATTTTCTATTTTTAAAAAATATAAAATTACTATAATAACCCTCAGTCTAATCAAGAGAAAAAAAAGAGAGGAGGAGGAGAGGAAGGGGAGACAAGAAGAGAAGTTGGCGGGGTTGGTGGCAGGAGAGGAGGAGGGAAGGAGGTCAAGAAGAAGAGGAGAGGAGGAGAGGAGGAGGAGGAGGGAAGGAGGAGGAGGGAAGGAGGAGGAGGAGGAGAGGAGGAGGGGAAGGAGGAGGAGGAGGAGAGGAAGGAGATGAGGAAGGTGAGAATAGAGGAGGAGGAGAGGAGGAGGGAAGGAGGAGGAGGAGGAGGAGGAGGGAAGGAGGAGGAGGAGGAAGGAGGAGGAGGAGGAGGAAGGAGGAGGAGGAAGGAGGAGGAGGAGGAGGGAAGGAGGAGGAGGAGGGAAGGAGGAGGAGGAGGAGGGAAGGAGGAGGAGGAGGAGGAAGGAGGAGGAGGAAGGAGGAGGAGGAGGAGGGAAGGAGGAGGAGGAAGGAGGAGGAGGAGGAGGAGGGAAGGAGGAGGAGGAAGGAGGAGGAGGAGGAGGAAGGAGGAGGAGGAGGAGGAGGGAAGGAGGAGGAGGAGAGGAGGAGGAGGGAAGGAGGAGGAGGGAAGGAGGAGGAGGAGAGGAGGAGGGAAGGAGGAGGAGGAGGAGGGAAGGAGGAGGAGGAGAGGAGGAGGAGAGGAGGAGGAGGGAAGGAATGGAATGTGAGAGAAATAGATAGTAGAATGGGAATGCGCCATGCTATTTGAATCTGAGTGCACAACCATGTGACGCGTTTTGAGCTATTGAGATAATATAAAGGGGATGTTTGGGTATTTTACTATCTCCTTTATTGCTCAGATCTCACTTAGAGTATGCAATGTTCTGATAGAAAGTGCACTCTTTGAATCTAAGGGTTTTGTCTTTATACCCAAAGTTTTACCGTGAATTATTTTAAACTCTATTACTTATATCTCAATCTATACACCCACAATATTTTTTCGTATATTTAAACTCAAAACACCAAATCCATCCTATTTCCATACTATATTTACAACAACAACAAAAAACAAAAAAATAAAAAACTAAAAACCTCAGATTACCATATTGTCTTCTTCCTCCTCCTCCCCTCTTAAATCATAACTCATTCTAGCCCATTGTTCTTCTTCTTCTCACTCTCCCCATTTTCTCCACCTTTTCGGTTAGACCTTCCTCTACCCTCTCCACTAACCCTCTTTCTTCCTCTCCTCCACCGTCTCATTCCTCTCCCAACACTCCATCTTTTTCATCTTTTCATCAACTTAGATTTTGTTGCTATATTTATGTATGTTGTTATACTCATAAATTTTGTTACTATACTTATACGCGTTGTTACTGTACTTACAAATTTTATTGCTATACTATGTAAGTAGGCTAAAATACCAGATTGGCCTAAATAGTGACACCCCTTTACCAGTTTGGCCTAAAAAGTGACACCGGCGATACTTTGACCTAAAAAGTGATAAATCGGCGACAAATAAGTCTTTCTGGTCACCAGAAGCAATTTTTAAGCAAGAAAATTAAGAGTTTTTTTTATATATACCCTTCAAATTTCTCATATTTTATGATTTAACCCCTCAAGTTTTAAATTTTGTAAAAAGAACCCCTCTCTCCCTCCCTTCCCACCATCTTTTCCCTCATCCTTCTCATCATCTCTTCCATTCTTTTCTTTTCCCAATCATCACCATTCTCTCTCCTTTCTTTCACATATCCTCACTCTTAAGGAGATTGGTTTTTTAATGATTGGAGGGTGAAGGAGGAGTAGGAAGCAAGAAGGAAGAGAGATTGCAAGAAAAGAAGAGGAGTGAGGTTAAGATTGTGGTGGAATGTTTAATGTTGGGGATTGGGAGTGGTGAAGCAAGTAGGAAGAGAGAGTGAGAGAAAGGAAGAGGAGAAGAAGGAAGAGGGAATGAGAGAGAGGAGATGTTGGGGATTTGGAGTAAATGAGATTGGAGGAGATGAAGGACATGAGAAAGTAAGAGTGATGATCAATGAAATGAGGTAGAAGGAGAGGGAGTGAGGAAGGAGGGAAGGTTAGGGTATAGGAAGAATAAGGGAATGGAGATGTGGGAATGAGGGAGAAGATAGTGGAAAAATAGGGTGTTTTTTTTTTTACAAATTTCAGAATTTAGGAAAAGGAGATGTGTTAATTCAAAAATCATGAGAGATTGAGGGGTCTATATGTAAAATTTCTTTAATTTTTTTGCTAAAAAATAACTCCGGTGATCAGAAGGTCTATTTGTTGCCGATTTGTCACTTTTTAGGCCAAAGTATCGTCGGTGTCACTTTTTAGGCCAAACTGATAAATGGGTGTCACTATTTAGGCCAATCTGGTATTTTAGCCCTTACATATATATTGTTGCTATACTTATAGCTTCTCTTGCTATATTTATATATATCTAGGGAGGGAGAGATGAGATGGTGGAGGAGAGGAAGAAGAAAGAAGAGGAGAGGGTGAGAAGAAAAGATGGAGGTAGGAGGAGAAGGAGGAGGAGGAGATGGTGGTGATGACAGAGCTTGGAGAAGTGGGGCTGGAGGAGGAAGGAAGATGTCATTGAAATAAAGAAAATATATTTTGTTGTTAAAGAGAGAAAGAAGAAGTGTATTTTCGATACATACATATGTATGTGTGTGTATATATATATATATATATATATATATATATATATATATATATATATATATATATATATATATATATATATATATATATATATATATATATATATATATATATATATATATATATATCAAATCTTCTATAAACTTAAGTTTATAGGGAATAGTCATACACCAACTTTTCTATCCATTGATGTTGCCTTGAGATCCATGAAAGATATGAAGCCCATTTTGAGATTTGTGCATCTCTTGATGGCACAAATCTAAAGTCAACATCAATGGATAAAAAGATGGTGTATCCTATTCCCTATAAACTTAAGTTTATAGGAGATTTATATATATATATATATATATATATATATATATATATATATATATATATATATATATATATATATCATACTCCCTTTAAAAGTACGAGTTTGAGAAAATCTTTCTATGGTCAATATTACCCTTTATTATTTTGAATTATCTCATTTAAATCTTAATCTATCTTAATCATATATCATATCCTAATCCCAAACTAATTCATGATTCTAAAAGAGTATCGCACGAGATAAGTTAGTTTTTGTTTTAAATCATACTCCTTTAAAAGCACGAGTTCGGAAAATTTTTCTAGACAAAAATACCATTAACCCTTCTTTAAATATCCTAATCAACTACTAAAATATGTAAAATTGAATTTCAAATTATAAATTGATATTAATAAAACTGAATTTGACCTACCTAATCCAAATTCTTATTATAAATTGAAATATTAATAAGAATTGAATTTCGAATTCAGGTGGATAATACGTGATATTATATAATTAGGATATGAATCAAACTTAAATTCTAATCCTAATAAAGTTTAAACTTAAAAGTTTGACCTACCTAATCCTAATCAAATTCTTATTATATATTGAAATATTAATAAGAATTGAATTTCGAATTCAGGTGGATAATATGTGATATTATATAATTAGGATATGAATCAAACTTAAATTCTAATCCTAATAAAGTTTAAACTTAAAAGTTTGACCTACCTAATCCTAATCAAATTCTTATTATATATGGTTTGGTTTTGGTGTAAACTTGAAAAATAGTTAAGTCTACATTTAATCATTGGCAACTTATGTCTGGGGCTGGTAAACATCAGAATTGAATTTCGAATTCAATTTCGAATTCAGGTGGATAATACGTGATATTATATAATTAGGATATGACTCAAACATACAGTTGACGAGCGTTGCAACCGACTTATTTATTTCTTGCTAAATAACATGATAATACATGATATTATATAATTAACTTGAATTGATATTATATGTAATTAGTTGTGTTATTATTATTATAATAAAATATTATACAATTTGCAATCTTTATACAAAGAGAACTCTAATTGTAATTGTTATCCTATCACATGCAACACCTCATACCTATATATAAACCAAGAAATTACACAAATTTCATACTAACTTGGTCTCCTTCAACATGTATGTTCCTTTTTATTTTCATGATTCATGATTATTATTCTTTAGTAATATTGGTCCTTTTTATCTTCATGATTATTCATTAGTAATAGTGTGTATTTGATTCAATGGTGATGGTGATTCATGTCAATTGTTTATAATGATTTCTCCTCTTATTTCGTAACCTCTTTTGTTAGTGTCTTCTTCCACGTGAATGTCCTATCGTTGCCTTCATTGTTTTAATTTTGTAATGTTGTGTATTTGATTCAATTATGATATTTGTTATTTACTAGCTTGTATTTGCTTCATTTCTTTTACCTTTTCTTTTACCATACATGATTAAGAAAAATGTTTATAGCAGTGTATATTTGTTGCTAGCAAATTAATTTTGATCCGATTATGCCCGAAGTGGAAACCCTCGTTACATGTTGATTGTTCTAGGACCCTAAACTCCGGATGACGTTATTTCAAAGATAGGTTGAGATGTCACTTGAAAATCATGTAATAATAAATTACCCTTTGTCTCAAGTGCTTAACTCCAAGAATCACTACCATTAACAATTAAAGCACCGCACAACTATGTAAGGAAGAAAATTTAGTTAATAGTTGCATGTTTTAGATTGGGGAAGAAAGGTCACAATATTATTAGACTTTTCACAACTTTTATCAATGATTCATCAATTAATGAATCTAGACAAGCAATAATCCACATATCATGTTTATCGACGCTTTTTAATGATTGCCGTTGAGATTAATGTCAAAATGTGCTGTTCAATTGCTTAATCACTTTTTCAATACATTTTGATGTGCTTAAAAATCCATTACATCAATTCTTTTATAATGTTTAAATAAAAATTATAGCAAATCTAATAATTCAATTTTACATTTTTAATTCAAAGTGAATCTAACTTATTTAAAGTAATGAATCAAATAAAAATTAAATTATTTTGATATTTAACCACGTGCATTGCACGTGCATAAAACTAATATATATATATATATATATATATATATATATATATATATATATATATATATATATATATATATATATAGAGAGAGAGAGAGAGAGAGAGAGAGAGATGAGCTACTATCCACTTGGGTGGATAGAAGTTCTTGTCCGCCCAAGTTTTTAGCTGTTGGATGGACATATAAGATCAAGATCTTGATCTAGTGAATCTCTTTAATTTACTAAAGGAGGGGTAATCTTAGGAATACAACTGAAAAGCAACCAGAATAGGATAAATATGAGATGTTTACTTCTCTCTTTATACGGAATCATAGATCAAAAGAATCCTTTCGCCTTTCACCTTCGTTAGGAAGAAGGAAAAAAAAAAAATCCTTTCTCGACCTTCATTAGGGAACACATCCCCCCCTGCCGGCGCCATTGTCATACCAATCACGGATGCCATCCAATCTCCCCCGCCACTGCTCTCTCTACCGCGAGTGTTATCTCCTCCATCAACCGCAAGCGTGATCCTCTCTGTCTGCCACCCCTTGCCAAGAGCACGATTACTACCCTCCCTCTTTTGTGCTTATCCGCTAACATGTATCTAATTAGCTTATGTTGTGTTGTGTTGTGTTGTATTTGGGGTGGGAGTGTCTTCTTTTTGTGTTGTGTTTGTATTTGGGGTGCATCTTCTTCTTGTGTTATATTTGGGGTGTGACTGAGAAATGTAGATTTGTAGCATTAGAGATGGTGAGGCTAGCTTGTTTATCATTGAATTTATTTGCTAAAATTGTTTATTTCAGTAATGGATGCTATTTTTATTCTTTTAGCTCTGAAAACTATTTGTTCTTGATCTTGTTTTCAATTGTTGAGGCACATGGCAAATAGTATATCGATGGGCTAAAAGCAACCTAAGAAGCCCATTCAAATGTAACCCTTCTGTTGGTTTAATATAAAAGAAAAAAAAATAGGAAATCTTCATCATGCTCAATAATATTGCATTCAGATTTCTTTGTTAATTTTAGAACATACAAAGTGATGCCTATAATTAACAAAACTATACACGTAATGTATATGTATTTTTTGGCTATGTCCTTCGATTAATAGCTTCTCTAGTGCTACTTGATGATGGGATCTTGGGCGGAAGGGAGGTGCTGTGCAGAGTGGATCATAGAGGTTGGTGTGGGAAGCCACTCTGCGGGGAGGAGAAGGAATGCTGATGTCAAGATAGGGCTATATACAATCCCTGAACAATCCCACAAATTACACCAGCCACCAGAAACTATAACATATTACAGTAATTCTCAGAAAAATATACACTTCATAATAAGTGTATAGAGAATTATGAATTAGAGCTCGTCAATAGTTTGGGATGTACTTCGCATACCTTGCAAACATGCATGTCAACAACTACTGTGACTAGTTCATGACTGTGGAAGCATTCAAAAAAGCTACGAACCTGTGTTGCATCCCATTCCATATTATCATAAGTCCATTGTGACTGATAGAAACTGTTATAATTCGGCCTCCAATTACATTTAAATAAAAAAGAGGAGCGTGATCAAAGACAAGGCACATGAATAACAGAATTGAAGATAAACATCGCTTCAAGTATTCGAGATGTCATGAAGAATGTCATAATCAAGAGACATGCGCTGAACCTATTCAGGACTAATGTAATGGGGTTGTCAATGCCTAAATTTACATTCAGCAGTTACGTGTTATCATTTGCTTTCAGAAGGCACATTTAGCTGTTTCTTGTTAGATTTTTTTCTTTATTGAGACCAATGCGGTAGTAGCTCGTGTTATGGATTTATCTAGTTACATTTGCACAATCCTAATTGATTTTTGTGCGATGCATATTATTTTTTACTTTTTTTTAACTGAAGCGATTATTATTGTAATTTGAATTTTTTAATGACAGAAATGCATATGGTAGTAACAAAAAAGATCAAGTCTATTACTTGTTATTATTATGTATACTTTCCTAGAAACCAAAGTAATTTACTTTCTTTCTGCTAAAGAGAGTCGATGATCATCAGCACCTCTTTATATCTTGTCCGTACTCTGCTTTAGTTTGGAATGCTGTAACGAAATGGCTATGCTTCAGTAGAAGAACTTGAGGTTGGGGCTACCTTATGCACTGGGATGCTATTTTTCTGGAGGGGGCTTTCGTTTGATAAAATGATTAAAAGAGCTAGCCTTGCTACTTCAGTTTACTATCTTTGACAATAATACCAAAAGGGACTGTGGGGTGACTGTTAAACTTATTAAGACAACAATTCTTACTGCCATGTATCATAGTATCGTGGCTCCTCGTCACGGTGCTTGGATTGATTCTTTATAAGTAGGTGTGTTTCAGGTTATCGCACTGGTAGCTGAAGCTTTTGATTTGTATGATGTCCTGTTTGTAAATAGTAGTGGTGCACCAAATGTTGAGTCTATAAGTTGCAGGAAACTTGTGATTGGATTTGGTAATGTGCGTTTACTTTTGATGTATTTCATTTAAACCTGGTTAGTTGTATCTTTTTGTTCCAGGTTGAGGTAACTGAAGTATGAAGCTTGTAGTAGTGTACATATACAGGGTATGCCTGGTTTACATTGTAATCGAGATTTGATTTTGAATGCCATTTACAGGTTTACTGACAAAAAAAGCAATTCACTGCCACCCATTTGTCCAGACATCTCATCTTCAGTGCAAAATGATACTTCATCACCTATTTTTGCTTCTAACTTTTGACAAAGAGAAAAATTGAAATAATTGTTCGAGGTAAACAAAAGACCCTGAATGTAAAGAGTCGTCACAATACTTGTCCTACTGATATTAGAAAGGAAATGCAATCTTAATTTGGACTCCATATTAATTACTCAAAAGCTTTGTGGGCAATGGAAAGAGCACAACCAGAATTGTGTGGATGTGCACGTCACGCGTACGCTTTTTCATAAATTCAACAATAGCTTCATATTTAGTTGATTGACTATATAGCTTTTCCTTCATAAATTAGTACCACCACCACTTCAACCTTTTCTCTTAGAGCTTTGATGTTCCCTCACTTTGAATACTACATTTGGTTAACTCCTCTGATACCTTCAAATATGCGTGGAATCTATGTCAGAAAATATTGAGATGATTCTTTTTCATACTTCTTCGACATTGTCGGTGCAAGCATCTGAATAAAAGGGGCATGATTTATCTTTCATAAGGCAGTGGAAGCAATTTTCCCTTTATACTTTTCGATTTAAAGATAAATACAAATAATATTTTGGGATCATGGATAAGATAGAAGTAAGTGGGTTTAAAAATAACTGAGCGTTGAATAATTTTATTGAGTTAGAAAGTTTCTCATACAAAAATAAAGGGGAACAATATTAGTTATCCAATACCAAAATAAGAATAAATTCACCCCCCTACGAAATATGAAGAAAGACCAAGATATAATAAAAAAAAACTTTATCAAAACCTCGTGGCATGCTCCCACAATTTCAAACCAACACAAAAGGTTGCTGTCACCACCTATATATCTAGCTCACCATGATAACGAGTGGATTTTAATTTTAAGTACAAAGGAGGAGGTGGAGGTTGGAGAAGATCGCTTGCGTTAAAAGTGAATTGCAGTTTTGACTTTTTTTTCTTACCAAGTCCAAAGGTATGGTCTTGTTAGCGTGAAATACAATATTTATTTGTAGAACAATTTACTCCTGACATTAGATAAGTAAATAAAAACAAATATTGTTTTATTTATTTATTATTTAAAATCATTTACGTTTTCAATGATTGACTAGTAAATTAATTTTTAAAAAATTCACTGTGGCTCCTACTTTTTCACTTTTTGGATGACTTCAATAATTTTTTTAGAGGAAGTCAAAATATATATTGAATCTGACGTGGACAATTTTTTACATTTCACTTTTAGATACAATTCAATAAATAAACACCCCCAATGGTGAAAGTTTGTCACTTTCACGCTTTCATTTTTCACTTTCACGAAGACAAAGAACACACGTCTTTTGTCCACAAGGTTTTATGTTTTTCATATGCACACATGACATGAAGCTTTCCACGGATTATCAACTTATCCGCCAATTAGTCCTTGAAGGTGTTTGTGGGGCTCATTTCTTAACAATTTTTAAGCTATAGTAGCTTTTGGTGGCTATTTTCTTTCATGGTAAAGTTTTTATAAAACTTTGATGTGTAGAATAGTCATTTGCTTGATTACACCAACTTATTTAGGTGAGCTTATAAACTAGTTTTTGAAAAGTTAAGTAATCCCAAATTTTTAAAAGATAGATATTGAAAAGTCAGCTTAAAACTTCACTCAGGTTTTAGAAGGCTAAATGGCAAGTTAGCTTAAAACTTCACTCAGTTTTTAAAAGGCTAAAGGGCACTTAAATACCATAAAATTTTCTAGTTTTGGCACTTATATACCATGAGTTATTTTTCGTGGCAAATAAATACCATGAGTTGTTTAAGGTTGGCACGTTATTATCCTCAATTATGCAAACATAAAAATTTTCACCGAATGTTCCTATATGAGACTAACATATTAATTTTATAAATTTCTAGTCATTAATATTTATTAAAGTTATCATTAAACATATCCCAACTCTATTTTAAAGTAGAATTAAGATAAGTTTTAAAAAATCATGGAGATTTAATAACAAAGTTAACAAATATTAATAGTTAAAAGCTTTAAAATTATTATGCAACTATGATAGAGATACATTTGTGAAAATTTTCAAGTTTGCATGATTGAGGGTACTCACGTGCCAATTGTAAATAACTTATGATATTTATTTGCCATAAAAAATAACTCATGGTACATAAGTGCCAAAATGAAGAAACTTTGTGGTATTTCAGTGTCATTTAGCCTTTCTAAAAAAGTAGATATGTTGCGGTTAGATTGGCAGTTCATAGTTCGAGAAATGAGGTTCAGTTTTATGATAACGCTTTTAAATTTATCCGTGGACGTTAAAATATAGCTCTCTTGGATGATTCTTGGGATTTGCATCATATTAGAAAAAAGTTAGCTTAAAACTGCTTTGACCATATATTTTTTGAATAAATATATTTGGGGATCTCCATATGTTTTTATTGATAATTCAATAAGTCGTCTCAAGCAAACAACTAACAATCTCTCAACCGTTTAACATATATTCAAAAAATGGAGCGAAATAGGAGGAAGACAGAGAGAGAGATGGGAACATCAAGAGGAGAGACTAGCAACGACCCAGCCATTCATTCTCCTGTTCTGTAGGTGGGTGGCTATATATAGGCCTCGACATATCCCCTTCATCGCCTTGGCCTCTCCTCCTCATGCTGTTGAGAGTTGCAGAGAAGGGAAATTTCTTTCATATCAATTGAAGAACTTCCCTTTTCTGCAACTGACGATTTGAGAGAGCCAAGTTTTTCATCTTTCAAGATTATTTGGGAAATGTTTTTCTGAAGGTTGTAGCTTGCATCTGTAAGTGAAATCTTCCATTGTTTCTGTCTTAATTGATGTACGTAAGAAAACTCGCTCACCAAAATTTGCAGGTAATTTCATATCAAATTATTACTTCAAATTTACAGAAGACTTTCTTCGTCTATATCCAATTTCGCGGAAAACCGACATCATTTATTAAATGTAGAGTGGTAAGATGAATGATTTCCTTTTGTGTTATCACCTTGTCTTCTTTTTGGGAGATCTTAACAATACCATTTTTATTTACTTTTATGATTTATATACTTATGTATAAACATGTGCGAAATCCTCACTTTAACCTGCTTGATTGTTTTTCCATTATTTGCTTCTTGAGTAATTGGGTAATTAATTTCCCAAATTTCTCAAAAATTAATGCATATTTCTTGCTTGGTTAATTTCAGATTTATTTCATATGGTGTCTAGTATGCACAAGATAAGAATGGATAGGTTTTTTAATGGTCATCCCTCACACATTTTTCTTTATATACATTCATCAATATAATTCAATCATTTGAAAGCATTGCATATGAAACTATTTTGTGATAAAAATTTGCCTTTTACTTGCCTGTAATTCTGAAGAAGCCTGATATCTCAATTGAAAGCCTTAACGATTAAATGGATATTATCATGTACATTAGTTTCTGAAAAAAGAAGCATTATATCCTACAATTCTATAATATATCACCATGAATGCACCTGGCAGGTTATTTCTCCTTCTTGAATATCAATTTTCGTTGATATAATCATGGGTAGCTGTGTATCAGTACAAGGTAGAAACATAGCCGAAGGCTCCAGGCCGCGGAGGAGAAAGTATCCACTCAGATCAAGAAAAAGCCGTAAGATTATAGCTTCTGCTCCCTGTGAACCAAAATCTGAAGGCTCAAACTTAATGTTTCATGTCACCCAGTTAAAATGGCATCACAGTCAGATGGATTCAAATGGTACACTCTTTTGTTTCATTCAACCTCAATAACTTGGGTTAAAGGAAAAAGTTAATTCTTGACTTATATATTTGTTGCAGGGATGTGTCAAGAGGATTCATGGTTTGATTCCCTCAGCATGCTAGAGTCGACTGATTCTGATGATGAGTTCAGTAGTATTTACGGAGGTAGTATATAGATATATTTATCGTATGTTTATTTTTCATTTATTTGTATGAATACAATCTTATTCTATATCATTGCTGAATTCCTTCTTTTTGCAGATTGTTTCCCATCTGTGCGCAATTCAAATGCAAACCAAATGTTCCACTATGAGAATGCTTCACGCTTAATGGACTCAATTACCATGTGCAAGTTCGAGGAATATTGTGAACAGTATGTGAAAAAAGATGGAGGTAAATTTGATTTTTGATAAGATGTTCAGAAATATCTCCAAAGTTATGAACTTCCTCATGGAATGATTTCTCACTGTGCAGAAGTCTTCACCAGAAAGCAAAAAGTTTTAGAGTCACACCGAAGCTTTAAATCTTTGAAAGACGATAAGTTCAACTTAAAGATCAAGAAAAGCCGCTTAGCTCCTTCATTCAGCTTCAACGATAAACTGTGTAAGGTCTGTCCAATGCCGATTGATAGTCCATCATGTCGAGTAAGAAAGTCTGCAGCTGTCAGGCTCTCGTACAAGAGGATGTCATGTGAGATGGAAGATGGTAATCAAATTTTGTACATCTCCATACTTTTTATTTATGATTTTTTCATGGCCAAATTTCCGAAAACCCCCTTAACCTTGGACGATTATGAGATAACCCCCATAACTTTCAAAATATCAGAAAAACCGCTTTAAGTTTAGGAGTTATCAGAAAACCCCTTTAACTTTCAATGTTTTTCATCGTCTAAAGGGGGGTTTTTCTGAAGTTTAGCCTTATTTCATTAGAGTAACTCTCCATTAGATTAACTTGAATAACAATTCTTTTGTTTTAATGCAATAGGTTCTGCCAAGAGATACTTATTTCGTCCAAGGGGAGGATTAACAGTCCCATGCTGTCCAGTGGAGCAACCGACAGAAGGATGCTGGTCAACTCTTGATCCTTCTGCATTTAAGCTTCGCGGAGGGAGCTATTTTAGGCATGAACTCCACTCTGAAACTTCATGTCGAGTTTAAATCATCGCTTCTATTCTGACCTTTAATTATTATTATTATTATTATTATTATTATTTGAACTTGGAAAACTAAAACAGGGACAAGAGAAAGAGCCCTGCCCCGAGTTATGCTCCATATTATCCAATTGGAGTTGATCTATTTGCGTGCCCACGAAAAGTCCATCACATAGCTCAGCATATCGAGCTTCCTCATGTCAAGCCACATGATAAAGTTCCATCACTTTTGATTGTTAACATCCAGGTACTTGAGACAATATGTATTAAAATTTTATCAGCTGTTGGAAATTATAGAAATTTATGGTTGTTTATTGTTTTCGATACAGATACCTACATATCCTGCTGCAATGTTTCTGGGTGATAGTGATGGGGAGGGATGAGCCTTGTACTGTATTTCAAAGTTTCTGAATCTTATGATAAGGAAATTTCTGCTACTTTCCAGGATTGCATTAGGGTAAGTTTCAGCATAGAATTCAAGTTCTTTAGTAATAAAAATTAACGATGTTTATCTTTTGCAGAGGTTTATTGATGATGAAATAGAAACAATCAAAGGATTCAGAAGGGAATCAGAGGTTCCCTACAGAGAAAGGTTGAAGATACTGGCTGGGCTAGTTAACCCAGAGGAACTCAATCTCAACTCTGCAGAGAGGAAGCTGATTCAATCATACAATGAGAAGCCAGTGCTTTCTCGCCCGCAGCACAGCTTTTACAGGGTAAGATGATTCTCATATTTCTGTAAAAAAAAAAATTTTAATTTTATTTTAAGTTTATGTTCTTAATCATTCAAATGTGACATATATTCAAGTGTATGAGAATTTATGTCTACTTTTATCGACAATACTTCTTGCATTGGTCTATGGCAGGGTGAAAAGTACTTTGAGATTGACTTGGATATACATCGGTTCAGCTACATATCAAGAAAAGGGCTTGATTCATTTCGTGAACGATTGAAGAATGGTACTGTAGATTTGGGTTTGACGATCCAGGTAGTTACTAAATACATGCATCTTCTATCTAATTTCAAAACATAATGTGTCAAAGTTCTAACTCCCTTGCAGCCTTAAACATAATATGCATAATAATTGCCTTAGTTAGCTATTACTACTTTATAAATGTCTCAAGTAGATTGTAATTTTCCATGAATATCCCTTCCAGGATAAGTTATCCTGAGTAGTTGCATTATGTTTTGAAACATTACTTTGATTAACCCACTGACCAGTCCAAAAAAACTGATACAGGCACAGAAGCAGGAGGAACTACCAGAGCAGGCTCTATGCTGTGTGAGATTGAACAAGATAGATTTTGTCGATAACGGACAGGTACCGACCATTGTTACCGTAGATGAGAGTGATTCCTAAGAGAGCAGTGATTATGTTAATTCAGCCGTGATACAAGAATTTTGAAAAAGAAATCAAGATTTGACTATTTGAAGGCTGTTAATTTCATCTCTCTCTACGTGGACCTGTTTCTGTGAAAGATTGTAATTCGATCAATGAATCTCCACAAACAAAATTCCTGTAAAAGAGCCTATGCAAGTTATGGAATGGTATTATCGAATAATAAGATGAATATTGGTTCTACAGCATCAAAATCAAAAGATCGGTCTCGGAGATATCCTTGGAATCAATCAGGATCTTTCATTCTTCTAAAAAACGATCATTGGAAAACTTGTTCAACCAACCACTAATGTCTCCAGACGACACATATGATCATCGGAAATTTTGATATCAAGTCAACCACTTCTTATTTCCTAATAGGCTTCATTTGTCAAATTCAAGTTTGCATCAAATAAAATAAAAAAATGATCATCCAAATTTTGTTTAGAAGAATGTTAATTGTATATCTGAATCATTTCTTCATTAACTGAAAACCAAAGTACTGTACAATTTTGTACATAGTACAATTGAGTAGTGACTGAAACCTAAAAGATTTGGAGAAGAAACTAGTAGAATCCAGGGAAGCCAAAGTCCAGAATGTTGTCTATTTCTGGTGTGATCCAATTAAATTGTCTGTTCAATGGTACTAATTGCTTTGTATTGATTTAAGGCATAGAAATTCCAGTGATCATGATGATGAAGAGTTCCTAAGTGCATCAATCATTTAGGGGTTGCTCAACTTGAACAACACCAGAAAAGGAAAAGAACTGAAATCTGGCTGCTTCAGACTAATTGTTAATTTCTATAGACTTTATGCATATCACAAGACTGCTATGTACATTAAATGATAAAATTTGTCCTGCAACAAAATGTAGCAATCAATTAGGCTCTTAAGCTTCAAGTTTACTGTGAGATTATGTTGATTACATACATTAAATGGACAATGAATTCTTGAATCTGTTGCAACGTCATGAGATCATCCTCTCCCTGCTCCTGGTATGAATTGTTTGATCATAACTACTCTTAGTAAGAACTACTCTTAGTCTTAGTTTAGTCTAGGTGAAGTTAGCTCTACTAATGATATTTTGAACAGGGCACCTCGCCTGTTTTTACTTTCTTTTAAAATAATGATAATAATAATAATAAGGGTCATGAGATTACTGATCAGATAACTAAAGAAAGTTTGAAATGGAATACCCATTTAGATATTAATCTGTACACTCACGATATCCATTGATTGTATGGACTCAAAGAAAAAAATCGAAATATATACATAATTTCTTTACAGAATTTTGGCATCTCGGAGACTTCTCCACAAGCACCCAAGTGCCTCTACACTTTCAGAAGTCAAGAGAGCGCACCGTTTCAGCTAACAGCGAAACAGAATAATGCGAAGTCCTCTGCAGCGCTGTACTTTCAGCTTTATCAGCAGGCCAATTTTAGAGTCCATCAGCGTTCACAAATCATTTTGATTCTTATTCCATTGAAATCTCTGTCAAAGCTATTAGGCCGTCTAACTCAGAGTTATCAGCATGATAAGCACCTATGGGATTCTATTCCGATGGATGGAATGAGTTTGGATTCTAGTTCCTTTGCTTTCTTCCTGCAGCTGTAGAATATTACCATGAGAATGTCTGAAATGTTAATAATATTAAAGCTTAAGCTAGAAATTACCAAATATGACTGGAAAAGGGAAGAAAAGGTCAACTTCTCCAGGTACTAGAGTTTTGATAAGAATGATGCCGAGAAGATAACAGAATAATAAGGGGTGACACTGAGTATGGGTTGAGATATGATGTATTACTCATCTCTTGACTAGTATAATCACATTATTCATGCATATATCAACCATATACATGTGGAAGTACATACAGCCAGGACTAGACCTAGAACCTGATCCAAATAAATTCGTGCTTGCAATGTGAGCTATTTCAAGAGAACATAATCCAAATGACCAAATCAGATCCACACACTCTATTTGGGATCCTTGTTTCAGAGATTGGGGAGACCCTGCTATGACAAACTTTTATATGTGAAATGTTGGCATAAGAAATCACTATCAATATGGAAAAAATCTTTTGCATATTATCCATTATTCATCTTTTGACCAGTATCATTACATCATTCATGCATCTATCTACCATATGCATGTGAAAATACTTGGAGCTAAGACAAGACCTAGGACCTGATTCAGATAAACTCGTATTTGTACTGTGTGCTATTCCTAGAGATTATACCCCGAGTGAGCAAATTAAATCCGCATACTCAATTTGGGATCCATGTCTCATTGACTCAGATATTGGAGACCATACTAAAACCTATATATGGATCTCAGTCAGGTATTATGTGTAGAAAATAAATTGTACAAAGGATCAGTAGCAAAGATGGATTGAGTGGGACTTATGCAAATAGCTATGATGTGGTGACAACCGCTGGCTTAAAAGCGACTCCATTCCAATCGTAGTGCAAATTGGATGCTCATCAATCGCTTCGAAAGGTTAACACAACACCCTTTTATGCTTTGAGAACTGGATAACAGAGTTGAATAGTCAAGAACTAAGAAGAGAATTGATTTTTTTACGTAAGTCGAAGGACAACGAAGTTCACTATGTATAGAGAAACAGAGAGTTTTTCATTGGAGTAGAAACTGAATGTGCCAATTTAATCCAGCACTAGCTAAGCATTAATTGGACTAACGGGAATCAACATCAATAGCGCAAATTAATCAACACTAAACTTGCAAAAATCTGTTGTGAAAAATGTGGATGAGGTGATGGAGGAGTTGCCTGAAAAGGTAAAAGATGAATAATGAAAATTTTAGGCTACATATCATAATGCCTAAGCCTAAACTCACGCCCATGTGCTGTAGCCAACACAAAAATAAAAGCTAAAGAAATCCCATTGGAGGAAATTCTAGCCTAATTTTTTTCTATCCATGGATGTGGACAAAGAGCTATCTTCATTTCCATATTTTGCATTGCATCTAAACATTCCCCTATATAATGCAAAAATTGGTATCTTAAAGAAAGAACTACACAGAGAAAAGAATCTCTGAGCAATTAAAGAATCAATACTTTGAATGTCAATGTCTTACCACTTGAATTAATATGTAGTGAGATAGGAAGATGTCTATATTCACTAAGTGAGAAAATTCTTGATCTTATTGAATATAGAAATTGAGTCAACCAATACACGTCTTTCACCTGAGATTTTAGCGAGTTCTGCATCAGAATATTTTTGCATTTCGGCCATGCACTACCTTAGGACACTTATGAATGCTCTTGAGATATGGTCCAATAACTCTCACAGAAGGCGGCCATACCTTCACACTGACGTAGGTGAATCCATCAAATGTGTCTCTTACCACACCACCATAAGGCTATGAGTTAATTAAGAGCAAATGCTCAACCTAACACACATCAATCGCTTGCACTGGTTCACGCCATATGACAGGAGTAGTGCAAATTGAGTCATCTCTTGGTTTCGTTTGATCTCATGGTGACCTTTTAGTGAGAGAATCTTACTGCAAGAATCGGATAAGTTCCTCTCACATCTTATGTCCTCTAAGGCGGCACAATGACGAATGCATGATTCTCTTTTTTGCATTACATGCCTTGCTTTTTTTGTAGCAATGGCTGCCTGTGGGTCACATGTAGGGAGACAGTTCGAGCTGGTCTCCTCCCACAATGGCATATTTGCTAATAAATTTCTCAACCATGCTTCTTAACCTGCCAACTCAAGAGTAATGAATTCAAAGTCCATGAAAGAGCGAGCTATAACATTTGTTAGGTTGACTTCATGATATAGATCCTCCACCTAATTAAAGACAATCACTAGTAGAGGTTACCTCATCATCATCAAATACACAATTTGTACAACAAAATCTATACTACTTATAAAAGAGAAAACACCTGTCAAAACTTTTGTTTCCTTTTTACCCTCACAAATTTTGATAATTTGCATATACCATTATTTATAACCATCCTTAAATAATAACCCATACATTCATTAAAATTTTAATTTAATCTACATTTATAATCTCAAAGAACCTCTCATTCCACTCTCTCCACTATTGCACAAGTCCTTGCAATTCAATTCTATAATAATATGTTACTTTTATACATTGAATAGTTAGTTTCATTGGATGAGATCATGAGACTAAATAAAACTTATCATACTTGATTAAAGTAATTTTAATTCAAGCATTATTATGAGTACTAATTGCAAAAGAAATGGCATAAAATTTATGAAAACAATTTATGAATTTCTAACTTTTGGGCTCCAATATTGTTGTTGAAGTAATGTAAAATAAAAAGGAAAAAGAGAGAAAATTTTAAGAAAACTTTTGGTGTCCTGACACCAACATTAATCCACTCAACTTAATGTGCATTCACAATCTCAAAGTTTATGTTCATTCTACTTATTTTATGTTACCAACTCAAAAGTAACACATCTTTTCCTTCAATATCATCCTTCTGGAATAATGAAGGCCACAATCTTAACAACGACCATAGTGATTTGTGCGGCTTTCATTGTAGAGGCCAAAGAATGCCATGAACTAGCTAGATTTTATAAAAAGGAATTGCAGCAACAACATCGAGTCTACAAGTCGTAGGTGTTGTGTCGGGCCGTTTTGTCAAAGACCCTACGATATCCCTACCCACATCCAATTAATCGAATATCAGACTTTATTGTGTATACAAATATATTGTGTCATGCATGTTGTTTGGTTGTTTCATGTAAATCTATTGTTTACTACTTAGAGCTGATTTTATAGGTATACAAATTTGTCAGGTATGAAGATTTTTCTTTTGTTTTTGGACCCTGAGAAATGTTTGGTTGGATTCAGGTAAGGATAAAAGTGTTGTAAATTAATATTCAACCATTCAAGATCTTTGTTTAATTAATAGTGGATCGGAAACGAAAAAGTTGACCATCTCTTTCGATTTCCTTTCCTATGCATTAATGTAACTTTACCCACTAATCACATGATAACATATTGATTTGATTAATATCATAAGAGATTGGAATGGGATATCATATAGATTAGTAATGCGGATGAGTACATTAATAGGCATACATGTGTTGATATTTCTCAATGACTTGGCATGTAATTGATCAAGAAAAGACCTTTAAGATAATACATTGTGTTTATTTTTTCCGGTCAAGACCTTTAAGATAATACATTGTGTTTATTTTTTTCAATCAAGCCCCAATTTCCGGAACAACCAATGAATGGATAGATTAATTATACAAGAAGATGCATTCATCTAATCACAATGCTACTCATACTCGACCGCAAAAGTTAAGTAAAACTAATCGGTCAACTGCGCATTCATTCCATTTACATATTTTTAATCGAGTCACTTCATTATTTTTTTTGTCTTCAAAATAGTTTAGAATATAAAACAAAGGCACTTACACACCTTATAGTTTACATGACTTCGCACTTATATACTCTAAGTATTTTTTTTAACATTTAAATACCCAGTCGTTTTTAGAAGTCACACATTACTACTTATTATTAGTAAGATGTTAAAAATACCATTAAATGTGGGAGTAAAAACTAACTTTAGAGAAAACTATAAGTGGGCATAAATAGGATTTAAGATGCTCTTTTTTTTTTAAGAACTGCCAACTTTAGGTGTGAGATTGACCAATTTTTATTACATGCAAATCACATAGAAGTTTTAGGGGCTATTCCAACATTTACTAATAATATTCAAATTTTTACCAATAGAAGGTAGTAATGTGTTATTTACAAAAACAATGAGGTATTTTCATATCAAAAAATTACTTATGATATAAAAGTGCTATGTAAACTATAAGATATTTAAGTCTTATTTAGTCTAAAATAAATATATTCACGTGCATCGCACGCATTATACTAGTCTCTAATATTGTAGGAAATTATTAAAATCAAACCTCCAAATTAATGTACCTTTTAAGTATTTTAGTAGGGTTTATATGGTTATATGGTCTATAGCCAAAATTTTCATTGTTGATCTTCTATTTTTAAGCAAATCCTCCATTACCGTATTTGCATTCTTTGCAGCAGATTTTTGCACATTTGCTGCTAATTAATTTGTGCTATTAATGTTGATTGTCATTAACCTAATTAATGCTCCATTAATGTTGATTAAATTGACAAGTTGTACTCCAATAGAGAACTTTTTGTTTCTCTATATATGGTGAACTTCGTTAGCCTTCAATATAGATAGAAAAATAAATTCTCTTTTCAATTCTTGACTATTCAATTTTATGTTATCCAATTCTCGGAGCATAAAATTTGAGCAAGTTCTACTCCAATTGCGAGAGCCCACGATTGAAGGGTTAACATTGAAGGGTGTTATGTTAACCTTGGGAAGCGACCACCGAGCATATGATTTGCACAACATTCGGGGAGAAATCGCTTTTAAGGCCGTGGTTGTCACCATGACAGAGCCATTTTAATTCCCATCCAATCTATCTTTTCTATTGATCTTTGCTGCAATTTATTTTCTAAATATTAAAATCGATTTCAACGTAGTCGATTTCAACGTGTAGATCAATGGCTTACCCTACTATTCACAAAATCATTCCTAACATGTTCAAACTTGAACTACTTGACTGTAATAGTTAAAGGCGATGGTTTGAAAAATGCTTTTCTTGGAACAAACTAATGTTGATTATGTGCTATCCATTGATTAAGTTTTTGATGATATGCTTGAGCTTGCGAGAGGATCTTCTACCAGGATAGGGGATATATGAGGGGGAGAATAAAACATGTAGAGGTCATATTCTGAATCATTTTCAAACAATTTACTTGATCTCTATGTCACTAACAAGTCCACAAAGAAATATGAAATGCTTTAGAAAAAAAGGAACAAATAATGTTAGCCTCAAGAAGTATGTTATGGGAAGGTGGCTACAATTTCAGGCAGTGGATGACAAGCCAACAATGGACCATGTTCACGAGTATGAGAACATAGTGGCTAATGTTCTATATGAAGGCATGAATGATGTAGCGGTAGCATAATAAAATTATCGCGTTCTCGTACGAGTAAGTAGCACAGAAACCCTAGAAAACATTAGGTATAGAGAACCCTTGAAAAGCATTGGTTATTGCCTCCGCATCAATGAAGATGTATGAGATTCTGCCTACAAGCTAATGCATTGATCGAAAAACTACCGCCTTCCTTGAGTATCTACCATAACTGAAGCACAAAAAAAGAGAGACATAACTCTTGAAAAACTAATTGGCTATATGAACATCAAAGAGGTCAATAAGATCAAAGATAAGTCCAATTTTGTTTCTAATTTTTTTATAAACCTAATCTAGTGGAACCTTCTTTTGACGAAAAGAATGATAGTTTCAAGAGCTAAGGGAGAAAAGCCTCAAAATCAATTACAGGGACCGAATAAGAAGGCATATAAGTTCAAGAAACCAAACAAGATTCAAATGAAGCCAATGGGAGTATGCAAGGCATGTGAGAAAACTAGCCACAAAGGCTATCAATGTCCACATCGTCATGGTCAAGAGAAATCCAACTCTAAGATTCAATCATACCTACTCCAAAGCCCAAGGAAATGTGACTGTGGAAGAGGTGATTGCTGCAATGATCTCCGATGTTAACACAGAAGGAAGCATGGTCGAACGGGTGGTAGACACAGGGACCACTAGGCACAACTACGCCAACAAGGACTTGACTCAAGATTTTGAGAAGGTTAGGGATGAAGAGCATCTACATCGATATTCCATTCCATTAGTGGGAGGACTCGGTAAAGGAAACATCATCCACAAATTAACTTCTGCAAAACTATAACTTTAAACAATATGCTTTATACGCCCCTTCATTGCATAGGAACTTAATTTAAGGTGCTTTACTAAATAAAGCAGGGCTCAAATTTAAATTTGATACTAATATGTTAGTTCTAACTAGCAATGGTGAATTTGTGGGCAAAGATTATTTGAATGGAGGGTTGTTTGTACTAGTTGCCTCAATTAATGCTATAAATGAAAGTTCTTATTCTACTTATATTAGAGTCTATTAGTATTTGGTCACATCCCATGTATGTCTGTGCCTACAGTCACACTCATGTGTTGTAGCAACAAAAAAGGAAAGCTACAAAAATCCCATTGCATGAAATTCTAGCCTAATTTTCTTCTAGACATCGATGTGGCCAAAGAGCTATCCTAACACCCATATTCTCGCATTTCATTTAACATTATGTCCCATGGGCGTATATGTTGGACATCAATGAGATGATACTTCTACAGTCCATCTTAGTATTATTACTATTATTATTTTACCTACAAAGTTGGCAATGTATCTTCTAGCAACTTTTATTGACCCATTTAACGTTACTCTGTGTATATTTTTTCTATGGTTTCTTCCTTGTGTGGGTTTCTTAAAGTTTTTTTATTTTTTGGGTGGTTTTTTTTTGGGGGTTGGGGGTTGGGGGGAGTGTATACCATCACAAGGTAATTGTTTTTCGAAGGGAGTATATCATCCTAGTTACCTGTTTTTCTTTTCGCAGGAACACAAACTAAATAGGGTTGCAAGAAGTACTTTCTGATTTTAATGTTTCTTTATGAAGTGTTATAAAGCCCTCAGATTGCTGGGTGCTAAATAAATTAAAGTATGAAGAAAATTTATAATACCTCATATTCTTTTTTCTCCAAATTAATTAACTTTGGTAATGAACCCACATGATGTTCATTATTTTATTTGAAACAAAGGTAATTTAACAATAATAAATTTTAGCATTAGGCGTATATGTGATTTTGGATGAAAACATGTTTCATGGGAGGAGAGGCAACATGGTATGAGACTTCTACCAGGTCTGGACCGGCTGATGATGGGTAAGAAAAGAAAACAAAATAAAATACCAAAAAAAAAAAGAATACAGTGACAATAAAATTGAGATTATTAGAATGTAATTCAAAATGATCACTAAATTCAGGTGGTTGAAAATAAAATTTTGTTTACCTCTTTGAAACCATGATCTACGAACTGCTTGTCGGATGTGCCGTTCATGCTTCTGAAGAAGTTCATCGACCTTGTGAGATTGAGATAATAGAGGCCCAGAAAACTCAACTCTATCGGCTTGATCTTGGTAGCTCTAGTAATTTCAAAGGAGTATTTAATTATTAGTTCAGTTTAAGTGTGGTCAATAGAAGAAAGCAACTAGATATGCAAATTATTACCAAATCATCGCGCCTTGAAGATACTACATCTCCCTTATAAAGTCCTCTAGAGAAATCTTGAGAATGAAATAGTTCAGAAGAATTAAATGAGTCTTGATTTTCCAACTGTGCCCACTTCTTCAGCATAGCTTGCTTGGCGATCTCATAATGTTCATGGACTTTGGAAACAACATGGGCCTCATCTCCAACTTCTTTATTTGTTTGTCCTTTAGACCGGGGACCATTTTTAGCTTGGATAATATTTGAAGGATCAAAGCTGCCAAAAGAACCATGGCTTCTTGAACTAGATTTACTGCGAGATCTAATGACTGAATGCTCATCTTTCTGTTTCTTCACCCATGCAAAGCCACTGGAAGCATTAACATGTAATGGATCTGAGAAATTCACGTCTTCTTTAGAATCGTGCTTTGTTTGTTGACTATCATCTGCTGGATTAATTGATGGCAAAGGCTGTAGATCACCATTTCCTCTAGGTTGATCTGGCTTTCGATATCTATTCAAGCCATGAGAATGGATTGACTCCTGAAACCAAAACAGTTCATTTCTCAGGTCATGGTGAGCGATAAAATGAGGATAAAGTATCCCCAGTTAATTTATAGTTAATCATGGAACAAGCACTCAAGCCAGTCTACGAAAAATTATACCTCAGGGCGAGCTGCTAATCTATTTGTTTCATTTGGCTCTTGTGGAGGTCTATATGTTTTTGATGGTCTTCTTGTTGCTTCTGACCCATTTACTCTAGCAGAAGCTCTTGAACTTCTTTTCCTGAATGTTATTAAGAATGGGTTAATTCATGTCAAAGAACGAGCCAAAATTTCTCATAACTCACTTTAGTGCACATTTAAGTAATTAAATTTCTTAATCAACACTTAGCAAGTGAGTAAAATTTACATTTCGATCTATCGGATATCATGTTATATTTGTTTGCATGTTCCATACAGGTATAAAGAAATAACTATCAGTTACTAACCTCCGTGATTCTTCACGACTTTTTGCATCTATCTCCTTGTTAGGTGGGTACTTAGGCAAGCTTGAAGGTTCACATGCATAAGGCTTTGTTGTGAAGTACTGAGAAAACATACAGAAAAATGTCAAAAGGTAAGCACAAACTTCACATAGTAAACTTCAAAAGGTGGTCACACAAAAAATCAGATCACATGCATAAGGCTTCATTATTCTCTAGTCAAAACTCTAGATGTTATGGTTTATAAAACGTAAGATATCATATATAATAAAAGGAATCTCCAGCTTAAATATGGAAAGATGTACGGAACTAAGGTTTTTCTAGGGTTTAGAAAGCCAATACACTTTCTACCGGAGGTAGTGCCACACTTGACAACATAGAAGTTCCTATATTTGCATTGAATCCATATAAAATTCAAATAATTTTAATGGTTTTGACTTTACATTAAGTTTAAGATCTTTTTAGTGGCAAAAAAGACTTTATACAGGAGTAAAACAGAATCATATAAGTTGTATTTCATGTGTTAACCAGTTGCAGATTGATAGAATCCATACAGTTCTGATAGTCTTCTCGACCTTGCATGTAGACTGAATAACAAGTGGACTCCGCTAAATTCTGAACTTTTAGCAGCAAACTAAGTTCTTTTGTGCTAAAGTATTGTCCCTCAATACAAAAATGTATAGGCCGAGGTTACACTTTAGCAATTGATTCATATTATCATGAGATTTCCAACTTCTAGCACTTCTAGCATCAATATCCTTTAAATTTGTTCTTTCATCGTTATCCTTTCGAAATTGCATATATTCATCGGGCAAAAACTGCAAAGAAGAAAGATGATATTTCTCCTGATAATCAATGACCAATTAATAACTTCGTTCTTACAAAAAAAATTGCTACTCTTTCACCCCTTCTGCTAAATGAAGTTGCAGAATGGCCTAAGGCGTGAAATCTAACTACTAGCATTGTAATCATATATGGTCAACTATACCGGTTTATACGTAATGGTTCAAACTGATACCTGCTCCTAATCTCTGTGAAAGATTTTGCAAGCACATTACGACAAAGTTGTGGCCTTCTAGCCTAGTCTCAAATATCTGGGTCTGCACTTTTCTTAAGCAATCTAATAAAAAAGCTTTGGAATTCCTGGTCTTACAGCATAATGCACAATCCAAGTAGTCAATTATTTTGGCAATAACTTCTTTGAGCCTCATTTCAAATTCCCTCTTCATTCAAAATGCGCTCCGTCTGCCTACTGTTTAATCAATTTTCTTTCTGGACTTCTCCTTGTTTCTCTATTACATTTAACCTTCTCATAAATTAGTACGTAATATCAACTGCAAGTTACACACTGACTGTTTTCTTGATCATAGAGATGACCTAGAAGTGTGATGCGGTATACTGTCTGATGCGTGACATTATAAACCAGACCAAAGGAATAGCCTCACATAAATGTCTCTCCAGACAATGGAAGGAGCACATGTCCTTTTTACCGTCACCAAAATATAGGACTATAACCTTCCACCGGAATGCTTTAAATAAAAGAGATCTTATTAGTCTTGGCCATCAATGTCTCAACGGTCTCTTTATCATGAAGAAGTACGCCATTTCCCTTCTTTCAGACTTCCGTGTATATTCATATCTAGTATCTACAGTGATCTTTTTCTCTTGCTGTTCTTATTGCATACTCCTTTTCTTCTGAGCAGAAAAAAGTTAGATAAGTCCTCTATTTCATCACAAGCTCTTGGTAAAACTAAATAGCCTCAAAACAAGAGTCATAAGCATACAATGCCAGAGAAGTCCACAAACGCATTAAGTGAGAAACCCTATTCTTATTTCAATGACTAACCTACGTCCAAAGTGAAGATCAGATACCTGCTGGCCATTTTCTTGATGAAATTATTACAAATATTATCATATAAAAAGTTCAAATAGACATGGGCACAGTAAAACTAACTTGACTTTTAACGACCAGTGAATTGTCATTGGTGCCCATCACACATTTCATAAAATGGTTAAAGTGATGCCTGAAGGTCCCATCAGATCCAGGTTTGAGATATCATTAGTCATCACGGATTTATTTTTCCTTTAGTGGTATCACTATAGGGAGTATTGACAGTGTCTGATCATAATTACAAATTATGATACATGGAGCACATTAAATTCCAACAATTTTCCACTTATGATATTTTTCTTTATGTTTTCCCAATATAACATATCAAAACAACTTTTACTTCATCAAACCTCAGATCACATATCTATTACTCATTATTAGCTGAGATATTGGTCAGTTTGGGATGGATTGACTCAGCATCCTAAAGTCCAATATGATATAGCTGATACATATCAATATCAGTCATAGCTCAAACTTCTCATAAAACTACTCATGGTGCTGTAATATGCTTATTTGAAAAGGAAAAAATTATTGAGTTTGGTGTGAGGTATATTTTGATCACAGGACTCTAAAATACATCTTTATCAGAAGGAGCTGAATTTTGTGCCAAAGGAAATGATTGGAACGGTTAAAGAATCTTATTATCTTATTCTGTAGAAGTGAACTTTTTCGGCTTAATGGAACATATGGTTATCACTGCAATAATTGCTTTCCAGTTTGGTTCTTGTAATATTCAATTGAAACTATATTCAATCAGTAACTTCGTTTGAAAAATACATAAGCAGTCTAGAACAGCTAAAGGAAAACAATCAACGACCATTTTGGTAGGTAATCTCAACAAGGAGGGTCTTGTATGCATTTGCTGTATGATGATATTGTTGAATTTTATGAGTTATCTAAATAGGTATGCTCCTATAAGATCAACTTGACTAGTATAATAATACTATCGAAGAAACATAATTTTAATTCCAGCTACATGTTTTAGAAATTCCTCTCAAACTAACCAGCATAGGAAAGCATGAATAATGTGAGAGAACAAGAAGAACAATCATAATATATTATTAAATATTGTATGCATACTTACTCCAGATGCAAGAGCAGTTGATGCAGTGCCTCGCTTGTAAGGCTCAACTGACAGCAAAGTTTCCAGTAAACTAAAAGTGCTTAATGGTAAACTTTTGAATGTCACTTGAAGGCAACTTTCATAGGGCCGATGGGGTTTAAATATTGTTGCATGTGGCAGCTTAGACTTCTTCCAGTATTCTTCTGCTGGGGAACCACAGAGCTTAAAAATTTTATGCAATTGTTCAACCTGAAGATAGAAGAGATGTTCAGATCTTCAAAATTTTCCTTGCTCAAATTGCTAATGGTTGAAGTGCATCATGGCTAAAAGAGAAACTTCAAATGATATTTGATGTATTTTCTTATTTGACAAAAAAAGCAGGAAATTCCTACCATTGAAAAAATGCAATTTTTCAACTAATCATAGATTAAAACAAATAATTCTGCAATAATAGACACCTATATGAAGTGTTATGTTTTACAAATCTTTGTTGTCCATTTATTATTATTATTATTATTATTATTATCTTTTTGACTTCTAAATATGTCCATTGTTTATCTTGGCAGTAAGATCCACACGCACACGAACACGCACACAAGAAAAAAAAAGGAGGAAAATGAAAAAAATGGGCTGAGAGATGTTTGGCACAATCATTTTTCAGCATGTAGTCTTTATTTAGTAATCCTGAAATAAATAAACAGCATAAGGCTCTACTATGTATGCATTTACACACAAAACATTCACACTAGCACATTCTCATTTGATGTTTAAAGAGCCATGTCCATCACAAAGCAGATATATTTCCGGTTAACTGAATCGGTTTTTAGGGGATTAATCCAGTACTAGAAACTTTAAAATATGCCCGAATTGTAGATTAATGAACTCATAATGCTACCTTCCTAAGTTACTATAGGAGGATGCTCATTCTCAATAATCACATACAGAGTTTCTGACATCATTTTCCTTGTTGCTGAGTGTACTGAAGTTTTAGCAGCATTTCTCTGGCTGCTAATACATAACCTCCAAAGTATTGTAACAAAGGTTCAACATGATCCATTAAATCTACCAAGTGGCCGCTAGGATGTTCATCTTTAATTCTGTGTTTATTGGACCTTAAATTTCAAATCTTTAATCTATCCCACATATAATTTCCTGTAATGTTTCATGACAGTCTCCTTGTTCGATATTAATTTCTTCTTTCCTAGTTAGAACATCCAGAAAGGGATTTTTTATGCTTTTAGATGTAACTTGTTCCACTTGAATCTATAATAGCTTGTACCGCTGTCATCCTGACCATAGATGCTCATAGTGCAATAGTTTGCACAACCTCCTGCTTTCAATTATACTGTGACAATTGTTTATTTTACCATGCAATTGATTACTAGAGTACTTATGAATTCATTGATTTTCTTCTGCTTGAATGACACCTTTTGCAGTTTGTCTTTTCTTTAGTCAGAGATGAAAATTAGACACATCCAAGACTTGAACTACTTACCTCAGTTCGTCCCTGTAAGATGGGCTTTTTAAGTAACAATTCGGCAAATACACATCCAACACTCCACAAGTCAACACTTGCTTCATAATCTGTTGAACCTAAAAGAAGTTCAGGTGGACGATACCAGAGAGTCACAACACGGCTAGTTAGTGGTTGCTTATGCCCAGGACTCCAGAAATTTGCTAGGCCAAAATCAGCCATTTTAAGGATTCCTTCATTGTTCACCAGAAGGTTAGCCCCCTTGATATCACGATGAATGACACCTCGTGAATGGCAATGTTCAAGTCCAGAGAGTAACTGATGCATATAACACTTAACCTACAGAATTGAACAAAGACATGTCACTAAATTGAGCTAAGAGAATGAAGTAGTAAAAAAAAATGGACAAACCTGTGATTCACTGAAGTTGATGTCAGGACTAGATGACAATCCAGCGAGATCATGTTCCATATATTCGAAGACGAGATAAATACTACAAGATAATCGTGAAGTAATTAATCCCTCCAATTTAATAACATTTGGATGGTCGAGCCTCCGAAGTATCTGAATCTCTCGTGCCATAAACCTAACACTCTCTGGCTCGAAGTTGTCAAACCGCACTTTCTTCAATGCAACTATCTTTCCAGTGTCAAGATCTCGAGCTCTGAATACACTACTATATGTACCTTGCCCAATCTACAAATGCAGGTGGATAAAGAACAAAGATCAAATCAGGCATTATCAAGTGCTTATAAAAAACAATGAAACAAAAGTCCAATCAAACAAAGAAATCTCTATCCGGATAACATAAAACTGAAATTTAATAGCTACTGTCTGCCTTGGCCTTCAATACAGCTAATAGCATCACCACATTGCCAAACTTTTACTAAGACAACCAATGACCTTAAACCTCAGTGTTAAGTAGGCACAACAGTGTCAACCACATTGCTCAAAGTACAAACACACTAGTCAAAAAAATCCTCAACTTACAGTATGAAGTATGCACCACAATTTATCAGCCTTATTATTGATCACAATCAAAATTACCAAAATGAATATTTCTTCCATTACCTTCTCCAATTTCTCAAAGGAGTCAGCTTTGAGGGGCACCCAACCTTGAATAGCCTCTCCAGCAACAGCACTGAGCCAAGCAGGCCATCCGGCCGCAACCTGCTCTCCTTCAATATACTTGTGCAAATTCCCCAATCTAACACTCATTGAGCTGGCACTCTTCAGGCTCAACTTCCCCAATTCGCCACTTGATTCGCACCGATTCACCTCTTCCTCCTTCTGATGTCTCGATCCAGCCCTACGCCTCGATGAAGTCGTCGAGATCGTGTCTGATCCATTGTTATCCCTCAAAATTCCCGAAGAATCCAATGCCGGAGTCACCAGTACAGCCTTTTTCGATGTGGCGCACCCCATTAGTGCCCTAACTCGCCACTCATAGAAAACACCCAGATCAAAAATTGGGACAGAGATCAAACAAAAGATTGAAATTTGGAAGAGACCCGGATCAGGAAACCAAAGAAAGAAGTGATTTTGACAAACACCCAGATGAAAAAACCGGGTGAAAATGCTAAAAGCGTCAGATCCAGATCAGAAGGCAAGCAGAAATTGGCCCAAAAAAGGGGAAAAAAAAACAACAAGCAAAGATGAGATCTTTATAGCTTTATTCCCCTAGAAATAAAATGTTTGCTTGCTTTCTTATACACAGTAGATCTCTGTAGCGAGATTAGCGGGAGAAGGAGAGAGGGGGTCTTTAATGGGAGTGCGCTCAGTGGGGTCGTTTCCAGTGTAAAAAGAGAGGAGAGTGGGATGGAGAAAATGTAGCCGTTTGAGCTTTAAATATACGTAAGTCATATATATATGCAATATGCCTACATAAATATACACATAAATAAATAAATGAGTGATGGTGTGAGGAGAGATAGCTTAACTTGTGGGTTGGTGAGGAGAAGGGGAGTGGTGGGTCTTGTTGACAAATTGTGGGTTGGGCAAGAAAAATTTGGTAGGAAAGAGACGCAAGAGAGTGATGGGTGGAGTCAAGAGAATGAACTGGGGAATATTGGTTTTGTATTTCAGAGACAGAGAGGGTTTTCACACTGACGTTACTGAGTATGGGAACACAGAGAGATTGGAGGTGGGGTTAGGGAGACAATAAATTAAAAAAAAAAAATTCAGCCTTATGGAAAGTCATAATCTCATTCATCCTTTCTTGGCAATGAGATTATTTTGACAATATCTTGGGATTTCGTGGTACTTGGGTTACAACTCGGTAACCTTGTTGACTTGCAAGTGGGAACTAGAAGGATTCTGCCAGTGTGCTCACAAGATATGAGTTTCTGATTTGTATAATTGTCATTATTCTTGATTATCTTGTTGTACTGCGCTATTTACCCCAAACTTTACTCACAACCTTGTAGATGGCTATTGACCCCCAGATCTAATTTCAGGGTCATGTTTAGACCTGTATCTAAAGTAGTTTGTGTAGGCTGTAAAAAAAATTACTGCAGACAGCCGATATCCACGAAACACTGCCGATGAAGGTTACAAGCTGACGACTTTCACGACAACAAAGGAGAATCAGAAGCTAATGTCTCCATAGTACAAGGATTACAAGCTGACAATCCTTGTGAAAAGAGATTACAAGTATTGATCTCTTCAAGGCAAAACGCGGGGCTCATCCCAGCGTTTCAATACAAAACGCTGAGGCTCACCTTCGCGTTTTCACTAAAACGCGAGGCTCACCTCCGCGTTTTCACTGTAGCAAAACGCGAGGCTCACCTCCGCGTTTTCACTAAAACGCGAGGCTCACCTCCGCGTTTTCACTGTAGCAAAACGCGAGGCTCACCTCCGCGTTTTCACTAAAACGAGGCTCACCTCCGCGTTTTCATTGTAGCAAAACGCGAGACTCACCTCCGCGTTTTCACCAAAACGCGAGGTTCACCTCCGCGTTTCACTGTAGCAAAACGTGAGGCTTGCTCCAGAATGCGAATCTTGCGTTTGACTCGTTTAAACGCGTTCTAAATGGTTTCAAAACTATTTTGCACGATCTGAGGGCCACTAATCCTCGTTCAGGAGCGTTTTTAGGGGTCAGTTACACCCCTTAAACCCGTATAAATAGCTGAAAGCTTAGCTGAAGAAGGGGGGCTTTTTGAGGTGGGATTTTGGTGAGTTCTTGAGCTTTTTACACTTAGCTCTGGGCTCTCTCTCTCTCTCTCTCTCTCTCTCTCTCTCTCTCTCGGCTTTTTGGGGGAGTTGGCTATCGTCTTTGAAGGTCTGCAGCTCTTCTTCATCAATCATCTTGGAAGGCTTGTGTTAAAGCCTTTGAGATTGCTTGGCTTGAAACCCTTTTGGGTAAAAAGGATCAAATCTCCTTTTCTAAAACTCGTTTAGAGTTCTCAACTCGGCCAGAGTTTTAAACTTGCTCGGCAAGTTCACATTAAACTCTGTGAGAGTTCCCCAAACTTGCCTTGCAAGTTCGCCCAAGACATTAAATCAAGAGGCGACAACAAAGTCCCACGAGCCAAGACGATCGGATCGTCAATGGGATACAATATTCAAGCTCCCACCGCTACCGTGAAGAACCCGGCTTTAAATAAAGGGGGGGATCGTTTCTAATCCTTTCCTCTTTTGTAAATCGGGATAACCGATAAGAGAGCGATTGTGAGGATCGAAAGATTACAATTCTTCAATAAAAGAATCAATACAATATCATTCCTCCACCTTCTCTTCTCTCTTTAACTTTTTTCGACAACCAAAAGATGGCGACTCCGCTAGGGAAAACCTCTTTCACCGATGAAGAGGTGGTGGCACAATCTGATGTCAAGCTCATTGGGACGACTGTTAAAACTCTGACCGTAGAGTTTAATCAAGCCAAGTTCGAGGAATTGCTCTCCTCCGGATCCCTTAGCCCCAAGGCTATGCGCAAGATCCACAAAGCCTCTAAGGAGACCAAAGTCCCTTCGGTTGCCGTGGCTAACCTGATCAGTAAAGATGGTGATGTCACTGCAAAAGCCTCAAATCAGGAGAAAAGGTGCGCTGCTCGCCGAAGAACACAGCCCCGAGATGGCCAATCGACCAACCAACGCAAACTTCGCGTTTGTGAGCCAAAACGCGATCCCGAGCTTCGCGTTCCTTTTACAGAACGCAAGCCTCGCATTTATGTGCCCGAACACGAGCCTCGCAAAAGCCAGGCTGAACGCAACCCTCAATGGCGCATTTCACAATCAAAATGCGGGTCTCAACCCCGCGTTCAAATGTTCAAACACGGACCTCGCGTTTAGCAGGGGGTTGCATACGAACCTCGCGTCCCCGATCTAAAACACGAATCTCAACCTCGCGTTCAAGTGCTCAAACACGATCCTCGCGTTCCAAATGCCAAATCATCGACATGTCGATGCTGCTCACATGCGGCCAAGCCATCGGTGTTTGACTGATTGACGAATGTCACTTGGTCCACCGAACGATGGCATTCAGCAGGAAGAAGACTTCAGAGGTTGAATACCTTGGAGTTACTTTCAACATGATCGGTATAGAGAGACCATCAATCTCTAACTCCGATGAGTTAGAGTAAAATCGGTCCCCTAGCTTGAAAGAGGCTTTGAACGAATCTGATGGAGTTTATCGACACACTCGGGCTCGAACAGGGGTCATATTCCCCGTCGACTATCGAAAGTTGGCTAAAGGAATTGAGCCTGATGATGAGCATTCAGCCATCGCAGAATCTCAATCCTCTAGTTCCTTCGTACAGCATGAGAGCTCTGTTCATGTGGCTAGAAACCATGAAGATCTCATGAAGAGACTTGATGAGCAGCAAGCCATGCTCAAATCACAGCAAGAAGCCATCGATCAATTCGAGACATGGTAGCCCAGCTTGTCGCGGATAGAGCTCAACTTCAGATAGCCGACTCAACACCTCAGCCGAAATCATCACTGAGGAGGGGTCAATCTTCAAAGCGAAAAAAAAAGTGAATGAAGCTTCCGATCAAGAAGCTCATCACGCAGAATCTTCATTTGAAGAAGAGACGAGGGCCGAAAATGAGCAGAGTCCTCAATTGGTAAAATCACGAAGCGGAAGCCCACCTCAGCGCCATGGCTAATAGGCACGAGCTCCAAGATCGGGGGTTGTCGACAAGATCCCGCAATGGAATACGATTCCTTATCCTCCAAAATTCAAAATCCCGACGCTACAAGCTTTCAAGCTGCGGGATCACCGAACCAACACATCTACCATTTTAAGTCACAGACTGGATCGAATGTGATGGCAAACGATGCCATACTAGCTCGTTTGTTCATTGGCACCCTCAAGGGGGTTGCCTTTGAATGGTTCATGAAACTGGCTGCAGGATGTATCCAGAAATGGGCAGATTTAGAGAGATTCTTCCTGTCACAATTCTTTAAAGATGACACAGAAATTTCTGTCAATTCTCTCCTTGTCATTAAGCAAAAGGAGGGAGAGTCTATCAAAGCCTTCGTCGAACGATTCTGAAGCAGGGCTCTTCGATGCTCGACAGGTATGACACAGTCTGCTCTGATTGACACCTGTCGACACAATTTATAAACCAATCTCCTAGCTCGAATGGGGGTTGTGAAATACCGTTCCTAAAAATAGCTAGTCTCCCAAGGCGAACAGGCTGAAGCAATTGTTGCTAGGGTTAAAACCAAAGAAGAGGAGACCAACTCTGAAGACCTGGCTATCGATGACCCAGCTCTAAATCGCGAGGCAGACGCCGAAGACTCGGTTAGTATCAACCTAGAATAATTACAGACAGGGGGTTGATTATCTGTTATTTTCTGAATAGAATAATAAATTCTTAATATTGTCAAGTTAACAAAACACTTTTGACAATGTAAGCACTTCAACGTGCACCACCACCAAAATCAACTTATCAATCCTCTCCAATAGGATGATAAGTTCATAAAGTTGTTCAAATCACAACTAAATCCGTCAATCATCTTATCAACTCTCTCCAATAGAGTGATAAATCTTTAAAATCTTGTTCAAATCACAAGTATCGAGATCATCAAGTCAACATTGCACCTCGATGGTAAAATCAACTTATCAATCCTCTCCAATAGGATGATAAGTCCACAAAGTTGCTTAAATCACGAACCTCGCGTCCCCGATCTAAAGCGCGAATGTCAACCTCGCATTCAAGTGCTCAAACACGATCCTCGCATTCCAAATGCCAAATCATCGGCATGTCGATGCTGCTCACATGCGGCCAAGCCGTCGGTGTTTGACCGATTGATGAATGTCACTTGGTCCACCGAACGACGGCATTCTCCAGTCACAGGAAGAAGACTTCAGAGGTTGAATACCTTGGAGTTACTTTCCAACATGATCAGTATAGAGAGACCATCAATCTCCAACTCCGATGAGTTAGAGTAAAATCGGTCCCCTAGCTTGAAAGAGGCTTTGAACGAATCTGATGGAGTTTATCGACACACTCGGGCTCGAACAGGGGTCATATTCCCCGTCGACTATCGAAAGTTGGCTAAAGGAATTGAGCCTGATGATGAGCATTCAGCCATCGCAGAATCTCAATCCTCTAGTTCCTTCGTACAGCATGAGAGCTCTGTTCATGTGGCTAGAAACCATGAAGATCTCATGAAGAGACTTGATGAGCAGCAAGCCATGCTCAAATCACAGCAAGAAGCCATCGATCAATTCGAGACATGGTAGCCCGGCTTGTCGCGGATAGAGCTCAACTTCGGATAGTATCAACCTAGAATAATTACGGTGGGGTTGATTATCTGTTATTTTCCGAATAGAATAACAAATTCTGAATATTGTCAAGTTAACAAAATACTTTTGACAATGTAAGCACTTCAACGTGCAGCACCACCAAAATCAACTTATCAATCCTCCCAATAGGATGATAAGTCCACAAAGTTGCTTAAATCGCAACACAATCCGGTCACGTTAATGTTATACCTCTGACAATCATCTTATCAACTCTCTCCAATAGAGTGATAAATCTTTAAAATCTTGTTCAAATCACAAGTATCAGAGATCATCAAGTCAACATTGCACCTCTGATGGTAAAATCAACTTATCAATCTTCCCCAGCAGATAAGTTCCTCAAAGTTGTTCAAATCACAACTAAACCCCGTCAATCATCTTATCAATCCTCTCCAATAGGATGATAAGTCCATAAAGTTGTTCAAATCACAACACAATCTTATCAAAATCTCTACACATCCCCAGCAGAGTCTGACAACCAACTTATCAATCCTCTCTAATAGGATGATAAGTCCACAAAGTTGCTCACATCGCAACACGATCCTGTCAAGTTAACGATGCACCTCTGACAATCAACTTATCAATTTTCCCCACGGAATGATAAGTATCCAAAACTTGTTCAAATCACAAGTACCCAAAACTTGTTCAAATCACAAGTATCCAAGCCTTGTTCAAACCACAAGCCCAAAACCTTGTTTAAACCACAAGCCCAAAGCCTTGTTCACACCATAAGCCATGTAAACCTTGTTCAAATCACAGGTTTCATATTTTGTCCCCCGACAAAACCTAAACTTATCGACTCTCATCAATAGAGCGATAGGTCCTCAAAATCTTGTTCAAACCATAAGTACCCAATTTTATCAAGTTAATTTCACACCTCTGATAAAATCAACTTATCGACTCTCTTCAATAGAGCGATAAGTCCTCAAAAATCATCATCAAGTTAAAAATTCCACCTCTGATGATAAAACCAACTTGTCAACCACATTGCAGCAGTGATAAGTCCCCAAAAACTTGTTCAAACCACAAGTATGAAAGGCATGCCAAGTTAACACTATACTTTTGGCACCTTAAAGAAAAGTATAAAAGACTTAGTTGGAAATGTGGGGTTCATCCCCGTGTTTTACTCATAAAACGCGAAGGTCCACCCCCGCGTCTCAATACAAAATACGAGGGTCGTGCCCGCGTTCTAATTCGAATGCTATGGCCACCCTCGCGTTTCAATACAAAGCGGGGACTCACCCCGCGTTTCTAGTCAAAGCGAGGCTCACCTCCGCGTTTTATTGTAGCAAAGCGAGGCTCACCTCCGCGTTTTATTGTAGCAAAGCGAGGCTCACCTCCGCGTTTTATTGTAGCAAAGCGAGGCTCACCTCCGCGTTTTATTGTAGCAAAGCGAGGCTCACCTCCGCGTTTTATTGTAGCAAAGCGAGGCTCACCTCCGCGTTTTATTGTAGCAAAGCGAGGCTCACCTCCGCGTTTTATTGTAGCAAAGCGAGGCTCACTTTAGCAAAGCGAGGCTCACCTCCGCGTTTTATTGTAGCAAAGCGAGGCTCACCTCCGCGTTTTATTGTAGCAAAGCGAGGCTCACTTTAGCAAAGCGAGGCTCACCTCCGCGTTTTATTGTAGCAAAGCGAGGCTCACCTCCGCGTTTTATTGTAGCAAAGCGAGGCTCACCTCCGCGTTTTATTGTAGCAAAGCGAGGCTCACCTCCGCGTTTTATTGTAGCAAAGCGAGGCTCACCTCCGCGTTTTATTGTAGCAAAGCGAGGCTCACCTCCGCGTTTTATTGTAGCAAAGCGAGGCTCACCTCCGCGTTTTATTGTAGCAAAGCGAGGCTCACCTCCGCGTTTTATTGTAGCAAAGCGAGGCTCACCTCCGCGTTTTATTGTAGCAAAGCGAGGCTCACCTCCGCGTTTTATTGTAGCAAAGCGAGGCTCACCTCGCGTTTCAATACAAACACGGGGCTCATCCCCGCGATTCAATACAAAACGGGGGACTCACCCCCGCGTTTCTAGTCAAAACGCGAGGCTCACCTCCGCGTTTTCATTGCAGCAAAATGCGAGGCTCACCTCCGCGTTTTATTGTAGCAAAGCGAGGCTCACCTCCGCGTTTTATTGTAGCAAAGCGAGGCTCACCTCCGCGTTTTATTGTAGCAAAGCGAGGCTCACCTCCGCATTTTCACTGTAGCAAAACGCGAGGCTCACTTTAGCAAAACGCGAGGCTCACCTCCGCGTTTTCACTAAAACGCGAGGCTCACCTCCGCGTTTTATTGTAGCAAATGCGAGGCTCACCTCCGCGTTTTATTGTAGCAAAGCGAGGCTCACCTCCGCGTTTTATTGTAGCAAAGCGAGGCTCACTTTAGCAAAGCGAGGCTCACCTCCGCGTTTTCATCAAAACGCGAGGCTCACCTCCGTGTTTTCACTAAAGCGCGAGGTTCACTTCCGCGTTTTACTATAGCAAAACGCGAGGCTCGCTCCAGAACGCGAATCTTGCATTTGACTCGTTCAAACACATTCTAAATGGTTTCAAAACTATTTTGCACGATCTAAGGCCCACTAACCCTCGTTCAGGAGCGTTTTTAGGGGTCAGTTACACCCCTTAAACCCCTATAAATAGCTGAAAGCTCAGCTGAAGAAGGGGGGCTTTTTGAGGTGGGATTTTGGTGAGTTCTTGAGCTTTTTACACTTAGCTTTGGGCTTTCTCACACTCTCTCTCTCTCTCTCTCTCTCTCTCTCTCTCTCTCTCTCTCTCTCTCTCTCTCTCTCTCTCTCTCTCTCTCTCTCTCGGCTTTTTGGGGGAGTTGGCTTTCGTCTTTGAAGGTCTGCAGCTCTTCTCCATCAATCATCTTGGAAGGCTTGTGTTAAAGCCTTTGAGATTGCTTGGCTTGAAACCCTTTCGGGTAAAAAGGATCAAATCTCCTTTTCTAAAACTCGTTTAGCGTTCTCAACTCGGCCAAAGTTTTAAACTTGCTCGGCAAGTTCATATTAAACTCTGTGAGAGTTCCCCAAACTTGCCTTGCAAGTTCGCCCAAGACATTAAATCAAGAGGCGACAACAAAGTCCCACGAGCCAAGACGGTCGGATCGTCAACGGGATACAAGATTCAAGCTCCCACCGCTACCGTGAAGAACCCGGCTTTAAATAAAGTGGGGTATCATTTCTAATCCTTCCCTCTTTTGTAAATCAGGATAACCGATAAGAGAGCGATTGTGAGAATCGAAAGATTGTAATTCTTCAATAAAAGAATCAATACAATATCATTCCTCCACCTTCTCTTCTCTCTTTAACTTTTTCCGACAACCAGTTTGCTCTTTAGAATTTGAATCCTCATAATATTTAATTTCCCCTTCTACCAATTAAGCACCTTAGACTTGTGAAATAGTGGCAAGAGAAAGTTTTTTATGTTCTCGTACACCCCTGAGCATCAGTTCTTAATACAATCGGTGTGCAATTTGGACCTAGGCCCATAAAATACTTAATAATTAATGAGTTCTTTGAGAAAAAAAAGGAAAGATGCACAAGACGCGTACATATTGTAATTCACGGGATATAATGATAGTTACCTTTGGAGTAAAAAGAAATTATCTAGACAATAACAAATATTCATGATTGAAGAAACGCTCTCCCTCAAAATGAAATAAGCTAATTCTAGTTTGGTTTATATACGTGTAAATTAGACTAAATCCCTCATGAACTTTCAGCGTTTTCCAATAAACCCCTTTGAACTTTCAAAATCGAATTAAACCCCCATACCTTTTGCAGAAAACTCCCAATATATTTTGGGTAATTGCTAACCCCAAAAAAAAACAACTTTCAAAATGTCTTTCTATGTTGTTTTCTGGTTCTAATTTATGAGGGTTATCTGTAAAATCCAGAAAGTTATTGGGGGTGGCGTGGGGATGGGTTTCCGCAAAACGGAAAAGTTGTTGAGGGTTTACTGTGATTTTGGAAGTTCATAGGGGTTTATTGCCAAATGCTGAAAGTTCATGGGGTTTAGTGCAATTTACCCTTTATAATACCGTTCACTCTTTAAAACGTTTGTTGTGTAGTGAGAATCTAGATAACAAATTGTATGGCTGCTTATCTTTCCATGTTACTATACATAAAACGGCAATGTCCTATAATTGCTTGTGATACATCAAGCATATGCCGACACTAAACATAAGAGAGTGCATGGACCTCTCTCACGTGGTGCTCTTTATACCATCTTTATCTTTATACTCCTCCTTTTGTCGGCAATCTACTATGTTATAAAAGGCTGATTGACATCTTAATTGTGGCTCATAAAGAGGAACACAAAACATGACATGCTCTTTAATCACCAAGCTTCACTGTTTTCAACACTAAGGATGATAATTGAACTTTTTGTTAGGACGTAGTCCGTACAATATATTTTGTTTGAATAATAACAAACTCTTATTTGGTACTAATAATTATTAAGATGATATAATACATGTGAATAAAGCTATAAGAAGTGTACGAGATGGAACAACACGAAAATCAACTTAAAAGCTTATTTCAGCAATCTAACCATCGATGGTCAACAACGACTCGTTGATGGTAGATGAGCTCATTGATGGTTACAGGAATAAATTGATGATTTCCAGAGAGAAGATTTCAGATCATCGATGGTATGCAGGAACTCGATGGTGCCCCGACACCATCGATGGTCGAGAGCAACCATCGATGGCGAAGTCGGCTGATTGCATATTTTAAGTTTTAATCTCAGTCGTTCGTCATTCCTTTGATCTCCGAATTCTACCATCTTTAGGATATCTCTTTCCTGAGCTATTAAAGACTCTATATCATTCAAAGAGATAGAGAGAAGAGAGAGTTTTAGGGTTTTGATTTGAAAAGAGATTACATTGAATGTTTTTAACTCAGAGCCTCAACAAACTCTCTCTTGTCGCGTAAAACATCTTCGGATCATTTTACCGAGGAGAGTTGCCCTTGGATTCATCATCTACACTATCCTTCATCGTGCTCACTAAGATTCATTGAAGGGCGGTTTGTTTATCAAAAGGGCTGTAAGATCTTTCATATTTTTTAAGCTTAATTGTGATTGATTGGTTTTGCTTCAAACTTGTTTTTATGGCGTACTCAAGCCGGTTGAAATTGAGGGTTGAGACTAGCTAGGGCTAGGTGTTACTCATTGTGGAGAGTTAGTTTAGATGACTGGTTTCGGGTAGATTATAGGGTGCGGTCTTGTAAGTCTACTGAATCGGGTTTGTGATTCAGGAGAACTCTTGGGATAGTGAGAAAGCTCATTCATGAGAAAGAAGAGTGGATGTAGAATTATTATCCAAACCACTATAAAATCTTGCGTGTTCTTGGTTGCCTGTTATTTGTGGTTATTTATCATTGATTGCTTTTATTTTATCTTGTATGTTGCATATTCTATGATTTTAGTAAAAATAATGGTAGCAACCCTATTCAACCCCCTCTAGGATTGCATCTTAGATCTAACAAGTGGTATTAGAGCCTCGTCACGCATCATTAGGATTCACAACCTTTGGTAGAGATGTCTAGTTTGACCGCCGCAATGGCTTTTCCTGAGGGACACACACTTTTCGATGGGATAAACTACACATATTGAAAAGCGCGTATGAGAGTTTTTTTATTGTCCATCGATTATGATGTTTAGAGTAGTGTAGAGAATGGCTATAGTCAACCCACAACCATTGCAGGAGATACAACCATTATCACTCCTACAGATAAGTGGACCGCTTAGGATAAAAAGACCTTCTCTTTAAATGCAAAAGCTATGAATGTTCTTTATTATTCTTTAATTGCAAAAGAATTTAACCGTGTGTCAAATTGTTCTACTGTGTAGAAAATTTGAAAAACTTTAGAAGTTACACATGAGGGAACATCACATGTAAAAGAGGTAAAATTTACAATGTTTGTAAGTAAGTATGGGAATTTCAGGATGAAGACCTCAGAGAGTAATCAAGATATGTTCACCCAATTCACGAACATTGTGAACAAATCAAAAGTTTTGGGAAAAGAGTACAATAACAAGGAGCTTGTGAGAAAAATTCTTTGTTCTCTTTCTAGGGATTGGGAACCAAAGTTAACGGCTATTGAAGAATTGTAAAATTTTTCTAAATTGACTATTGAGAATCTTATAGTGAATCTTCTCACTTATGAAATACATCTAAAAGAGAGAGAACATAATTCAAAAGTTAAATCGAAGAAGTAGTCGTTAGCCCTGAAAGTAAAAATGGAGAAATCTTGATACAGAAGAAGAATGAGTCAAGCTCAAGTTTTGAAGATGAAAAGTCAAGTTGGACTAATTGTAAAAGGGTTTAAATCTTTTCTCAAAATAAAGAATGGACAGAAATACCTACAAAATAGACGAAATCAATATATAAATAAGGTAAATAATAATCATCTAGTGAATCTGAAACTGAACCTATTTGTTATCGTTACAGGAAACCAGGTTACTATAAAAATAAATGCCCATTGAACAAGAAAGTCAAGAAGATGGAGGGCAAAAATTTGAACGTGACAACCTGGGACATGATGAGTGATGAAGAATTAGAAGTTGGCTTGAGTGAGGATGAGCAAAAAAAGCGAATCTGTGTCTTATAGGGAGAAAGTGCAACTTCGGAATTAGAACAAGGTGAAACATATGACTCTGAAAGTGAGAATTCAGAGAACGAGGTATATCCTTCATATGATGAGTTATATTTCAAGTATAAAAAATGCTGAAATAACTTGAGAAAATTGTTGAAAAATATAGTGAAGAGTGAATGCAAATTTGAGGAAAAAAAAGAAAATCTTATATGAGAAAGTTAAAATCTTTTTCCTTAAATTTGATTCACATAATTCATCTTGTGACATCATCACAATTGAATGCACACAATGTTCTATTTTTCAAGATAAAAAATTCTGTTTATCTAAGCAACTAGATGATAAAATCAGTGAGAATGAAAAATTGGTTGCTAAGGTAAATAAATTATTTTGTGATTTATCTTGAACAAATAAAGTTTGAAACTAAATGCACTACTTTTGTTTCTAAAATAAACAACTAAAGTCCTAAAATATTAATTTGGAAAATGTCGTGATAAAATTTTCATTGGGCTCCAAAACCTTAAACATGATCCTTTCCAATCAACGATTTGTAAAAGCTAAAACTAAACTTAGTTATTCATATTAAGAAAAACATAAAAAGTTTCAACCTTCATTTGTAAAGGGAAATAATTTAACTCTTTTTGCACCGGTTTCTTACGCATCATCCATTATGCGTACTTTATATGGTAGAATGGAACATATTTCAATGAATTGTCACATTCAATATAGAGTTAAGACTATTAAGTAGATTTAGGTATCAAAAAGTATAATTTCTAACCAACATGGACATATATGGATACCTAGGTCATACCTATCTACTTTTTTTAGGGCTGCAAGAAGACTGAGGATTGAGGCAACATCCAAGAGTTGCTTGAAGGAGTGCTACATTAATATCCAATACTTGGTCTAAGAGAAAAATAAGGAGATACAGGTTTTTAATTTTATTTTTTATTGTCTCCTTATATGGGTAAGTTCTCATCTCAGGTATTCTTTCTTCACCCAGCTGTTGATGCTATGGATCACACAGTCAATTAATTTAGGTTGTCAGATGATTAGGGTCATCTAACTCCTCTGGATGTCCAAACCGGGAAATCCCTGAGATAGCCTGCACATGTCACAAGTCATGAGAGGTTGGGGTTGGATCCCCGGTGGTTCCTCTGACGATCAAGTTGGTGAATAATCTTGAGTGGGGAAGTAAAGATTAAGCTAAATGTTATCCAATAGATTCCAAGTGTGTAAAAATTACTTACCTCTATCTGTAAATAGCTCCCCTATTTATAGCAACGATCAAGGGGTAGTTTGGTAATTTTGGTTGACGGATAGCTGGCGACTGAGTCAGTTTCTGCTTTACTGGTGTCGGCCGACGAGTGGATGGGGGTCACTTCGACTAGGCATGGGTCGGTGGCTGAGTCAGATTCACCTTTACAAGTGTCGTCCTCTAAGTGGATGAGGTCGCGTCGGTATTTAATGCAAAATGACAAGGAGCACGTGATACGATGTGTATTAAAGACCTATGAGCTCAGAGAATTCATGGCTAGGATCTTGCATTCAATGTGGCGACGACTCATCGTTTGGCGGGAGGCTTGAGACACGGCGTCACCTCCCTACCCTAGGCGGCATGCCGAGTAGCACCGCCTTTTGAGTCTAGCTCACGAGGTGTCGGTGAATCAGCCGAGTGGGTTGCCCGTGGGGCCAGCATATTCAAAGAGGTTGAATCGGATGACCCTTCAATCGGCTTCGTGTGGCGCTATTGCGACGACGTGTACCGCCTTGCGGGTCATCCTCGTAAGGAGTCGACAAAGGGGACGGCTGAATAAGCCTTTTGCCGAGTCGATCCAGCGGGTGTCGAAATGTCGGCAAGTACCGTCTTGCGAGTCGCCCTCACAAGGAGTTGGCAGAGAAGACTCGGCTTCGAGAGCTAGTTTCAACGGCTGAGGCCGCCATTCGAGTCGGCTGATACGCTGGTTCGGACCCTCTGGAAGTGGATTAACTAGATCCCGCCTCTAATGCGGGATACTTGTCTGCTACTAATCAGAGATTAGTATTCAGATGATTCGAAGGGTTACAATAGAAGGTCCCTTTCCCTTAGAGTCGACTTAGGTCGGGTCCGAGCGAAATTGAAACTATAGCGGTTTGGCATGGGGCGCATTAATGAGGGATAGGCGAGTGGTCCTTTTGATGTGACATGGCTGACGTCATTACCTACTTTTTGGCTGTGGGCGCTTCACGTTTCGTGCTGATAGTGGGCTAGTTAAGGCAGACATGCCTTGTCTCGATCGCAGAGAGGGGGCTTCAGATTCCAGGATGGATCCGGACCGTTAGTTTCGAACCGACCCGGCCGTTGGATCTTGATAGCTGTAGGTCATGAGTATCTATAAATGGAACTGCTTGGAGGATAAAACTGCTGTTTTTGAAAATTATCCTCTCGGAAAAACACTCAATATGTTTCTTCTTCTCCGGCTAACTTTCGAATTTGAAATGGTAGACGTTCATGCTCTCAACGCGAGGCAAGAGAGACTGAAGGGTATTTCTTCCAAGGTGACTACGCCACAACTGAGAAATTTGCGCTCTAGGTTCGATATCCCTCGAGAGTTAAGAATATCAGTGCCGGCAAAATCTCAGGCGATCTATGATCATACGGAGAGTAGACAACCTCTATACATCAAGCATATGGAGTACGGTCTACACCTACCACTGCACCCCTTCATCGATCAGGTTTGTACTGGTCTGGGGGTCTTGCCCATGTAATTGAAGCCGAACGCCATTGCGGAGGCTAGGGGGCTACATTGTCATAAGCTTTTGGCTAGGGCTGCCGATGTCTCTGCCTGATTCCAATAATGACTGGAAGGAGAAGTTCATCTAGGTGGAAGGAATGGGCTTGGAATTGGGATGCGCGAATTGGCCCGAAATCATTAGGGAGGGCATGGCGGCTAGAGAGTTGTCGGCCGCAGAGCAAGATGCTCTTGACCAGATTAAGTCGTTCGAGGGCTCTCGGAAGATGGATAGCTTGTTCAACAATTCCATCTTGAGAGTAGTCGGCATCTCGCCTGTGCCTCCTACGGCCAAGGATCAGGAGATAGCTACCCAGAAAATGATCCCCGACATGACCGGAGGCAAGGAAGGGTCGGGTGCATCTCCTGTTGGCACTCAAGAGGAAGTGCCGGCAAAACTAGTCAAGCGTGCTCGCCAAGACTTAGCTCCTATGAAAGTGGCCAGAGCTCAGCCCCATGCTACCATAGCTGCAATCCAGCCAGCTGGACTGTCACCTCCGACCTCCCTAGTCGCCAAGAAGAAAAAGCTTAGGAAGGTGGGAAGCCGAGGGCCCGGGGGCACTTCCGAATCTGTAGGGGCCAAGGTCGTCCACTTGGATGAAGAGTCATCTGAATAGGGAGAGGGGGCTGCAACCCAGGCGACCAGTGCTGGAGCCGATATTCCCAACATTCTAATGGAGACCAACAGTGGTGTGGGGGTGACGGATATTCAGGCCGACCCGACTCACCGCCTTGAGAAGGAGCCGGCCACTGAGGGGGATCAAGATGCTGAGGATCTGAGCTGGCCATTCCCCCATCGCGTCGATGAGATAGATATGCTTACTCGGAATAAGATAAGGGCGCTGATGATAGGAACTGCTCTTGCCGGCCCTCGATATGATAAGGAGCCGAGTCTAGAGCATCGGTACGAACTACTTCGACGCCTTGATAATAGGTCGTCGGTATTGGAGTCTCGCACTGCCCAATTCAAGGCGGTCGAACAATTCTGGCTGTCCCGCGACAGGGAGATTTTGGCAGAGGTTCCCGACATCGGCCTTCATTTGATCCTCCGGAGCTATTTGGACTTTGGTGGAGCAAGAAATATTTAGCCACATGGAGCGTGTCCGAGAGGTATATGCTAAACTCCTGGAGGCGGCAGGAAGTCCGAGGGCTGAAGTCTCGGCCGACCTCGAGCAGGCTCTCAAGGAGTTGTCAGCCAAGGAGAAGGAGCTGACGACCTGGCGTCTCGAGATGGAGGTGAAGGAAAAGATGGTGGAGGATCTGAAGGCTTCAGATGCTCAAAAATCTGTCGATATTGCGAGGCTCGAGCGAGAGCTCGGTGAGACTCATAAGAAAACTCGCCGACTTGGCGAGGCGATGCAAGGGAGAGACTATGCCTTGGTGCAAGTTGAGGTGGAAGATGGCGGCTCAACATGCAAATGATCGATTGGAGGAGGAGCACCTGGCCCAGGTCCGACTCCAAGAGGAGAATGCTCGCCTCAAGGAGCCCTTGGCTGTAGCTCAAAGTAAGATCGACTTTTGTGATTCCGAGGGCTATCGGTCGAAAGTTGTTGAGGAGTACCGACAAGGTCTGATTGGGAAGGTTGAGGTGGCACTCGCTGGCAAAGCTGGATATGACTATCTGAGGGCCCAGCTTCCGTCCGAGATGGGGGATGTACTCGGTTGTCTTCACTATCCCCCGAGTGTCGCCTGTTGCCTAGAGATCCTTGAGGATTTAGAGAAGCAGGGCGTAGGGATTGATCTTGGTGAGGACGAGGCCGCGGTGGAAGGTCATGCCGAAGAGGACGTGGCCCTAGTCGACACGACAGCCAAAGTAGATGGAGGCTCTTCAGGGCACAAAGATGAAGGGCTCGAGCCGAAGTCTCATTTGACTCCTCCGCATTCTACTTCCAGCGCTCTTCCTCTGACTCCGGGAGCGGATATGGACTTCTCGGTTTCTCCTTAGTTTAACTTTTCTGGAGATTTTTGTACATGCAAACTTGTAACTAATTTTGACATGTGAATAAAGATACATATTTGTCCCTTTCGAATTGATTTACTTTTACTCATTTTCCAAGATAAGTTGGGAGGTTGAGACTAGGGGTGGTAAATGATCGAATCGAATCGAATACTAAGGTGTTTGTATTTGTATTTGTTTAAAATTATCGAATTCAAATGCGGACTCAAATATTCATATATGGAGTTTTTCAATTAACTCGAATACTTGGTATTTGATAAATATTCATGAATATTCACGAATACTTATCGAATATCAAAGTATATTTATTCCGCTAAAGAATTTGATTTTCAAATAGTATTTAAATTCATAAATAAAAATTTTCCTTTATAATATATGATGTATATATATTTAAATCAAAATTTTGTTAGAAAATAGCTTTAAGATTATTTAAGTCTTAAAATCAGTAAGTAGAAATGGTAAGTAGGTTAAAAATATGACATCATATGTGCAATAATACAAATAATAAGTGATAAAATTTTAAGCGAATATTTGATAGACAAACTAATCGAATATATATCGGTTAAATTCTATTCGTTAGTAAACTCGAATATTAAAAAATATTTGTTTAGTGGTAAATGAACTACCGAATCGAATATGACTGAATAGTTACTCAAACAATTATCGAACTATTTGTTAATTATTTGGTTCATTTCCACCCCTAGTTGAGACACCTCGGACCTAGTGAAATTGACAACAAGGTCTCGAGTTGACGTCGGCCGATAGGTTGAGTCGCCTTTGCTCCATCCTCTTAGAGGTGCCAAGGGCTTTTGTGTCGGTGTCGACCGAATTGATTGAGATACCTTAGTTTTACTCATGAAGATGACACCAAGGGTTTTGAGTTGTCGCCGATCGAATGGTTGTTGCCTTGGTTTTATTCATGAAAGTGACACTAAGGGCTTTCGTAGTCGGTTTCGACTGAATTGATTGAGATACCTTGGTTTTACTCATGAAAATGACACCAAGGGTTTTGAGTTGTCGTCGATCGAATGGTTGTTGCCTTGGTTTTACTCATGAAAATGACACCAAGGGCTTTTGTAGTCGGTTTCGACTGAATTGATTGAGATACCTTAGTTTTACTCATGAAAATGACACCAAGGGTTTTGAGTTGTCATCGACCGAATGGTTGTTGCCTTGGTTTTACTCATGAAGATGACACCAAGGGCTTTGAGTTGATGTCGACCGAGCTAGTTGAGTTGCCTTGGTTTTACTCATGAAAATGACACTAAGGGCTTTTCTGTAATGACGACCTAATGGTCGGGTGCCTTGGACTTAATGAGGACGCCAAGGTCTTTTGAGTTGGCATCGACCAAATGATTGAGTCGCCTTGGTTTTACTCATGAAAACGATGCCAAGGGCTTTTGTTGAGTAGTCCAGACAAAATTTAGACAGAATAATCGTAGCTCCTGAGGCGATAGGTTCCAAGACGTATCTCTTCCAGGATGGTGTAAGGTCCTTCCCAAGTGGCGGCCAGCTTGCCTTGCTTGGTATCTCTGTCGAAGATGGCTCGGCGAAGGATGAGGTCACCTATATTGAATCTTCATGGTCGGACCTTGTTGTTGTAGTGCCGGGATATGCGTTATTGGTTGATGATCTGGGATCGAAGAGCCTTCTCTCGGACTTCATCAATGAGGTCGAGTCCGAGCGGAAGTCCTTCAATGTTCAAGTCTTTATCAAAATGCCTCAGTCATATGGTTGGGATGCCGACTTCAACTGGGGCAACTGCTTCCGTCCCATAGGCCAGTTTGAAAGGGGTTTCACCTGTAGAGTTCTTGTGTGTAGTGCGATATGACCATAAGATCCCGGGCAGTTCATCGACCCAACTTCCCGCTGCTTTGCCCACCTTCTTCTTGAGAGCTTGGAGAATACACTTGTTGGCGGCTTCCGCAAGTCCGTTGCACTTTGGATGGGCCACCGAGGCAAATTTGAGCCGGATGTTCCATTCTTGACAGAAGCTTCGAAAGCCTTTGTTGTTGAACTGGGTGCCGTTATCGGTGATGAAAGCAAGAGGGACGCCGAATCGACATACAATGGATCTCCACACAAAATTGGTGATGTTGCTCTCTCCAATTTTGGCTAAAGGCTTTGCTTCGATCCATTTGGTAAAGTAGTCGATGGCCACAACCAAGAATCTTTGCTGCCCGGAGGCGATTGGGAGAGGCCCCAGCAAGTCTAGTCCCATTGGGCGAACGGAATTGGGCTCAATATGGGGGTTAGCTCGGTGGCGGCGGCTTGAGGGATGCTTGAAAAGAGCTGACACTTCTTACAGTGGGATACGAGTCGCCTGGACTCGGCTAGGATGGTGGGCCAGTAGTACCCTTGGCGGATAATCTTCTGAGCAAGAGTACGGGCCCCTAGGTAATTTTCGCAAGTCCCTTCATGGATCTCTCTGAGGACATAGCTGGCCTGAGTTGGCCGAAGACATCAGAGGTAAGGCCCCAGTCCACTGCTGGAGTAGGACATCCTGTAGAGTTGATCATCAAGCATGAGATACCGGAGGGCATTTCTGCGCAAGCTTCTGGCTTCGGCGGCATGCTCTGACGTAGTTCCCTTAGTCAAATATTGGATGACGGGATCCATCCAACAAGGTTCCGCAGATGTCTTGGCCTGCATGACCGATTGTGGCGTCTTCACAATGCTCGGACACTGGAGAGTATCAGTGAGGACGGGCCTCAGATCATCTCTTGAACTGGTGGATCTGAGCTTGGACAAGGTGTCTGCTCGAGCGTTAAGAGTTCGGGGGACTTGGGCGAGTCTGGATTCTGCAAACTTACTCAGTAGCTCCTTAACTGCCTTCAGATATATAACCATTCTCGGATCCTTAGCTGCATATTCCCCATTCACTTGGTGGACCACGAGCTGAGAGTTGGCGAGGATGTAGAGGTGGTTAGCCTTCACAACTAAGGCGGCTCGAAGGCCTGCCAAAAGAGCTTCATACTCAGCCTCGTTGTTGGAGGCTGAGAAATTAAAGGCAATGGAGTACTCATGCGTCGACCCATCAGGGCTACGCAAGACGGCACCTGCCCCGCTGCCGGCTTCGCCCGAGGACCCGTCCACCTTTAACAGCCACCAGGATTCAAACTCTAGCGAGTTGTGCTCAAGGTTGCGACGTACCTGGGAAGCGGGAGCTTTGGTTGCTCGAGGTGCTGGAGATTTGGATTGGTATGGAAGCAAGGGAGGAAATGGCTCGTCTTCATTTGTGGCAAACTCAATGAGGAAGTCGGCGAGAGCTTGGGCTTTGATGGTCTTCCTTGGCTCGAACTGCACATCATACTCACTAAGTTCAACTAACCAAGTGATCATCCTCTCTGAGGTGGTTGGACTGCCGAGAGCTTTTTTCAGAGGCAGATTTGTCTACACAATGATGGAGTGTGCTTGAAAATATGGGCGAAGCCTTCGCGCCGTGATAATGAGGAGGAAGGAAGCTTTCTCAATGAGGGGGTAGTTGAGCTCACCCGCCTTCAAGATCTGGCTGATATAATACATTGGCTTCTGGATGTTGTTCTCCTCTCGAACCAGGACGGAGCTAACATCTTCAGGAGACACGGCCATATAGAGGAACAAGGTTTCCCCTGCTACGGGTTGGCTCAACAACGGCTTAGTACTCAAGTATGCTTTGAGGCCTCTGAAGGCTTCACTGCACTCCATCGTCCAGCTCATGCTCTACTTCAGTTCCTTGCTCCCTCTTAGAATCTTAAAGAATGGGAGGCTCCTTTTGGATGACTTGGGAAGGAAGCGACCCGATGCTGCTATCTTCCCATTCAGCCTCTGCACATCTCTCATAGTGTGGGGTTCGGACAGCTGCTCTATGGCAGCTATCTTCTCGGGGTTGATCTCAATTCCTCTCTGCGTGATCATAAATCCCAAAAACTTTCCCGATTGTACCCTAAAAGCGTACTTGGTTGGGTTGAGCTTCATGCGGTAGCACCGGAGGACGGAGAAGGTTTCTTCCAGATTTGCCACGTGGGATGACGCCAATCTTGACTTCACTAGGATGTTGTCCACATAAGCTTCCACATTGCGGCTGAGCTGGGGCTTAAAGATCTTGTTGACCAACCTTTGATAATTGGCCTCCGCATTCTTGAGACCGAATGGCATTACCTTGTAGCAATATGTCCCATGGTCTGTGATGAAAGCTGTCTTCTCTTGGTCATGCTTCGCTATAAGGATCTGATTATAGCCTGAGAAGGCATCCATTAAGCTTAGTAGGGCGTGGCTAGCACTGTCGTCCACCAGCTGGTCAATCCGAGGGAGTGGGTAGTTGTCCTTTGGGCAGGCTTGGTTGAGGTTTGTGAAGTCGACACACATCCTCCATCTGTTGAGCCTCTTCTTCACTAGAACCACATTGGACAACCAATCGGGATATTGAAATTCCTGAATGAAACTGGCTCGTAAGAGTCGGTCGACTTTATTTGCGGCCGCCTTCTATCTCTCTAGGCCGAGATGCCTCTTCTTCTACCGGACCGGCTTGGCATGCCGGTCTACCGAGAGCTCATGGCTCACCACCTCCGGGGGAATCACTGGCATGTCTTCAGGGCCCCAGGCAAACACATCCGCGTTTGCGAGGAGGAATGCAATGATAGCACTCCATTGCGGCTCGGCAAGGCAGGATCTGATCTTGACCTTTCTCACCCCTTCTCGGTCGACCGGTATCTCTTAGAGCTCTTCAACGGGAGTCATCCTCTCTCGCTCCATCTTCTTCTCCAACTGGAGGCTTGTCTTCTCGATGGGTAGGGTCTCGGAGGTGCCTTTCCCCTTCATCGAGAGCATGTAACAAGACCTGGCCTCCCTCTGGTTGCTCCTAGCCACTCCGACCCCCCTAGGAGTCAGAAACTTGATCATCTGGTGATATGTAGATGGTATGATCCACAAGTTATTGAGGGCTGCTCTCCCTAAGATAACATTGTAGCCTGACTTGATGTTTATCACCGGGAACGGAGTCTGCACTGTGGACTATCGAGGAGTCTCACCGACCATTAGGGGGAGTGTGATAATCCCTTCCGGTATGATTGCATGCCCCGTGATCTCAATGATCTGTCCTAGGCAAGGCTGTAGCTCGGAGCGGTCGATACCCATCTGATTGAAAGCATCGATGTAAAGGATATCAGCCGAGCTACCTGTGTCGACCATGACCCTTTTCACTTGAAAGCCGTTGATCCTGGCTGTGATGATAATGGGGTCTTCGTGAGGCGTCTCAACGCCTTCCAGATTCGAGTCACTATAGGAGATGGGCTCTTCCATCCTGGGCTTTTTGCTGGCTCGGTCGACCTACAAAGCTCGCTTGGCATACTTCTTGCGAACGTTGTTGGATGTTCCTCCTGCTATGGGACCACCGCTGATGGCAAGGATGGTGCCTTTGCTGCTTCCTCCGAAATCCTAATTGTTGACCGACTGCAGAGGGCGAGGCGACCTAGAGCGGGACCTCCTGCCAGCTTTCTCTGGTGGGGGTTGATGGGTAAATTTTGAGTGATTACCTTAGTTGTAAGTATACAACCTTTATCAAGTTATAGTATTTAAGATTATCGATCCCATGAGGAACGGGAAGTAGGATGTTTAATCAAGTTCGGTTCTTTAGAGATTATGTGCGCGATAATTAGGATTTATTCAAAATAAAAGAAAAGCAAAATGGTGAAAGTGGTGGTGAAGAGGTTAGAAAGAGTGGATGTGGATTATGCGCAAATAAAAACGAAACGAGGAAGAAAATGAGAGTGGAGAGATTAGAAAACGTGTGTGATAAAAATGAGGAAGAGAGTGAGTATGAGGGGGTTTAAAGATGGAAGTGGTAAAGTGAAAATAAAAGAAAATGAGTGTGAGAGAAGGAGGGTGATTGTGATTTGTGTAAATAAAAAGAAAAAGAAATCAAGAGAGGAGAAAGACAATTAAAGAAAAATAAACAAATGAAAACAAGGATAAGAGAAAAATTAAGAATGTAAAGTATGGAGGATTAATTAAAGATATGAGGAATCTAGAGTTGATCCACTTAGCTTATCTCAATCTTACAAGAATGAGTTGGATTTGTTAGCTAGTTTCAAATAATCTCTAGGGATCCCACGAATATTAGCTCCACACTTAGAAAAGGGTAATTTCCTAGAGGGTTCTAGCCTCAAGGTGAATTAAAGAGAAAGAAAAATCTAATCTAATTGCAAGAATTAAAGATCAAGAATTAAAGACATGAAAGTAAATTGTAAGAAAGTAAATTGCATGAATTAAATTGCATGAAAGTAAATCTAAGCTACAAAGCAATTAAATGAACAAGAAAGAAAAAGAAATGTAAAAGAAATAAAATAGAAACCAATAATTCCTGATCTTCATCTCATCCTCCTTTTGGTCCTTGGACAAGAAGAAGAGAAAGAAAATTGAAGGGGTGAAAAATTTTATTTATTATGTAACAAAGTTATAATTTTTGGAAGGTCTTCTCAATTAAGAGTAAACCTCCTCTCCAAATAAAATTTTTATAAAATATTTTACACTCAAAACTCTCCCACTCTACCCCTATTTATAGCCCTACGTGATGGATGAAGGCCATTGGTTCAAAGTTGGGCTCCAAGGAAGAGAAATCAGCCATTGATCAAAATCTATTGCGAACTAATCGGTTGGCCAATCGGTTGGTTTACAACCGAATTTGTCTTTTCTTAATTTTTCTTCACGAATTTCTCTTGGATTCTTGTGTAGTCTTGGGGCTTCTTTGTACTTTGGTTTTGGGCTTCAATAATTAGCAGAAAATAGGAGGATTTGAGTCATTTGGGCTCTTATTCATTAATACTCTATTAACCTGCAAATTAAGATAAAAATAGTTATTAGCAGGATATTTATTCATATAAAATAGGTAATGAGGGGTATAAAATTGTAACTAAATTATGGTTATCAGGGGTCTCGCCTATCTCTTCGGTCGATGTACTTCCGTAGGAATCCTCTCTGAATCATGTCTTCAATGTCTCTCTGGAGGATTCGACAGTCATCAGTATCGTGGCTGTGATCGCGGTGATATCGACACCATTGTCGAGTATCTCGGCCGTGAGGATCCGACCACATTTTGGGAGGTGGAGAAGTGAGTAGCCCCTCCTGTTGCGCCAAACAAAGGGCATCGAAGAGAGAGGTGTTAAGAGCTATGAGAGCTGGCCTCGGGGGAGGCTCTCTTCTACGGTCTCTCCGGTCGGTCCGGCTTGGACAGTTGTTGGTCCTAGGGGGAGCCCTCTCTGGTTCCTGCCTGGGCCGAGGGATCATTGCTGGTTCCCGCGCCTGCTCTGCCGTCGGGGTGACTGGGATTGCTGCCGAGACCGCCGGCGCTGGAGTTGCTGGAACCCCTAGTATTGGTGTTGGTGCCGAAGTTGTCGCTGCCATCGTTGCTGCCGCCATCGCTGCTTCGGCCACTCTGACCACGGCCTTGTGTTCTCTAGCATCTTCCATGTTTATGTACCCATGATTTTTGGCCATCAGCTGCTCATAACTAGTAACTCGCTTCCTTGCGAGATAGTCGGCTAACTCATTTTCCAGCAAGCCGATAATGATGGCCGACATGGCAACTTGGCTCACAGGGTCATCAACTTCTAATCTCTTAGCCTGGAACCTCTTGATATATTTTCGGAGGCTTTCTCTGGGCTCTTGCCTCATCTGTATCAGGACATGCGGAGGCAATTTCTGTTTGGTGTCGGCCACGAAGTGGTGCACAAACTTCCGGCTGAGTTGTTCGAAACTCCTCATGGACTTCTTCTCCAAAGCATTCCACCAGATTTTGGCGCTCCCCATCAAAGTGATAGAGAAACACGTGCAGATGACGGCTTCAGGTGCCTACAGCATACTCATTGTATCATAATAATTCTGCACATGCTCATTGGGGCCTCCCTCTCCTTTGTACTTCTCTAGCTGTGGCATCTTGAACTTCTCGCAGGAAGCCTTCATAATGTCATCCGTTGGGGAGTATTACCTCCAATGGCTTTGGCGACAGGTCAGTAGGACCGGTTATATCCGGGTGGTGTAACGGTAGCTGATGGTCGCGGGGCGACATGATGAGGGTGAGGAGTCCAAGAAGTCCTCCTAGTGGTGCGTCCTCGGTGGCTCCTCTCGGGACTGTAGCACTCTCCCGTCCCTTCCCTGCAAGGAGAGGGTTGTCGATGATGCTCTTCGAAGTGCGCCTGCTGGCGCGGTTGCGAAGACGGATGGTCGTCATGGCTTTGCTACTGAGCGTGATGAGCCACATGCCCGGGGGAAGGGGGAGCATCCCGCTATTGGTCTTGTAGAGGTTGAAGGAGAATCGTCTGCGGTTGCTGAGGAGCAAGCCGACTGATGAGCTCTTGGGAAAATGCATTGAGTTGTTGCTATTGGAAGGACTGAGTGATTTGGCGGGTAGATTCTTGTAACTGGGCTTGAGTGACAAACCCAGTCTGCTGGCTATCCGGAGTGTGGTGGACAGGTGATCCAGGGTGTTGATCACGGCCAGACATCATTGCTTAGAGGAGGAAAGAGGGCCTCATGGTGGGCGCCAAACTATTGATGCTATGGATCACACAGTCAATTAATTTAGGTTGTCAGATGATTAGGCTCCTCTAACTCCTCTAGATGTCCAAACTAAAAAATCCCTGAGATAGCCTGCACATGTCACAAGTCATGAGAGGTTGGGGTTGGATCCCCGGTGGTTCCTCCGACGATCAAGTTAGTGAATAATCTTGAGTGGGGAAGTAAAGATTAAGCTAAATGCTATCCAATAGATTCCAAGTGTGTAAAAATTGTTTACCTCTATCTGTAAACAGCTCCCCTATTTATAGCAACGATCAAGGGGTAGTTTAATAATTTTGGCCGATGAATAGCTGGCGGCTGAGTCAGCTTCTGCTTTACAGGTGTCGGCCGACGAGTGGATGACTAGACATGGGTCGGCGGCTAAGTCAGATTCACCTTTACAAGTGTCATCCTCTAAGTGGATGAGGTCACGTCGGTATTTAATGCGAAGTGATAGGGAGCACGTGGTACGACGTGTCTTACAGACCTATGAGCTCAGAGAATTGATGGCTAGGATCTTGCATTCAATGTGGCGACGACTCATCATTTGGCGGGAGGCTCAAGACACGGCGTCGCCTCCCTACACTAGGCGACATGCCGGGCAGCACCGCCTTTTGAGTCGAACTCGCGAGGTGTCGGTGAATCAGCCGAGTGGGTTGCCCGTGGGGCCAGCATATTCAAAGAGGTTGAATCGGATGACCCTTCAATCGGCTTCGTGTGGCGCTATTGCGATGACATGTACCGCCTTGCGGGTCATCCTCGTAAGGAGTTGACAAAGGGGACGGCTGAATAAGCCTTTTGCCGAGTCGATCCAACGGGTGTCGAGATGTCGGCAAGTACCGCCTTGTGAGTCGCCCTCACAAGGAGTCGACAGAGAAGACTCAACTTCGAGAGCTGGTTTCAATGGCTGAGGCCGCCGTTCGAGTCGGCTGATATGCTGGTTCGGACCCTTTGGAAGTGGATTAACTAGATCTGGTCTCTAATGCGGGATACTTGTCTGCTACTAATCAGAGATTAGTATTCGGATGATTCGAAGGGTTACAACACCAGCTATATCATATTTTTTTGTTTTTATTTTTTCTTTATATATTTTTTCTTTTTTTTATCTTAAAAAATATTTTTGGGGGTCACCATCGATGGTCAAACCTGACAACCGATGGTGAACCATGTATGGGTAGTAAAAAGGGGGCTGCATTATTTCTTTTTTACTTTTTATCCTTTTTACTCTTTTCTCTCTTAAATTCTTCATCCTCTCTTCGGTTTTCTTGGATTGTTTCTGTGATTTAATGAATTTGAGGAGTTTCTCATCTTTATTGTGTGACCTAATCCCATTTAGATCATCATCAAGGTGAATTTCAAAATCCTAATCTCCATTTGTGATCAATTTCTAGGGTTTTACGTAAATGATGTGATGGATCTTGTTGAGGATCAATAGTATGTCATTTGGATTGATGTTTGGAGTGGAAATTCTTAAGATTTGTGATGAATTTGAATGATTTTAGGGTTAGAATCGATGAATCTACTCATCCACCATCGATGATCGATGAATGCCATCGATGGAGCCTGCTAGCCATCGATGGTGTTCAGGAAACCATTGATGGTCAAAGAGTAGAAGTGTTGTTTTTAACATTTTATCATGATTTGTTTTTCAATTTTCTTTGATTCTAACCCATTTATATGTGTATTCTCTATACTAAATCAAGTTTATTTGCTGTTATAGAGAATGTCTAGCATCAATCAGACCTGAGGTGATCAACTTTCAAGAGCCGTACAAGAGAAGTATGAGAAACTTCTCTTTATCTTCGAGAGAGGAGTCGATACACAAAATCTAGAGGAGTATGCCAATATTGTGGGCATACTGGATAAAACTAAGCTAAGCTCTATGATGGATAAAGGGGGCGAGAGATGGAACATCACCCTTGTGAGGAAATTCTATATGCATTTCAATAGAGAGCACGAGTCTAATGTTGCCGTTGCTCGAGTGAGAGGGAAGGAGATCAAGATTAACGTTGCCTACATTTGGAAGGTCCTAAATCTTCTAGACCCTCCTACGAATAGCAGGGATGTGTTCGACTACTCTACATGCGTTGTGGTAGGTTTTGACAGCTACAATAGGATGGTGGAGTTTCTTTATGGGAGGATACATTCTGGTATCTTCAGCTCAAGACATCTCAAGCCTGAGTTTATCCTCCTCAACCTCTTCCTCAAGTTTGACTTATATTCCAGTGCCGCCTACACCACTCTTAGCATCTAGGATTTTATCTTGATGTATTGGCTTGCTAGGGGTAAGTCTTTTGATCCTGCTAAGCTCATATTTAGTTGGATGTGTACGATCATCACTACTGCTAGGGAGGTTGTCGAGAAGAAGTCGCACCAGAAGACTCAACTGGTTCATCCATTTCTCATCACTTACATCTGTCAAGACCAGAGGATCCACTTTAACATAGCTGATAGATATGAAAAGGGGCTAGCTGCACTTTTGGCTGAGACTGCCAGGAAGAGCATAGTTGCGAGGCAAAAAAGAGAGACTACTATTGGGCAATCATCTGGATCCCAGCCTTAGGCTTCACAGGCCCCGGTTTCATTTGCTTCTACTCGGTAGACTCTGTAGTCTCTGGGTGAGAGTATGGAGATGATGAGGAGAGATATGGAGATGATGAGGATAGATATGACAACAAAGCACACATACTACAATGCGTCTTTGCTGTACATCATGGGTGCTCTTCATCAGTCGAATCTATCTCTTGGCAGACCGTCAGTATATGGTGACTTCTTCACCGGAGAAGCACATCCTACAGGAGCTCCTCATCTATTCACTTCAGATGGCAATGATGGAGGAGATGATTAGGATGAGGAGATGCAGGGAGGTGATAGAGAGGATTGAGAGAGTTGGTGCTTTAGTCGCTGGAGGTCGTATTTCCTTTTTCCTTCTTTTTTAGACTTTTTTATTATGGACATGTATATTCTTATGGTGATGCTTGAGATACTTAGTCTGTACTAATCTATTAGCTGCACTCCGGTTGTTAGATAGTTAGTTTAGTATGTTCCTTATTTGCATGCTCATTTTCCTATCGTATGTACATAACTTGGATTTTTATTTTATTTTTTTGTTTTCTTTTTCTTTTTCTTTTTCTTTTTAGGGTTTTTAAAGATTTTTTTATTTTTATATATAAAAACAAAATAAATATTTCTCTTTCTTTCTTTTGTTTTCATTGAAAAAACTTTGGACATGCATATGTATATACTTTTACATGATTGATTCAGATGATATTATTTTTGGCATATAGGCTTGATTATATCACATAGGTTCATACATGATTTTAAATCTATATGTATTTATTTTTGCACTCAATGATCAAAATATGATTACATGACACATTGTTTCACGAGATATTTCACGTTACAATTTCACACACACCTAGTTTTATACTTATCAAATTTTGTGAGGTGAAATAGTAGTAAAAGTTTTATATTTTGTTCATAAGATATTTTGGATATACCAAGAGTTTTTAGCTTATTTTTGACTTGAACAATGCAAGCATTTATTCTTTATATGTACAAATGTGTATTTTTGTTAAAAATATATAAAAAAAGGAGTGTATTCGTTAAAAGATGATCAAAGATCCACACTCTTATGAAATCCATAGAAAATTGAGTGTATTCGTTAAAAGATGGTCAAAGACCTACACTCATGGATTATGTTTGTGCATATCTCAAAGAGTAGCTATCCTATACTAAATATTTTTATATTTAGAGATAATATGAATCATCCACCAAACACTATTGTTTTTCCTCCTAAATCCTATATGGTTGAGGTGATAGGGCGATACTCTGGTCCTTAGTTTCTAAGGTTGAGATAGTTCAAGTCTTATTATTGCTCAAATTCTTTTAGATATATCTAAATTTATTTTATGAACTAGTATAATTTCTTGTGCTATTTTTCTATAAATTTTTGTGTGAACCAGTGTGTATTTCTCCTTCTTACACATTTGGATAATTTTTTATCTGATTTTCTCGAGTAAAAAGTGCAACCATTGGTGTGTTTTTAGCTTTTGCTAATAATAAAAGGGGGAGAATTTTATGGTGAAATTTAAAATTTTGATGATCTTTGCATGAGTAGAGTTTTGTCTAAGTGATTTCCTATTTTTGATTTTTTTGAATTTTTTTGAAACACTCAATGCAATGTTTTAGGGGGGGTTTTTTGATACCTCTGCTAGTTTACACTTTTCATGAATGCATGAATGTAGGGGGACCTTTGCATATCATCTATTTTTGCATGAACTGTATTTGTGCTAATTGTTGGTGTTTATATATCTCAATATGCATATATTTCAGTAATTCAAATTTCAAGTTTGGTATTATCAAAAGAGGGAGATTGTTAGGATGTAGTGCATACAATATCTCTTGTTTGAGTAATAACAAACTCTCGTTTGGTACTAATAATTGTTTGAGGTTATATAGTATAGATGAATATAAGTATAAGAAGTGTACGAGGCGGAACGACACGAAAATCAACTCAAAAGCTGATTTCAGCCATCTAACCGTTGATGGTCAACAATGACTCATCGATTATAAATGAGCTCATCGATGATTACAGAAACAAATTGATGATTTTCAGAGAGAAGACTTCAGATCATCGATGATATGCAAGAACCTATTGATGGTGCCTTAACACCATCAATGGTCGAGAGAAACCATCGTTGGTAAAGTCAACTGATTGAAAATTTTAAGTTTTAATCTCAGACATTTGTCATTCCTTTGATCTTCAAACTCTACCACATTTAGGATATCTTTTTCCTAACCTATTAAGGACTATATATCATTTAAAGAGATAGAGAGAAGGGAGAGTTTCCAGAATTTTGATTTGAGAAGAGATTACATTAAATGTTTTTACCCCCGGAGCCTCAACAAACTCTCTCTCATTGCGCACAATATCTCCGGATAGTTTTAGCGAGGAGAATAGCCCTTGGATTCATCATCTACACTGTCCTTCATCGTGCTACGCTAAAATTCTTCTAAGGTTGATTTGCTTATCAAAAGGGCTGTAAGATCTTTCACATTTTCTGAGCTTAATTGGGATTATTTGGTTTTGCGTCAAACTTGTTTTCATGGCGTACTCAAGCCGGTTGTAATTTAGGGTTGGGACTAGGTAGGACTAGGTGTTACTCATTGTGGAGAGTTAGATTAGATGACTGGTTTCGGGCAGATTTCAGGGTGCGATCTTGTAAGCTTAATGAATCGAGTTAGTGATTCAGGAGAACTCGTGAAGAAGCTCCTACGTGAGAAGGAAGAGTGGACGTATGATTATTATCCGAACCACTATAAAATCTTGCGTGTTCTTGGTTGATTATTATTTGTGGTTATTTATCATTGATTGCTTTATTTTATCTTTTTCGTTGCATATTTTATATCTTTAACAAAAAACGATAGCAATCTTGCATCTCATATCCAACACTTCTAGGTTGAACCCTCAAGACATTCTCAACTTGTTAATGCTTTAAAAGAACCATGGATATAAACCTCCTATTAACATATCTTTTAGTCTCGATGCAACAATAAATTTGTAAATTATGTTGTATATCTTTTATAATTCATCATGTACTATGTATGTGTTATATTGCTAGCTCATCGTCATTTTGAACTTGTTTTGCCATTAACTTGGACGGTTGTATTTCTATGTCACCTCTATCAGTGCCAAAGTCATATCTTGACCTTTATCATTATTGTTGCTCGAAGAATCTCTCTGAGATCTTTCACTTCGTGGGTTCTACCTCTAGGGTCGCTAGCCAACCCATATCGAGTCCCAAAATTAGTTTATGTATGGATAAATTCGCAAAACAAAATATGATTTAGTCCTATGATTTTTTTAAAAAAAAAATTGATAACTGAATATTATATGTCGGTGAGACTTTCAAGTGGTGCTACAGTACTGTTCCAGAGTATACATCGAAAGAGGGATGCATAAGTTACATTTTTCTTCGGAAAAGATTATATTTTTTATTTAATCCTATTAATTTATGGTTTATGATTCCCTCCTTAAAATGCTAAGACCACTTGTTTGAAAAGGGTCGTATAGCTGAACAATCCTATTCACACTTGTTCAATATCCAGGGGAGACTTTGTCTCCATGGGTCCAAACTCAAAATTATCTTACTTATTAAACAATTTAAGATTTCCTATTACATAGACTATATTTTTAGTCACCATATAATGTCTACTTCTATTCAATGTTAGCTTATCTCTGCTATAGTGACTACACATATATATTTATGTGCCATTTTGTTTTTTGGGCGTACTGTTTTTTCTTGTGATATTCAATATGGTTAAATGATGAGGATTAGGATAATTTGAAGAACATAGCCAGGTTCTAAAATCAACAACACTGGGAAAAAAAAAAAGTATTTCAACCAAAGCCTTCTCATCACCTGACCTCATAAGTACAGATCAGGGCTCAAAGTCTACAAATCAATGAAGATAAGACCGAAATTGAAATTATCTGTACTAATATGAACAATGAGGTATTATTATACATTACATATTGTTCTCACCAATGCAACCTGTCCAATTCACTGTGCATCATACCCGCACTCTAAGCATGTGCATGTTTTTACATTGATCAGTTACTTCTTTTTTCCTGCAAAAATGAAGATATCATAGTTTCAGTGTCTGCAATTAATCATAATTATGACAACTATTTTGTTTGAATAATAGAATAATCTTAACTTTTGGGATCTAATTTATGTACTGGATGAGCTCTACTTGATTGAGGAGGAGCCTCTTCTTCATCATTATCATCTAAATGCACGGCTTCGATTGGTCGTCTTAAATTTCTGGGTTGTCCTGACGAAGATCCAGGACAAGGTGTATCTTGCTGCATATATTTCAAATGGTATGCAATAAAAGTTTAGTGTAGGATCTAGTTTTATTTCAGGCAAGTGTATATCAAAAGAAACTAATTGCATACACTATAACAAAAGTTGTATTTATCCACACTTATTTTATGACACATATAAAAGTGTCATTTTATTTGCAAAAGATTAAACAATAGTGACACAAATAAAAAGTGTAGCAAATCACGACACATATTTGTGTCATTAGATATACAATTAAATATAATTAAAAAAGGCTAATAGTTCAACATGGATTGTGAGAAGATCTATTAATGGGTTAAAATAATAAATCTTAGATTTTAATTATAATGATAATTAAATATTTATGATAGTGTATAAGCTAAAAAGCTTCATAGTTAAGTGTGCTTTAGTGAGAGTGATTCTAGGATGGGTGACCTTTTGGAAAGTTATAGTGTTGAATGATGGTACTCTTTATATTTTTAATGGTCTAGACACAACTATGTCAGCACTCTTGATACATATGTGTCACCATACTCGACATATATATGTGTTGTGACTTTGTGACACATTCGCACATGTGTAGAAAGACGCTCTCCACACATGCTCTAACTACACTTTTGGCATGTGTCGCGCTCTATTTGTGCGACACAAAAATGTGTCGCGTAGAGACAACAAATATATCATAATTTACAATCGTCCTTTGTTGTAGTGATAACCAAGGACTAAAATTTTAGAGAAAAGTATTATTGTTGAAGAACATATATACTATATGTCAATTATTAACTGAAGATTTTTTCGGAAAGAACATAAACTGAGACTGTTATCAGGGGTATTTTGTTGAAATTTTATTTATCAAAACTTCTATCTTTACTTCATTGATGACGCATATATCCTAAGAATGTATTCTTCTCTCTTTATTCATACATCATTACAATCATAACAGTACGATGAAAGCTACTAGTAAAAGCCATGAACTTACCATATATTTATCTTGTTCTAGACCCTGCACAGACTCAAAAGTCATATTTTCAGTTATCTACTTAAAATTTTCGGAAACCGACAAAAACTCGAGACTGTCATCAGGGTTATCTTTACTGAAACTTTACGTGTTGAAGACTTCTATACCTACTTCTTTGCTGCATATATTCTATCTTTATTCCTACATCATTATTGCCATACTAGCAAGGAGAAAGCAACTAGTGAATACCATAAGCTTATATTTACCTTAAATTTATCTTGTTCTGGGTCCCAAACAGGAAAAGCATCATCTGCATTTTTTGGTGACTGCACTGGCACCCAACCGTAACCTGGTTGCTGCATGTATTAAAAAAAAAGAAAAAGAAAAGAAAGACAAATCAAATGATCACAAACATGTTTTGTTACAAAACCTTATTTTGGAAATAAACAGTTAATGTCCAGAGATTATCATACTAATTGAAACACGTTAGAGCTAGGACTCCACTGATTTGCTGCAGCATTTTCGCTGACTTGGCTTTGTGTCTGGTTTCGAGGGGCAGCACTTTTGGATCTAGGTGATGGATAGAGTGGTGGCTTTCCCTTGTTTGCAGTTCGAGGTCGAGAATTAGGTGACTGAGTTTGAGGTGGTATCTTTCCTTTACTGAGAGTTGAGGGTTGCAGTAGCTGATCCAGATTCAGGCCTGGTAACGACCTTTGATGGCTCAGTTGTACCACATTTTGTGGGTTATTCCTTCTGTAGTCTTGCTGCATAGGCTACAATTAATAAAATGAAGAAAGTTGGTAAGTAGGTGAACATTTTATGTTTATGGTTAGCTTCTATGTTCTAGTTTCCTCTCTGAACAATGAAATTCAAACAGTGACAAGATTAAGCCTATGAGAAAGCTCTTTAATCTGAAAGTGTAGAGAAATATTGTTTTATTAAGTTAATATTTGTTACAAAATTTTTTTTATCTTCAATCAAAAAGGTCTTAATCATTGTTTTATTCGCAACACTGTAACAACTACAATACTTCAGTGTTGCACAATTTGACAACAGCCATATATGCGCTATGTCATACTTACCCTCAACTAGTTAATCTAAACTCAAACTTGTAATAATTTTCACTAGTTCAAGCAAACCACGCTCAATCATCGTACTACCTTTTCATTTTACATTCAAATAAAAAGATATTTCTTAATTTATTATGCTATAGCATTAGGTCAACAGACGCCAATCTAATATTTAGTAATTTCTTAAACATATCAAGTATTCAGCTAAGATAGTTTCAGTTATGAATTTATCTATCTTGAACAGAACATAAAATACCATACAGGTTCTGAAACATTATTGTTGATGTTTGTGTCGAACTGTGCATAAGAGGCTGCAGCACCTGAAATGCTGCCTGACATCTCGTTTGCTGCAGTATAAGGTTGGATTGTTTGTTCTTCTCTTGCAGTATCAGCGTTCAAAAATCTCTGCAATAAGTTGGACGACGATGATCATTGAACTATACAAATATAATTGCTGATATTCTGCATTATGCATTAATGATAAGAGATTATAACTGAATTTGGGTAAAGGTCTAAACTATTATTTTTTTCCTAAACCTGTAACAACTAGCTGTCCTAATATTCAACCAAAAAGTAATCTCTACTATACTTCATTATTGCATATATTGGCAGAAATTACGCTCATCCTAGATCCTGCTATATATGCTCATTAGCTCAACCAAATCAAGCTTGATTTCCTGTTATTAATTTTAAATTTATTCAAATAAATCTTATAATCTCTTAATTCTCACAGTCAATTTAAGAAAAATATCAAGTGGTCAGGTAAGAATTGTTTCAATTCTGAATATATCATGAACAGACCAAAGTATTCGGAGGAAAAAAAAAGAGAGAGCATACAGGTTCTGGAACATTGCTGCCTGCGATCTCGTTGGCTGCAGGATCAGGTTGGACTACTTGTTCCTCTGTTGCAGAATCTCCTTCCAATAATCACTGCAATAAGTTGGATGATTCTACATCAATACATGAAGTAACATCAATCAAAAATTTCTAAAGTCTCTTTGATGTATCTGCATGCATGTTGTTTTTCCCCTGGTTTATGAAACAGATTTCTCAATTCTATCAAACATAGCAAATTATCGATCAAGAAACTGAGGCAAAAAATGCAAGAATTGGAAAGATAATATCAAGAAACCAGCACACTTAACACACTAGTTCTGCTCAAACTCAAATCAAACCCAAGTTCTAAAATCTTGCTTGAGTGAAATGGTGAGCCAAAATTTCTCGATTTATGAATTATGATACGCTCATTTCTAATTTTCAACTAAAACCAACAAAGATCAAGAAACTAAATAAAAAAAATACAAGAATTAAAAGGGCAATATCAAGAAATCAGCAGATTATCATTGTGTAATCAAGCTTGATTGATCTGCAAAGCTTCATTTCTAGATTCATGAATCCAAATTCTGTTCTATAAACAAGAAACTAAGGAAGCAAAAATTACAAATAAAAAAAGAAGCAATATGAGGAATCCAAGATTATACCATAATCGCATCGTAATCGAAGTCATCAGGAACCTCAATCAAGATATCATCCGGGCTCGGGTGGAACCCCACAAATTTCCCGCCAGTTCCTTCATCTCCTCTGGGCCTGCTGGGGCCCACCGCCGTCGGAAGCGAATTCTTCTCGGCGGCAGCAGCGACGGATCTTTCATCCATGAATAGGTGCCGGCGAGTGGCAGTACGGAATGGGCCCACAAAACAGTGAGGTGGGTCCGGGCTCGGGTGGAGCCCCACAAATTTCCCGCCAGTTCCTTCATCTCCTCTGGGCCTGCTGGGGCCACCACCGTCGGAAGCGAATTCTTCTCAGCGGCAGCAGCGACGGATCTTTCATCCATGAATAGATGCCGGCGAGTGGCAGTACGGAATGGGCCCACAAAGCAGTGAGGTGGGTCCGCCGGTGGCTTCTGTGGGCGCCCACTTGATGATTGTCCGGCATTGTCGGCCATGAAGAGATTCCGGGGGAGTTGAGGTGCGGAAGGGGCCCACCAGCCGGCGGGGTGAGCTCGCCGGTGGGTTTGGTGGGGCCGTTGTTGTATCTGCTGCCGCTGGGAGATTCTGTACTGGGGCCGGTCGTGGCGGGTGATTGTTTTCTTGATTCTCAGCCATGCATAAGGTAGTCGGGGGCTGATGGTAATTTCTTTCTTCAGTTAATTTCTTGAATTTTTTTTGGGAGGGAAATACTTTGATCTTTAGATGTATTTATTTTTCCATCCTCTTTAACTTGGACGTGAAAGAAATGAGTCGGGTTAGTTAGGCAATTGAAATGGGTTTTTGGTCTGATATTATTATAGTGAGCCTATTAGATTCTATATTTTTCACTAGAAAAAAGAATATGAAGTTTTTCAGTATTTTTTAGAGGTATTTTCTTCAAACAATCTGTAGTACATAGTGAGGCAGGAAAATAATACCTTAGAATTTGTTTTCAGTAAATTTCACAAAATCCCCTGAAGTTTGGCCATTTTGAGATAACTCCCCTTAAGTTTAAAAATGTCACAACCTCTTTGAGTTTGGCCTATTTAAGATAACACCCGTAAACTCTAAATATGTCACTTAACCTCCCTTAAGTTTGGGATGTCTCAGAAGATTTCTCCATATATTTAAATATTTGCAATGAATAATATAAAGGAGATTTTAATTAATAAAATTTTCAAATTATGGATTGTTTTAATTTGATACAAATTCTTTAGGTAAAGAGGATTAGAAAGGAGTGATATGATTATGAGATTTTGTTAGTTATAAATAATTATAATTTTCTTAGGATTACCAAATATTTAATTATTAAAAATTTTAATTATGGATAGTTTTAACTTGATGAGTATTCTTAATTAGTTAAAAATAAGATCAAGTGTCCACGTGTCATCCTCTTGGATGATAGAAGGATGTATGGCCCTTTTTGATATGACACGTGCCATGCATAAATATATATATATATATATATATATATATATATATATATATATATATATATATATATATATATAAAAAGACACATGTCAGCTTTTATGCTTTTAGGAAAACCACTAATTTCTCAAGATATATATAGGAGGGTATAATAATGAGATTTTCAATATGGATAGTTATAACTGATAAGGATTATAAAATATTTGAGTATTAGAATTTTTAATTAGGGATAGTTTTAATTTGATGAGAATTTTTAGGTGAATATAAAATTAGGTGTCCACATATCATTTTCTAATAGGATAAAGAGACATATGAATACTTATGATATGACACATGTCAACTTTCGTGTATTTATAATATGACACATGTTAATTTTCTATAATTTAAGGAATTTCACCACTTTCTTATTATATATAAAAAATGCCATTAATTTATATTAATATCGACATGCATATAAAAATATTACTGCAAAATGTGATGTAGGTCTGCGTTAATTCTTGAGGGTATTCTTTTCGAATTTCAAAAATTTATGAAATAACGCAGACCTACATACTTATGAAAAGAACACCCCAAATACAACAACCCAACTAACTCTACTATAACATAAACTTAATACCCTTGCGTATCTCACAATAAGAGAGCCTCTCACTCCAAACTTTGTAACTCTCTGTGCAGACGGTGGTAATCTCCTCCTCTTCTTCGCCTACACCTCGCCTTCCCCTCAATCCCTTACGATTACATGACCAGTTCTTCGACGTACAAGATCTGTGGACAACTGATATCGTCAATGAGACGACAGCTATCAGGGAGAGACACCTGACGAGTATCATAAAAAAAGGCAGTATTGAAGGCAAAGGAGGAAAAGGCGAAGGTGGAAGAGATGGCGGTGGTAAAGGCGATGGAGGTGGTGGAGCAGGCTGAGGCTGAGTGGTTGGGCCGGGTGAAGCAAGAGAGGGATGAGGGAGGCACCGATATGCTCTGCTTGACGACATGGAGAGCTCGAAGCAGGGGAGGCATTATAGAAGACGCCTTTACTGGTGGGCTGATTACTTTGTTGACGATGACGAGAGTGACGATCGTGTTCTTGAGGTTTATGATTGAGTGATGAGCAACTGCAGCATTTTCAAGAGTGTTTTGTATTAAGCATGAAGTTTAGAAATCTTGAATGTGTTACTGTAGTTTTGTTGCTGCTTTAATAAAACATATTGCATGTAAACAGTTAGATACAATATTTAGGAACCATAAACAATACTTGATCAGTCCTAATGAGCATATAGACTGCGCCCAGTCTTCTCTCTTTATTTTAAACTTGCAACATTTGTGATACGATAAATACACTGCAATGGTTGTTGCAGCCAAGGAGGATACCCATAACCATGAAGATATACAAGAAAAGACTAGTTGCAAGAAAAGAAGAAAAACTTTCTCTGTCATAGTAAAAAAGATCTCTAAAAAATAAAATTATTGTGGTACGATAAAAAGAGATTTACTTGAGGAACTCTCTTTGGACAAAAAGAATTTTACAATAACTTAGTAGACCAGTATGAGATAAAATCAAAAATATCAACTTGCAGGAAAATCTCCAATAATGCAAGTCATCCATGATATGAACCAATAAATCAGGAAGAAGAAAAACTAAGCCTCAACGAGTCCTTGACTCTGAGATATCTTTTTCTTGTTTTTTACAGCCTTGCGAGGGACTTCATCCTCTCCTTTTACTATTTCTATCCGTGCAAAAGTTGGCTTTGGTTCTGCCGTTACGTCGCCTGCTTTCAGCCCTCCCCATTTGGTATCACTCTGCAGGACGAACACATCATAATTAACTATAGTAACAAGTACTTTAACGGAAAAAGTGATCTGAAAAGACTTTCCGCTTTGAGCTTTAATCTGTTTATTATTAACGAAATTGATGTTAACCTGCCACAGTGCATTTAACAGCAGAACATACAGTAAAAGTTAAAAATCAAGAAAATAAAATTGATCAAGGTGAAAACTTAGGGACTCCTCTCCTTTCCTCACCTATAGTGTTTTAATGAGCATGTAATATTAGCCAAGCATCCTAATGAGATGTAAAGAATTCAGCAAGAGAGGAAATTACCCAAGTTATTGCTTCAAACTGATCCTTTGAAAAGCCAAGCTGCGTGTATATTCTCAGACATAAACTCGGAGTGACTGGAGATAAAGCAGCTGCGATAATCCTCATCACCTCCAGTATGATGACAAGATCCTGCATGTTAAAGTCAAAACGCACGGAAATCTGATTCAGAACTGGCTACAGGTAATTTAGATGGATATGTAAGCATGTATGTCGTAATAAAAGGGTCCTCAGTTAGAAAATGAACCCATCTAAATATATGGTCTCTGTTCCTTACTCACAACTGAAAGTACCATTCATGTTTTATCGAAATATTTTTCAGTACGAGCATATATTCCATTGTTTACAGAATTATTACTGTTGAATTTGAAAACTATACAATTCTCGCAAATGTCGTAACAAATTGGATGAAATATATTAATGTCAGTATATATTTTTCTGTCATTTATCATTAACCTACGATTTACACACTGGAGAAATAAGTTTCTGGGATCAACAAAAGAGGTGAGAATCTAGGCTTCAACATGATTTGTTATATGTAATGAGAATTTCATGAAGTTCTTCAAGAATATTGCATGCTTAGAGCTGCACAAATTATTTAGTAGTATATGCCTGTCTACATGTCACCCCCTGTTTAAGGATGAAAGGCTTATATGCCTGAACAATAAAATGGAGAAGTAGAAGGCAAAACCATAACCATACTAGTAAAGCCTACATTTTTGTTCAGTGGAAGCATGGCATATAAAGCAAAAGATAAAGAGCAAATCAATATAAAGATACCAAGTTCTTCCTCAGAAGCAAGAGTATAGAATTCTAACTGCTAAAGTTTTAATTTTCCCTTCTGTACACTCATGTATTTACGCACAAGTAAACATAATTAAACTATAGGTAGATCTGCAAAATGGCCAACCAAGATAAGAACTCACCGGACAAACAAATTCATATATGGATAATGGACTAGACAATATTACACTGAGGTTCAACTGAGGTTCAAGATGTGCAAAATGACCAACCAAGATAAGAAATCACTCAAATCTCGCACATCTTGAACCACAGTTGGAGACCCACCATCACAAAGGCCACCTCTTATTGAATGTAAAGGTAACTCAACTAGGTTCTTCCACTGTCCACTTACTTGTTTATCTACTGTCAGTCTATCCTGTATGAATACACTGAGCTTTTTCTAGTTCGACAACATGTCTGCTGATCTTAAGTTAGAAAAAAATCTGATACGCTTTCATCTAGTAACTGTATGCTTTTAATCTCAGACCTAGCAGGCTTTCCAAACTGATAAGCTAAAGAAAACAATCCGATAAAAGATAATCTCAATATTGAAAGTCTTTTCTCCATTTAAAGCATAGTGGTTTTCTATGATGTGATAATGTACAAAAAAATAATGGAAAAACAATTCATGTTTAAAAGGCAAAGAAGTGCACAAAATCTCATCCTCAATCTCAACCTCCTTACAGGCTACTATGAACTGGAAGGCAAGGAAGAGTGTAGAGTCGCGATGTAGGTATACAATCAAACTTTCACATTTATCTGACCCCTCCTACGCCCAAGTTGATCCCATCTCTTCTCGACAATTACCATTCAGTGGAAAGAAAACATATATACTGGGAAACACAAATCATGGCTTATAACCTAACTAATGAAGAAAAAAGTAAGAGAGTGAAAACAAATGACAACCATGAAAGAACGGATCAAATTAAGTTCTTCCTATCAGCTTTATTTATCACCTTTGCAGCTGATTCAGCATCAGCGCCTCCTTTCTTAAAGAGCGACCATGGAGCACGTCCATCCATGTAGAGATTACCAGCATTACCAATTTCTAGTACTGATTCACATGCTGATGACAATGAGAGATTTTCGTAATGATGTCTGGCAGTGTCCACCTATTCAAGCAGGTTGTCATCAGACCAAATTGATATGGAACAAAGAAGTAAGGAATTTAAACATGAACTATTTATAACAATGCTCAAAATTAGGCACTCATTCTATGTTTGCAAATGTGTTGCGCCAATCAAATGAATACCAAACACCATCTAACAATTAAATTATGTTCTTTTACACAACTTTCAGTAACATACTCTGTTTGAATCTAATATCAAACGATATACGTCTTTCGCTTCTAGACTCCTTAATTTAGGAGAATTTTTTATGGTATCTCTCATAATTTCAACAGCATGAATGACAAGATTGATTTTCCTACCCACCACAGATTGACCTTTAAAATTATGGAAAACATTCCTCTAGTCCATCATTTTCTAAAATATTTATTTGACACCAATTTAAAGAAATATGGTGGGTTGCTAATAGTAATCAAAATATTCATGGTGCCCCCTAGCTGACCACATAGTGATTTGCAAGAGTTTATAAATGATGATTGATGACAACAAGAGATGTATTATTCCATTTAGTAACAAACACAAGCAACATTAACACAAATAGGTTGCAAAGTACAATCTTGAGTACCTATTATTAGTTATTAATAAAAAACTTACAGACAAGATTAGAAGAGACTATGCAAAAATATGATACATGGCCTTAGTTGTATAGACCAAGATAACAGGGTCCAATTTCTGTAGCTAGGCAAGAGGGAAGAAATCGCCATCTAAGCATTTGACAGCAAAAATATAATTTAGCTGAAAAGATATTTTTAAGAGGTAGAATTTGCAATAAGAAATCAATCTCATCAATTGCTTTTTCCTGATGTATATCGTAAATTTATAGCTTCCTTTATCCTTTTAATATTGACTAAGAAATCTGTAAATGTATACCTTGTCAGTTTACTTTTTATATCGATGTTATGTTTAAATGTCCTTGCACCTTTTAAAACCAGATTTTTGGAGACTTAAAATCCCACCCAATGAATGATCCTCAAATTGAACTTTTTAATCAAACATTCAAAGTTCTAATATCCAAATAGGAATGATCTCTTTCATCAAACAATTAGGAAGTCAACTACTAATAAATGAATCAAATTCCTTAATCAAATGGAAGTATCTCCTTAGTCAAACAATTTGGTATTAATGAACTAAAGAATAATAAATCAGGTAAAAAACAGTTTAGTACTCAACAAATAGTCACAAAGGAAATTTGCATTTGCACTCAGAGTTGAAGGAAATTCAAAGTCAAGTTGCAGGTCCTAAGATTTTAGACGTGTGCAAAAATGAATGCCCAAACATTCTATTTGATTCTGTTCAAGCCCTATGCACATACCTTTCACAATGATGGCGTTAGCATATGCTTGTGGATATTTATTTATGGATTAATGATAGACTGAGCGACAGCTAACTAAATAATGCTGCCAATTTTTCTGGAAAACTTCCTTCAGGACTGCAAAATTAGGTCACGTGCATAGCTAATAGATCCTTTGATGAATAGAAGAGCTGCAAATATTCTTTTGTATGAGCTAATCAAGTTGAGATTGTCTAGAAAACCTGAGCAAACTTATTTGAGAATATGTAGTACTTAGAAATTTGGGGTAAACTATAACTCCTTCCAACTAATTATGTGATTTACAAGAGCAGGTTGAAACTATAAACTACATTGTATTAGAAGAGGCTTAAAGTTGACACAGAAGATGATTAGCAAAGGAAATTGATAAGTTAACAACTATAGAGAATTGCAAGAATTGAGAAACATACGAAAATTGCCAGACATAAGAATAACTTGTGAATTTCCACTAAGATTTAAGAAAATAGGAAGCCGCAGATGATTTGACTATTCTATGGTTTTCAGAGGTTCGCAGGTTGATAGAGAACAGGTACCATTTTTTCAACTGTATCCTTGAGCATATTTCCTTCTGCTGCAACAGTGGAATCCACAGCTAAAGTGGACTGACAATTTTTCTTCAAAAGTCCAAGGGTACGGTTGAGAAGATTTCCTGTGTTTAAAAGCTATAACTATGTCAGATTTAATAGTTCATTAGTTTATCTTGATTCAATTACCATCCCTAAAAGGTATATCCAAATTCTAGAAAAAAGATTATATTATATTAATATTCAAGACAAAATACCCAGATGAATATACCAATTGTATTTGCAAGATGTGCATTCACTATATTGATGAAACGTTCCTCTGAATAATCTCCATCATTGCCAAATTCCACTTCCCTCAAGAAGAAGTACCTAACAGCATCTGAACCAAACCTATGCACCAAATCCTTTGGTTCAAGTGTATTTCCCAGTGATTTTCCCATCTTCATACCATCCTAAATCAAAATAAAAAGCAAAGCTGCATGAAATGAAAATGAGTGAATGAGATAGGCTCACATAATAGAGTGTTATCACTGTCAGCTTCTAGATTGCTGGTGAAATCATAAGAGCATTTGTAGTTCTTGTTTTTAGTAAATTAGTTTTAATAAAAAATAGAGCCATTTTAAAAAAATTGTGAATGTAATTACCTTGGATCCCAATGACTAAGAACTATGAGCACAAGAGTGACAATGGCATACTTGCAACTAGGAAACTGATAATCTTTCAGGATGAAAAAATTAAAGAAATATAGCAATACTAAATCCCATTGCAGAAAATTAAGATAATCGGGAAAAAATCATTATCGTATTACTACAATAAATTCTTTTGCTTTGTAGTAATAAAAATTATAGTTCAAAAAAAATCTCAAACCTGCTCCCATCCCTTACTGTTTAGCAACATGTGTGGAGCTGGAATGAATACAAAAGCATAACAATATAAGAACTTAACTCTTCACCAGGTATGGAGTTTTTTTGCTACCTTTTAGTTGTACGTATGTCAGTCATATTATCCAAACAGCGACATTAAGCTGCATTTTAGAATATGTTTTTAATTGTCTAGAATCTCCTTCAATTTAGGCATTATGCTCAAAAGTCAGACGTAACTCAGACTATAGAACAATTTCAGAAATTTCTAGACTGTAATGTTCCAATTAAAATCTCAAATTTACAACATGGCCTGAACATAAGGCACTGGAAAAGAGATCCATTTGTTATATACCTAAGTAAACAGAGAGCAGAATTAGTGGTAAGAAAAAGTTGGATACTCAAAATGAAGAGAAGTTGGCAAGTAGTAAAATTTTAAGGGCGCCTCTAGAAACTGCTTGATGAAGCTATGTAGCCAATATTTATCTTTTTAAAAGACAATAATGATTCATGAATTCATTCTCTTTAACTAACTTGAAGTGTTTCCAATAGGATAGCTGAACTACATTTCAACACAAGAGTTTAACTATAGGCAATTTGATGTAGCGCCGTTACCTTCGTCAAAAATCCATGACCAAACACCATCTTTGGAAGGCTTATCCCTGCTGACATTAACATTGCAGGCCAATAGACCGCATGAAACCGTAAAATGTCCTGCAAAAGATAATCGGGAAATATTAGGTGCTAGTATCACACTTGACAAAGAAAAGCATCATATAAAAGACAACAACAGTCCTGGTCCTCCTGGAACATGAACCAGATGAAACATTGAGTACCCTGCTAAATGTAAGTACAGATAATATTGAAGGTTATTGTTTGATTCTTAGGGGAAAATTATTGGTGGTGATCAGTGGAGAACTACAGAAGATAATGGGAGATATCTCACACAAATTGAACTACTTAAAATAGATGCAGTTCTTACCAATATCATCAAAAAATGATTTAGATTTTACCAGAGGAAGATGAAAAGAATACTCTTGTTGGGATTGTAAAAATAAACTTCTTGTCTCTTGAGAAAGATGATAAAACTAAACTTATAAATTAGGCTTCCCCAATATCCCTGAAAGTTAGCTTTACTTTGTCTCCAATCTCCACAATCATGATATTTATCCCTAACAATGTGGCCAACCGACATCCTTTTTAGTATGTTTGAGCCACCGATAGGTGGGTACAAACTTGTAACGGATTTACATCAATCGTATAGTTGTTGTGGCCTAATACGAAATTAAGTAAACTCTTAGTAAACTATATATCAAACTACCCAAAAGATTTTGAAGTTTTTAACAGTCATAAATAGACCCCCATAGGTGGGTGCCACACTGGACAGAATTACATCAAATATAACAGCTGTTGCAGGCCACTATTAAACTAAGCTAATTTTTAGGTACTTTTATCCAAACACCCAAAAGATTACTAAATTTGATAGTCATCTATTTAAATTGCTTACCCTAATATTTGGTATAAAGGCTCTATTGTTGTTACCGCCTGATGCAGGACAAATTTGGAAGTTAGGATTAGAGAAATTAGTTTGGATTTTATGCTTATCTTTTAAGATAATTTAGTTAGGCTTTTATTTGATATTTTTACTTAAATTACACTTGCGCGTGTGGTGCACGTAGAGGCATCCTATAAATAAGCTATAGAACTTCTTTTCTGTAAAGAGAAAAAAACCTTATGAAACTCTTTTGAGAAATCTCTGCACGTGAGCTGCAATTAATTTTGGCATGTAAGTTGTTTGGGTGTGAGGCCCAAAGTTATATTCCTTGAAGATGTGAATCATTCTCTTCCCTTTTTTCTTTTATTTGTATTTTCTTGTTGTTGTTTCCCATTCCTCATCGCCCCTTGTGTAAATAATATTTTTCATTCACCGACAGTGAAGTATCATCTCCATATACTTACTAATGATCAGCATGCCAGTTTGCTAACCCAGTCCAGGATGCTGCTCTTACCTTACTCTTAACACAGGATGTTGCTCTACATCTCACCCTAACAACACATCAACTAAAGACCAGAGCAGCTTGAACCTGGCCAACTATCAACCTCAATTCACATGGCCAAATTTCTCATCTTTAACAGGTCATACCTCTCAACTTTCCTAGAAAGTAAAGCATAGTCTTTATAGAGATGGTGTATTCTTAGAACTGCCAATCCCCAGAAATTTCGTATAAAGGCTCTGTTGTTATATGTATCTATTTTTAGAACTAACATACAACAATGCTTCTAAAGTTGAGGAAGTGTCAAAGTAACGAAAGAAATATTACGACACGAACTTCATCCACCCATATGGTAGGACAACACAAAGAGTGCATAATGTCTAGAATCCATGTACCGACAGTATACATATAATGAATATTTCAAGGACATATGGAATCATATTAACCAAGTGAAAGTTGTTTATACATCAACAGGATAGGTGAGTACTTAAATATCTAGAAAAAGGAGAAGAATTAAGAAAGTTGTACAGATAACATAGGTGAAAAAAATACCAAACCTTGCCTATTAAGTGTAGTGAAGCAGGCCAGCCAGAATCAACAGCTTTTTGCAAAGCTGGTTTCTCGCCATCCTCCATTAGTGCTGAAATATATCTGCCAAAAAGAATAATGAAATTACCAGGACCTAACATATCATCTAAACAAGAACGAATTCCAATCAGCAAGAGCATCAAGTGAAGGAAAACTTCCTATGATTTAATTATGTGGAGAGAGACTAGACCCAATGTACAGGTGCATAGAAGAGTATCCAAACATCCATGATGGAGATGATGAAAGAAGATAATAATAGGAGAGAAAGTTTCTCATAAGAGGTAAATGTCAATATCTGAGCAGAAAATTAAGGCTCAGAGAATGTCGATGAGCTTGCAGCTTATGGATCTGGCATGTGACATAAGACATGTGTTTAAATAAAGTCCATATACGAGAAGAAAAGGAGAAAGACTGTACAACAGACAAATCCATCCTGTTCAAATTCAATAATAGGGCGTAAGTTTTGAAGATCCACTTATTTGAAGTTAATTTTTATTTTTAAAGTGCTTAAAACCCCAATTTTAAAGGTTGTTTAAGTTTCCTTGCAGACACCAAATACACATACAAAACAGCAAGTTGATTGACTCTGTAGTCTAAAATGATTGAAACCCAATGAAATTGGTCTACAATGATTTAAATTGTTTAGATCATGACACAATATATGGATTATAATTTTATTCCCAAAACAGTTGACAGACAGACAGCCAATTTGTGACATTCATTTGTGTGCTGAATGGTGCGTGGCTACTTGATTTGAAGTTTATGAACACTTCAAATAGTTCAAATCAAGTTTAACCTAGTGGATCTTCTATTTGACTGACCTAATAATGAATTGGAATGAGAAGGATTCAACTTCATGTCCTTCTAGAAGTAGTCAAGTCTATGTATCTATAAATATTTGTATATACACAAACTACATATATATAAAGAGAAATTTTGGGTTTTGGGTCCGTTGTGAACTTCCTAAAATACCCTTTCGGATCTGCCCTGTTTGCATGTCCAGGATTAACCCTTCAAATTAACCCTCATACGCATGCGCGCAAACCGACATACACGTATGCACGTGATTACTCTTCTAGTTAACTATAAATAATCACAAGTTTTCAATTCCCACAAATTATTCTGGATAAAAGTTGAGTACAAATCATTTTTTTGCACATTATTTTTTGCTAGGCTATCATGCTTTATTTTAGAAAATACAACTTTGCATATATTTTTCTTCCATAAGTTCCCTCATAGTTAGAGCAATCTATATATGTTGCCAAAAGGTTCTATGATGATAAGTATTTTGATAAAGGATTCTGATGCTTAGTTAATTAACAATTATAAATGAACTACTATTTATTTTATAATCGCAGTCACAAAACTATGATAATTCTTATAGGACTTATGCATTCATGAAAGACATGTTATCTACAATTTTAACTATCCTTAATTGATTTGCACTAACTAGTTAGTTCTTAATTTTATTAGAAAACTGAAGATTCATGAAAGACACCTAATGAAGGTAGAAGTAGACTTATTAAAAGTATCATTTAAAAGAAATAAATAATTCATAAGCTGCTTGGTTTAATAACCAAAGCCAATCAAGACTTACTTAAAGTATCCTTAACTGATTATATTTCTACTTGATTAGAAAACTAAAGAAGTGATGACTCATATGACAAGTATTCAAGTAGAACAGTTATATCTTCCAGAAAACTAAAGAAGTGATGACTCATAGATAAGTATTCAAGTAGAACAGTTATATCTTCCAAAGGAAATTAGGATAAACATTAAATTTATTTGAAAATATATGTTTTAAGAAACACAGAATATGTTTAATTATAAGAAATATTTGGTGTGGGTTTTCTAATTTTTCTTTGTATATGAAGTATACATTAAGTATCCAATATGCAGATACTATTAACCTAATTTTTAAATTTAGAACCCAAAAATGAAAATCCAAACCGATGGATTTGGTCTCCTACATATGAACTATCAAGAAATAAAATATCAAAAGATTACAACATTATTAATCCATGTATAATATGTCATAAAATCAATGTTTCAAAATTATCAAAAGTTGCTTAATTTTTCACCCTTGATATATGATTCAAACCTTGTCAAATCTTTTGAAATTTTGTTTCTAAGTTGGTCATGTGTTGTATATCGCATCCACGGTTTGGATTTTCATTGTTGGGTTTTAAATTTAAAATTGGATTGATAATATCTACATGTAGGATATTATCAGTGTATTAAATATCGACCGATATATTGCTATATTATGAAAAAATAGCATTTTCCGATTTTCACCACAATGTTCCAATATATCGGAAATATCAGCTGATATTTCCTTGACGAATTATCGGCTGATATTGGCTAATATCTAATGAAAATGGTTATTGACTAATATCCAATGAAAAGGGCTAATATCCAATGAGAAGTTTCATGATGCGATCGAGAAACAAGTTTCTACAATCGGTTAGTCATCCTAAACATAGTATATCTTAATTTATGATGCAATTTCTTATGTTTAGAATACATTAAATATGTTTTGAGTACATATTACAATGTTATGTTACGTATGAACATCATCTGATATGACACCCCGATATTTTTTATATATCGCCGATTTCTGCCCGATTTGGATTTTGGTCGTATGATATTTGCAATATATAATACATTGGACACTATTAATAGTCCCTCCCTCCCTCCCTCTTTGTGTGTGTGTGGAAAAATGGGTATAAGGTGCTGGCTCATTTTGCAAAATGAGCTACCAATAGATACACATGTGATGATGCTCACCCTAGTTGTCACATAAAAAATTGTGGGTCTCATCACTTACTCTCTTAGTAGTTCATTTTGCAAAGTGACCTGCCACCTCACCACCAACCAACCATATACATACATACGTGTGTGTGTGTATATATATATACATACATTCGTGTGTGTTTGTGTATATATATATGAGAAATATGGGTATGCTTGGTAGCAAGCACCATTTTTGGTGCTTGGTAGTGAGGTGTATCAATCACATCCACTCCTCAACCCATATACTTGTGGTCCCCCATTTGAGGAGTGGATGTGATTGATACACCTCAACTACCAAGTACCAAGCATACCCATTTTCTCTCTATATATATATATATACCAAGCACAAATTTTATGCTTAGTAGTGAGGTATCTCATTCCTATCCACTCTCCAACCCATGTGAATGTGGTCCCCTATTTGAATGAGTGGATAGGAATGAACCACCTCACTACCAAGCACAAAAACTTGTGCTTGGTACCAAGTTCCTCCATATTGCTCATATATATATATATATATATATATATATATATATATATATATATATATAGAGGTTTGCTATGAACCTCTTAAGTGGTTAAGAAAAGTTATCCACCCAACTTTTTATCCATCCATCTTCTCTTGAGATATGTAGCATGAACAAATAAAAATTGCATTCATATCTTGCATGGATCCCAAGGAAAATGGAGGGATAAGAAGTTGGGTGGACAACTTCTCTTATCCACTTAAGTGGATCAAAGTTCATCACTATATATATATATATATATATATATATATATATATATATATATATATATATATATATATATATATATATATATATATATATATATATATATATATATATATATATATATATATATATATATATCAGATTCTAATGTGTGTGTATAACTAAACTGTATGGAGCCCACACTTAAATCCTATAAACTCTCAAACTCTACATTAACCGCTACAGAACTGCAACAGTACTCGCACAACCACAATCATTATGATATGAAAAAAAATCTTATAAGTATAATTCTTTCCAGACACTAAGCAAATATATTTAAAGAGAAATGTTCGCAAATATATTTAAAGAGAAATGTTCATGGTCAGTGGCAGTCGTTCAGCACCTACATAGCATGGATGCTTATATCGTGAAGTTGTGTCCTGTTGGACACTTGTTGGCTATGTGCATAGACACGAGAATGGGTACGGATGCCGTTATGGGTGCATGTATGGGGCACAGGAGTGTCCAAGGAGTGTCGATGTCCAGTAGGGGTACGACACATGATGGAAGTGTCCAAGGAGTGTCTGGTATGTATTGATGTCCGGTACATGCCGGGTACAAGTACCAGTGTTATCATCAATGCGTGATGCGCAATGCAAAGTCCCTTTATGTGCACATGCAGAAGGCGCAATGTGATGTGCGCGCTTGAGTGAAGTGAGGCGCACACCGTACACATAATTTTCTGAAATAGATAATCAAGCATGAAAGAACATGTTTATGAAATTCCACATAAAAATATGTCAAGATAAATAATATTTACTATCAAATCACAAAATAAGGTATTAATTCATAATGCTAAGTTGCTAACACAGCCAACATAGTATTAAAGTTCATAATTTTCCAAATCAAAGGTCAAATCAAGACTAATTTTATCGAAGAAAAATCAAATAGTAATAAACGAGAACAAATTAAGATCCTCTATCGGGCTACTAAAATGGCCTAATGGGTTTATTTTTCTTTCTTGGGATATAGGTTATTGTGTATAAAGATCTGATTAAAATGTTAAAGCACAAAAATATACGAGGCTATGCCTTGCATGCGGGCCCTTACGAGGTGCAAAAGGCGTTGTCGCCTCAGATGTGGGGCAATTCAGCCACCGCCCCACATCGCAAGGTGCATAAGGCGCCATGCGGCGCGCACCTTTGATAACACTGATGGGTACGACTTCATGATAGAAGTATCTTGGTAACACAGTTTGATGGACATGTGTGTTGTAGGTACTTTTTATAATTCAAGTGTCTCAGTGTGACATGCCAATGCATTGTAGGTCAGCACCATCATCATTGTCAGAAACTTCTTACGACCAAAATAAGGTCACTCCACAGAGAACTCTGCACTAAGAAAACCCAAAAGAAGATTTGACAGGAAACAATGATAAGCAGTCAACCTGCAGCAAACCATATGTTTTTCAGTGGCAAATCCCTGGTCAAGCGAACAATTGACAGGAGAAGGGCTTACTTTTCGTCTAGTAGACCAGTTGGTGGAATGTGGCATGTTTAAAGATACAGAACATTAAGGTAAGCGTTACTGGAATTCAACAGTTCAACATATCTGTTCATTGTATATTCAGGAAATCCATGCTTTTAGCTATTTAAGATAAAAGTACCGATACAAACTAGAACATGTAAATATTTCAAGCTACAATAAACTGATTGAACGCCTTCGGCCAATAATTGATGTAATGGAGGGAAGCTGACACATCATATACATGCAAGATAGTGTGCACAGTCAATTGAGACGGGACAGACTTTGTACCTGAGCACTTGACATGAACAAGCACATCCAAATCAAGAAAGTAACGTCTTTGGCCAGCTACTAGCACATTATACGATGTTAAAGATAATGAAAGAAGAATTTACCCTAACAAAGCATCAAACCAGACATAAATAGTTTGTTTATCATCATTTGGCAGAGGTATTCCCCATGCAACAGACGAGCGGGATATGGAGAAATCTCTCAAGCCACTTTTTATCCAGCTTTGCACCTAAACCAGCACCAAATCAGGACATGCTACGGCAAGCTTTTTATAATAAGTGAAATGTCTCTCTGAAAGCAAATGAATAAATGAAAATGACCACCAATTCCTATAAAAGCTTAGGTCAGAAAATTGAAAAGCCGCAACAGTGCAAGGATGTTTCAGAAGCTAAATGTCCACTAGGACGATAAAAGTCAATATTTTCCATAAAATTTAATGTAATCTTTCTCTTGTTTCAAGTTGAAAAGGAAAAGGGAAAAAAGAAGGTTCTTTCTCATATGTCACTCTCACACTATGCATTAGCCTTTTCTGGAAAAGCAAAAAAATTGGTGCATAGGTGGTGTACTACTCACGTTTCAATAGTGATTTTTTCTCAACCATATAGGATGTGTAAATTTGTATTACAAAAAATGCATGCTTCCAATTACTTGTATGACAAGAGAGTAACTACAGCACACCTCATTAAGACGATATGAAGGCTTCACAAAATCTGGATTGCTAACTAGAAGTTCTTCCAACAACTTCTGATACTTTGATAAGGCAAAGAAGTAATTATCCTCCTTGCGAAGTGCACAAGGCTTCATGTGAATGGGGCAACAGTTATCTTCAAGCAGTTCTTTCTCATCCTGCGAAATATTATTTGATCAAATGAAGAACATATACATGATAAATAATTTGAGAATGATTTGATAGAAAGGAAGATTCCACAAAAAGTTGCCCATGATAGTAGAGCAACTTCAACTGTGATTCGGTGAAAAGCATGTTATAGATGAGAAGCAACACATTGTGCATCAAAATTTATTTCAAAGATAATAAAAGCATGCCCGCCCTCTTTGAGAATACAACATGGAGTTGTAATTATTTGCTTGAATTGATCTACAAAGTAAACTAAAGCACGTTTGAAGTTTTGAAGTTTGCATAAAGGTACCCACACATGAAAATTGCATATGTCGAGCCTCCCTACCTATTATTAGTGCTTGAAACAATCAATTCAATACTTTTAAAATTGCTAATGTTGAATATATGCTCTAAATTGCTAATGTTGAATATATGCTCTAAACAATCACTCTCACGATAAGATTTTATTAGCCTTACGATCAACCGATTAATCACTGGTCCTTCTGTCCAATAGAGGTGCTGTTTGGAAAATTTGAGTAAAAGGCATTGGTCGATAGCATTTGACAATTTTGAGTGCGTAAGATGAATCTTCAGTTTCCTGTTTTGAGTAGTCTTGATTAGGTTGGAATAGCATAATTATGGAAAATTGTTGAATGTATCCTAAATTATGAAGTTTTATCATGGAAAAAACCAATCTTTCCAATTGAGGGTCCTTTGATTAAAGCTTCATAGTGCAAATTGCAATTAATAAGAGCCATAAAAAATTCCGTTCACCTATTTAGGATTTCTTGTCTATGTTTCATTGAGTTATGGGTGTATTTGGGTTGAACTTTGTTTATAGCTCACTTTTTTACTCCTTGAAGATTTTGGGGATTCTCATCCTCTTTCATCCATGGATTTAGGCCTTAATGCCAACCATGTACTATCTTTTTGTTCTTTTTTCTTGTACTTGGTCTGCATAATTAATGTTCAAAACACACGGTTTTATTATGCGCGTGGTACGGAAGCGCTTAACGATTAATCGGATTAAGCTTTGATTAATCGGATTACACGAATTATGCATATTTGAATTTTTAATATACATTTATTATTTATAATATGTTAAAATATATAAATTCATGAAAATAGAAAATATACTAAGAAAAAGACAAATCAAGAACTAGTTAACTAATTAAAAGTTCAATCCATACATCAAAAGTAACTAGATAATAACTACTAAAAGTTCAATTCATACATCAAAAGTAACTGGATACTAAAATAAAAGTCGTTAAATTAAATACTTAAACTAAAACTAAATGTCCATAGACCAAAAAAGAAATCATCTAGTCCTTATCTAGAGAAAACAAAAAACAAATCATCTAGTCCTCCATATCACCTCATAATGAATGAGAAGTTTCACTGAAGATAGAAGCTTCACTGATTTGTCGGTGATAGAAGCTTCGCCGAGCTAAGGAAGGACGAAGGTTAGAATATTGTCACAACCGTTCGCACGAGTGCAAAGAGAGAGAGCCACGGTATTTGGGAAAATATAAAGGCTTTTTTTTTAAAACAGTAGTTAGTTGGATCGGGTTTTGGAGCAAACGGGTTCAACCCGTAATAAACAAATCATGCGGGCGCTTACTTAAAAACCGATCGACTAAGCGAGTGTCTGCATAATTGAGCACATAACTCAAATCCTACACGTTTTTATCCCGCTTCCGCTTAAGCGGGATTAAGCGAGTGCTTAAACCTTTCTTAAGAACAGTGTTCACAATATCTCAAGCGCTGCCTATCAGCAGCAGCCAGCTTATGCCGACAATATCTGCCACTATTTACACTGGCATTCTTGTTACATTTACGTAACAAAAAAGTATATACAGAAGGAATAGTCTTAGATTTTATTTGTTGTCCAGGCCTACCTTTGCACCTAACAATGATGGGCGTATGAAACTAAAAAAAATTATACTCGTGTCAACTCGATAGTGATATTTTGGACTTTTGATTTGGTAAATCTTAGAAATTGTAATCAAAACTGATATTCGCAAGTTCTAGGTAGAACAATTGCAGTCAGGTTTGATGCTTTAAGTATCATGTGCTTTGTTCTGTTTCATAAACAGGTGAAATTTCCATCAATCCTGAAAAATAGTCGAACAAAAGCACAAGTGCTTTAGGATTGGCAGGTAGAAAATACGCACTTTAGGCCCCCATGAAATGTAACAGATGTCGGGTATATGGTGAATTAGGATTTAGCATAGGATAATATATTTATATGATACCGACTGAAGCTTCATCACAACTGAAACCAAATATCATTACAGAGGGATCTGCTATGGAACATGACTTTATGATTGTGTTGACTGATTGGAGTATTTAGAATGAGTAGCATTTTGATGCTGGCATATTTAGAATGAGTAGCAATTTGATACCAACTATTAGTCATCGACAATCTTTTGATGGGCACAAATCCTTCAAAACTCTCAATGACTCTACATAAAATGTGCATTCACCATTAAAAAATCTACTACTAGTAAGATTGGATTTAAGCTGATGAAACTAGAGGAAAATCCTTGAAAATTTTTGTAGACTAGAAAATGTTGTAAGGATGATGATGATGAGATTTGCTATAAATATTTGCATCCATCTCTCCTAACTATGATAGTGTTATTCACATTAGTCAAACCATTGCAACCACAAGTTTCTACGTAATTTGAGAATGAAAAGAAAATTTTATATACCACCAAATGTGAAATAAGAAAGTTAAATGGTACCTTGTACTCTTCACAATTTATACAGTAAAGCCCCTCATAATTAGCCCGGTAAATGTCACCATTCTTAAGCACTCTTGAGTAGAACTCCTTCACAACCACTTCATGACTCGGATCAGTAGTACGGATGAATTTGTCATATGATATATCCAGCTGAAGAGAGAAAAAGTTGATGATATTTATTCTACTCAATTGACTAGCCAATGTGGAAAATCTAATTATTCCACGCGACTACAATCAACAAAATAAAGCAATGTACACCAGACATACATCGTTCCAAAGCATTTGGTAAGCATTTGAGACAGTATCACAATGGTTCTCGGGGCTACAGTTATTCGACTCTGCAGCAGCAGCAATTTTCTCACCGTGCTCATCGGTACCCGTAACGAATACAACTCTCTTCCTCAGCAGCCTCTGTAGCAAGAAGAATAGGAATAAGAATCATATGTGTATATCATCTCTTAACAATTATGTGTTAGTATCCAAATTTTGTTTCAGTTGACCATATATGTAAGACGACTATCCCATCCGTATCCCATATCCATATTTGTGCAAATAGTTTCACAGTTTTTAAGCTCCTCCCAAAGTCGGTGTTCGGTCTTCTCTAACTCTTTTTCACTTTGAAAGGAAAAAAAAAACAAACAAAGGCAACAGAAGGCTGTGGTTGCCAATACCTTGTCTAACTCCAACTGAAACATACGAAAAGTGGGCCGCTTTATTTGATCCCAACAATAATACATGAGATTGATAACAACAACCAAAAGAGCTCAAATTGGTAACTCATATTGAACTCCAACTATACAAAAGATGGAAATATCACAGTTGCATCCATAAAGAACCCAGCAATTGCAGTCTGAAGGAATGGATGTCCGCTAGGATATAAAATGTTCAGTGTCTGTAGAAATCGAGACTCCTACGAGTACAAATCCAAAGGAAAGAAGAGAGGAAATGAGGACCTGGAAGCGAGCAATGGCGTCGGCGGCGATGGTGGTGTAGGCGCTGCCCATGTGAGGAGGGGCATTGACGTAATAAAGAGGGGTGGTGAGGACGAAAGGCTCCATCTTGGCTAGGGTTTCGTCCTGCCCTTTTCCCTGCTGGCATCGAATCGGGGGAGAAGAAGAAGAGGAACAGCGGAGGAGACGAAGGGAAGGGGTTAGGGTTAGGGTTAGGGTTTGAGGTTGGAAGGGGAAGGATGAGGAGAGGGGCGAAATTAGGTGTCGGGTGTTGTGAGATGAGAGCAGCGCTCTGCTCGACGCCATCCCGTTGGAGGTAGAAGAATATGAGGAGTGTTTCGTTCACGGTGAGAGGTTTTATCCTGAAGAGGGGCTTGAGATAGCGGGGTCCATCTGATGTTTATAGGTGAACAGTAGAAATTTCAAGGATGCAAAGGTCTCATACTTACTAACTAGAAGTTTGACACGTGCAAATGGACATGCTATAAAATCATTTTATTTTTACATCAATAAATATATATATGAAGATAATTTCATCTTTTAATATAGAGTGTGCATTTAACTCTTTAAATTTAAAATTCTTTATTGATTTTCTTTATACATTAGTATAAATAAATCATGTAAAAAATATTCAATTATGTGAGCTCATTTTTCTTATGACATTAAATGATATAGAATATTCTAGAAGCAAAAAGAAAAGAAAAGAGAAAAGACCACTTATTGTAAAATGACATTTTTCGTTTTTAGTTACAATTAAAGAGGATTTGTCCACCACTCATCCAACTTTGCACGACCCTTAGTTGATTTTTATATAGTAGTATAGATATGGATACCATATAGGTATTGAGAAAAAGCAGGGCTTTTTCGATATTAGTCACTTAAATCATCATTACTTTGATAATAGTCTTCCAAACTTTTATATTTTTTATATTGGTACTCTAAATTGCATTAGTGATATAAATCCATCTATTACTATCTCTACTAAAACCCTCAACCATGGTTATCTGAAAAATTACAAAAATACACCAAAAATCTCATCCTAAACACTAAAATAACCCCTAAACTAATACAAACCAAAACCTACCAGCTAATTACAAAAAAAAAAAACAAAAACAAAAAAAAACAACAACAACCGATTAATTAATCAACCCCTCAAAAGAATTCCCACCACCTCCTCATTATAAAATCTCTCTCTCCCTCCTCCTATCCCCTTACGTCATTACAAAAGAATACAAGCACACATTCTCTAAGGGGGTGTTTTTTTCAAAATTTTTTTGGGATTACAAGTTTATGGATTTGGAAGTGGGGTGTTTTTGATTTTTTGGATTCCATAACTTTGTTTGTTTCAAAGCAAATTTTGAGATGTTTTAGCATTTGAGATCCCAAAACAATAAAATACCATATATTTTGAGAGGTTTTAGCATTTGTGAAATCCTCTAACCTCTCAAAATATATTGTTATTTTATTGTTTTGGGATCTCAAATGCTAAAACATCTCAAAATTTACTTTGAAACAAACAAAGTTATGGAATCCAAAAAATCAAAAACACCCCACTTCCAAATCCATAAACTTGTAATCCCAAAAAAATTTTGAAACAAACACCCCCTAATAATGGAGTTGGGTCTAGACAATCTGAAACCCATCCAGATCCTCAAGCAAGGTACAATGGGCATCGTCCCCCATTCCCCCACCCTCCCTTCACTCTCAAAAGTCATCAACAGATTGTCCGCCTGTTCCAAATCTGACTCTGGCCGTCGAGCTCATCGGGGGCTAGTGAGGTTGCTAGGGATTTTGAGATTTTAACATAAAAATAAAGAAAGGTTTGAAGTCTTATAGTTATTTATCATATAAAATTATATATATATATATATATATATATAGAGGAATATGGAGAAACTTGGTACCAAGTTTCTTGGTAGTGATGTGGCACAATTCTAGCCCACACATTCAAGGAGGAGAGAGAGAGAATTATTTTTATAGTTACATGTGTGAAATTTAGAATTGTCCACATCACTACCAAGTTCCTTTGAGAAACTTGGTACCAAGTTTTCCATTTTTCACATATATATATATATATATATATATATATATATATATATATATATATATATATATATATATATATATATATATATATATATATATATATATATATATATATATATATATATATATAAGACTCTATAAACTTAAGTTGATAAGAGATAGTGTCCACCAACTTTTATATCCATTGATGTTGCTTGGGATAGGTGAAATCAAGATGCACACAAATTTTAAAGATGGACTTTATATCTTTCACGGATCCCAAGCGACATCAATGGTTAGAAAAGTTGGTGGATGACTATTCCCTATCAACTTAAGTTTATAGGAGCCTTGCTTATATATATATATATATATATATATATATATATATATATATATATATATATATATATATATATATATATATATATATATATATATATATATATATATATATATATATATATATATATATATATATATATATATATATATATATATATTTATCATATTCCTTTAAAAGCATGAGTTTGGGAAAATCTTAAATTTTATTTATATCCTATCTTAACCCATTGAATTACCTATAGCTCAACAATTTGAAAAAAAAGCTTAATAAAATACATGAAATGTTACAACAACAATAGAAAACCAAAAGTTTCAAAATTGCACAAAGTACTCTCAAAAGTTTAAAATTATACAAAACACCTCTCAAAAGTTTAAATTTATATAAAACACCCTCACGTATCAAAACTTAAAATAACAAACATGAAATCTAGAAATTAACAACATCCCCTGAAGAATTTAAAATTTACAATTAACACCCTCAACGTTTCAAAAATTGTAGAAACACCCTCAAAAGTATAAATTATAAAAAAACACCCTAAAATTATGAAAATTTAAAATTTACAAACAACATAGATGAATTCAAGGGTTTACCATCAGGCTTGAACATAGATCCCCCTTTCCCCACTCTCAAAAGTTTAAAATTACACAAAACACCCTCATGTATCAAAACTTAAAATAACAAACATGAAATCTGTAAATTAACAGCATCCCCTGAAGAATTTTAAAATTTACAATTAACACCCTCAACGTTTCAAAAATTGTAGAAACACCCTCAAAAGTTTAAATTATAAAAAAGCACCCTAAAATTATGAAAATTCAAAATTTACAAACAACATAGATGAATTCAAGGGTTTACCATCAGGCTTGAACAGAGATCCCCCTTTCCCCACCATAAAAAGCTCTTTGTCGCATTAATTAAGCCTCAGGGATGATAAAGAAAGATAATACCATATGAACACCAATGAGTTTAAACGATAATAAAAGGTAAATAAATAATAAGTGGCTAACATACTATAATACATGAATTATTGTCAAAAACTAAAAGTTTAAAATTGCACAAAACACCGTAATAGTTCAAATTACACAAAACATTTTGATTTTTCAAAACTTAAAACAACATGCATGAAATCTGAAAATTAGTAGTAGCCCCTAAAACTTTAAAATTTGCAATTAACACCCTCAAAAGTTTAAAATTGTAGAAACACCCTCAAAAGCTTAAAATTACAAAAATTACCGTAAAATTTGAAAAATATATCGACAGATTAAAATTTAATATCACTGTCTAAATTGAAGTAGCGTATATAATTTTACTCATAAGTTGGAGTATCAAAAATACAGTAGCATTAATTAATAAAAGACTAAATCACTTAAAACCGATAAAAGACTATAATATAATAGCTTAACATTAATTGATTGCATTTTATAAACATTATTCTCTAATGTTAATAATATTCACAGGGTAAAAAAATACAAGGAGTTATGTATGGAGAAACTATTGAAAAGTTTAGAGATATCCTTCAAAAGAATCAAGTCATTTTCATTTCAAATAGAAAAGTGAAGGAAATAAACCCAAAATTTAGAAGCGTGCACGAATCACTTGAATTGATATTAATAAGAGACATATCTATCAAAGAAGTATCAACTGATTTTCCTTAACATATTGAACAACTTTGTTCCAATCAAAGAAGCATTTTTCATAGAAGATACAAGAAATATTTGTAAGTACTTATAAAATTTCATATTTTATTCTTCAAATACTAATGGAATCATAAACTTATTATAAAATTACATACGATCATCTTGCAATAGCAACTAACGTGAAGCCGTTGATCAACTATATTACGAGATATAACTAGCTAGACAAGAGGAGGAATATCACTATAATGGATAAAAGGTATACACATGACACTAACAAGCCAGACAAAAGGTGAAAAATCACTATAATGGACAAAAGGTATACACATGATACTTACTTAACATAGCTTAAGAAAAAAATTAAAATCGATATTTTTTCCCTATACAGTGGCATGGCTCTATGTGTAACTTTATTTGGGAACATGGCTACGAAAAAATGACAATTCTTGAAGACACGATCAAAGATAAGCCCATAATATCATTATTGGATTTCATGACCTCTAAATATAAAGGTTACATATTTCATTATAAAAATTCTTATTAAAGACCACTAAACATAAAATTCACCTTATATCTGTCTCAAACTTGCGGGGGAGATATGCATGTCATCGCAAATTACGTCAAATTTATATATCAACCCAAAGATACAACTAACTAAAGAAATAAGAGAATGGTAAGTAAATCAAGTAAACATCCATATAACACAACAAATAAAAATATTACATTTTAAAGTTAATATGCATGACTCATTCAGAATAAGTTGCCAAGATAAAAGCATCTCCATCACTATTCTTTACAAATGCAATGAAATTTAACTTAATGATATTATGCAGACATCACAACATTCAAAAGAGGTATGATCTTAAAAAATTCTACTTTATAATTCACATAATTAAACCTAATTACAATTTACCAATATACAGATATGTTATTTCACCTTTAAGGCAAAGATAACTACCATTTATAATAGATTGAGCCGTGGTTTTACGCTTGCAAAGGCTGCAACAAGAAGATGTATATAGATGTTAATAACCAGTGTCCAAATGACAAATGTCACAGAATCGCCGATGACTTAGGATCAAGGTTAAGTAATATCCCTTCTTCATGGAATAAACACATCAACATAAAATTCTAACATATATCGAAGGCAAATAAACAATGAAAAAATATAGGTATTTAGTTAAGTTCATCATGAAAAATGACACGGACATTGCAAAGGTAACACTGTTTGATGCAGTAGAAACTCTTATCGGATGCACAACACAAGAATTCATTGCAGAGAAAAAAAGATCAATCCTAACTTAACTTAAATAATAAATTATGAACATAGAAAATTTGTCATATATATAAAATTGATATTTATTCTCATTGAAATAGAAAAATAATCAAAGTCTGTATTTCCATAATGTTGTGTTGAACGGCGGAAAGACATTCAAGTTACTTGTGAAGTTAGATGAGAAGATAAAAGATGAATGAGTCCAGAGAAAGATAATAGCATAAGAAATTTAGGTCCAGCCTGATCTCGCAATCAACATAGATGATGAAGACACTACTCCAGAATTACCCTAGAGAAAGATAAAAATGGAGAAGGATTAATCTTGGCTCAATAAAAATGAAATAGAAAGAATAAAAGATAATGTTTTGAATGTTTTATAGAATAACCTAATTTTTAAGTAAAATTAAGAATATTTGGAAGAGATTTTCATGATTTTTTTAGTATTTTTATATACTTATTTTGTGGATGCTTTTATCATATAAATATATATTAGAGTTAGCATTAATATTTAGTTTATGGTATTTAATGAAGTCTATCAATGATTAGGAGCAAAATTCATATTTTCTTTTGTGCCATTTTAGCCCACTTCTAATCAATCGTCTACTAGGCTTATGGGCTTTAAGTATTCCTCTTACTTTTATAATGTCATTTTTAAGTGTTTTCACTTTTGCAATACTATACTTCCTTAGATAAAGCTTCGTTTCATATTAGTCCAAATAAAATGAATATTCAAATTGGCTTCACACCGATTTCGTGTCAATTCAATTATCAACATGAAACTTTAAATTGGGTGTAGCCCATTCAAACAAACATTAAAAAAGATAAATAATCATAATGCTAAAATTTAGAGATATAAGTGAGTAAAAACTATCAAATTGAAATCGAGAAATAAATTTTAGTGAGGAAATAATCATGATATTTAACTACTTGCAATGCACGTGCATAAAAACCAGTGTTGATAAATATCTAAGTACTGTTTTAAGTTCACCTTCTTCGTGACCTTGGGCTGCTTTAGCTGCGGACCGGCAAAAGTTGCATGCCCTCATACTCATTGGAAAATTACAAGGGAAATGGCCCCTCCTTCTCCTTCTCCTTCTCCTTCTCAAAACAACGACAATCATCATTCAGAGAAAGAAAAAGAGAAGAATGGGCCGAGGTTTTTCGACGCGAAGACGAGGGCCATGTGCTGGTCGAAGGCCGACATAGTCCCCGGCCGCCACCCCGAGCGGTGGCGCAAGGACCCCGCGGGCAACGTCGTATGCAAGCGCTTCTGGAACTGCCTTGGATGCCTCTGCTACGAGTACGATCACATTATTCCTTTCTCTAAAGGTAGTTTTTTTTTCAATGCCCTCCAGCTGTTCGTCATTTTGCCTGAACGAATGTTTCTTCTCTTGTTTCCTGCAATTTGGTCTTTTGGGTCTCAATTTCTCCAACATTTTCTGGGTTGTTATGAAAATGTTAATAGGTTCGTGATACAATGTTTAGGAGGAGTTTTGGTTAGCGGAGATGATTGGAGATATCTGTGTTGTTCAATCAAACTCTGGATCAAATCTTTACTTGTGTTTTAAAAAGATTGGTTTTGGATTCAGTATACAAGGTGTTAATAAAATGTGTGTGTGTGTTTGGGGAGGGAGGTGTTGGGGGATACCATCTTTCTTTCTTTTTTTTTTTCTTTGCTTTCTTTCTGGAATGAGTCTCAAACGCTTCTCTTTGTTCTCATTTTTATAAAACACATACTCTATTAGTCTATCCTGTTTTCTTCTCTTGACATAGATTACATGGAGTGTCTGTTGCTATCCGTTATGACCTCCTTCGTTTTTTTACATATTAGCTCTCTGGTGCACATGATGCATGCAGAGCACAATACAAACTTGTGCATTAAAAAAAATGTTCAAGCATAGCAATGGATGTTGATCACTACAAAATTATAAGGGTTAAAATATAATCAAATGTTAGCATAAAAAAGCTGAAGAATTTCATAAGTTTACTAAGTCTGCGCTAACCTTGTTTATCCATTTGACTTCTATTTTGACTTGCATAGCTGTTTCACCAACTCTAGCACTTAATATTCTATGTCATTGAGCAAGCCGATTATGTTCTCTACAGTATGTTTGCTTCTTTGGATGTAATTTTGCTCCCTTAATTATTCAACAGATTGTCGAGCCTATGACTTTGTGTTGTATGCAGTCCGTTGTTAGTTGGCATGAATGAGTTCAAGATTTGGCTAGCGAAGAATAATAAAATATACATAGAGAAGGAAAAAAAACCTAAATGAGGAAAATTGTGAAGACTAACTTGAATAAAATAAATGTCACGCACCGAAACAATAGCGGAAGATAGATGCGAGGTACGCGACAGCAGTGACCCATGCACAAGACAAGTCTCATGCACGTGTCATTTCTAGCACTTCATATCACATGGCGTTTCACAAAATATATAAAACCTGCTGATGATAGAAGTTCGGAGCAAACTTTATATACATAATCAGTACGTACAACCCAAAAGCACACCGTCACAAGCACTTTACAAAACCAGAATATGTTGTCTAGCTATACACGGTAAAAGTGAGGCTTCTCTAGGACGTCTCTTAGCAATGCCTTCATCCCAAAATATACATAGAGAAGGGAAAAAAACTAAATGAGGAAAAATGTGAAGACCAACTTGAATAAAATAAATGTCACGTCCCGAAACAACAGCGAAAGATAGATGCGGGATACGTGACAGCAGCGAGCCATGCACAAGACAAGTCTCATGCACGTGTCATTTGTAGCACTTCATATCGCATGACGTTTCACAAAATATATAAAACCTGCTGATGATAGAAGTTCAGAGCAAACTATATATACATAATCAGTACGTACAACCCAAAAGCTCACCGTCACAAACACTTTACAAAACCAGAATATATTGTCTAGCTACACACGACAAAAGTGAGGCTTCTCTAGGACGTCTCTTAGCTCCCAAAATTCAGTTGGCACATGCTATGCGAAATCTAAAAAAATTGAAAATGACGGGGTGAGCTAAAGCCTAGTGAGAACATTTTCCACTAAGGTTTCTAGATATCTAACAAAATAATAATCCTCAAAGTAGTGAATTATTTCTGCACCTAAAATTCTGAAGTGACAAAGTAATGCACGAAAGAACTTATCACTAATACTTTTAAGAAAGAAATGCAAAAATTTAAATTCTTTCTTGCATTAAAATTGAATATGTTGTCATAAACCACTGAATCAAATATTTGCAGCCTAGATAAACACGAGAAAATTGATACACGAAAACTCATGCAAAATATTATTTTTCTCAAATTTGGAGTCAAATTTTCGAACTCTAAATCTCAATAGCTATGCTCACATACATGCAAGAACCACCTTGTATTCACACTAAGGCCATGAATTATGGCCCAATACTATGGGAATGCGAAAACACATCACATAACACATATATTCTCGGTAATAGAATGCACCTAACACTACCATAGGCTGCTGGCCACATCACAAATGCCCACATAATATAAAGGTGCATTCAATACCATATGGCGGGCTGGATGTTTTGAGGGTTTTGAAAACACAAAAAAATTTTGCCAGACAATGTGAACTCTAGAGGTGGCTCATGCGGGTTTGAGAGATGGCTCCAACCGCGATCACGCAATGTAGCACTTAGTCCTGCATAGCACTTAGCTTCACGCTTTCGGCTACCAAACAATGTGGACTCAAGAGATGGTTTCTACGGGTTCTAGAGGTGGCTCACATTGCACTCACGCGATGTAACACTTAGTCCCGCATAACACTTAGCTCTACACTCCTAGCTAGCTAAATACTTTGATACCATTTGTCAATCATTTTATTTCAAAAACACATCACTTGTACCAAAATAGTCACTCTATCAAAATTAGAAACACTTTCGAATCAAATGAATAAGTGTAAAACTCTTCATATCGATAAAACAGTTTACAAAATTCACTTTTATTCAACTTTGTTTCAAATATCAAACCACCGAAAATTTCTTGAATCCGTCAAACTGTTAAAACACATTTAAAATACTTATTTCTTCAATAGCTTTTGAATAAAGCAATATTCACATTTATTTAATATCACATGAGAACCAAAGTCACTTATCACTTTTATACGAAATTAAAATTACTTTTCATATTTCATACGAAATCAAACACATATTGTGGGATAGGTCACAATAGTATAAATCAAATCACATTTCATTTTATATAGGTAAATAATAAAGTTATTAGTTTTTGAGCACAAGATCAATCAAATATATAATACTCATGTGATTGATATTATAAAGATACAAGTGAGAAATGAACTCACCTGTCACTGTCTGAGTCTCCCAAAATAATCCCCCTCGATATCAACTAGATCCTTGATTTGAATTGGGTTTTAGCTAGGCTTTCCTTCTTCTCCCTCTCTTTTCATACACTTCTTCTTTTCATCTGTTTTATCTAGCAGGAAGATAGAGGATGGTTTGCTTGAAACTTTTTTTTTCCCTTTAGATTTTAGGTGAATTTCATGGTTTCAATCCTCTTCATGAGGAGGTGCCGACATCCTCTTCCAATAACCCAAAACCATCAAAAGCCCTCCGTGGCTGAAGACCAACTAAGGAATTGCAATTTTTTTGCACATAACTCCTATCATTTATGTAATTTGCATAAAAGCAATTTTAAGGACAAAATGTGACTAATGAGTTTATATAGGGTCACTACAAGAAACACATGGAATAAAAGCTAATACTAATTGAGGGATTTGAATCAAGAACCATTGATGATCACCTCTATTTTGTATAGTCTCCCAACCACAGACGCAATAGTGGCGGAGGTGAAGCGTTGTTCAAGCTACAAAGTGGAACATGGTTTTTTCCCCAAATTTTGTTAGGTTTTTTCCACATTTGCCCCTCAGATGAGTTAGAGAGGATATATAATTGTGAGGTTATTTTTCGAAGTTAGAAAATTTGACACATATGACCACATTTTTTATTTTTATTTTTCCACATTTACTCCTCAGATGAGTTAGAAAGGAATAAATTGTGAGGGTGTTTTTTCGAATTTTCAAATTTTGACACACATGACCAAAGGGAGGGCTTTTCTTAAGAAATAGTAATAGGTAAACTGTGCTCTTACAGTGTCTTGTGATTAATAAATGCTACTATCATGCTCTTGCAATTGGTTACTTATTATTAGGGAAAAAAATTGGTCATTTAAGCCTGTTCTTGTATTCTTTTTCGAATATGAGCATATAGCTTTAGGACTTCATTGGATTCTGTATAAAGTTGATATCTTTTTGCAGGTGGGAAATCTACTGAAGATAACTGCCAAATTCTTCAGACTAGAGTCAACAGATTCAAATCAGATAAGCAATGGGTGGATAAAAAAGAATTAAAAGGTTTCTCTTGTGACATCAAGTTCACTGGTGTGTGATTCCACTATCTTTTAAATTTTTTATTTTTATTTTTATTTTTGGTTCCCTTAGGTTTTCTTATTGCTTTAAATATATGATACTTTTAGCTTAGAAGTCTTTAAATATTCTAAATACCAAATTTTAATGATTTACAGTTCATTTCAAATTTTATTAGGGTTCTATACACATGTATTGTATGTTATGTAGGACTCGTTAGTGAAGTTTGACCTATCCTTCTGTGTTGGGCGATTAATCAGAGTCTACTACTATATCCACCTTTATTTTACTAAATCTCACATAAGTTGAAGTGTGTTATGCTTTCACATCTACAGCATGACCTCATATCTGTCGTCAGGAAATATGTCAGGATTGTTACTGTTTACACAACCGAGATATGGTGATAACTATGCACACTAATATATACGAACTAACCAATAGACACATTTATATCTGCGCCATAATGGCTGGGGTTTCTGTAGTTTTCCATGCTTGACACGAAACTCGAGTCTAGTAATGCAATAAGTGACTACAAATTATTGGGTTGTACATAACTGTACACATATGCAATAACATTTCTTGTTTATATTGTGTTCTGTTATAAGTCCCGAAAAAATTTCTTAGCAAATTTTTTGCTCGTGCTATTCCAAATACCTTAACCGTATGTATGGAAGAACGAGTAGTTGTTTTATTGGTCCTGGTATCATATATTGAAGGTTTGGTGGATCTGATAAAGTTCAGTAGAATAGTGCGGTACATGGGATGGCCAAATCAAAGGCTTCAACTTGTTTCCAGATTGACTATTTAGTTTGTGTGTATTGTGTATTGAAATTTGTACGTCTTGGTATTCTGAGCTAGCCTGATATGATCACCTCTAAGCTTTGTGATTCCTACTAGAGCCACTGCATTTGAACCTGAACGCATAAACAGCTAGGCAAAATTGCAATGTTGAAAGATCTTCCTAACAAAGAAATAAGATATAAACAGCAGACCAAAAAGATGAGGAGGGTTAAGGTAAACACTAAAGATTCTCCCGGTCACTAGTGATTAAGATAATCTCCCATTTCTTGAATTGAGGAATGGAGAGAACCTAGTGAAACACATTCCTTGTTCATTAGTTTACTCAGTTCACCTAAAGGGTTTTCGGATATCTTATGTGATACCACAGCAAATTCATTACAACAATATGGTCTAAAAAGTCATGATTTATGGGCATTATTGTGGCAGAAACATAATCGAGTTCTTCGCATTTCCTGTAACTGTTGAGAAGAGAAGTGGGTTTATATACACTAGCTAGTGTTACAAACTAAATGACTTGAAGAAGAATCATATGGGCTGTTGCTTCATTGCTGACATGCAAAATTGCTATTTCCTACATATTATCCCTTCGCTTGCTAGTAAGTTTAACAGCTCATAATGATTGTAGAAAAGAGTTTTTCTCCTTCCCCTCTTTTTTTGCCATTTTACCATGTCAAAAGAGAAAGGGCTCGAGTTTGGAAACCCTAAATACTAGCTGTGAGGTACTTTCTGCTGCATCTTTCATCATGTTAAAAAAAAAGATGAGATTTTTCTAAAATTAAGAACGAGATCGTGTTGGAAACATGACATACAACGAGGCGAAATATGCATATCATGACTATTAATCAAAATTAATTAGAATTAGAAGAATACCTGAAACGCTTTCCGAATTTCTTCAATAATCTATCTCAAGATCAATTCGAAATAGCTTCCTCAAGAGAAAAAGCCTCCAATTGAAATCTACCCGTCACCGAAGAGAAGCAATACTGAGAGATAGGTTCTCAAATTTTTATTTTTTTAATGTTATTCTCTTATTCTCATGAGGCTACATGTGAACCATATATATATGATTAGACTAACCTTAGAGATTTTAATTTTAAACAATTCTTAATTGTTCAAAACTCTATCCATAACAATTAAAGATAGAATAGAATTGTTCAAAAACTTTATCCATAATAATTAAGGATAGAAATAGAATTGTATTGCTTGTATACCTCTTCTAATGACATTAGTGAGACCAATTGGGTCCCATATTGAAAATCAATTATTAATCAAATTAATAATTTTAATTTAACAATCAAATCCCTATCCGACCAACTGTTCATAAAAGCTCTTCCATAATATGGGATTAATTATTAATAAATAATATCTTACATTCAGTCCCCTCCAATATCATTTATTTTAGGCAACTCTTTTGAGCAGGACAATTCACCTGTTTGCTCATGCCTAAATTGCAATTCCCATGACATAAATAAAAATTATTTTGAAACATCAAAATATTTTATTTTTATAAGAAAGTAAATTTTGAAAAATATTTTTCAAAACCATCTGCCGGCAGGAATTTAATAACATTATGGGAATGCATAATAAATTAACTCATCATAATGAGCATACTGGATCCTATCTAGATATCCATCATTTTCCTAAATGAAATTTAGCAACCCAACGTTTCAGGTTGTGTAGCGCTTGCTAAACAAGCTTAACCATCACATCAAAGCATACTAAATTATCAAATCGAAAATGACAATATCATCAAGTCAAAGGGATCATGTAACAATTTAAATTCTCCATCTTCTAGGTGACTCGTTCTAGAGAATCCAAATACCGTCTTGTGCTACACACATTACAATGCATGCTTATGACATACACCCGAGGAATCCTCATTCCCGGTGGTTGAGACCCACCACCACATCTCACATGTCGGTGTCATGCATAATAATCTGTTATAACAAAGTTATTCTTTACTAGTTATAGGTTAAGCACAAATTTAAGAAATCTCTAAATTAGATCATATCTCCAAGCAAGTGACGATCACAGTGCATGATCTAACAAAATAATTTCTAAAGATATATAACAGTTATATAAATTATACCCAAATTATATGTGCAACAATTAAATCTATTAACATTACAATAATATTATATAATTTGTATTGGATATTCAAGGGCATATTACTACTATTCCAGCAGATCGGTTGTTAAGGAATAAGTACATCTCGTTGCCTTTTGTTTTCCATTCAATTTCTTCTGACCGGTGTAGTCGTTCTGAATTATACTCAACCCTTCATGAGTTTCTAAAATTAAGGAAGAGGATGGAGTTTCATTGTCTTGAAATTGTTTTAACTCAACCCTTCATGAGTTTGGCATATGATTTCAATCTGCCAACCTATCAAATGTATCCTTATCTTCCACTTTGGCATAAAATGGAAATGAGAACTGCCCATATATATACATGGTTTTCTATTCATATACTTTTTATGTATTTTTTCATGCTTTATCTTTTTCCTCAATCTCGCAGATAAGGAGCTCGATATAATTGAAATGGCCGTCTATGGGGATGTCATCAGACCAGGAAACCAATGCCGGTGCAGAACTGTGGCTGAAATGCTTGGCCAGGTGAAAACCAAAGGCCACTTGGCTGCGTGTGAGCTCCCACACAAAGAGCTTTAGTAACAATCACATCCCTCAGTGGGGATTGATGTATTCACTCATTAATATTGACATATTGCTGTATTTGTAATTCATTTAAGTTGCGCTGTATGCTTGTGATATCTGAGTGCTATAGTTGAGGCTCATATGAACTTTTACAGAGTGTGTGTTATTTATATTTAAATATAACAGAATTTGTCCAAGAATTGGGCTTGATTACAAATAAGGTCTAACAAGGCCTCACTCCGTTCCTTAGTCTAGTTGAATTTGGTCTTGACGCCCTTTGGCTAGTTTTTTTAATGTCTAATTTATCCATTTTGGTTTTGGTCTTGACACCCTCAAATCTTCCATATTTGCAAATTTACTGTCAAATCTTTGTATTTGCAAAATTACCTTCAATTCTTTCACATCGATTTTTTCTATCCTTCCTACTTAACGATTTTAGTTATTAAACAGGAATTTTTTGCAAATTTATTGGAAATCATTGAAAATCTTGGCATTGCCTTGTTTAAATACCCACATTACTAAGTTAGATTGTAGAAAGACCCAATGCTAGTTTTGAGGGTAATTTTGCAAATATGATTTGAGGGGTATATATATGTGAAAAATAACCCTTATAAAGACATGTAGTGATGCAGTCCTGATAGAACTGCAACTAGATCGAAAAATTGCAAAAGATGTAGAAAGATAGAGAGAACATAGATAAACAACCATAACCAATAAACTAGGGTTTTATTCTTCAAAAGGTACCTCTAACATCTAGAAAAGATTCTTTTATAGACTTCGAAAATAAAAGAAAAAGATAAAATAACATCTTTCTCACTAAAAATAGAAAAATGCTAAAAAAATAGAAAATTTCCTTCTATTGGGAAAAAGAATCCACCATCTCAATTTTCAGTAAAAGCAGAATCTGTTTGCCCCTCTAGATTGGACAGTCAAACACTGCGTTAAATAGAAAGAAAATCTTTGACCTCAATTTTGAGGTCCAAAACGATGATATTTTGTGAAACCGGTAGAGGTCACATATATTGCCTTAAGCATGTTATGTGGCTCAAACGATTTTGTGAGAGCTTCGAAAAGACTGGTCTTTTGCACGATTCCAAGCTGTTTGCAGTTTCGTCGACCTTGACCCTTATAGGGTCGAATTGGTCCATGTAGGCTAGAGCTACATTCAGAGTTGCATCATGTAGCATGGTTGTTTTTAATAATAAAATTTGCAAATGGGATTATTTAAATTTGTTATTTATAAAATATCTTTTTATTAACACTACTATTCTTGATTAATGAATAAATATGCTTAGTTCCTATATGCGGCTATAGTTTATATGGATATTATTCCCATTTGATCGATATACTCGGGATAATACCTTTATTCAGAATAATATACATATTTATTTTGAAAATTTTCAAAGGAAAAATGTTTTAATTATAAAACATTATTCTATTCACATTTTACCAATAAATGTATACATGTTTTTTCTTTTTTAAAACTTTTTTTGAATGTTTTAATTATATAAACTTTTTTTGGATGAAAACACGTTTGTTTTATAACTAAATTTGAAAATTAGATTGTTTGGACAAATTATCCTTTGCATTATAACAAAGAAATAACCGTTTCACATTACACTAAAACTGTCTAAAAGTGCCGTGTCAAAAAGAAAATAAAATACAGGATAATTCTTCAAATAAAAAGAGCAACCCATTACCCCTCAGCTAATATCAACATTGCACAGGCTTCTCTCTCTTCATCAAGAAGTAAAGAGAGCCTCCGATCACGATCAAACGTACGGTTGAAAATCAAGAACTCGGACGCCAACCCTCTGCTGCCTGCCGGGGCCCACCATGGGAGACCCTCCCTCCACTCCGCCGCGTCAGCCTCCGGGCCCACCTCCAACAACCTCCAACGAGCAACCACCGGAGCCTGGTCAGCCCGCGGGCCCACCGCGCTCAAGAGCCCAAGCGGATGGCCCGCCACCTGCGACTCAGAAGGAAGGCCAACTTTCCGGCCATTCACCCGGCGACGAGAGCATACTTCCGGTGAAAAAGAGGCTCTTCTCCGGCGACGGCGGTGGCGATGTGGGCCCGCTGCCCAAACATCAACCCAGGGTACGTAATGTTATACCTTAGTAAATTTTCTTGTATTCAGGTAATTAAGAGTTCATCCATTTATAAGTTCAACAAAATGAGCAATATATGATGAAATTTTTCATAGATGACAATTGACAGGAGTCGCATTCCGTTAAAATGTACATAGCTGCAGATAATATATATAGATGATGAAAAATTTTCTTGAACTTCAAATATGAGGTGCATGGTTTCTTGCAAAAATATTTTTAATCGAATTTCATTTTTCATCATCGCAGGTTATCCGTTTCCGGTGTCGCTCTAGTAGCCAATCTACCAGCACACCACCAGCTTCTGACCCACAGTTGCACCCGCCGATTCCATCAGCTCAGATCAGCCCACGTCATCAAGAAGTGGGCCCGCCGAGCCCTCACGCCATCCTTCTCCTCTTGCAGCTGCAATCTCGCAGAACCTACCTTTGTCCCAGGGCAGCGCCGGGCCCACCAGTACCACCTGGAGAGTCCATGGGCCCACCACGTCCAAGAACGGGCCCACTGGATCGCCGGAGTGATCAGCCTCATGTGAGCTACGCGAGCTTACCATTGAAGAAGAGGAAATTTCCCGGCGGCGACGGCGACAATGATGAGCCACCGCCGCCAGAAGCCTTTGCATGGCCGTGATGATTGTACCTTCATTAATTTTCTTGTTATTGAATGTCACGTACGCATGCATGTTGATTAGATGTTTTTATAGTTCTTGCTCTTTTAAAAAAAAAAAAAAAAAAAGTTGATTTCTTGTTGTAGCTTGTAGTTAAGGTGCAAATATTGACAAACATTGTGAAGAGACATGCAAAAGTCTAGTTGAAACGTTTATGTGTGAAGTTTTTCTTTTCCTTCTATTGTTTTCATTTCTTTTCTATCGCTAAGGACTAAGGTTGAGGTTTAATGCTTTTCGTAATCTAACTTTACTGCTTTAATTATCGTAAAGTAGATGAAATAAAGAAATTTTATCACTTTGAGTTACTTGAACTATAGAATTAGAATACCAGATTCTAAACTAATGTAATATGAACAAAATGCTCCTATCCAACATTACTAAGTTGGAGGGGGTAGAAAGTCCCAATATGCCAATTTTGAGGGTAATTTAGCAAATATCAAAAATTTGAGGGTAATTTTGCAAATATAGAAGATTTGATGGGTAGATACATGTAAAAATAACCCTTATAAATACATATAGTGATGCAGTCCTAATAAGATTGCAACCAGATCAAAAATTGCAAAAATACAGAAAGATAGAGAGAACACATATAAACAGCCATAACCAATAAATTAGGGTTTTATTCTTCAAAAGCTACCTCTAACATCCAGAAAAGATTCTTTTATAGACTCAAAAATAAAAGAAAAAAAAGATAAACTAACATCTTTCTCACTAAAAATAGAAAAATGCCAAAAAATATAAAATTTCCTTCTATTGGGAAAAAGGATCCACCATCTCAATTTTCAGCCAAAGCGGAATCTGTTTACCCCTCTAGATTTAGACAGTTAAACACTGCGTTAAATAGAAAGAAAATCTTTGACCTTGATTTTGAGGTCCAAAACGACGGCATTTTGTGAATCCGGTAGAGGTCACATATATTGCCTTCAGCATTTTATGTGACCCAAACGATTTTGTGAGAGCTTAAAAAAGACTGGTCTTTTGCATGATTCCGAGCTATTTGCGGTTCCGCCGACCTTGACCCTTATAGGGTCGAACCGGTCCATGTAGGCTACAGCCACCTCTAGCGTTGCATCATGTAGCATGGTTTTTTTATAATAAAATTTGCAAATGGGGTTATTTAAAATTTTTTTTCTAAAGTATCTTTTTATTAACACTATATTCTTGATGAATGAATAAATATGCGTAGTTCCTATATGCGGCTATAGTTTATATGGATATTACTCCCATTTGATGGATATACTGGGATAATACCTTTATATATTCAGAATAATATACATATTTATTTTGAAAATTTTGAAAGGAAAGACGTTTTAATTATAAAACATAATTCTATTTCACATTTTAATTACCAATAAAATGTAAACTTTTTTAAAAAAGAAAACATGTTTGTTCTTATAACTAAATTTGAAAATTAGATTGTTTGGAAAAATTATCCTTTGCATTGTACGTAACAAAGAAATAACCGTTCCACATTATACTAAAACTGTCTAAAAGTACCATGTAAAAAAGAAAATAAAATACAGGATAATTCTTCAAATAAAAAGAGTTACCTCTTACCCCTCAGCTAATATCATTACACAAGTTTCTCTCTCTTCATCAAGAAGTAAAGAGAGCCTCTGATCACGATCAAACGTACGGTTGAAAATCAAGAACTCGGACGCCAACCCTTTGCTGCCTGCCGGGGCTCACCATGGGAGACCCTCCCTCCGCTCCGCCGAGTCAGCCTCCGGGCCCACCTCCAACAACCTCCAGCGAGCACCCACCGGAGCCTGGTCAGCCCGCGGGCCCACCGCGCTCAAGACCCCCAGCGGATGGCCGGCCACCTCTAAAGACTTATCAGCGGAGGCGCAGGAAGCCCATGGGCCCACCGCCTGCGACTCAGAAGGAAGGCCAACTTTCCGGCCATTCATCCGGCGACGAGAACATACGTCCGGTGAAAAAGCGGCTCTTCTCCGGCGATGGTGGTGGCTATGTGGGCCCGCGGCCCAAATACATTACTAAAATTTCTTGCATTCAGGTAATTAAGAGTAGTAAATAACAAGAAATGCAAACTTCTTCGATACCCAATTTCCCAAGAAATTAACCAGCTCATCCATTTATAAGTTCAACAAAAAGAGCAATATATGATGAAGTTTTTCATAGATGACAATTGACAGGAGTCTCATTCCGTTAAAATTTTCTTGAACTTCAAATATATATGAGGTGCATGGTTTCTTGAAAAAATAATTTTGGTCTACTCTTTTTTTCATGTTTCAATATCTCTCCAAAACGAATAATATATTACCAATGTTTTTTTGTTTAATCGAATTTCATTTTTCAATTTTTTTTTCATTTTTCATCATCGCAGGCTATCCCGTGTGGCTCTAGCAGCCAATCTACCAGCACACCACCAGCTTCTGACCCGCAGTTGCAGCCGCCGTCTCCATCAGCTCAGACGAGGGATTTTCCCGGCGACGGCGACAATGATGAACCACCGCCGCCAGAAGCCTTTGCATGGCCGTGATGATTGTACCTTTATTAATTTTCTTGTTATTGAATGTCACGTACGCATGCATGCATGTTGATTAGATATTTTTAGTGTTCTTGTTCTTTTAAAGTTGATTTCTTGTTGTAGCCTGTAGTTACGGTGAAATATTGACAAACATTCTGGAGAGACATGCAAAAGTCAAGCTGAAACGTTTACGAGTGAAGTTTTCCTTTTCTTTCTATTGGTTTTATTTCTTTTCTATTGCTAAGGTTGAGGTTTAATGCTTTTCGTAATCTAACTTTACTGCTTTAATTAAGTAAGGTGGATGAAATAAAGAAATTTTTATCACTTTGAGTTACTTGAATTATAGAATACAAGATTCTAAACTAATGTAATAGGAATAAATGCTCCTATCCAATAATAGATCAAATTAGACTACGAGACAACGCAATCCATTTGTAAACTGAGGAAGGATTTTGGGTCGGATCGGACCATGGCCTGGCCTGTCCAGCTCGTAGTAGGCCCACAAATGTCGAGGCCCATAGTGGGCTGGATCCGATCAAACAAGAACCTTGCCACGGGCCTAGTTGGGATCAGGCCTTGGCCAGGGTTCGGTAGGTCCGGCCCACACTATCGAAGATTAAAAATCCCTCGTGGGCTAGCTAAATAATCTAAAGATTAAACTAAGTAGATAGGGTAGTAGTAATTACGGGATCATGTTAAATGAGATCCTCGCTTTTAAAATATACTATAAATCTTTATTAAAGAAAAACAAAGAAATGGATGCATAAAGAATATTACCTAATTATGATCTACGGATCCAACTAGTTTGTCATTTGTAAACTTTAACTGAGCATTGCATTGATATTGAAGATCTGACCATGCATAGACATAACTAAACATTAGGATATTCAAGTGTTAATTTTATTTAAGTGTAAGTTTTAAAAATTTTAAGGTATAGGTGTGCTGCCAAAAACAATTGAGAGTATATAAGTATGACGCAGGGGAAATTATAGGCACTTAAGTACAATTAAGCCAAAAAAAAAAACCCATATGAACTAGGCCGGAAGCTCCTCAGCCTCGGATCGTGACCGAAGGCATCAGTGCGAGGATGGGCCAGAGACCATGCGTCTCTGCGCAGCTCGTTGACCCATATGGGCTGGGTCACGGACTCACGGGTCGACCCGAATCGGCCCTCATCCCACTCCCTCTTATCTATAAGGGCCTGTTTGGTTATTTTGCCAAAAAACAAGGAATATGAATCCACTGTAAATCCCGTCCTTTTAACATTTTAGGGTGTTTCCTTGAAAATGTTTTTTTTGCTTTGTTTCATACAAAAAATGAAAGATGAAAATCTCTATCAATATAATTCCTTGCTTTGGATCAAACTTGAGGAATAGGAAATGACCATTTTGATGTGACCAATCAAACATGAAAAAGAGAGAAGCCACTTTTTTAATTAATTTTTAAGTTCCTTTCCACTCAATTCCATGAAAAACTCTGACCGCTTTTCCAAAAAGACACTTTTTGACATTTTTCAATCTTTTCAAAAATTTTCTGTGAAACAAAGAAGGATAGAATTTTTTCATCGTTTCCGACGCAGAAAGACGCTCATTTCTTTTGCTTTTTCCGCCTCTAATTTTCGAACCAAAGAGGCCCTAAACGTAAAATTCTAGAATCTGAAGGCAATGACATCACCCTCATCTAGCACATGCCACACACGCCGCCCCTCAACGTCCCCTCCACTGTTATGGCCTCCCTCCCCAAACCTCTTTTTAAAATCCCACAAAAATCACCATCATCCTAAATAAATTCTCACAAAAATTCTCATTTAAAAAAAAAAAAATCCAAATGGAGAAATCCCTCATCGAGTTCGACGTCGTGATCCTCGGCGCCTCCGGCTTCACGGGGAAATACGTCGTCGCCGAAGCCCTCAAATTCCTCTCAGCCCCCAATTCGCCCCTCAAAACCCTAGCCCTCGCCGGCCGAAACCCTAACAAGCTCTCCCAAACCCTAGCCTGGGCCTCCTCTCGAATCTCCCAGTCCCCCGTTCCCCCGATCCCCATCATCGAATGCGACGTCTCCTCCCCCTTCTCCGTCGCCGCCGCCGCCTCTCGAACTCGCCTCCTCCTCAACTGCGTGGGCCCTTTCCGCCTCTACGGGCCCCCGGTCGTCTCCGCCTGCGCGGCCGCCGGCACCGATTACCTCGACATCTCCGGCGAGCCGGAGTTCATGGAGCGGATGGAGGCCGAGCACCACGTGGAGGCGGTAAAGATGGGATCTTTGGTGGTGTCGGCGTGCGGGTTCGACTCGGTGCCGGCGGAGTTGGGCCTGGCATTCAATTCGAGGCAGTGGGTGGGCCCCGCGGCGCCCAACTCGGTGGAGGCGTATCTGTTGCTGGATTCGGAGAGGAGGATCGTCGGGAATTTTGCGACGTACGAGTCGGCGGTGCTTGGGGTGGCCAATGCGGCTGAGTTGCAGAAGCTGAGACGGTCTCGGCCCAGGAGAGCTCGGCCTTCGGTGAGGAGATTGTCCTACTCAGTCATTAATGCTAATGCTCTTCCTTCTCTTTTGGTTTTGTTTCAAAAGTTTTAGATTGAGATTTGATAACTGTGTTGGATTTTAGCTGACTAGCTTTTATTTTAAGTGTGATATGCTGATTTCTCGTGGTAAATCTCATGATATTGTTGGCCTACATTGATTCATATTAGTCCAGTTTACAGTAAGTTATTACTTAAGTTCTATGAGATTTGGAGAATCTTGGAAGTAATTACTTATGCTCCATGAGAATAAACTAATAACTAGTATACACAGAGTTTATAGTAAGTTTCCTATTATATGTGATACTTGTTAATACCAATGCTTGTTTTCCATTGACTAAATGACAACTGTAGATGAAGAAATAATGATCACGCACCCTTGTAAATCAAGAACAAAACAGATACTCTTCCACTCTAGAGAATCTATAACATTATTTTGTTCCAAGTTTGAGTACATTCTTCTAAACAAAGAGCTCATGATGTATGTAAGGGACGAAAATTTATGAAAACTTAGTGTGAAAAATATCCTTTTGAACATATAAATTCATGTGAGGCACTTGAAAGTTTATAAAAACTTGGTTTAAAAAATATCCTTTTGAAGATACAAATTTCATAAGCTTTGATTCTCAAACCCTTTCTCGAGAATTGGCTTTTAGAGAAGTATTCTGCCTTACAAAAAAGTGTGATGGCATATTTGATCTCCTACTATTGTACGAAACATTCAATTCAACAACATGAATTGCTTCTTCCCTTCTATTTTGCGTTTCCGTTGTTCTTTTAACTCCCAACAGAACTGCTTGTACTTTAATAACACAATTTAGACGAGGCATGTTTGCTATATTCTTCATGACTCATTTAGGAACAACCAATTTATGGGATGGTTGGAATATTTCAGAAAAAAATGTACTGAATTCGGGTATTTGGAGTTCTGAAGGCGTGACAGGACACATTTGCGTAATCTAGCTTGTCTTTCTTGGTAGTCGTTGGATCAGATGAGTTGCAGCCTAGAAAAATTTTGCGGTGAACAAAAAGGATAACCTTAATGTTCTCTCGAGATCTCCTCTAGATTTAACCTTAAGGGTCACATTTTTATACCCTTTCATCCATAGTTGTAAGCTTCTAACCTTGTTTGAGGAAATCGAGAGAGAGTTCGGTTCCCTGTTTGGTCAATATCTTAAGGGCAAAAAAATCAATATGATTTCTCCTGATGTTTAATGACACCACTGCCTTGTCAAAATCAGTTAGTTTGTGCTGTTCCTATCAAGTGCATTTGTGTGACTGATTGATATTTGTAATATTCTCAATGTTAAAATCTTGATATGGGATGGTTATATAAAATGTTTTGTTCAGATTAATTACTATTAAGATACTGATAATATCTCATTCACAATGCAGATTCCAGGCCCTCGACCTCCTAAATCGTCTCTGGTAGAGCATCACAAGGAACTTGGACTCTGGGCAATAAGGCTGCCTTCTGCTGATGCTGTTGTTGTCCGAAGAACACTTGCAGCCCTGGCAGAGAACCCCAACGGCCTTCCAGGTGTTGAAGAAAGCGACGACAATATAGAGAAGAGAAAGAACTACTGGGCCTCAGTGAAGCCTGCACATTTCGGAGTGAATCTTGGTTTGAAATCCCTTATGGGTGTTTTAAGAGCCATGGTGATGGGATTATGCATTGGAGTCTTTGGAATGTTTTCCTTCGGGAGATCACTTCTCTTGAAATTCCCTGAAATTTTCTCTCTTGGGTGGTTTAGAAAGCAGGGACCAACAGAAGAAGAGGTGATGAGCGCTACGTTCAAAATGTGGTTTGTAGGGCAAGGGTATAGTGATGCTAGCAATGCTTCTGATGGGAGAAAGCCTGACACCGAGATTGTGACTAGGGTTTCTGGCCCTGAGATCGGTTACGTGACCACTCCGATCATTTTAGTACAGTGTGCATTGATTTTGTTGAGCCAGCGTAAGAACTTACCCAAAGGAGGAGTTTTTCCTCCGGGTATTGTTTTCGGACCGACTGATCTTCAAGATCGGCTTCAAGAGAATGGGATCTCTTTTGAAGTTGTATCCAAGAAAACTCTTCTACCTTGAGGTCTTTTTGGCAACCTCCACTTAAAACTAGTTTTGTTAAGTCAATATGGACCACTTTCTTCTGCTCCAGAACGGAGTAGAACTAAACTGGTCTGGCCAAAATTGGTTTTGATGAGCGAGCTGCCAAATTGACCCTCTGTATTTTAGTTTTTCTTTTCAGGCGCTATTTTGCATGTTGAAAGTTGTTATGGCACTTTTTATGTGAAAGGCATAAAGTAATAAAGTATTCTGTGAAATAAAGTCCAGCGGCCTTGACATATCAGCCAGTAGCTGACACTGTTTCATTCTCTGAATTGTGAAAAGAAATTCATGTATTTATATATTCGGAAATTTGCTTGGAGGAACTAAAAAAGGTTGGGTTATGCATCCCCCACCCTCATAAAAAGTCAACCCCTTATAAGCATTTTGACCCAAAATGGAGGGAAACATACTAAGTTCCCTCCAAAATAATATCCAAGTCAATGTAATATCTTCTTTCCTCTTTACATTCTACTTAACAACCTTCAACAACCAAAATATTTTTCACTTTTTCCTCTTAACTTCTCCAACAACCAAAATGGAAGATTCTTTAATGTGTGTGATTTCATTTAACACAAATGCAACCCTCATTAAAGTCAATTCTGCAACAAGTTTAGTTGATTTGAAGATGCAAGCTGCACAGAATTTAAAAGCATCGTACGAAAGTTTGTTTATAAGTTACTCTCTTGAGAAGTTTTCCAATGTCTCGTTTGAGATTTCAAAAGATGAAGATATTCTCAACATAATAGATTATCACCGTTCAATAGGGTTAAGTACGATAACCATGACTGTTACTGAAAGAGATGAAGGATCCACACATGCCATAGGGACAGAAACAGAGCTTAAGTAAGTATTCAAAAGATTATTTTCAGGTTCTGGATACACGTTATAATGGGAACTGTGATATTTATTCCTTATATGTGACCTGAAGACATTGCACGTGACATTTCGACTTTATTTGTGACATATACTAGTTAACAGTTACTTGTAATTGTCACACGTGACTTATATGTATGTTATATTCAACTTGCAGTCTTCCTAATGTAAGCTCACACTCATCGGAGAATATCGAGGAACCTAATAAGAGGATCCCAATCGAGGAATCAGCGAGGATCCCAAATGACAATCCTCAGGGAGAGCATGTGTGGGTGATGAACGACATAGTAAATAACTTGACAAGAATCCCAGCATGGTGGCACGAGGCAATTACTGGAGAAGGACAACAATTTGAAAGTGCAAAAGAAATTAGAATGACTCTTATATACTACTCTATAGCTAAACAGTTTGCTTTTAAATATGTTAGCAATGAGCCAAAACGCATTCGTGCTAGTTGCATGTTCAGAAAAGAAACACAATGCCCGTGGTTATTTTTCGCCTCGCCATTGAGTCATGTGTCGACCTTCGCTATAAAAAAATTTGTTCCTCAACATACTTGTGGACAACATAACAGCACACCTGGTCACTCCAGAGCATCGAGAAGGTGGATTGCGAGTATGCTACAATTAGTAATGAAGAGGCGTCCACATATCACCCCAACTGACATTAGAAAGGAATTGCACTCTCAATATGGTTTAAAAGTTAATTATTCTAAAGCTTGTCGTTCTAAGGAGATAGCAAAAGACCAAATATTTAGTTGCGCAAGACATTCGTATGATTTACTATCCTGGTTAGTCCATTAATTTGTTGATGTGTCCTTTAGAACTTATATGTGATTTGTTAACCGTAAATATGACATGTCAGAACGCCATGTGATACTTCAATGACATATGTGACACTTCAGATCTCAATGTGACTCATCGACCTTATATGTGATATTTCGATCTATATTGTAACAATTAAGTCTTACGTGTGACATTGAGACCTGGTTTGTGACATTAATGTATTATATGTGACTGCTAGAACTTATTCATCATTTAACAAGTTATTTGTCCTTTTACCCATCATTTAAAGGTACGAAATGAAGGTGATGGAAACAAACCCAGGCAGTATCTTCGTCATCGAACAAGAAGAAAGGAGATTCAAGCGTTTATTTGTGTCCTATGGTGCATGCATACAGGGGTTTCTCAAAGAACGTAGGCCATTACTTTTTCTAGATGGGACCTTTCTGAAGATCGTTACAAAGGGATCTTATTAGGTGCGACTGCTTATGATGGTAATCAAGGCATATATCCACTCGCATTTTGCGTTTGTGACCAAGAGAATGAAGCGAATTGGAGTTGGTTTATTCAAGGGTTGCGGTATATTTTGTACAATCGAACAGAACCATATAGTCCACCTCATCCTCTAGTCATATTGTCAGATGCTGACAAAGGAATAAAATAATCTTTGAAAAATATATTTCCAGATGCGGACCATTCCAGATGCGTTCTTCATCCAGTTGAGAATTACAAATTGAAGCTTAGAGAGATGGGGTTTGCCGCAAGTGCTGCTCATCGGATTTCAAAATTATTGGAGTTTGCTGCATACAAGTATACGGAAAAAGAATTTAACGCTGTTTTACATGAGATTAGGAAGATCGACCAAAGAGCTTACCAAGTAGCTTTCAGTTATGGTCCAAATAATTGGGCTAATTCTGTATTTCCTAGTATAAGGTACGCTAAATATTGTGACAATATCGATTTAACTGTGATCTTTAAACTTTATATGTGACGTAGTTCTGTTATATGTGACGTTATACTTTAACATGTGACTATGATCTGTTATTTGTGACAGTAAACTGTTATATGTGACATAATAAATTTACGTGTGATTTTTTCCCGTTACATGTGATAGTTCTTTATAGTATGTGACGTGACATTCATGTATTGTGTGTGACATGTGATAGTTATGATATTTCGCTGTTACATGTGATAGTTCATTTTCATATGTGACTATTGGCTGTTTCATGAGATATTTCCTGTTCATATGTGACTCTTGCCTGTTACATGTGATAGTTCCTTATCATATGTGACATTTATGTGTTGTGTGTGATACTTGAGTGTTATTTGTGATATTTCACTGTTACATGTGACGGTTTGCTGTATTTTGTGTGATTGTGCAGTTTGGTTTGATACATATACTATTTACTTACAGATGTGGTCATATCACTTCGAATATTGCTGAATCATTCAACAATTGGATTCGTGTGGCAAGAACACTTCCTATTTGTGATATGATTGATCACATTCGTATGCAAATTATGGAAAGGATGAATACTCGCCGCGAGATGGCGACAAAATGGAATAGCTATCTTTGTCCTGAAGCGGAAAAGATTCTGCAGGAAAATTGCATGAAGGGAAGCACACTTGAAGTCTCACATTCTACAGCTGAAATCTTTGAGGTATTATCTCAAAAATCAGTACAAGTTGATTTGAAACACAAAACATGCACATGTCGTGCATGGGATATATTGCGAATACCTTGTAAACATGCGTGTGCTGCTATTAACTTTATGCATAGAGATGTGTACATGTATTGCGATTGGTTCATGACGACTGAAGCTTTCAAGAAAAGCTACGAACCAATTCTCTTTCCGGTTCCGAATTTCGATAAACCAAATGTCACGGATGAAATAATTGGCATACTTCCGCCAAAGACGACAAAGAGGCATGGAAGAAACAAGAATAGACGTATCAACAACCGATCTGAGAATAGACGTACAATTAAATGCTCAAGGTGTCACGCTGAAGGACATAACCGAGCCACATGCACTGAACCCATCCAAGACTAACGCTTCCTGGCAGATTTCAAAATCTTTTATGACTGTTGTCTGTTATATGTTACTTTTGACATTCTGTTGTGATATTTTCGAGTTAAATGTTACATATTACCTGTTCGTGTGACTTATTGGTATTAACTGTGATACCTGTAAGATTTATTTTATTGTACATTTCATCATTGCATAAATGCTAAAGAAATTTACAAACTGGTAATGAACATTGTAGGCGTTGAAAAATACTTACAAGATCCCCGAAACCAACTCGTGACAGGGAGTCGGCGAATGACAACCCATCGAATGATACGGACGTCGAATCGTTAAGACGCAAACTCGACGGCGAACCCACAGCGTCACAAGCACGGTTTAAACCGGACTTGAACAGACGATCGGATCCCAGGACCGTTGAACCGGAACAAACCAAGAGTTAGTCCCGAACCAAATACGACGGAACCTAAGTCCCGAGAAGGCCAAGAGTCAATAGCGTGGCCTAAACCCGAGACCGAGAAAACGGCTAAACGGCGAAAAACGGCGAACGTAGCGGCCGCCAACTTGGCCGAAGTTACCCAGGCCAAGTGGCGAAGTGCCTCGGCCACAATGGCCGAGCCACCTCGACCAACTTGGCCGAAGTTACCCAGGCCAAGTGGCCGAGGAGGCTCTACCAACTTGGTCGAGGTGGTTCAAGTGGCAGAAAGCCGGCAGACCTATTGTATAAATAGGGGGGGGGGGTCTTGTTGGTTGGATTTAGGGAGAGCTTGGGGGATTTCTGAAGATCTTTTTGGAGAGAGCTTCCAGGCGGCTTCTTGGGGGGGACTCGAAAGGCGGATTTTTGGGGGCTTCGGAGGAGATTTCAGGTGGGATTTAGGGAGAGCTTGGGGGATTTCTGAAGATCTTTTTGGAGAGAGCTTCCAGGCGGCTTCTTGGGGGGGACTCGAAAGGCGGATTTTGGGGGCTTCGGACGAGATTTCGGGTTGGATTTTAAGAGCGCGGATTTCGGGAGATCTTCTGAAGAATTCTTGCGAGATTCACGAGCAGTCGACGCACGGTTCCGAGCACCGGCGAGCACAAGTTCAGCCGACGTTTGATCTACAAGCGGAAGGTAACTGAATTCGGGTCGAACTACAGATACCCTCTAGGTTAAGCTTCGTCTTAATCTCAGGGATAGCGCTGTGATTTCTCCTAGTTGATCTCACCCGCTCCGGCGATCCTCTCCTTCGTGGCGTGATCCCATGAGCGATCCTCTCCTTCGTGAGTGTGATCCCTCGGTAGCCGTTTCCTTCGTGAAACGAGCCCCTTTACGTCTGTAGTTCCAGAACCCGGGTCTCTACCTGGATCGAAATTGCGCGGTGGTCCACGGGATCTACAAGCGGAAGGTAACTGAATTCGGGTCGAACTACAGATACCCTCTAGGTTAAGCTTCGTCTTAATCTCAGGGATAGCGCTGTGATTTCTCCTTGTAGATCTCACCCGCTCGTGATCCTCTCCTTCGTGAGTGTGATCCCTCGGTAACCGTTTCCTTCGTGAAGCGAGCCCTTCGTCTGTAGTTCGAACCGGGTCTCTACGGATCGAAATTGCGGTGGTCCACGGATCTACAAGCGGAAGGTAACTGAATTGGTCGAACTACGATACCCTCTAGGTTAAGCTTCGTCTTAATCTCGGGGATAGCTGTGATTTCTCCTTGTAGATCTCACCGCTCGTGATCCTCTCCTTCGTGAGTGTGATCCCTCGGTAGCCGTTTCCTTCGTGAAGCGAGCCCTTTATATCTGTAGTTCGAACCGGTCTCTACGGATCGAATTGCGCGGTGGTCCACGGACACAAAAGTCCGACACGGGCAAAGAACCCATAGCGAGGACCTCGATATAACAGAGATCCTCGTGTTTGTTCATAAAGGAAAAAGTTGTAATCTTTTTTGATTTTCATTGTAAGCCTTAAAATAAAAGGCGACATTTCTTTTGAATTTTGTTGTAGGCCAAAGAAGCTGTAAGCAAGTTCAAATCAATGACAATCATCCCAACTTTTACCGCGAACAAACATCCAACAGAGAATTACTTTATATGTGTTTGTCTAATACTTCCACTCAATCAATGACAAATCATTACCCCCAAAATATAAAAGATATTCGGGATCATGTGCATCTAACTTCAGCTGCAACTTCTTCCATTCTCGGCCTTCACATATGAATTGAGCAGCAAGTCGTGCCCGTAATGTTGCAGACTCCCATCGCAAGGCTTCAATATTCACAACCTCCCTTCATTCTAGCATCGCTTTTATGTAAAAATATACATGTATACCACAATCGTGCCTAAATAGAAAAGAGGTAAATGTCACGGATAATGAGAATATATCACAACAAAATCTATAAATGTCAGAAGCGTATACTGTCACACAGAATGCATCAAAGTCACATACAACAAATATATGTCACATGAAAGCAGGTAATGTCACACAGAATGCATAAATATCACATACAACCAGCATATGTCACATGAAACCAGCATTTATCACACAGAATGCATAAATATCACATAACAATAACAAATGTCACATGAAACCAGCATATGTCACATAGAATGCATATATATCACATATCAACAGCAAATGTCACATTGAACGAGTATATGTCACATAACAACATAGAATGCATATATATCACATATAATGCATAAATGTCACGGATAAGTACGTATCACAGCAATGAATAAACTTGTAATTATCAGCTGTTTAGAGAATTGCTGTTTAGAAAAACTTACGATCCTTTTTGCAGGTGACAAGGAACTGCTTCATAATCGAATGCTCTGAATGTCGACGTCTGGTCGAATCCACTTACCATCCTATCTAAAAATAGTTGAATTCTCAGCACGTCTGCAGCCCATGTCTCATGGCTAGCGGAACTGTAATGTCTGTATTTTTTTACCCCAAATTGACCTCGATGACATGCCAGTGATCAGCGTGACATATCAGAAATATCAGAAAACTCTTCCCGTCATCTATATGCTTCTTTATATACTTTTTATAGATATTTTTCTCATCCAAATTTGAAGCAGTTAGCAACCAAATCTTAAAAAAAAAGATAAGAGGAAGAAAGTCAAATAACATATAAATGCAATATAACTTATAAAGAGTATTATGATCGATATTACTCACACTACAATATGATGTGATAATAGCAAATTTTCTTTCCCGCTCCGCATTTTCCGGCAGCTTGAGCTAATTTTTAAGGCTTGCGATCAATGCTTCAACGGTCTAACGATTGCAATTGCAATAAATCAGGTAAATATCAAAAACTTGAATAACACCACAAGTTAAATTAAATCAAACCTCGTCCTTCAATCTTCCACCACGTAGAAGCTGAAGCATATCATATCTGTTTATAATGTCGGTGTCAATCTGATAAACAGTCCTCTTCCTACATAATTTGCACAATACAATAAAGTATAAGTATCACTGATTATCACAGAATAATATAAATATCACAGCAAAACACAAAAAGTCACAGGAAAATAGTAAAGGTCACAGGAAAGCAGTAATTATCACAGCACAGATGTAAATGTCACAGGAAAACACTAAAGGTCACAGGAAAGCTGTAACTAGCACAACATAGATGTAAATGTCACAGTAAATAGTTACAAGTAACGAAAAACCACTAATTATCGCAAAATAATGTAAATATCACAGGAAAACACTAAAGATCACAGGAAAGCTGTAACTAGCACAACATAGATGTAAATGTCACAGTAAATAGTTACAAGTAACGCAAAACCACTAATTATCACAAAATAATATAAATATCACAGGAAAATACTAAAGGTCACAGGAAAACAGTAACTATCACAGCGTAGATGTAAATATCACAGGAACCCAGTAAGTATCACAAAGTTAATGTAAATGTCACAGAAAATAGGTAAATGCCACAGGAAATCACTAACTATCACAGAATATATGTAAATTTCTCATATGAAATTCATAAATAAGTACTTAATACTAACTTGTCCACTTTTAACGTCAAAAAATGTTGGAGCCAGTTATTTTCATCATCTGATAAATTAGGAACGTCCCAAACAGTGAAATTATAATAAAATCCTTCCTCGACATCTCCCGGGAGCCTGATATCAAAGTCTTGTGGAGAAGGAATGCCCACATTCAACATCCCCAATAATTTTTTTCTTCTCCACTTTTCTCCCTTCTCCATAACCCTTCTACAGTTGTTCCTTTCTCCTCTTCCTTCCCCCTCTTGTCATCGTCACCCTCCCCCACGACGACAGCTTTCTTCCCTTTACCTCTTTTCTTAGGGATAACTGTTTGGAATGGAGATTCTAAGAACTTGGGCTTCTTTGTTCTTCGCTAGCTCTTTGCCCGTATCTCCTGAACAAATTCCTTCAACGTTTTATCTTTAGCCTTCCTCCTTTTCCTTTTCTTTTTCTTTTCTGCATCTTCCTCAGTCACTTTCTTTCCTTCAGACTGTATAAAGAGCAGACATAATGAGTGTATGTCACAGAAACATGATATAAGTCACCGAAATAAAATAACTGTCACAAATTCAGGTAATAAAGTAACTGTCACAGGCAAAATAGAAGTATCACACATAATGAGTAAATATCACAGGAAAAATCCATGTATCACACAATATAGTCACAGAAACAAAGAACTATCACAGGAGATGAGCAAATATCACAATATAGATGTAAATATCACAGGAAACATGCACGTATCACAGGAAAGTACTAACTGTCACAGAGTATAATTAATTATCACAGGTAATATTGAAGCATCACAGAAAAGTAGTAATTATCACATGATTCAAGTAAGTGTTACCTCCTCCTCAGTGCCCACGTCTGCTCTGTCATCCTTGACTTCCTCCACTTCTTTGCCTTTACCTTCTTCTTTCTCTGCCTCATCCTTTCCCTCTAACTGAGGCTGCATAAATGTCAAAATAATAAATGAAATTTTTACAGAGAATGAAAGAACACATGAAAAAGGAAAAATTTTATTACCTCCTCATGCACTACTTTTTTCACGTGGATAATGATATTCCTTTCACAAACATTTCATCAAACTGCTGATGGTTGGAGGCGGAGATGGGGGGGTTAGGATCGTCAAACTCATCCTAGTCACTGGAGAAGGACGAGAGTTTATCCCTGGTAAATCGGCAATTTGAATGTTGGTGGCAATGATGACAAAGACACTAGGAGAGGGATGAGAAGGGAGAGGAGAGAGTGAGAGGCAGAGGTAGATGTAGGAGAAGAGGGAGGAAGAGTAGTGGTAGTGAAGGGTTGGCGACGGCGGACTAAGCGTGCTGGCGGGGGAGGGAGGAGGAAGCTGTTGAGCTGCAGGGGATGAATTATTCTGTTAGGGCTTGTTTGGATTTGAAGGTGGTGAAGGGAAGGTATTGTAAACTAGGTAAGAGAATTGAGGGGAAGGGAAGAGAATTCCCTTCCCCTTGGGTGTAACAAATTTAGCACTAGTTGGGGGTGAATCAAGGGGAATGAAGGTGAACAACTTCACCTTCAAAGTGTTCCCAAACAAGGTTAATTATTCCCCTAACTTCCCTTCACCCTCATTCACCTCAATCCAAACAAGCCCTTACAGAGAGAGAGAGAGAGAGAGAGAGAGAGAGAGAGAGAGAGAGAGAGAGAGAGAGAGAGAGAGAGAGAGAGAGGATATTTGGGCATCTTATGTATTTTTAAGCAATACAATATATGTATATGGTTGTATTTTGTCATTTTGGATTGAAAGATAAATACAAATAGTATTTTGGGTTGACTAGTATAGTGCACGTGCGTTGCACGTGGATGTATTTGTTTGATGTTTTGACATGGGTTATTTACAAATAGGCCCTCAATAGTATAACCCAATAGCAAATAGACCATTTGTAGTCCTATTTTTGCGAGTAGACCTCCTGAGTGCATTTTGTATACTCTTAAAATTGTTAAAAATATTTAAGAAGGTGGGTAGACAATATGTTGTTCTACTGGTGAGGATTTACCCTCAATTGTTTTTTTTACTTTTAAAAAAGTCAAAAAAGTTCACTAAGAGGGGTGTTTTCGCACTTGGGCCAGCCAATACTACAAGGGGTATGCTCGCCAAAATAGAACTAAGGGGGGCCTATGCGTAGCAAAAATTTTAGAAGTGTTTTTTTTGCGCCTAGTGAGAAGTTGAGCTCCCTATTTAAATAAAGGTATAATTTGGGATAGAAAACAAAGTCATTATATTCTGTTGCAATTGTGTTGTAACCAACATAAACCCATTCTTAAATTTAATCATTTACCATTTAGGATGCCACCTCAGTCGAGGTATTTTCCCCTCAATGAAATTTTGATTATGTCATTTGGAGATAGAGTTGAAACATTTAGGACGTTATGTGAGACACCTAATGTTCAAAAGGGTTTTGTGAAAATTACCCAAAGATAAAAGCCAACTTAATAGCCAAATTAATAAATTTGGTTTGATTTGATTGAATTATTAAGGGAATAAATTACCATACATAATAACTTACTTTATTGCAAGAAAATGGAGGAACTAATGTCAAGTAATCTATATGATTTGAGAAACTTGAGCACATATACTATGATTTTGAGAATCTTTTAAATTAGGGAAAATTGTGTCAAGGCCCCAAAAGTTGAAACTTCATGTGCTGCAGCCCCTCCACTTTTTTCCCATGTGGTTCAGCCCCAAGAAATATCACATCATGTGCTGCAGCCCTTTTTTTATGTAATTTTCATGCCAACTAAGCACAAAGAGAGAGAAATAAACATAAAAATCCAAAATACCCTCATTTCCTCCTCCCTCTTCCTTCTCTCCAGATCTAAATCTGGTTCTCCTTCCTCCTCTCCTCTCCTCTCCTCTCCTCTCCTCTCCTCCTCTCTCCTAACCCATTCCCTTCCTCCTCTCTCTCTCTCTTCCTCCTTTTTCTCTCAGACACCGACATCCCCTCCGCCACCGCCGACCTTGCATGCACGCTCCGACCATGTTGTTCACTCTTTTTCTCTCACTAATTTTCCCCGATCTCTCTTTCTCCCCCCCCAAAAAAAACAAAAAAGGGCCTAATTTTCCCTGACACTAAAGGCGAAGAGATGGCAAAGAACACGACGGATGAGGCGGTGCCCGAGGAGGATGAGGAGGAGCTCGAGGCCGCAAGTCCAATGGCTTGTATGTTAAGTCTATTGGATTGAATAATAAGTCTAATTTTTTGAATATTAAGCATAATGAATTATATGTTAAGTCCAGGTTCGCGTTCAGTCCAGTTTGGTTCATGTTAAGTCAAGTTTGGTTCATGTTAAGTTCAGTTTTTGGTTCATGTTAAGTCTAATTTCAGTTCATCTCAAGTCTAATTTTCATGTTAAGTCTAATTTCAGTTCATCTCAAGTCTAATTTTCATGTTAAGTCTAACTTCAGTTCATGTTAAGTCTAATTCCAGTTCATGTTAAGTCTAATTTTAGTTCATGTTAAGTCTAATTTTTGTGTTAAGTCTAACTTCAATTCATGTTAAGTCTAATTTCAGTTCATGTTAAGTCTAATTTTATTTCATGTTAAGTCTAATTTTCATGTTAAGTCTAATTTCAGCTTGTGTTAAGTCTAATTTCAGGTTCATGTTAAGTCTAATTTCAGTCTAATTTCGGTTCATGTTAAGTCTAATTTGGTTCATGTTAAGTCTAATTTTAGTTCATGTTAAGTCTAACTTCAATTCATGTTAAGTCTAATTCTAGTTCATGTTAAGTCTAATTTTATTTTATGTTAAGTCTAATGTTCATGTTAAGTTTAATTTTAGTTCATGTTAAGTCTAATTTTTGTGTTAAGTCTAACTTCAATTCATGTTAAGTCTAATTTCAGTTCATGTTAAGTCTAATTTTATTTCATGTTAAGTCTAATTTTCATGTTAAGTCTAATTTCAGCTTGTGTTAAGTCTAATTTCGGTTCATGTTAAGTCTAATTTAGGTTCATGTTAAGTCTAATTTCAGTTCATGTTAAGTCTAATTTCAGTTCATGTTAAGTCTAATTTCGGTGTTAAGTCTAACTTCAATTCATGTTAAGTCTAATTCTAGTTCATGTTAAGTCTAATTTTATTTTATGTTAAGTCTAATGTTCATGTTAAGTTTAATTTTAGTTCATGTTAAGTCTAATTTTATTTCATGATAAGTCTAATTGTCATGTTAAATCTAATTTCAGTTCATGTTAAGTCTAATTCGGTTAGGTGTTAAGTCTAATTTCAGTTCATGTTAAGTCTAATTCTAATTTGGGTTCATGTTAAGTCTAATTTTCATATTAAGTCTAATTTTAGTTCATGTTATGTCTAATTTCAGTTCATGTTAAGTCTAATTTTATTTCATGTTAAGTCTAATTTTCATGTTAAATCTAATTTTCATATTACGTCTAATTCGGTTAGTGTTAAGTCTAATTTAGGTTAGGTGTTCATGTTAAGTCTAATTTTCATGTTAAGTCTAACTTTAATTGATGTTAAGTCTAATTTTATTTCATGTTAAGTCTAATTTCAGTTCATGTTAAGTCTAATTCTAGTTCATGTTAAGTCTAATTTCAGTTAGTGTTCATGTTAAGTCTAATTTTCATGTTAAGTCTAACTTTAATTGATGTTAAGTCTAATTTTATTTCATGTTAAGTCTAATTTGGGTTCATGTTAAGTCTAATTCTAGTTCATGTTAAGTCTAATTTCAGTTAGTGTTAAGTCTAATTCTAATTTCAGTTCATGTTAAGTCTAATTTCAGTTCATGTTAAGTCTAATTCTAATTTCAGTTCATGTTAAGTCTAATTTTCATATTAAGTCTAGTTTTAGTTCATGTTATGTCTAATTTCAGTTCATGTTAAGTCTAATTTTATTTCATGTTAAGTCTAATTTTCATGTTAAGTCTAATTTCAGTTCATGTTAAGTCTAATTCGGTTCATGTTAAGTCTAATTTTTATGTTAAGTCTAATTTTCATGTTAAGTCTAATTTAGGTTCATGTTAAGTCTAATTCGGTTGGACTTAACATGAATCAAAATAGACTAAAATGAACCAAGATGGACTTCACTTGTTCATATTAAGTCTAATTCCGGTTGGACTTAACATGAATCAAAATAGACTAAAATGAACCAAGATGGACTTGACATGAACCAAGTTAGACTTAACATGAACCAAGTTAGACTTAACATGAACCAAGTTGGACTTAACATGAATCAAATGGACTTAATATGAAATTAGACTTAAAACAAGTTGAATTAGACTTAACATGATTCATGTTAAGTCTAATTCAACTTGTTTTAGACTTATTTAAATCTAATTTTAAGTCCAATTTGATTTACACTTAACTCAATTAGAGTTAACATTAGGCTTATTAGACATGACATTCCTCTATTTAAATTGGACTTAATATGAATCAAAATAGACTTAAAATGAACCAAGTTGGACTTAACATGAACTAAGTTGGACTTAACTTGGTTCATGTTAAGTCTAATTCGTGTTAAGTCTAAATTGGGCTCGAGCTCCTCCTCGTCCTCCTCCAGCACTGCCTGCTCCGCCTCATTTTTCGCCACCTCTTCACCTTTAGTGTCACAGACCGATCTATTGTTTGACGAATCCTCTGACGAGAACGCCAATGAATTCGAGGTTTTGGCCGTTGCCATTGTCAACCAAATTTGAGCTTTTTTTGGTTTTGGGGGGAAAAGAAAGAGAGAGCGTGAAAGATTTGTGGAAGAAAAAGAGCAAATAACATTGACCTTTTCTAAGTAATATACCCCCAGATCAATAATATGACCGGAGCATGCACCGAAGTTCGGTGGTGGCGGAGGGGGATGTCAGTGTCTAAGAGAAAAAGGAGGAAGATGAAGAGAAGAGGAAGAAGATGGATTAGGAGAGGAGAGGAGAGGAGAGGAGAGGAGGAAGGGGGAGCCATAGCCATTAGATCTAGAGAAAAAAGAATGAAGAAGATAATGGCATTTTGGGATTTTTTTTATTTCTTTTTCTCTCTCTATGCTTACTTGACATGTAATAATGACTAAAAAAAGGCTGCAGCACATGATGTGACATTTCTTGGGGCTGAACCACATGGGAAAAAAGTGGAGGGGCCGCAGCACATAAAGTTTTAATTTTTGGGGCCTTGACACAGTTTTCCCTTTCAATTAAAGCATAATTCAAAAGACATCAAAAGTAACACTGACAATGCATGTACCTGAAAAATATTGGGATGCACTGCATGTATGTTTCACATTTATTCTAAATTGGCTCGTTAAGTTACTTGTATATAACCAAATCATCTCAATTAATTTTTTTTCTTATTTTTTTTAAACTTAGAGACAATTTATAACTTTTTATGGAAATACAAAAAAAAAAACACACACAAATTTGATGACCAGTAAATTAAACAAATGCTCAACCAACAAAGAGGATAAATATATTACAAGAAAAAAAATAGAGCACAAAGATGAATAATAATCCTCAAATCACATCCCCTCTTATCAACAAAAGCAACATTTTATTTCTCTACCACTACCAACTACCAACAAAATATGCTCCACTCATCACATCCCAAAATACAATAACCAAACTTAATCAACTCAAACAAAAACGAAACCATACCCAAATTAATGTAAGAGAGACCCAAAAGCAATAGCGGTCAAAGATGCAATAGCACTGGCGTGAGCAGACACAGAGGCGACTAAGGTCAAGATCGGCGCTGAAGCTAGCACGCATGCACTCACACTTTTGATCATCGAGGAGCCATTGATGCATACATCATAAAATTTCTTTAAAATGTAGCAGTGAAGAATCTAAGCTTCAATATTCTCGCACCATTTTTAATAAAAATTCTTTTTTTTCTTTTAATGAGAGAAGTGAATATAATTTGCCAGGTTGAGAGGATCTTTGGTAGTTTATATAGGATAGAACCGGGAAAGACTATAAGTAAAGAAATAATTTAGAAAAAATTGAAAATATTTTCATTGTAAAACGCCTAGTTGATAGACTCAATTAAGGTAAATAATTGTAATATGCAAGTTGAATGACTCAATTAAGGCAAGAGGGAGGAGACGTTTAATCTAATACTATTATTTGATACAAATACTTCAATGTAAGGTGTCCACTGTCCAGGACTGTTTCATTTTCTCCTTTTCATTGGGAAATTGGTTCATCTTAATGCCCTTCTTAGATACCCAACACTCTAATTCTATTAAAGTTTAGGTAGTTGAAAGGATAAGCGCACGTATAACCATACGCTTGTGCACATTAATTGTATTAATTAATTTAATGCTGATGTCTTAGCCCATTAATTCTAATAATTAATTTAGTGGTGGTGGCTCTTCATTGAAGATATTAGCAATAAATTGCAATATAAGTATGTAAAGTTATATTCTTGTTTATGTGGATATAAAGATATTTTTTCCTAAAATTCTCATTGATATTGAGTATGTATGTATGCATCAATGTATGTATGACATTTAATAGGTGATATTTAGTATGTATATGTATGTGTGTTTATGATGTATGTATGTGTGTTTGTGAGAGTATTTTCGAAGAAATGTTTTAACATGGCTACACACTTTTATAATAGTATTAGATAGGTATAAATAGAAGTATTTGGGTTTAAAAATAAATGAAGGTAAATGTTTGGGTTTAAAAATAAAACCCTTATTATAATACTAGACTCTGCCAAACAGATGATCGATGCACAATCTAAATACCATATCTATTAAAACCAATTTCAACTAGAATATATCTTTTGTACATGATGCCAAAGTGACCAAAGCAAAAAAATTGGAACAGCAAAGCAAAGACATCAACTACACCTACGCAAGAAAAACAGTAATCCTAAACCAAATCGTGCTGAATCATGCACAAACACTATACACCCATGCGTTCCTTAAAAACCTCTAGTTTATTTTTATAGCTTACCCCACAAAAATAGTGGATGTTATATCACTTGAGGGTTCAATAAGAAATTTAGTTTGATTTTTGGTGAAAATAATTAATGACTCAAGCTCTAACCACATTGACCGAGACATCTCTGACATGGGAGGCAAATACGAGGAATGAGAGATTCACCGTGCTCTTATTTTGCCTGTACAGGCAAAAAGAGAAAAAAAGAAGAAAAAAAAACTGAAAAATTATGACCAGGAATGAACACCTTTATAATTAATCATCTCTGGACGAAATCCCTACAGCTCGCAGTAAAACAGAGATGTCGCGCAATGTAGAATGCATGATTCTTATATGCTAGGACTGCTCGAAACAAGGAAAAAGAGAAACAAATGAAGAACAAGTGAGCAATTTAATTTCAGAAACTTTCATGCCTCCATCATCAGTAGACACGATTCTAGACAGCAGAAACAGGCAGCAAATGCCTGGCAATGCAAGCATGATACTCACTTCTATTGCTTAACTTTTCATATAACAGGATTTAAGATGATGAGATCACATGACTGCATTTCTTTATTATTAAAAAAAAAAAAAAAAAACCTTGACTGCAGAAAAGTAACCAGTGCTCCCTGCCCACAACATTCATGGTGCACCAATAGAACAGTGATCATTGGATTGGAGCCATAAAAGGCAGTTTCAAGCTCTATGAGGTACCTTAATTTTCATGAAGGTAATATGTAACGCATGATAAATTGGTCTCATGCACTGAATTGAGCGCTTTCAAAATTACAGATATCAAGCACCAAAAAACTAAAGAAACTTGACGCAGAAGCACGCACCCTATATCAGAGAACTGCACCAAATTTATAAAATCTCAAACAAATAACGCACCATGCCATGAGTATGCATCTAATGTGTGCTTGTAATGATAAATTTTCTGAAACGCAAATGTCCAAGCAATTGAGCACTCAAAATTTCTTATGACTACGCATTTCAAATGAACGATATAAATCGGACAAAAGTCGGCACCATGACCCCCTCTAAAATAAAACAACAATTTACAAAATAAACAAAACTCTAACAGTGTAAAGAAGTCATACCCCACATATATGCTCATCTAATTTTATTAAGCTTAAACCTGGCAATTTTCTCAACCCTTTCTCTCTAGCTACACTTCTTAAACTTGCAGCCTCACTCCATTTCCCAGCTTCAGAAAATACATTGGAAACCAGGGCATAAACACTTGAATTTTGGGGATCTAAATCCAGGAGCTGCCTTCCAATTAGCTCCCCCAGTTTTGCGTTCCCATGAACTCTACAAGCTGCAAGCAAAGCACGTAGGGCATTTGTCTTGTCGCTTAACGGTGAGCACTTGAGAAAGTCACAAGCTTCCTCAAGCTGACCTGCTCGAGCCAACAGATCAACCATGCAATTGTAGTGCTCTTCCTTTGGAACAATGGAGAAATAATTGGAATTCATGGAGTTGAAAATCTCCCAACCCTCTTCAACAAGCCCAGCATGGCTACAAGAAGAGAGAACAGAAGTGAATGTCATCTCATCCGGCATTTTACTTTCCTCTGACATTCTATGGAACAGCTCGAGGACTTCTCTATAGCACCCATGAATCCCATAGGCAGCAATCATCGTGTTCCATGAGGCCAGCCCTCGTTCTACCAAATTTCTGAACATAGCCTCAGAAACACCTAACCTTCCACATTTGGCATAAGCCATGATTATAGAATTAATGGTAACAATGTCCTTCTCTAAGTGAGTCCGGTATATGTACCCATGGATTTCTTTAACCTTTTCTAAGCATCCCATCTGGTGAAGTGCCTGAAGTAGGGTGATAAGAGTTACAGAGTCAGGCTTCTCCCCTTCTCTTCTCATTAGATGAAAGAGCGCTAGAGCCTCATCGGCTTTGCTGTAGTTTACATAACCCATCATCATAGAAGTCCAAGACACCATATCCTTCTCAGGTAGCAAGTCGAAAAATCTCCTTGCTGTGTCTGTGTATCGCAGTTTAGCATACATATTTATTATCTGATTTGAAACTTCTATCTCAGTGTAATGACTCGATCTCACAACAATTCCATGAATGGACCTGCCCTTCCTTATATCTCCAAGATCAGTAAAGGCTGAAAGAAGACTCAGTATTGTCACAGAGTTTGGTCTGACGCCTGCTTTTACCATGCTTCTAAACATTGTAATGGCCTCATCAACTTCAAAATTTTGTACATACCCTGAAATCATTACACTGTATAAAACTTCGTCTCTAGTTATTAGCTCATCAAAAATTATCCTGGCCTTCATTATTTTACCACATCTTGAATACAAATCGACAAGAGCAGTAGTTACCACTAAATCAAGAGGTATTTCCCTCCTGATTATGTAAGCATGGGCACTCGCAACTTGATAAGCATAATCCAGATCAGAACAAGCTGTGAGAATGTTTGCCAAGGTAATAGAATCTGGCAAACAGTTTGCTTCTTTCATCATAAGGCAGAAAAGCTTCAAAGCCTCAGAACTCTGACCACAATGAATGAGGCCAGCAATCAAAGCATTCCAAGAAGCAACTGCTGTTCCCATTTGCCTCAAAATACGCGCAGCAGAAGTTGAAGCACCACACCTAGAATACATGCCGACAAAACTTGTATTCAGTACTTCATCAGAAATACCAATTCCTCTCCTCAAGGCATAGCAGTGTACTGATTGGCCTTCTTTCAGTGCTTTTGAGTGCCCTGAAGCTTGAAGCAAGCTCACTAAGGTTACACGGTTAGCATCAAATCCTTCCCTCCACATCCTGCCAGCAATTCTAAAAGCCATCCGTGCTCGGGAGTCAGGAAGTTGGGCATACCCTGTAACCAGTGTGGTGTATGAAACAATATCTTTATCCAAGATTTCATCAAATGCTTGTCTTGCATCATCTATTGTTCCGCACCTTGAGTACAATCCAATGAGAGAAGAACCAACAAATTTCCCGCCGTTGAAACCAGCCTTAATAGCATCTGCATGGATTCTTTTTCCGAATTCCACATATCTCAGTTCAATACAACTCTTCAAACTGAACGTAATGGCCAAACTGTCAACACCGATCCTTTCTGACTTTAACGTTGAATATAGCCGAGGAATTTCCTCAAAGTAACCCGCTCTAAAGTACCCAACAATGGCTGAATTCCAAAGAGAAAGGTTTCTACTGATAATTTTATCGAATACCCATCGGGATTCCGATAAGCTACCTAAATAAGCATAACAACCCAATAACTTCGACTTGATGTCAATGCTGTAACTAAAGCCATGGGTAAGGACGCAAGCATGGGCCTTTCTAAGGGATCTGATATCTACACACTCCCCCAAAGCTGATTCTACAAAATTCGATAAATTCTTATGAACAACTCTAACAGGCTGGATCCGAGAAGATAAAGAAATCATCCTTTCATTCAATATCCATCGAATTTCTCAAAAAAGAACAAAGAATTGGCAAACTAGCAAACATGGAATCTGAAATCGACGGGAAAAAAGCCATCTTTATCATGAATTTATCAAAAAGAATGAATTTTTCCCACAAATATAAGCACAAATTCAACTAAAACAGGCAAAAGGACGAAACCTTAATTTCTCCCATTATTGCAGCGAAACAACAAGCCGAAAACATAGAAAGAAAATAAGAAACAAAAAGGGGTAACCCTAATCTCGGCAATTATTTCGACGACCCCCCAAACTTCGCCGGCGGCGAAGAGGGAAGCCGATCCGAAAAGCTCCGATACCGAAACTCGTGCCCCGTAACGGTATCGGCCTCCGCCGCCGCTCCGCCGTCGTCGAAATTGAGAGCGTAACTCAAAGGATCGTAGCAGAAATCGGCGGAGTGGTGGCGTTGGCGCCGGTAACGGCCTTTGAGTTTCGGGTCAGGGAGACACGTGGAGGGCGGAGGGCACCGGTACGATGACGTGTCGGACGTCTCGCAGACGAAACAGGAGCTGAGGAAGGAAGGGTAGGGCTTCGGTTTTATTTTGGAGGGATTTGTGAAAATTTGTGCGGACTCGGAGTTTGTGCGTCGGTGACTCATTTTCTTTTTGTTTCTTGAAAATTTGGAAGATTGAGAATATATTTTTGTATTTATTTCGGTATAAAATTATATGTTTTTAAAAACATTTAAATAAATTTGTAGGAATTTATTAGAGCCAGCCGTTGGAGAACAGCATCTTTAAAATTAATATTCTTCCCCTCTTTCCCAACTGAATAACAAAAATGGATTTCTCTTGATTTGGTTGGTAAAGGATACATATATATATACATTTTGATTTTTCTATCCCTTCAAGTAGTTTTTATATGTCTTGGATTTTCTTAAAATATAGGAAACAATCCAAAATAAATCTTCACTACCATTAGGAGGATAATGGGTATGTGATATGTGTATATATTTTTCTTACAAATTTTATAGAATCATACATGAAACTTATAATTATATTCATTAAAAATGTGTGATACATTTATTTCTTAATTATCTAAGGCCACCTTACAAACCAACCCTTCCAGATTTTGTAAGGATTTTTATATATAGAGTTCATAAGAGAAATGTTTTATTAGTCTTGATTGTTCTTTTATTAACTTTTTAGAATATAAATTTTATAAACATTATGTATATACTTGTAGTATCCCAGTAATAAGTAATTTAGAAAATTAATACGGATCTAAATGTGACCCTCTAATCCAAACACCTAAAAGATCTATGAGATAGCTAATAATTTTTCCTTTTCATCGGAATAAATAAATAAGTAAAAACACTCTACATCCTTAATTGTTGAAACTTCTTACAATTAGTTAGGTGTATCAATTATACTATTGGCTCATCTTGTAGGTCCCACAATTAAAATTTTTAATATAATTTATATATGAATATTATTCATAGATTTATTGAGTGAAGTGATGTGATTAGCAAGTTATAGACATTTTCTATAATCAAGAATGTACTCCAGCTAAGAAGAAACAACAAGAAGTGACTCATCTCCTTGACATATACCCGAATTTTCGAACTACAAACTAATCTCATTGACATATGCCTGAAGTGGGCACCAGACAACAGTAATGATTATCCAAAACAAAGTTAAAATGCTCACCTCCTTAAATAATGAGGCCAGGCCCAAAGGTGCTGGGGGAATTTAAAAAGTAAGCCAGGAACCAAATCCTAACCGGTTCAGATCCCTATTATGCAAGTATTCAAGTTAATAAGGTTGACTTGTTCCAAAATTAATCAAACCAAATTAGACTACAAATTATACTAAAATAAAACGGGCAAATTTTGGAAGTAGACCAAATTTAATATTTAATTAGCAAAATAGATTAAAAATATTTAATTAGCAAAAATTTTCAGCCATGTCTATTGTGCTAATTAAATGTCAAAATTGGTCTATTTCAAAAAATAAAACATAAAAAAATCTTTCAAAACTACTTTGTTAAAAACATGATAAATATGATTACAGATATAACTAATGAAAAATTACAACTTTAATGCAATTATAATTCTTCTAAATAACTATAAAAGTAAGTTACTTTAAAAAGAACTTGGAGTGAATTTAGTTGCTCATTGTTCTTTTAGAAGTGTTTTGTTTTGTAATTGTAGTTAACAAGTGTACAGTATAACAAAATAAATTGCTACAATTGTTACTATATTTTAAAATTAAAACACAATTGAATTTGTTACATACATAAATAAGGGAAACTGGCATTAACTTAAAATAACAACAAAAAAAACCTGAAAAACAAAAGAGTACACTAGCAAAACAAAAAAAAAACATAACAAGGCTATATATATAGTTAGTATATATAATAAACACTAGAAAACATTAAGACAAAATTTTGAAATAGACCAAGTTTGATATTTAATTGGTAGAACCAACTTTCAACCATGTGGTGAAAGTTGGTCTATTTTGCTAATTAAATATTTTTTCGCTTCTATCTATTTTGCTAACTAAATATCAAACTTAGTCTATTTCAAAAAAATCCTAAATAAAACTTCTTGATTCTAACCAAATCCTCTTGGACTTTTTTTTTGAGAAAGAAAGCAGTGAGAAGCCCTGTTGATTTATATATTCTCAAGATTATATTTTGATGATAACAATATGTGTTCTATATATATGTTTTTGTGTGGTATAACTTGTTGATGCAGATATCATATATATCAAATTTGGACTCAAGGCATTATGGAGTATTGAAGATGAAAAGCAAGATGAAATACAAAGAACAATGTAATTTTCTCTTCTTTACTTAGAATATATTGTACAAGCCTTGATCACACACACACATGCATATTTAGAACACACTAACACATGCTTAGTGTGTTGGTTAATTATAGAAATCCCTATATTAACCATTAGAGTTTTAAGTTTAAAACAATTCATTTATAAACTTTTAAGTCGAGTAGTCGACCAATTCAAACTATAGTCGACTAATTACTTAATTTAATGAATATATAAGTTTCGTAAGTTTACAGTTAATTAGACCAATCTTTGTTAATAATCGACTAATGAAAACTTAAACAATCTTCGAGAATCGTAAGTTCTGATTAGTCGACTCTTGTGCACATTTAGTCGACTACTCGGTTAAACGACCACTTTTCTTAGTGTTTTGATCAATTACATCTCTTGGTAAGTCTTCCAACTTTTTCTTCCTTTCAATTATGTCTAGATCAAAGCGTTCTCGCCGGGACCTTCTCAACCTCAGAAGATTACGCTATTTACCTTAAAGATCCTAGTCTTTTAGATACTTTTAAGGAAATGCAATCTTATGATATACTTCCGGTCGTTTTATTAAATATGAAGATTTTGCACTTCATAATTTACAAGGATATTTTGCTAATGTTGGATTAGATCAACTTTTTCTTAGAAAATCGACAACCATATTATCCATTTCTTATCAAGCTTTTCTACACAAATCTCATTCATAAAAACTTGATAATGGAGAACGCCAAATAGACACTCGGTTAAAGGAAAAGAAATTTCCTTTTCTCCTAGACTTCTAGGAAAAATATTGAAAATTCCTAATAGAGGAATTAGTCTTGAAGATGTTTCCATGGATGATGAAGATATCATGCAAAACTTAATTTTCCTACCGGTCAAGGAGGAATATTGAATTACTCTCAAAACTTGACCCTTCCTCGTTTTATTACTCGAATTTTAGCCTATAATTTGTATCCAAAATCGGGAAGCTTTCATTTTATTTCTTTGGAATTGGCTAAAGCCCTATATGCTATTATGGCTAATATTCAAGTCAATTGGGTGAAGTTTATTTCAAAATTTACTTCACATTCCTTATAGTGGATTTCTACCTTTTGGAGCCTTTTTGACTACCATTTTCAAAGCTTTTCGTAGATTTAGATTCTCAAACATTCATCCTTCGATCGGTTGAGTTCTTTGATTCCAATGCCCTAACTAGGATGAAAATACCCAATTTCGATCTTCCGAACAACAACAAACCGAAGATGAACTCGCCAACCTCAAACTCAAGATATTCCTCGCCTTCACAACAAGGTGAACCTCTTCCACCATATTCCACCACCGGTCGCGGTCGAACCATCTTGCTTTACAGATGCACAATACAACACCTTATCGGCCAGATCCGAACTTAGAAACGAGTCAAAACATGGTTTTCGATCAAAACATCAACATTATGAACAACCAACGGAAATGATGGAGAACGCCAAATAGACACTCGTTAAAGGAAAAGAAATTTCCTTTTCTCCTAGACTTCTAGGAAAAATATTGAAAATTCCTAATAGAGGAATTAGTCTTGAAGATGTTTCCATGGATGATGAAGATATCATGCAAAACTTAATTTTCCTACCGGTCAAGGAGGAATATTGAATTACTCTCAAAACTTGACCCTTCCTCGTTTTATTACTCGAATTTTAGCCTATAATTTGTATCCAAAATCGAAGCTTTCATTTTATTTCTTTGAATTGGCTAAAGCCCTATATGCTATTATGGCTAATATTCAAGTCAATTGGGTGAAGTTTATTTCAAAATTTACTTCACATTCCTTATAGTGGATTTCTACCTTTTGGAGCCTTTTTGACTACCATTTTCAAAGCTTTTCGTGTAGATTTAGATTCTGAAACATTCATCCTTCGATCAGTTGAGTTCTTTGATTCCAATGCCCTAACTAGGATGAAAATACCCAATTTCGATCTTCCAGAACAACAACAAACCGAAGATGAACTCGCCAACCTCAAACTCAAGATATTCCTCAGTCTTCACAACAAGGTGAACCTCTTCCAGCCATATTCCACCACCAGTGCAGTCTGAACCATCTTGCTTTACAGATGCACAATACAACACCTTATCGGCTCGTATCCTGAACTTAGAAACGAGTCAAAACATGGTTTTCGATCAAAACATCAACATTATGAACAACCAACGTGAAATGATGGAGAACCAACAAATGATGATGCGTATGTTTGAAGACTTCAACAGAAAACTTGAGTCAACCTTTCCACCACCAGGACCTACTGATACTTAGGATTATGTTATTTAGCTTAACTAGATTTCCTTAGCTTAATGTTTGAAGACTATGTGTTTTAATATGTGTTTATTACTATGTGTATGTTTAAAGACTATGTGTTTTCCGCATATGTTTGCATTTATGTTATAGACATGCATGTTTCTATTAAGTTAGTAAGTATTTGTTTTATATATTCCAGATTATGACCATATTGCTTTTCATGGCAAGTATGTGCTTACCTATTTGGATGGGTGAGTGACGAATTATTTTATTGCTTATCTATTTCTTCTTTTTTGTTGATAACAAAGGGGAGAAAATTTGATAAGTATGATATTATGTGTAAGTATGTTTTATATATGGGGAGGAGTTTTAGTTTTATTCCATTGCATATATGCATATATCTGAGGGAGTAATTCTTAATTGATTGTTATCATCAAAAGGGGAGAATGTTGATTTATATATTCTCAAGATTATATTTTGATGATAACAATATGTGTTCTATATATATGTTTTGTGTGGTATAACTTGTTGATCTGAGATATCATATATATCAAATTTGGACTCAAGACATTATGGAGTATTGAAGATGAAAAGCAAGATGAAATACAAAGAACAATGTAATTTTTCTCTTCTTTACTTAGAATATATTGTACAAGCCTTGATCACACACACACATGCATATTTAGAACACACTAACACATGCTTAGTGTGTTGGTTAATTATAGAAATCCCTATATTAACCATTAGAGTTTTAAGTTTAAAACAATTCATTTATAAACTTTTAAGTCGAGTAGTCGACCAATTCAAACTATAGTCGACTAATTACTTAATTTAATGAATATATAAGTTTACGTAAGTTTACAGTTAGTTAGACCAATCTTTGTTAATAATCGACTAATGAAAACTTAAACAATCTTCGAGAATCGTAAGTTTACAGTTAGTCGACTCTTGTGCATATATAGTCGACTACCCGCATTTAAAACATATACCCGCATTCTCTCAATATTACGCATTAGTCGACTAATAAAAATAGTAGTCGACTACTAATGCTTGAATTGCATTTCTGAGAATCGTGTAAACACGCATTAGTCGACTAATCGATATAGTAGTCGACTATAATACGCTTTTATGACTGCTCGTAATTTGAATCTTTAAGCGTTTTTAACAGTTTTCTTTGATTTGAATGGGTGTCTTTCAAGAGATATAAATGGTAAAAAGCTGAGAAAAAGGAACACGAAATTCTCATATACATTAACTTGAATTTTTGAAAAGAAAAGTGTGTGTTCAAAGATTCAAAAAGCAAAACTGTTCTTGACATTCAAAAGAAAAATATTTTTGAGATTAAAGAAATTCCTAAGCCACTCATATCATCTACACATCAAGGCTTATAGGATCTTGTGCGTTGTTGTTTTCAAAGGAGATTCTCGGTGTGAGAATTGTGAATCTCAGGTTTGAGATTGTTGCAATTTGCATGGTCTTGCAAATTGGTCAGGTTTGATTCTTTGATTTTGTAAGGGTATTTCAAAATCATAGTGGAAACTCTCAAGCGGGATTTGGTTGGGGACTGGATGTACACCGGAGAGGTGGAACCAGTATAAATATCTGTGTTTGCGATTGTGAATTTTCTGTATTTGTGCTATCTTTTTGCAATTTATAATCTATCTTGCATAAAATTTTATAAAACACTATTCACCCCCCCTCTAGTGTTTAAGTGTGATCAGATCTACGATCCTACAAAGCCCTGTTCATTCATTAATTATAATATATACAAAATCAAAATATTCTCCATGGCAGTGAGGGCTTTGATCAGGAAGGGAGCTGAGGGAGCGGACCTTGTCGTCACCTCCGCGACCTTACTAATCAAAACCCAAAATTACCATACAAACCCATATAAGACTGTGCACACCCAACTAAAAACAGAGTATTGGTTGGCATACCCAACCTAAACATTGTAGGCATCAAAAATTGCTGAAGAACATCAAATATGACTAAATCATGATAAGATCGAAGGACAACGTTGTCGAAATCTCAAGAAGCCAAACACAGGGGAAGATTGTGTCTCGCTACAGTGCGAGACACTTATGTGTGCCTCGCCACTAGCGAGACACTTTGATGTGTCTCGCAACTAGCGAGACACTTTGATGTGTCTCGCAACTAGCGAGACACTTTGATGTGTCTCGCAACTAGCGAGACACTTACTTGTGCTCGCCAAAGGCGAGACACCGAATACTTGAAACGATCTCTTGAAGGATCTAAATCAATGCCGGTGGGGCCCACTTGACTTTATCAGCAGAGACGTTCAAATACTTTAATGTGCGGTTACATCGCGAAGATACCACTAGGCGTGATTCTAGGGCATTTAATCGTGCCTAAAAGCGAGGAAAACCGTTACAACGGTGAAGGGCGACATCGCCGCCAATAGGTGTTTCATACCGCCCGCCGCCCGAGGCAACCTACACCGCCTAGCCGCTAGTGAGGCGACTTGGCGAGGTAGCTCGAGCCGCCGCTTAACCGCAAATTTCGCACTTATGACACTTATGTTTCAAGAGGGCACGCTTCCCAAAGACTATAAATACCCTCCTACGCCCACTTGGGCGAGGGTCGGCTATCGAAAGGGCAATCGAGATCCAAGCTTAGGAGTCCAAGAACACGATCCACACGGAGATTCCTCGAGTTTAAGCTTTGACTTATTCTTGAGAAGAGTAGATATCTTACCTTGCTAAGATATTTCTTTGAAGTTCTGTTTCCTTTGCGAAGCATCAACTAAACCCCGTCGATTCGACGATCGCTGCTCGGTGGTCCACGGATTACGCGTCCCCGGCACAGGCAAAGTCCCACGAAAACAAGAGATCTACACTTGTAGTGTCTTTTGTTCGAGTTTGTGAGAGAGTTATTTAATTTCTTTGTAACTGAGAACCAAAAGTGTAATTTTCTCAAGTTTTACAAATGGAATCAACTTTCGACCCAAACACGATGGCGACCACAGTGGGAGCCAACGGTCCCGAGCCCGAGATCGTTGTGTCGCAGCCTTGCAGCAATCAAGCCGACCTCATGGTTGATGGACTAGACTACTTCTTCGATCAAGCCAAATTCGAAGAATATCTCTCCTCTTCCACATCGAAGTCCTCCTCATCCCGCAAACATCGGAGGATCTCATCCCCTAAGAGGAGGTTAGTTACGTTGTGATGTGCAGCGATCTTCGTTAAGCTTGCGGCAGGCGATTTCCTCTCAACAAGATCTCAACGATCGGCGAAGAGCTTCGCCAAAGACGGCGTCAAAGATGGCTCGTCAATTAGCCAAGGCCACGGAGTCGGCGGATGGAGTTCACTATCGAGCGAACTCACATGATCAAAGCGTCAACAAACTCTGGCGCTTCAACCCGTCGGCCTCCTCCCAAGGAAGAATGGGTTCTCGTCAAAAGGACCCGATTGACAAGGAAGGAGCACGCCAAAACGCTGCACGCTTTGCTCGAGCACGTGCTGTTGTTCGCAAGGCGCAAGAGTCAAAATCAACCCAGCAATCGGCTCAAAATCGCCAAGCATGGATCCCGAAGGCAACTTCAAAATCGGCTCAAGACTCTGCCTCGGCAACATTCTTCACCGATAGCCGAAATGCCTTCGCTAGCGAGACAGCCTTCGCCGCGCCAGCGAAGGTGGCAGTTGTAACCGCCTACAGATAAGATGAACCGCCGCCAACAACAGGCACCTTCCATGCCTTGGCAAGAATTCGGAGAATTTGGTTTTTTCGCCCCTTTCATTCACTTCTTCGGCTGAGGTATTAACCGTTAAGCCAGGAAATCCGTCAACTTCAGTGTTTAATCGCCTTGGTCCACAGCTCGAAAATAAAGGCAAAATACCAATGAAGAAACGTTTGGATTACCCAGTCCAGAAGAGTTCTGAGCAAGCTGAAACATCTCAGGCCTCCAGAATTCCAATTGCATCTCGTTTGAGCATCCCGCAAGGGGTCCGCGAATCTACTAAAGGGAAGAATTTGAGGCGTGTGACTCGTGAAGTCACAAGGGATAATAAAACACTTATGATCCATGCCAAGACAACTTCAGCAGATGAAGTTAAAACGTCAAAAGTGCTTCCCAAGTCGAATGATCGACGTCCCCAAAAGAAGACGTGTCCTCCAATTAAGGACAACGTTACACTTGGGGGTGGAAGTGTAATTTGTGATAAACCACACCAACCACACCATCAGGCTGGGGGTGGCAACACACGAAAGAGGACGATCGACGAAATAGATTGTTCTTGCTCATGTGCAAAACTGATTAAGACGTTATTATCAGGATGTGCCTGTTCTGAGTCGAACGCTCACCCACAAAGAGCTTCAGTATTCAAACGGCTTTCCCTGTTAGCAATGTAAGATCCAAGTCACAGTCAAGACGACATCGAAGAAGAAAGAGATCATCTATCCAATTTGATGAATTTCCCGAAGTGACTATCAACATGGTGAACAAAGGGAAAGGACCGGCGACGGATGCAGATCCTGACTTCACTCCTGGAGGAAAGGTTGGATCTCAAATTTCTCAAAGAATGTCTCGGTTACAATTGCGAGCTGCCCAACGCATCGACTATAGAAGGATGCATGAGGGAGAGTCATCTGATGACGAAGCTTCCGACATCAATTCGGCGATAGCTTCCGATGACACAATGTCAAGTGTTGGTCGTCATCCCAGAGAGGCTTTTACCATTACTCCCGATGTCCTGGCTCAAATGTTACAAGAAGCCTTAGCCAAGCAAAGAGAAGAGCTTAAGGCCGAAATGAGAACAGAGATGGAGCTAGCCATGCAGCGGATGAGGAGTTGCAAACCCAAATGGTTGCACAACACAGGTCGATCAACGGCTGAATCCAGTCAACAAGGTGGAGTTACCCACCATAATGCTCATAATGTCGAAGACAGCGATTCGGAGATTGATGAACACATTTATGCTGATCAACCTCCAAAGAAAGCTGCATTTGATGCTCAAGGTGGAAATGGTCCAATTCTTCCTATTGGAAGTAATCCAAAACAAGGGGAGGATGATGGCGAAAGGATGAAAGAGCTTGAAGATAAAATCAATGCTTTGATGTCCGTCTGAGGAAGTCAAAAGGACGGTATCCCGTGTCCGTATCCTAGAAGTGGGATTCAATTCCTTACCGCCGAAATTCAATTTGATCAACTTCACGCCATTTGGCGGAGAGGGTCACCTACACAACACGATTTACTTCAAATCACATTTGGGGTGATCTCGTGAAATGAGCCTTTGATGATTCGGTCATTCGTTGGTACCCTTCGGCTGCCTTCGATTGGTATCGAAGACTCAAGGCCGGAGTATTAATTCTTTGGGAGGACATGGAAAGCTTGTTCCTCGGCAACTTTTTCGATAGCGACACGAAGTCTCGATTGGAACCCTTTGGATGAAAAGCGTAAGAATGGGAGACAATTGACACTTTCGTTAAGCGTTTCCGCAATAAGGCCATAAGCGCAAAGATCCAATCACCGAGGAATTCATATTGCGGACATGCCACAATAATCTCTCCATTGATCGTTGGAAGTCATGGGGTCGTCCGCCAACTACATGGAAAGATCTGAAAATCTGAGGAGAACAAGCGAGCGTTTCCTCGGAAGGAAGAAAGCCGAAGAGGCGAAAAGATGGTGACCCCTCGAGTAAATTTTTCCTCGTAATAGAGGAAAGGCATCGTATTCTTTGTTGGTCAAACGTCGCAACAACGATCGCGCCAAAAAGCTTCTAAATCAGAATTCCACAGGACATACTCTTTCAGAGATGAAGAAGTTCCGATCATCTTCAAACACCTTCTTGATAACAACAAAATCAAGTTGCCTCCGATTACAAATCAAGAGGAGGCTGACAAGACTTCGGACCCTAAATACTGTGCGTACCACAGGAGGATCCTCCATCCTACAAAGGATTGCTTAGCTCTCAAGGCCATCATCCAAGTCTTGGTTGAAGCCGGCGTCTTAACACCGAAATAAGCAGAATGAGGAATCACTCCGACAGGTATACGAGTATAAACTGCTCCCTTTCCTCCGATGAGTATAAGAGGTTAAACTTCTCCTCCGACACTCAGAAGCGGTATCACAGTATAAAGCGCTCCCTTTCCTCCGATGAGTATAAGAGGTTAAACTTCTCCTCCGACACTCCGACAGGTATACGAGTATAAACTGCTCCCTTTCCTCCGATGAGTACAAGAGGTTAAACTGCTTCTCCTTCTTACTCCAATAAGAATATGAGTATAAACTATTCTAGATGAATGTAGCCCAGTTTGGCAAAGAAAGCTGGGGGTGGATAATCCATGAACGAGAGGTCCACCTCCACATTGAGCGATCAAACCTTCCTACAGTTAGGATTGTCTCAAAATTCCTATCCTGGTCAAACCTTATTACAGTTAGGACCACAGTCAAAATCCCCTCTCGATTCCTTCCATGAACGAGAGGTCCACTTCCAGATTGAGCGATCAAACCTTCCTACAGTTAGGATTGTCTCAAAATTCCTATCCTGGTCAAACCTTATTACAGTTAGGACCACAGTCAAAATCCCCTCTCGATTCCTTCCATGAACGAGAGGTCCACTTCCAGATTGAGCGATCAAACCTTCCGACAGTTAGGATTGTCTCAAATATCTGCCTGGTCAAACCTTCCTACAGTTAGGACCATGGTCAAAATCCCCTCTTGATTCCTTCCATGAACGAGAGGTCCATTTCAGGATTGAGCGATCAAACCTTCCGATAGTTAAGATCGTCTCCAAAATTCCTATCCTGGTCAAACCTTCCTACAGTTAGGACCACGGTCAAAATCCCCTCTCGATTCCTTTTATGAACGAGAGGTCCACTTTCAGGATTGAGTGATCAAACCTTCCGACAGTTAGGATTGTCTCAAAATTCCTATCCTGGTCAAACCTTCCTACAGTTAGGACCACGGTCAAAATCCCTCTCGATTCCTTCCATGAGCAGAGGTCCACTTCCGATTGAGCGATCAAACCTTCCGGCGGTTAGGATTGTCTCAAATATCCGCCTGGTCAAACCTTCCTACTGATTAGGACCATGGTCAAAATCCTCTTGATTCCTTCCATGAGCAGAGGTCCATTTGAGATTGGCGATCAAACCTTCCGATAGTTAAGATCGTCTCCAAAATTCCTATCTGGTCAAACCTTCCTACAGTTAGGACCACGGTCAAAATCCCTCTCGATTCCTTTTATGAGCGAGAGGTCCACTTCGAGTTGAGTGATCAAACCTTCCGATAGTTAAGATCGTCTCCAAAATTCCTATCCTGGTCAAACCTTCCTACTGATTAGGACCATGATCAAAATCTCCTCTCGATTCCTTTTATGAATGAGAGGTCTATTCCAATAGGGTTCGTTTTCGCCCCAAGAGAAAACACAAAGGGTTCGTTTTCGCCCCAAGAGAAGACACAACAGGGTTCGTTTTCGCCCCAAGAGAAAACACAAACAAGCTGCAATAGTGACTGATGTTTCTCAAGGCATTCAATTACAACTCAAATGATGACTTTCAAGATGAAGATGATTAGTCCAAAATCGACTTCGACATTTTAATCCATTCAAATACAAATGCAACAAATATGGATCCCAAAGTATGGTCAGCGACGTCGCGTAGCCAGGGTTCAAGAAACTGAAGCAAAACATGGGCCTCTTCTACAAAGTTCAACGTTGAGCGAAGCAAAGCATCTTATCAAAGTATTCCAGACCCCTCGACAAAATACAAAGGAGTCTGAAAACTTTGGAGGGGGTATCTGTAGGCATCAAAAATTGCTGAAGAATCTCAAATATGACTAAATCATGATAAGATCGAAGGACAACGTTGTCGAAATCTCAAGAAGCCCAACACAGGGGAAGATTGTGTCTCGCTACAGTGCGAGACACTTATGTGTGCCTCGCCACTAGCGAGACACTTTGATGTGTCTCGCTGTTAGCGAGACACTTGTGTGTGTCTCGCCACGAGCGAGACACCTTGATGTGTCTCGCAACTAGCGAGACACTTACTTGTGCCTCGCCAAAGGCGAGACACCCAGAATACTTGAAAAGATCTCTTGAAGGATCTAAATCAATGCTGGTGGGGCCCACTTGACTTTATCGGTAGAGACGTTCAAATACTTTAATGTGCGGTTACACGCGAAGATACCACTAGGCGTGATTCTAGGGCATTTAATCGTGCCTAAAAGCGGAAAACCGTTACAAATTTAGCAGCATCGCTTCGCCACCAGGTAGCTTTATATCGCCAGCCACAGTAAGCCATTAACCGCCGCCAGCTTAGCGAGGCAGTTTGATGCGAGGTACTGAAGCCGCCAGGCAAGCAAATTTCTGCACTTATGACACTTATGTTTCAAGAGGGCACGTTTCCCAAAGACTATAAATACCCTCCTCGTCCACTTGGGCGAGGGTCGGCTATCGAAAGGGCAATCGAGATCCAAGCTTCCGAGTCCAAGAACACGATCCACACGGAGATTCCTCGAGTTTAAGCTTTGACTTATTCTTGAGAAGAGTAGATATCTTACCTTGCTAAGATATTTCTTTGAAGTTCTGTTTCCTTTGCGAAGCATCAACTAAACCCCGTCGATTCGACGATCGCTGCTCGGTGGTCCACGGATTACGCGTCCCCGGCACAGGCAAAGTCCCACGAAAATAAGAGATCTACACTTGTAGTGTCTTTTGTTCGAGTTTGTGAGAGAGTTATTTAATTTCTTTGTAACTGAGAACCAAAAGTGTAATTTTCTCAAGTTTTACAAATGGAATCAACTTTCGACCCAAACAAACATAAACAGAGTATACTAGCATAAACAAGAAGAATCAAAACCGGCAAGTCTGAACTGAGCATGTCTGAACTGAGCTTCGATAGGAGCCTAAGAGCTTGGTGGCTGCTGAGGATTCTGCTGATCAAAGTTGTCACCGACTCGGTCTTTGTGGGAGTGATGCAAGAGAGCTTCCAGTCCCTGTTCCTTGGCAATTGAGTTAATGACTTCCGTCTTCTTTGAACCTATGCTCCCTGACCAGAACAGAGTGTAAGACGCCACGTTAGAGGCAATCAAGTGAGGCGAAGGGACAACTGAGTTAAAGACGAGATTATTACGACCCCTCCATGTACACCAGCACAAAGTTGGAAATACCACCTTCCTAGTCTCTTTTGTTTGCTGTCTAGAATGAAGCTACCCATTGATTTCAGAAGAGAATCTAGGTTAGCAGGCCAGATAGCTGACGAGAAGCTTGGAGTGAAAATATCCCAGACTGATTTGGCAAAGGGGCATGCATAGAGAAGGTGGGAATTAGTCTCTTCCTCTGCTTGACAAAATGGGCATAGAGTAACTCCTGTCCAACCTTTCATTGCTAGCATAGCTCTAGTTTGAAGTTTCCTTTTGGATAATATCCAAAAGAAAATTTTCACTTTGGATGGGACAATAGAATGCCATATGAAGGAGAATATGACATTTAGACATCCCCCACTGATAAGGAACTCATAGAAAGACTTTACTGTGAATTCACCTGACTGATCCAGAGGCCATGAGATGGAGTCTAGAGTGGTATCAGATGTAGGTATATGGGGACTGATAAGAAGGTGAAGGTTATGTATCAGTTACCTCAACCTCATAGTTGATCCTCTTCTGATGAGAGGATGCCACCTTCAACCTTGGTTCAGGAAGTAGCCTTCGGATTTAACATCCACATTTGGTGTGAAAGCCAATCTATATATCTTAGGGACTAAGCTTCTCAAGGAGTTGTGCCTTGTCTATTTATCCTCCCAAAACCTGATAGTTGATGCATTGCCTAACTTCCATAGAGCTATTCCCAAAAAAGTTTGGAGGAAGGGATATATATCATGAAAAAATCTTGATGCTGAACTCCTAGGTGGAGGCCATCTTAGGTTAGAGTTAGGCTTAGAATAGATAGATTTGAAAACACAACTAACCATGGAGTTTTGATGCATGAATTTCCAAATCCATTTAGACATGAGAGCTTGATTAAAGGTGGATAAGTTAAGGATTCCCAACCCCCTCTCTTTTAGGCTTACAAACAATATCCCACCTCACTATACATTTAATCCCACTTGGATTTTGAGAACCCCCCCATAAGAACTATTTTCTAACCCTGTCGATGCGCTTGATGAGCCAAACAGGGAGTTTGTAGAAGGACATGTAGTATAAAGGGAGAGATGAAAGCACAAAGTTAATTAGGGTAAGTCTTCCACCTATCGATAGAGATCTACTTTTTCATAGGGATAACCTTTTAGTGAAAGAGTCTAATAGAGGTTGCCAATCCTTTCTAGAGAGAGCTCCTTCTTTGAGGGGAAGGCCAAGATAAGTGAGAGGGGTTGCACCCAAAGTGCACTTGAGTATATTGGCTAGGACCTGGCCCTTATTTGGAATCTTACCAAAATAAATCAAGGAGGATTTGGAGTAGTTGATGCTCAGCCCTGTGATGTTCTCAAAGATTAATAGGATTATTTTGAAGGTGGACAAGTCCTGCTGATATGCTCTGCAGAAGATGATGGTATCATCAGCAAATTGCAGTGACCTAATATTATTAAGCTCACCTTTCAGGTGTAGCTCATCTAGGTCACCCGAAGCCACACTGTTATTTATCATCTTACAGAGCATGTCCACCACAAGATTGAAGAGGAGAGGGGATAGAGGATCCCCCTGTTTGAGACCTCTGTGGCATTGAAAGAATTTGGTTGGGGAGCCATTAACTAGGATGGCTAATTTAGAAGAGGTTAGAATATGTTGGATCCAATAGTTCCATTTAGGGCCAAAACCCCGAGCTTGCAAAAGAGAAAGAATGAAATCCCAACTTACACTGTCAAAAGCTTTGTTGAAATCAATTTTAATTGCACATAACTCCTTGTTACCTTGGGAGCATGAGTTAATCATCTCGTGAGCTAGAAATATGGAGTCAAGGGAGGATTTACCTAATTGAAAGGCAGATTGAGATTCATCAATAAGGGTGGAGAGAAGGGGAGCAAGTCTATTAGCAAGGACTTTGGTAAAGATTTTAAATAGGCCAATGAGGAGGCTGATTGGTCTAAAGTCCTGTGGGTGACAAGCACCCTCAGCTTTGGGGATGAGGGTGATGAAAGTATAATTGATTTTGTGTAGGGGGAGGGCATCCTGGTGTAAAGATTGAATGAAGTTGTAAATGTCCTGATCGATTAGATTCCAGAATTTGTGAAAAAACAGCATAGACATACCATCGGGGCCTGGAGATTTCTCAGGGTGGAGACTAAAAACTGCTGTCTTTATCTCTTCATGGGAAAAAGGGGTATCTAGATGGAGAAGATCTAAATTGGGTTGAGGGTAAAGCATGTTCCAATCTGGGACAAATAGAGGGGGAGGTTGTGCTGAAAAACAATTAGTGAAATAGTTGAGGAAGGTTGATTTTATCTCAATCTCTGAGGAAAGGAGCCAACCCTGAATGAGGAGATTTGGAATGAAATTTCTACGTCTACGATTTGATGCATATTTGTGAAAGAAGAAAGAGTTATAATCCCCTTCCTTGAGCTAGAGAATTTTGAATCTCTGACGCCAGTAGATCTCTTCATCTGTGGCAATTTGGAGAAGTTGAGCTTTCAATTTAGATCTAGAGAAAAATTCACTGGAGGAGAGAGGCCTAGTTTCCTCCGAAGAGGTTAGGGAATCAAGATCAGCAAGGATTTTCAGCTTTAGGCGTTTGTGAGCTCCATGGACATGTTTGTTCCACCACTTGAGGTGGCGCTTAAGAAGTTTAATTTTCATAGGAAGATCACATGTGGATGTGCTGCAATGAAAAGAGATCCAACATGAAGATATGAAAGAGCTGAAGCTAGGGTTTGATAGCTAAGTTTTCTCGAATCTAAAGATACGATGAGGGGAAATTCCTCCAGAATCCAGAATGATGGGGAGGTGATCTGAGCATGAGGATGGAATAGAGTACTGCACCAAGGAAGGGAAATGAGCTTTAAAATCATAGGAGATTAAGAATCTATCTAGCCTAGCCATAGAAGGATTAGCTCTCATATTAGACCAAGTGAATTGTCTTCCACTAAGGGGAGTATCCATAAGGGATAGAGAGTCTATCAGATTTTTGAAAGAATTACAATCTCTAATTGACTCTATGTTCCCATTTTTCTATGATAGGGAGAGGGTAACATTGAAGTCCCCAAATACTACCCAAGGCTTGGAAATATAGCTACAAAGTCTAAGAAGTTCCCACCAACAGACTTCCCTATATTCTTTATCATTTGGTGCATAGACAGAGGTGATCACAAATTCCCAGTTAGAGGAGAGGTGAGTGAGGATAGCTGTAACTGAAAATATCCCAATTTGAGAGGAAGAGCAAGAGAAGGCCTATTCCAACATAGGAGGACTCCACCTCTAGACTCTGAAGCATCAAGATTGATCCAGGATTAGATGTTATTGCCTCCAAGGGCCTTAAGGGAGTTAGCTCTAATATAGTTAAGTTTAGTTTCTTGAAGACCAACTATGTCCAGGTGAGCAAAATTAATACTGTCTTTGATCAATCTACGTTTAGAGGGGTTATTCAGCCCTCGCACGTTCTATGATCCTATCTTCATAATATGATGGGGAAGGGGAAGCTACTTCAGGGAGAGCAGACCTCTAGACTAAGGTGAGATAGAGGATCTTACCTGATTGATTGCTAGGAGGTGTTCAATCCCCTGTGGTGCAATAGGGTCAATGATTCCACAATTTATCGCAATCGCAACTAATCTTTTACTATTGATAGAATTTGTAGTAGCTGAAGTTGAGAGATTAGATGACTGATCTTTTTTTCCTCCTTGAGGAGCGCTCCTCTTCATCATAGCTAGATGCTTGCGATGGGGAAGATGGGAGAGAGCCTTTGCCGGAGCCTTCCTCTTTGACTTTCTCAAGATCTTCTCAAATCCAGGAGGTGGAGTCGAAGAAGATGCCATGTCAAGTGAGTCTGAAGAGCTACTGATGGTTACAGGCATTTGTGGGGTCTAATGCCCAACTACTGGGTCAACTGTGTTTTCCAACATCAGGGAGGAGCAGCTATCAGGAGCTCCCATGAGGATTTGACAATCCTGACCTGGACCCCGCGAAAGGGGACTGTGATGATCTCTTCAGATAAATTGGCAAGTTGGGGTAGAGCCTCATCCCCAAAAGTTAATTTTCCCGTCACGTTCAAATCTGGTTGAATGACCTTACCCTTGGTGTTGACCACTGGGTTGGAAGGACCTGCTTCTTGCTCAACCGTAGCCGGCATAGGCTGCTGTCTCTGATGGCGAGGGTGGAGGCCAGGTGGAGCATCACCTATGATTGGGACGAGACCTCTCTTCTAACAAATTCTTCAAAATACTCCCTACACCTGCCCTTCATCTCCGAAAGGGGCTTACCAATAACATTAAGGAAGATGGTCCCTTCCTTAGTGCTCATCACTTGGGGAGGTGTATCTGAAGGTAATGGAGCGAGGGATTTCAGAGACATCCTAGACACTGAGCATGACTTTGCAATCCTTAGCATTCTTCTGGATGATAATGTCATCGGATACCGTGATAACATCACTAATGTCTTGAAAAAGAAGCATGAGAAACTCGAAGTCCCAGAGGTGCATGGGAAGCCCTGAAATATCTACCCAAGTGTAGATGAATTTAGGAAAGGATCTTAATCCTTTGACTTCAGACCAGGGGGAGAAGGATCCTCCAAAGGACCCTAGGTCAAAGTAATCCCTAGAACATGCTTGGTCCAGGGTCTCCACATCAGGGAACTGGATGAAATAGGATGACCGAGAGACGGGTCTGACATCATAATGTCATCTATCCATCTTCATGTGGAACTCAAGGCTGGCAATCAGTTCATCTAGCGGTGGGTTACCCACTTTAAGGTGGAAGAATCCATAACACAAATAACCGTCCATCTTTTCAATGCCTGATTCAGGGAGGGTGATAGAAGGAACGAAGTGGGTCGAGGGGGAGGGTGCCTGGGGGATGATGGCCGGAGGAGTCAACTATCTCTTCAAAGGGCAGGAGACAGAAGTGTGCCCTATCCTGTTGCATGTAAAGCACTTGAAGTCTCCTAGCTTGCAAGACTTGGCCATGTGGGAGAGGCTACCACAAAGAAAACACCTTTTTAGGGGAGGGATGGGTTGCTGGTGAGAGAAGGAGGGGCGATGATGCTTCTTCTTGTGAACCACTGTGGTCCAACCTACTTTAGGAAGAGGGAGAATACCTTTTTGGTTTGTGAAGGTGGGTGGATTAGATTTGAAAAGGTCGGCAAAAGATTTGAATTTGGGAGTAGATGGAGGTTTGGAAGGCGGAGCGGTGGAGGCGATGGCGGAAAAGGGTTTACTGGGGGGGTTACTGGGGGGGGGGGTGGCAAGATGTGGCTGGGGCGGTTACTCGAGGAGGGGAGTTAGTAAATGATTGGGTAATAACATAATTACCTTTGGATAAAGCTATTCGGCACCTTGGGATGCGGAAAGCCATCAAATATCTCTTATTCAAACTGCGCCCTCCAAGCCTCTCTCCAAATCGCCCTCCAAGTCGCCCTCCAGCGCGCCCCATTTTTCTCGACATTTAGCTTTCTTTTTCTCTTATTCAAACTGGACTTAATAGATTAATATTACCAAAACCGAAAAGGCAATTCCTATCTCAAAATAAATAAATAAGCCAATCAAGAATGCACTCCTAATCCTACCCAAATTCTACTCAGACCTGAAACTTCATCCAGAAAGTTAACTCTTTTATGTTATATTATATATTATATATACCCTCTCACCCATGAACCTAGGAAACAAAGAAAGCCTTCGCATTGCAATATACAACTCGGTAAATTCTCTCTCTAATGGAAGAATCCTCTCCGTCAACTCCCCCTCGATATCTTCCTCCCCCCGACATCCCGCAACCATCATCAACGAGTGATGGCGTCAATGCGGCCACCGAGGTCGTGGAGAAACACTTGAAGCGTATCATAAACAAGTCAGGATTGAAGACCGAGGAGCAAAAGGCGATGGTGGCGGAGATGGTGGTTGCAAAGGCCATGGAGGTGGTGGAGCAGGCCGAGTGGTGGGGCCGGGTGAAGCGAGAGAGGGCTGAGGAGGCGGCGAGAGACTTCAAGAGACGCCGATATGCGCTGCTTGACTACGTCGAGGGCTTGAAGCAGGGGAGATATTATAGAAGACGCCCTTGCTGGTGGGCTGATTACTTCGTTGATGATGATGATGACATGGTTCTTGAGATTTATGGCTAAGTGATTAAGAACAAAAGTTTTATTAATTCTAGCAAGTTTGGGATTGAATTTTGATTATGTAATCATATATGCTTCTTGCTATTACTCTACTAAAGCTTTTATTTCTTGAGTTGATTATTTGCTGATGTTTATTTTTTGTTTCTCTTATCTGTCTAATTATTATGGCCTTGGCTTGTCTCTGATCTCTTGTTGTGTCTTGTAAAGATTAGAAAACAAATAAAAAGTCAGCAAAGGTTGTGTCATCAATTTTACAAACAAATAAATTTTCAGTATAAATAGGTTGCTATGATATTAAGCATATTATGGATTCAAAGTAAAAATCAAATATTTTTGTAACTCAGAAAGATCAGAGATGGAATGGATTCAGGATGGAACTATCTGTACAATTTTAGTAAAAACAATCAAAGATTATCAGATGAGCTTTGGTGAATAGATCTGCTAGCTGAAATAGTATCCAATATCTAGTCTCACTTTTGTAACTTAACCATAAGGAATGGAGCTAAATGCCTTTCAATTTGCAATATCAGAATTGTAACAACTCATATATGGTTGATAAGTCCCTGCGTGGTTGATGATCACATACGGTGTTAGAAGCTTATCATATGATGATATTTTTACATATGCAGCATTGTATATGCCTTTACATCTTTATAAAATCTCAATTTAACTCAAGGGCACCTAAGGAGCCACCTTGGTGAAAGTGGTGTCACGTGACACCACTTCCACTTAGATGGATCCACTCCTGATGTTGGTCATAGAGTTGCAATAATTTCAATACCTAGATTTATGGATTTGAGGTTGATTTTGACTATCAAGAGATCTAAACTTTGTTTTCGGATATAACTAATATATTAATGAACCCTATTGTATCATATGAACTGTAATCTTTTCAATGGTACCTGGTTTTCTCTTATTCTTTTGTATTTGCATGTATTTATCCGTATCCGATTTTAGTAGAGACGGATATGAGTTTCCTTTATCAAGACATATCTGTACCCATATTAATATCCGTGATTAGTAAGTGAATGTAGATACGATAAGTCTCATGTTCGACCAGTATCCAAACTGTTTGCAACCCTATTTCTAAGCCTCCCCAAAACTCTATTAGGGGCTGTTTGGTTTGTGGATTAATCTTGATGCATATAATGGATTTTGAAAAACTCATAATTAAAATCGTGTTTGTTTGTGATGGATATTAAAGATGATTTGCAAAAGGAATAAAATACAATTAAATTTTGTTTGGTTGTACATAAATTTTATTGAGGATATGTGAATAAATTCACAAATCCAATTGAAATCAGCACAATTTTAGGGAATTTTATTTGATCCATTTATCCTACATGGCAACCCCAAATTCATGTGTAAAAAATGACAAGCAAACAATGTATTTGTTAAAAATCCATGGTGTTTAACTTGTGGGTCCCATTTTTTTAATGCAATTATGCAAAATTCATTGAAACAAACAGCCCCTTAGTTAAACGCATAAAACTCATATATGTTATCCCTTTAGCTCTTCATCATTGTGAACAACGAAACCCTTGCATTGCAAATATCATAATCTCTCCTCCTCTTCTACTCCGCCTACTACTCTTCGTTCCCTCCATCTCTCCCGTTCGGACACCTCGTCACGCGTAAGAACGGCAAAAGACCTCCATCGGTAATGTTATGCCTCCAGCATTGGTGGATAAACAATTGAAGCGCATAGTTAGGAGTGGAGTCCGGAGAGGAGAGGGCGATGGTGTTGGCATTGCTGGAGAATGCCATGTTGCGACACGAGTTTAGGGACGCGATTTATGCTCGTGTGATGAGGCCGAGGGAGAAGGATGATGGCGACGAGGAGACTTCAAGAAAAGACGGCGGGCATGAGGTTGATTCCTCTACATTTAGGTTTGACTAGTCATGATTAGCAACTGTTTTAGAGATTTTTAGGATGTATTCACAGTTTATGAATTTAGCATATATCTTTTTGGCCTGCTTATGTCAGATAAAAAATGTCTTTAGTTTTGTTTCTCCTCTATATATCTATCTATTATTTTAAGAAATAGTAAGCAAGTAAAAAGCCTAGAATAGGGTTTTGTTTAGATTTTGTCTTATGAATCCCCGTCGATTCCATAAAACATGTTAACTCTAGTATATTTCAAGAACTGCTTTCTTATGAATTTACTTAATTAATCTGCTAGTAGATCGACCTATGGAGCTGAATGGGGAATGTATATGACCCGATCGAGTTCTCATGCGAAGCAATCAATCTCGGCGGAATTTGATCAAACACTCCACCCCAAGGTTCTCTCGATAAATAAATAAATAAATAATATACCGTTAGGGAGCTTGTTAAACAATGAATATTTATATATCACATCATACATCAAATGAGCTCAGATACGAGAAGCACTGACGCAAGTAATGATTAATCCTCTCCAGTTTTTTAATTGTCCAACTTGTTGAAGTACATAATTTCCTCTACGGGATAGCATCAGCCCTTTTACCCACTCCTGCATTCTTTGTCGGCGTGCTAATATCACAAGCATTTCAAGGCATTACATCTACTTCATGAGTTACCCACAAGTACCCTTAAAGTGACATATGCTTCTTCTTCTTCTACTTTTAAACTATGTTATCAATTCTTTTCCTGAAGACATGTACCAGAAACAGGCCAAATTTAGGGCAAAATAAAAACATGTACATCAACATATATCATCCCATCTCTAGATAACTAACCTTACATATATTGAGCTACTTCATGTCAAGATACAAAAAGAGAAGCATTACCCGGTTTAACCCTAGGCCTTCGTCCTCGCCTTGTTGTCCTTCCCCATCCTATTAAACTCCTTTCACCGATTTCTACCTTATTGTTGATTGTAACATCAAGAATTTGAGGTCGACGTCTCCCTCTTCCCTGCCCTCTAGGCCCCCTTCGGCCTGTGCTTCGCCGTGTCAAGTTGCACTCCCAAGCCTCACCCATTGCTCTCATCAGACAATCGAATGCCTGAAGATCCTCGGTAACTTCATGCCTCGATAGTGTCATTAAGCCTGGTAGTATATCCTTCTGAAAATCCTTCTTCTGCCTCCTCTTCCTTAACTGGCCCCTGCGAGTCTTTGTTAGGATAAGAGAAGCGACACCTAGGTCATTCTCATTGTTTTGATTTTCTTGTTCCTGTGGCAGAGGTAGATACTCTTCTGGCTTCATTTCTTCAAGCTTTAGGGTTGAGGACTCAAAAACATCCACCATTTTGTCGTCATAATCGTCATCACCACCCTTAGCGTCCGTTGATGAAACTACATTAGCAAACCAATGCAATGGATCGCATGAAGCTGGGGCTAGTTGCTGAGTGAGACCCAAAGACATGACCACAAGATTCTCAGCTGCCAAACTGTCAGGAGTTTCAGAAAAGGGTATCAGGACTTCCAGATCGATGTCATGAACAATCTTTTCAATGCTATTAGGAACCTCATCTTCAGTTGAAGTAGTGTTCAGATCAATGCTGTTCTCTCTGATGCCCTTTTCTGTAACCGTGACCCCACCAGAAACTTCGGTTCTGACAGCATTCTCACGAAGCTCATTAATGACAACATAGCCAGGATTTTTTTTAGTACTAACACTCTGTGAAGTTCTATTTCTTTGCTTCCTCTTTTCTTTGACCTGCAAAGACGATGGAAAACTCTCTGGTGACTGATTAAGGCTCTTTGAGAAGCTGAACACCACAGGAGAATTAGTACAAGAAGGTTTAGCCTTAAGCCAAGAGACTCCTGATGATGATTCCTCAAGCTTCCCGTCTTCTCTAGCATCATTTGACAGAGATCGACTAAAGCTCAGATTGGTTTTCAACTTAGGAAATTTCTGGGATGCACAAGCTTTCGACTTCTCATGGACTGAGCTATCACTACTACGTTTAAATTGTGGTGAAGAACTAGAATCCGACGAAAGATCGTGGTGAAAAACATATTCACTGTGGGGTAACTCTATTTCACCTCCCAGTTGTGACTTTAAATCACTATCAGGTTGCAAACTGTTGCATATAGTGGTAGAGTTTTGAGTGGATTCTTTGTGTTTCCTCTTTTGATATTTCATCATCTCTGATGCAGGGAAGCAGGGAAGAGCTTGAACTGCAATGGGAACATGGGTTATATCTCTTCGAGCCTTTCTCTTAGCTCGAACCACTGGTGATGCACAGTTCATGCCCTCTGAGAGAGGAATGACTGATAATGGACCAGGCACTTGGGAATCTGTTAATACTGATGCTGAATTTTTTGAGTTAGCATATAGTGAACCTTTTTGATAGGGTCCAGCACCAAGAGTTGGTTTCTCTTCGAACCATGTTTGTGTTGGTTTCTCTTCGAACCATGTTTGTGTTTGACTGTGTTCATGAGGAGGAAAATTGTTCTCTCTCTTAACCTTTAGCTCAGATGATTCAGATAGCAATAGACACTTATCATTATTGAAGAGACCTACGGTGAACGAATTTGCTCTGTTTCCACTTGATCCTGTTAAAAAAAGAAAAATAGCCAAGAATGTGTAAACGTGGAGGGGGAAAAACGAGCAAAGGGAAAACATAAGGAACTAAGTGTATGCTAATGTCAGGTGTTGTTGTAAGAATAGTTGTGATTTAAACTCCACAAGCAGCAACCAGAGCCTAGAAACTAAAGAAATGGATAGATCAGTTAATTGTGTCAATGTCTGAAGCAAACCACCTGCCAATGTTCATGAAAGTAAAAAAACAACTGTCCAGCAACTGACTCAACTTACAAATTCTAATAAGACGTGTGCGTTTGTGCATGAATGCACTTGCACACATGCACACAGCGTGCACATGTGTGCGCTTTTGTGCATGCAAGTGTACATTGGCCAATAAATGCGTACATGCAAAAACTTGGTGTTGTACATCCAACTGTCAATCACCCTATTCATCTTGATCTACAATATTTGATGCCCAATAATCAAATGTAAAATATTTAAGATTTCTTGTCTATCATTTAATGCTTTCAACTTCCAATCTTCTGATCTCCTCTCTGAGTCTGAAGTTATGTGAGACACAACTTAAACACAAATAGGTACAGATTTATAATTTGTGAAGTTGACCATAGTTGTTTATTGCTTTAAATTTGTAGGTTCTTCTATTAACACAGAGACAGAAAGGTGTTGAGGGAAGGAGAAGAAGACAATACACCTCCTTCTGTTAGTATCGTTACTGGCAACCGAGCAATACGAAAAGGCACACATAACTGGTGTCGATAATATCATAGTGTCAGCAACACTATCCAGACTTCAATTGCATAGAGTACTGTTTCCTCTTATTTTTGCTAGGGTGATGCACAGTTTATTGCTTTCGGTGTCGATATATATATATATATATATATATATATATATATATATATATATATATATATATATATATATATATATATATATATATATATATATATATATATATATATATATATATATATATATATATATATATATATATAGAGAGAGAGAGAGAGAGAGAGAGAGAGAGAGAGAGATAGCTTAGGTGGAAAGCTAAGTTTTTCTGTAGTAGTTAATATTTCTTCATAGGAACGATTTACCAACGCGTAACACAGTCAGATATGTAGAATACCTAGAGAAGTACAGTTAATATTTCTTCATAGGAATGATTTACCAAAGTGAAACACAGTCAGATATGTAGAATATCTAGAGAGAAACTTCAAGTCAAGACTCCGGGGCATATCAATCAAATCTAAATTTGGTACTTAAGATCCTTACTAGTAGTTTTGTTTGAACTAGCCACTCCAAACTGCGCACTAAAATGTAATCCTACTACCTCCAGTGGCACCCTATTTAAGTTTTTATTCAGACTAACTGTACCAAAATGAACAAGATGGGGGAATCTTTATTTCAATATGGGATAATACATATTCAACAATGAAAAGGTAACAATGCAAGGCTGTGATCATTGATGGGAAGGCCTAAGCAAACTAAGTGCAACGTTCGAGGGTTTTCAGTCCACCACTAGACTTAGAAATATGATATAGAACTCGCAGTCCCTGGCCCAATCAACCTTACTCCGTAAAACACGTCCGAGTATGTAGATGAGATGGACTTATCTTTCTTCCTTCTAAAGTGATCGCCATCACTAATACAATTTAATAAACATATAAACAAGGGAGAATAAATGAGGTTTAGCAATTAATGCACAAAATAAGATCATATTCATGGGATTATGCATGAGATTTTTGCCGCATGGCGCCATCGGCAAGATCTGGGTCATCATACCAGGCGAAACGACACGAAAATCAGCACAAACGCTGATTCCAGCCATCGTACCATCGATGGGTTCCAACCCATCAATGGGCAAGAGGTCATTGATGGTCTACAGGAACAGATTGTAGATTTTCAGAAATAGGATTTTCAACTCATCGATGGATTACAGAAACCCATTGATGGTGCTCAGGGACCCATTGATTGTTAAGTTGGCTGATTGCAGATTTGGTGATTTAATCACAGCCGTTCATCGTTCCTTTTGATCTCCAACTTTCACTATGATCAGGGTATCTCTTTCCTGATTAATTAGAGGCTATATAAGATTGAAAGAGATAGATTCAAGGAGAGAGCTTGAAGAGAGAAATTCTAGGGCTTATTTGAAGAAGATTGAATTAGAGTTTTGAAATAGATTCAAGGAGAGAGCTTGAAGAGAAAAATTCTAGGGTTTATTTGAAGAAGATTGAATTAGAGTTTTGAACCCTCAGAGTCTCAACAAACTCTTCTTCATTGCGCTCAGCATCTTCGGATAACCTCAGCGAGGAGTGTTGTCATTGATTTCATCATCTATACTGCTCTTCATCAAGTTTTACATTGATCCAAAGACGGTTTGTTAATCGAAAAGAGCTATAAGATCTTTCTTATTTTCTGTGCTTAAACTGCGTTTAATGGTTTGTTTCAAACTTATTTTTACGATGTACTCATGCCGGTGTTAGCTGAGGGTTGGTACTAGAAAAAGTTGAGGGTTGGTACTAGCTAGGGCTAGATGTTACTCATTGTGGAGAGTTAGGTTAGACAATTGGTTTCAGACATATTTCAGGGTGTGATTTTTGTAAGCCTACTGAATCGAGTTGTGATTTAGGAGAACTCTTGGCATAGTGAGGAAGCCCTTTCGTGAGAAGGAAGAGTGAATTTAGGATTGTTATCCGAAATATTATAAAATCTTATGTGTTCTTGGTAGGTTATTTGTCGCTTTTATTTTATCCATTCCACTGCTTATTTTGTATTTTTTAGCGAAAAATGGCAGCAACCCTATTCATCCCCTCTCTAGGCTTGCGTGTCAGATCCAACAACTTCATGAATCCCTACATAAGGCATTAAATTATTATGTTTTTTTAGGAAATTGACCAATCACTTAAACGATACGTTAGATCTATGTTATAACATTATATATAGGAAACTTTACAGGATAAAGGAGGTGGCTAGCTCCCAGATAATCCATTTATCATAAAACAAATATAACTAAACATAATTAGATCTCTGACTTAGTATCTAATTGTTATAAAAAAATCTGACAGTTTTCGGTTTTGTTCATAGAGACGAACCCTAAATTAACAAAGTAATAAAATAGTTATGAAGTCCAAAACTATGTCTTATGAAATCAGATTAGACATTTTATACCTAATAACTATCATAAAAATGGCTAGAGAGTCTTACCATCTATATAGCTGAATGATGGCCACCCCGGTACAGATTCTTCCCTATCCGCATTGAAAGATTTTGAACAAGCCCCTTCATCTGTATGCTTGTCTGTAAATAAATCCCTTGACATAAAACTTCTGTTAGATTTTGTTGGCAATTGATGAGAACCAAGATTTCCACAGATGGTGTTTGCATAAAGAGAATGGTTAGAAACTGAGCCAGAGTCTCCTTCACAACTTAAGCCTCTTTGAGATTCATTCAGAAAGTTCAAACTCTGAATGGACTGACCATTTGGCCGAATTGAATCTGAAAGCCAACCAGCTCTGTTGCAATCATCTCCAGGTCCAAGAGTCAGTTTCACATCATTCTCATCCTCAATATCGCATACTGTGCTTGAATTATCTCCAATTTTAAAGAATGGATTGACTATCTGTTCCTTTTCTATTCTACCAGAGTCTTCGACATCAATATATACATTGGCAGGAAGTTGAAGATCAATCATTTCTCTAGTAAGACCCTTCAGCTTGGAGCCTGAAAATTCACCATCCTCTAAAGAAGCTCTATTTTGTGGAATTTGACTGAACTGTATACAATTTTCTTTTAAAAGGTCTAAGGACGGCTTAATATCCTCTTTCTCTGTAACAGTAGTCATATTGAAACCAGCCCTGGTATCTGTCAGGTAAGGCATCTGCCATTTCTTTTCAGTAATCTCAGATGCCATTGCCGATGAGAACAAATAAGACTGTGGCATCCCACTTTGCACAGGAAGTTTGTATAACTCTTCCCTTCTAAGGTCACCCATCAAATCCTTTTGTATTCTATAAAGGCGATGGAGTTCACAAACCTGGGAGTGATGCAGTCATATTTAGTCAATTAGGCACCGGTAAAAAATAAACTCAAAGAAAATCAAGAAACCATAAATCACAAATAAAAGAAGGATACGTTTCTAATTATAAAGAAAACAGTATACCAGGTACCAACTCTTGCTTTTGTCTAATATAGATACTTACTTGATAGTTGTCACTATCTAAACCTGACATCTTTTTTAGAACCAACCTTAAGGAAATTATGTATGATCAAAACTGATTATTATGAGCATCCTCTAAACCAATGTGACTTTACTGGGAATTTTAAAGATCCTGCAATTTGAAGTGACAACATAGAGCTAAATAAACGAGAAAATACTGGGACCTAAAATCCCTTATGTTTCTCTTATGGGGCTATCAAAAATTGATTGATCTGTATTAAACTCTGAAGTGCAAAACAACCAGATCCAATCAGGTTGAGACAACACCCGAACCTAACCAGACTATTATCTGACCATACTCAATGCTCTTCATTATTAATTACAAAGCATATGATTGCATTCTCAAACTCTCTCTTAACCAGACCTACACCATTTTATATAAAAAATATGCACTAATACCTGCTTCCTAAAGACAGCTTCCTGTTCGAGCATTGTCCTCTTTAACATCTCTTTATCATATCCTGAATCTGAGTATTCATTAAGTGGCCCTGCCTTGAAATTATTGTAAAGATGCTTCTCCAATGCCCTGTCCTCATAATACGCAGACCAGCTGCTATGTGGATCCTCATTCAGATCCCTCATTGAAGAATATCCTGGCAGGTAGCTTTCACACTGCATTTTAGTTCCCATTCCTGCAAAACTCCCAAAAGAAAACTTCAGATGAATTCATGTATAATTCTTATCACAAATGTATTTACAGATGATAACCAAGTAGTTATTAGGTAAAATCAACCCCAGCAGATTTAACAACATTTAGGAAATTCATTAGTATCATTCGCATGAGAAAGAATATTCAAGCAAAGTAGTCTGATCTTCCCGGAACTAGAAAAAGATACAAGCTGTAACATTCCTACCTATTACCGAAATTAGAATTTTCAAGTAAAGAAGTCAAGATGGAGTAAATCTTAAATAGTCATGTAGAACGGTACAAAATACAGTTTTAAGGTTTTCTTTCTTTTTTATTTTTGGTACAGGAAAATGAAATTGGTTGTGCCTGCCAGGTTCCTTTTACAAAGCTTTTGACTGAATTAATATTTTATCAGAATACCATCTTGGCACTTTGAACACATTTAATGTTATACAACGGTGTGCTACTCTTGATACATTGCTCTCCTTTTCATGGATGAAAAGACATTATGGTTTTTTAAACCCAATAAGAACCACATTAAAATCTCATAAGAATGGTAAATGAAGTAAAACTATGATAAACCTTGTTTGTTCTTTGGATTATTCCTCTTAACATGAGAACCAGTGCAAGTAACTCTTCTCAGTCCTAACGAGCCATTCAACTGTTACTTGAGAAAGCTCAAGATTTCATACAGCCGAACATGTGCCACATACCCAGCTCAAATGTAGGACATAAATTTCAGAAGATAATTATTTTCTACAGAGCTGGAACAATCTTCATGACATAGTCCAATTTGAAGCTGTACAAGCCAAATCATTAAAAAAAAAAAGGATAGAGAATACATGGTTCAGAAGAATTCTCATATACACACATTATGTTAGGTAAATATTTAGCAGGCTTCCAAAGATTTGACCATTTCCATACACATAGGATAATGTGGAGTTGTAAACTGCAATTAAAGGAATAGTTCTCAAATAGATGACGAACTATATACTCCTCTACATATGTGGTTTTGTAGGTTCATATCATGGTAGATGTCCACTTAAATCCTCCACAATGACATATTGGGTAAAACTTCATTGCTCAACAAGGCAGGATAACCATAAGTCCTTGTATTAAAATACAAAATGGTCTCATTTGAACTTTAAAGTTGTTCATTTAGGCAAAGTAAGTTCATCGAAGCTAAATAAACAGAAAGTAAACTTCCACTGTCTCAGAGTACGATGTTGGAGAAACCATATCAACCAAGATTCAACTCAGTGGTATAGCCACAGGATTCAATAATCAACACTTATCTAAAACATCCTAAAGTTTCTTGCAAGCTGACTTTCCGAGAATCACAGTAAATCTTGTGAATGAAATATGGCTACCTTTGCAAGAGCAGGAAGCTAGGAATTGGAAATTCTTTTTTGAACTACATGATAAATTCCTTACAAAATCTGTAAATAATTAGGGTATTAAATGTATATCCACTTCATGATCAGTAACCAAGAAGGCACTGCCGTGTTTTTTCTATGTAACATACAAAAAGGTACAGGATAGTCCTTTTTCCATGTGACTAAGTGAAAATGCAAGCTTATTTGATGAATGTGTCACTGCACAGAAGCAATGATTTTGTCATGAGAGTTGTGGGATATACTTTTTTCCTCCTAAAACTCTGCCACATGTTGATTGTTCTGTTTGCAGCAGGAGGCCTAGGATGTACTGAGAGGTGTTTCTTCTTTCCAACCATTTAAAACGTTCCCCTTACCAGATTTAGACTTAGGTGTCTGATAGCATACTTATGTCATCAATACAAATTGCTTCAATGTCCCTGGAGACTGATAAAAATTCTAGACTCCAGGCCCTCCGCTCTATCATCCTTTACCATGAAGGAACTCAAAATACCAATACCAATCTAAACCTCATAGAACACAGCTTGTCTGAATAATTTCTTGGCAGTAAAACTAAGACTCATGAGAAATCACACAACTTATCAATCCTTAAACCAGAAGAAGATGACATTTCCTCCAGAAAACAGAAAAAAGACAACGCAACACATATATGGTAAGATAACAAAGTTCGTAACTCTTCCACACTTCAAAATTCTACAACCCGTCCCTGCAGCTGCACCCTCAGATTTGTATTTCAACTTAATCAAAATTGATTTCTTGCAAATACAAAGTTCAATGATTATTTCTCTTGAAATACCCGTTAGACCCAAAACTGTAGATACATGTTCTCTATTCCTAGGTGGACTTTGGAGCCAAACTTGTCATTTCCATCATCATCATCATCATCGTCCGTATCTCATCCAAATAGGGATGATGATTAAGCACCAACACAAAATGGGAGAAACTACCACAAAGAATTCACCAGATTTTTATGAGTTGTCAATTTGAAATCACCCGCCATGTGTTGATGTCAAATTCCTAGTCAAAGCAGCTATAGCAAGAGACAGCATTTCATAAATGCTAAGTGACTGGTGGTGATGAAATTTTCCTTAATGACCATATAATTTAAACCCACGCATCTAGGGAGCCTCTAGATTTCCCATATAAAATTCTAGACAAAAAGGGAATATCATGAATAAAATCCCTGAAGGATTTCACTCATCTGTAGAAAAATACATGCACAAAAAATAAACCATATGTTTACAGGTTTGAATAAGGAACCAACAATCTATCTGTAGAGACCAACAGTCTAACAAAAAAAAACCAAGTTGTGATACAGAATCTGGATAGTTAAGGTGCTCAATCAACAATAAAATCCAATATCAGGACACATAAAAGCAAAGCATGCCTAATGTAAACAATGTTTCCACACCCATCTTCTAAAGGTATATCTACAGAATGTACAGCTTAATAGATTGATATGCAGAAAAGGACAAGTGAGTGTAACGAAATAGTCAGGGTAAGGATTCAAAGATTAAAAGATTCAACACACACCATCTAATTCAGTTTCATGATAAATATTGATGGCTTTGAATGTAAAAGGGCATTTTCCACAGACCACTTTGTAAGGATAGATAAAAGCATCAAGCTTGCTAGTTGTACTATGTCTAAAATTTACCTTGCCATGCCCTCCGTAACAAGCCAATAGTACCAATGGAAGGTGAGTTGATTCAATTGGCAATATTCATAGGCTAGTTAGCATGCATACTATTCCATGAGGTTGCCATGAGGTTATATTATTGAGGTCTTAAAACAAAATAATATTAGTCAACAATGAAGAAATGCCACCTCAAATGTGTAACAAAGTTATCCACAGAAACTATTGACAATTAAACTAAGTTAGCAGCATCAATGCAAAAATGTGCAACATTCGTTTAACCAATGTTGAATATTACTTCTCAAAATAATTACCAGACTCAAGAATATGGTTGCAGAACTCTCCCTCAATCCGATCACCTTCCTAAAGTTGAACATAACCAGGACCAAATCACCTAATGACATCACATCCAAGTTATAAACATCACAAGTCACCCATTCTTCTTTAATCCACTACAAAGTGTCTTTCTAAAGTAATCACTTTTGGGCAGAATAATTGACCTTCAAGTTTCGTTTACAGAGTTCAAGCCCCACTTCACATGCATTAGAAACACCAATATAATTAAGCCACATCAAATATAATTCAATTTACAGCACACTATCTTAAATTTGAACCCATGCATTTCAATTTATATAGCTCAAACCCAAAATGGAATAACACAGCCAGGGTATCAAACTTCCTAAATTGCCACACACCTCATTACTTCGACCACAACCAACAAATTCCATTTCATTCAGATTTCCGATTCATAACTTTAAAATCCCCTAAAACCCAATTCAACAACATCATGCAAACAACTATTATATATAAAAAATACACCAAATTGCTTCAACTGATAAGAATAACATAACTTCTTCACTCCACAAAGATTAAAAAAAAAACCCAGCAAAGGAAACTGAAAATTAATGAGAAATTAAATGAATACCCATCATATCCCAAGACAAGTAGAGCAATATTAACGAGAGAGGATAGAAATCACCTTAAACTCAGGGGATTGACAGGAAGATCCTGAAGAACCCAGAAGACCCACAAACACAAGGCACCTACATGGAAGTTCCAAGAGACCCAGATAGAGGAAATACAAGGAAAAGACAGAGAATAAGAAAAAAAGAGAATAAAATAATACTATATGGCATGATAAAAAAAAAAGAATAAGAAAACAAAGTAATGGGTTACTTCGTCTATGGCCACTGGAATGAGAAGGGGCTGAAGATTTCCATCAGATCGGGAGACTTTGATCCGCTGCTGAGCCAACACGCGCACAGAGAGAGAGAGAGAGAGAGGAGAAAATCTTTCACAGGACGAAATGACAGGAAAATTTGTCAACATCAGGTCTTTACTTATTCTCTGCGCTTCCACATACACCCTCTCTCTCTCTTCCCTTTTTTTTTTTTTTTTGTTTTTTGGTTTTGTTGGGATTTGTCAGAACTATGTAATCATATAAAAATGGGTTGTATTTTCTTCTTCCTATCACCCTTTGATTTTTTTAAGATTTGGAGATTCCCACCGCCCACCTCCCTTGTTCTGAGGGGCAGAAAATTACTTAAAGGACCAAAGGACAGTAACAGAAGTTAGAGATCCACCAAATCTGAAACCAACATATTTTATACTCACTTATTATATATATATATATTGGTAATAAAAAAAGAGATAACTTCACAAAACCCCCCTCACATCTGGGGTTTGCACTTAATCTCCAAGCGTTTTTCAGCAAACCCCCAAACATTTGTTATCCAGAGATGCCCGTCCGAACATTAAAAGATTTTCCCAGGGGACCCTGATCGTGTTAATGGTCGTTATAAATACAAATATATCTTTTTAAGATTAAAAAACTATTTATGGTAGCTTTGCTGGGAAAATCTTAAAATGTAGAGGGTATTGTGAATTTTCAAAGTCTTCCTTTTGTCGGGGGTAAGAAACTTTCAAAGTCCAGGGGTATTTGTAAAATTAACCAACAAAAATGATAAATATTTTGGTGGTTCATTTAAAAGTGTCTATTTTTCACTACCAGTTAACTTTGAAATAAATTATGATCATCTAAATGTTAGTAAATTACCTTTATGAATGCAAAAATAGTTCTCAATGTTGATTACAATTTAATCAGAAACCTAACATACAAGCGGAGATGTTCAAAGCCATTTCAGAGGTGTTTAGGGGAATGATATCAAATATTAAATATCTTATTTATGATTCGAAATATCCAAGTCGTATAAGAATTGTTTCAAATAAGATTCGTACTGTCAACATTAAATAGAGTGTCAAATTGTTCGAGGCGTTTTGAATAGAGTAACATAAATCAGGTGAGAGGTGGGCTCCACCGAGATGATAAAGATAATTGATGAAAATGCCATCCGACTTGTACATTTTTACAACATAAAGGAAAATGGGGCCCACGGGACACAATAATAATAGATTACAAAGGAACATTTGCTCAAGAGGGTTTCGACCTTTCTCTTCATTTATTTAACAATTAGCAAAATATTAATATAATTTTTGAAAGGTAGATTACCTTATACAAAGAGAAACAATTCTATCAAGTGCTTTAATCCCCATAGCCCATAGATATCCAAGAGTTATGGATCACTACACATGGAAATTAAAGAATTATCAAATACTTCGTTGTTAGTATAGAATAGTTTGAAATATATAAATTTCACTAAGTCATTGTTTGAAAATTATATGAGAGACATCTATAGGGGTTGTTTATCTTTCAATATCACACCACACACCAAATTGGTAAGTAATCAAGGACTGCGGTCCCTTCTAATTTCTAGTCATGGAAAGTGAATGAAGATTCAGACTAATGTAATGTATAAAAGTTTAGGGAAATTTTATTTTTTGGGGTTATATATATAAGTAGGAGATGGTTAGATACAATGTCTTGTGGGTGATAAATATACATGCTAGTGTTTTTAGGAGGACAGTTGTTTGTGTTTTTGGTCAATTGGTTTGCAAAAATTTAACTGAATAAGGAAATTAGAAACTTTGGCAGATTTGGCACGCAACAAATTTGTGGGGGCATCACCTTTGTCTTTGATTGCATGGTCCCCGATAAAGTCATTATGTATGATTCTTTTTGGTATATATCAAGTCAAAGTATCCTATAGATTTTGGGTTGCACCTCTTGTACCACTTGTTCTGAAAGCAACCAGGCCACTAGTAGAAAAAGAGGCAACCTAGACGGAAAAAACCGTCTAGGTTGCCCGGAAATCCGTCTAGTTAGACCAAACGAGACGGAATTCCGTCTAGTTTGATCCGTCTAGAATAATTCCGTCTAGGTTGACTCAAACTAGACGAAAAGCAACCTAGACGGATGTTCGAATTCCGTCTAGATTGCAACCTAGACGAAAATTCCGTCTAGGAGCAACCTAGACGGAATTTCTGTCTAGGTTGCTATATTTTGAAGAAAATATTTTTTAAAAAATTATTTGATTCCCTGTACATTTTATATTTATCTGATATACAGAGTAAAATACATTTCCTGTTCAATTTACAACTCACACCAATCAAATATAATGCACAATCAACAATCCAATCTAGTACGCATCCAACAAACAATCCAATCCAATATTTACATCCAACATCCATTTCAACATAAAATTATCTTATCAGAATATTTGCAAGATTCAAACTTTTTTATTTTGGGATATAATTTAGGGTATTTGCTAAAACTAAACAATAAACTGCGAAAATTAAAATTATTTAAATATTTATGAAAAATAAAACTCACCTAAGCCAAACGTGTTTTGGTCAATTGGTTTGCAAAAATTTAACTGAATAAGGAAATTAGAAACTTTGGCAGATTTGGCACGCAACAAATTTGTGGGGGCATCACCTTTGTCTTTGATTGCATGGTCCCCGATAAAGTCATTATGTATGATTCTTTTGGTATATATCAAGTCAAAGTATCCTATAGATTTTGGGTTGCACCTCTTGTACCACTTGTTCTGAAAGCAACCAGGCCACTAGTAGAAGAGGCAACCTAGACGGATGTTCAATTCGTCTAGATTGCAACCTAGACGAAAATTCGTCTAGGTTGGTGGGTCCCGCATTTAAAAATTAATCCATCTAGTTTGGCAATCTAGGCGGAAATTTCCGTCTAGGATGCATCCTAGACGGAAATTTCCGTCTAGATTACCTCAAACTAGGCAATTAGTCTATGATCGTCTAGGTTGCCTCTTTTTCTACTAGTGAGGTAACCAAGGGGTTTCTTTGCCACTACTGTTATGCTTTTGATATTATTATTTTGGAAAATATGAGTTTCAATGTAGATAGAAGAATGAATATTATGATTGACATAAAAACTTTATAATTTTTGTTTAGTGTATTGAAGCGAAAGTAAAACATTAACAACACGTATATTTTATTTATGAATCATCTATTATATTGTCTAATATCATCCCAATACTTTTATCTTCAATGGTTTCAATTTCAATGCATCAAGAAAAATTCAACATACTAAACCTAGAGAAATATTTTTGTATAAGATTTACTAACATATGTCGGGATATCACACGGAAGAAATTAAATTTTGTTTTGTGCTTGGTTAAAAGATAAGAAGAACATTGATAAATAAAACCAAGATTGAAGTTGCAAAAGACATGAAACAGTGTCTATTAGACAAAATGAGAAAGTATTTAGTGGATCTGGTCTATTTGAAATGTGCAATAAATGATAACAACTCTTAGAAAAATGTATAACTCACAAAATCTAATTATCCAAAAGTTGATATTCTTTAGTGCATATTTAGTGTCATGAACATGTGTCTACTGTATACTTTCTTAGAATAAGCTAGGAATCAATTCAAATAATTATTTTATTTCTTATCTTATCCCTAAGACTACGGATGAAAACAAACAGAGCCAAATCAAATACCTTCAGATTTGAACGCAGATTCAGTTAGTTTTACCATGTTCGAATGCCATTTCAATTTGAATATCTAAGTAGTATTCATATTGGATTTGATTAATAGTTAAGTTTAATTGGTGGGGCCTTTCTTTGTGGGCAAAGTGATCACGGAATCGAAACTCAGGGCCAAAAAAATTTTCATCCAATTTTGTTATATTTTGGGTATTTTCATATTTACACCTCATATTTTATCAATTTTTGAATTCGGCCTCTGAATCATTATCCTTTATTATTTTAGGTTTCTTCTAATATATATCCTCCAAATGATCTTGTTTCATTCTACTTTAACTTTCAACTTAACCAATAAATTAAAATGTAAAATACATAAATAAAATATACGTGTTGTTAATGTTAGGGTAAATTACACTATACCTCCAATAACTATTGGTGTGTTACAGTAAAAGCCTCAATAAATTTTAAACATCACACTAAATCCCCACTAACTTTTGATAGAAAACACCAAAGTTAATATTTGTAACACCCCGTGTCGTCGAGACCAGAAATTAGTTCCGAAATCAATTTTCTGATAATGAGAGATAATAATTTCCTTTGTTTATTAGGTTAAAGGGATCTTCGTGTTTTCGTTAAATAATAAAGGTTTTTACAAGGGCTTGTGTGATAAAAAGCCTAAACGGATTTTAAGTCATAATCGATCAACACGTTAGTTAAACCGTTAAGCCTAAAATCCCTATATAAGGCCTAGATAACCGTAGAGATTAGAATTTTTCAGATTCTGACACCAATAGGGCCAACCAAGCTTGGAGAAGGAAGAGAAGAGCTTTTTTTCAACACACTTTCGTTAGCTTTGATTATCTCATGCAAGTAGCAACTTATTTCTTTCTGCCTTCGATTCTTTAGTATGTTTGAATTCCTTATATTAAACATATATTGTGATCCAACATGATTTTTTGTTATCTTATTGTTGATGAATTACAAAGTTTTATATCGATATTTAGTGAAAATATGCACATATGTGATTTTCAACCCTAGAGTTATAGAAATCTGGTGAAAATTTGTAGACTATGTTCATATATTAGGTTTTGATAGTTCTATGTGCTAAATTTTGTTCTACATGAATATGACAAGTTTTGACAATGTTTCGAGAAGTGTTTACAAATCCTAGATGACAAATTCGTGTTTTTATCGATTCTAGGTTCATAATATGTGCTCCATATATGTTAGTTTTGTATTATCATGCTAAAAAATATAGATAAGCATTCCTAAGTTTGACATGAGAAAAAGATACGAGAAAATTTTAATTTAAAATCTAGAAAATCTGCTGAAAATCCAGATTTAGACATCTAGTTAGGATTTTCAAACGTATGGTATCTAATTCAGAAGTCTGGATGGATTTTTCAAACATCTTTGTTTTTATTTTTTGAAAATCGAGTTTCTTTCTTTTGAAGATCTGACGACTAGTTCAAGCCATCAAATGTATGGTCCGAAATTTAGAAATCTGGTGCGATAATTCAGACGCTTGAAAACATGCATAACCTATTTTCTTTTATTTTATGAGTTGTTTGACTCCGTAACTTCTTCGTATGATTTTTGATGATAATAACACTTTGTAAAAACTTTTGTTATTATGTTTTGAGTGTGTTCAAAGTTTTTTTTTTAGTGTTTTATGATTTGATAATTATCATGTTGAACCAAAAAGTCTGAAAATACGGTTTTTCTTTGTTTTTTAGTCTTTAGCCCAAACTCTACACGGAGTTGCTAACCATATAAAAATGAGTATCTTTGCAATTATGTGGGCTATATATTATGTTGACTCTTGTGAAAATATTTTACCTGTGGATAGTAAAAATTATACCATTTTAATTACACATGCAAACTCATGGGAATTGGGAGTTTAAATATCAGACATTTGTCTCGATCAATATGGTAAGCTTTTAGCTAATATGGTGGTGGGCGCAAGAGGTGTAAACATGTTGCCTACAGGTATGTGAATATGATACATTGAGGGGATGGTTAAAATTTGATTTTACTGAACTCTTAGAATTTGTATATTTCACAAGTGACGATGAATAGAGTGTGAGTGTGGTGATTTGCAACCTCCATACTTTTGTGATTAAAATTCTCCTTTAGTTTATTTTTAACTAAAATCTCTACTGATTTATTTAAATTCATGATTGACTACTTGTGTGAGTCACTAATATAATTTATATATGGGTTATATAGGGTTTAATGGTTATGAGATGACCGCTCATTTAGCAAAATAAAATCCTAAGAGATAAGAGTGTGAGGCCCACACGTTTTTATGTGGCTTTTAAAGTGGGTCTCATAATATGGCTATCTCTTGGTAGCTCATTTAATAAAATGAACCATCACCTCATACCCATTATTTTATATATATATATATATATATATATATATATATATATATATAAAGTGCATGTAATTAAACTATGAATATGCATACAAGAAAGTGTACGCTAGTGGTTAATCATTAAAATTATAATGTTATTTCCAAAAGTGCATGTAATTAAACTATGAGTATGCATACAAGACTAACTTATGAGTTAGATTTCTATTAGAGCCACGATCAATAGAATTTATATGTATGTCACTAACATAGCGTCGTACATGTTGTATCTCTAAACTGTGAGATTCTTAAGATTGACTCATGGACATAGAAACATTGTTGAACCACATAAAAGTATTAAGTTATATATTGTCATTCTTGAATTTTCTTTATATGCTTATAGCAATATAGAACAACAATTAGAGTATATAGATACATGTTGTATCTATATATTAATAAATACATCATATGTTATTCCGATCTTGTCTTCTGTCTACTACTTTCCTTCATCACAGAGACAAATTCCAAAGCTTAGAAAAATTTTAAAAATAACAATTGTCATATAATCATGCAAAAGTAAAGAATTTCAAAGGGAACTAAACAGCACTTATGTATAGAACATTAATCCTCTTTCAATAAAAAAAAGAATAAATCAAATTAGTTGGCTCTCCAATCATATAGATCATTAATTCTCTTTCAATAGCATCTGTACTCATAAAAATCTTTACCCCTATCTCGTCCTGCACCAATTGGGGTCTTTCATACCTTTCATATGCTTGGAACAAAAGAAATCCCTGTACTAACAAAAGCTCATTTTGATAGAAAATTCAAAAACAACATAAAATCACAAAGAAAAAGGAAAAACAAAATTTGTTTCCTGTATTAAATCAATGTACAATGCTTAGCAGAGCACAAAGCTTTGAACCGGACTACACTTAATTAGTCTCCTCTGCGTTCATGGTTCACCATCTTCAGCAACTTGAATCCAATTAAAGTGAGCAGTAGCATACTGTAAGCAAAATAGAACAAAAAATGATAAGCAAATGTTACACTTGAGTACGATAAGTATAACTATATATGGCACCGCACTCCTCTCAATCTTGAGCCATGTTTCAAGACGCTATATCTTGATCTCCATATAGTTACAATAATTTTGAAAGACTGCACTTAATTAGTCCTAAGAGATCCAAACCCTTCTCTTTTCCCACATTTTTTACTGTCTTGTAATTTAAAAAATCCTATATATAGTTGTCTTCATTTGTTGAACAAATCCTATTGCAGTATTTATTTGTTTTTTAGGGTGGTGGTTATTGCCGTTGTTGTTGTTTTTGTTAGATTTTGGGATCGGATCACATTGATACATGGGATCTTAGAAATCAAAGTTATCATATGCCCATTGAAACTAGTTTAATTTTCTACAGCTTTATGTGCGGTTAACAGTTTTTCTTGGAGCATTAATAGGTTTTTTGAGCTGACTTAAGATAATTCACTACAACAAAAGTTGCATGTGTCCACACTTATTTTGTGACATATATAAAAGTGTCATTTTATTTACAAAGAATTAAACAATAGTGACACAAATAAAAAAGTGTGGCAAATCACGACACATATTTGTGTCATTAGATATATAATTAAATATAAGTGAAAAAGGCTAATAGTTCAACATGGATTGTGAGAGGATATATTGATGGTCTTAAATAATAAATCTTAGATTTTAATTATAATGATGATTAAACACTTATGATAGTGTATAAGCTAAAAAAAACTCTATTATCAAGCGTGCTTTGGTGAGAGTAATCCTAGGATGGGTGACCTGCTGAGAAGTTATAATGTTAAATAGTGATGCTCTTTATATTTGCGACACATTGTCACATGTGTAGAAAGACGCTCTCCACACATGCTCTAACCACACTTTTGGTATGCGTCGCGCTCTATTTGTGCGACACAAAAAATTCTTAAACGTAAGACTTGGGATAGACTTAACAAACAAGAGTTATAGGCTTGAACATGTCCTATGGAGACCAATGAGTTTGCTAACTCAGACGAGTGATAGGATTGTAGTTGAAGAGTGGCTGAGACTTGGAATAGACTAAACAAACAAGAGTTATAGGACCCGGGATAGACCTAATCTAAGAGTAATTCTCTATGTACTTTAGTATATATCATGCTTCATAAAAAAATGTTATATTTGCCACCTTATGCAATTTAAGGTAAATTTTTTTACAGCAACAATTGGGTAAATTCAAGAGATGAATATTTGGGTTTCGGTAAAATAATGTACATCATATAATATGATATTTTATCTCTTTGCAGTGTCATGTCATCTATACAATGGGAATCTACTTGTGTAGTATAGATCAACTTCATGATGTGGAAAAGTTTAGGTTTTGGTTTAAATATTAAGCAATGTGCAAATAAATTATTTTTCTTAACCAAATTCATAGAAAGTGGAACACAAATCCTTGACATAGCACTGCTTACCAATGATCAGCTTATTCATACTATGTATCAACAACTAAGAGTTTCTATTGCAACTGATGCTCCTTATTCATACTACGTATCAATAACTGAGAGTTTCTATTTACCACCTTATTCATAATATGTATCAACAACTGAGAGTTTCTCCTGCAACTGATGCTCCTTTGCGATTCATAGAGGGATGTCAGTGATGAAATACTGATTTTCTTTTAGACTCGTGCGTTTAGGGAAGTTATGATGTGGTTTTGAATTGTATAGTATGAATTTTACCTAACCAAATTTACTAATAAGAGTTGTTCTCAGTTTGGTGCAGGAAGGACTAGAATTGGAGGATGCCATTCTAGAAGGAGAAGATTTTGGAGGATGCAAGTCCCTCTGATGATGATGTTGAAGCTTAAATTTTTTTAAATTATATCACTGAATGCCTTAGACTCGAGCTATTTTGTGCTTGAAGTTATTCTAAGGCTTGTTGAATTGTGTACTTTTAATTAAATTTGGTTGTCATTCGAATTAGGATATACCTCTTTTTGTATGACATATTATGCAAAATTAATGAAAGGCTATTTGGTCTTTGATGTTGTATATTGCTCTACAAATTTTTTTAGTTTGCGATGCTTGATCCTAGAGTGTGTTGATATGAAATTTGAATTTATGACAATCGTTAATTCAAATAGATTGTCTAATACAAATAGGTCTGGACATATTATCAATGGCGAGCGGCAATTAAACTATAATTGGGGTAAAATACAAGAAATTATTACAACTAGGACCAGTCATAGATTGTTGCATAAGGCTGCAAGCGACAACTCTTTGCGCATTTTCACATCTCGCTGCTGGTATAGCTGCAGCCGTATATTACAATCAGCAGCAGCAATTAGCTGTTGCGAAATAGACATATTGCAGCGGGTGCACCTGTGGGTGTAGTGGCCTCTTGTGGCAGTCAACTATTGCAGCGCATGACTAATTAAGTGCTGCGCATACATGCTTTTCGTGATGGTTGTTCTGGGTGCAGCGAAAAGCACAACGCCGGCAGCAGTATACAATTAGTTACACCACCATTACATTGCGGACGTCTAGGTACTGTAAATAGCAATCACTACACCTGTTATGCATTTTGATGCATTTTTTAGCCTGCTGCCATATACCCCTCATCCTTGTAGCGGCATGACCCAAAATCACTCGGCCTCCTCCTCCGCCATCTCTTCTGCAATATACTGCATATCCTAGTCACATGCCTGTCATGTGATTCCAGGACACGGGGCGGGATAACAAGTGTTGGCTGACTTCATTCTATAGTCACCGATCAATGACGATGTGGAATCAAAGCCCGAGAAAAAAATGAAAAATGAATACTAGAGAAACCTTGCCTGACGACTGTTATGCATGCTAACAAAACTCCGAGCTGGATGAACCCAATAATAGAATACCTGACCAAGGGAACCTTGCCTGATGAACTCATCGAGGCAAAGAGGGTAGAGTGCAATGCAAAGTACTATCTCATGGACGGAGATCAACTGCTCAGGACATCGTTCACTCATGGAATAATCGGGCCTTATCTAAAGTGTCTACCTATAAACGAGGCAGAATATGTCCTCGAGGAATTCACGCATGAATATGAGGCAACCATGTGAGAGCAAGAACTTTGGTACAAAAGGTCTTTCGACAAGGATACTACTGGTCAACTGATGTAGGACACATAACGAGCAAATTCATGGAAAAGTGGGATCTTCACGAGTCAAATGCAGATATGGATGAATTATTGACTGGCCGCAGAGAAACAACCATATCTCCCAATCCGAAGGGCGGATTCTAACATATTATATATGAAAATCGCCTATCTCGACGAGACAGAGTCAATTAATTTGGCAGAATCCCACAATCCCATCAGTAATACCCGTTTTTGGCAGGATTTCAGAAATAATCAGCCTTTAGTTTATTTTTAGTAATAAAGTTAGAGTCAATTTATATTAAAACAAAATTAATTTTGATTTAATTAGTACTGATTGTTTCCTTTATTATAGGAGTCTTTTAGGTAGTTTTAAATTGTTTCTTTCTTTTAGGAATTCGTTCTTATTAGGAGTAGACTTTGTTTTTCTATTTAAGAAGAAGGATTATAAACCTCATAAATAATATAACTTTTTATCAATAAATTCCTCTTTTAATATTTTCTTCATGGATTCAAAATTCTTCGTGGATTCAGAGATCGTTCTTTATGGATTCAAAGAGCACCCCTTGGTGGATTCCGAGGTTTATCACTTTCGCGCTACGTTAATTGGTATCAGAGCTCTGTTTCCGATCCGATTGCAGGCGACGAAGCCCCTATTATCTGAAATTAGATTAAGACTCATACAGACTGACTTGTGTTGGCTATGGAGCGTCTGAACCCGGGACGAGTTTGAGATCACGTTGATGGTCGCCAAAGACGTGATAGGACTCCACATGAATTCAATAGCGATTTCAATGATTATCATGTCCCGCGCCGATATCGCTACTCAAGATGGGATATTTATGATACTGAAAACATGAGGGTTGATTTACCATCTTTCAATGAAAAACTCGATGTGGAGGATTTTCTTGATTGGATTGATGAGGTGGAGAGATTTTTCGGATACTTGGGAATCGCAGAAGATCAGAAGGTTAAGCGAGTAGCCTACCGACTAAAGGGTAAAGCAGCTTTTTGGTGGCAATCATTATGCGAAGATCGAGTCCGTCAGCAAAAGCAAAAAATCTGATCATGGGCGAAGATGAAGATGTTATTGAAAGCTCGTTTCCTTCCTACCTATTATTATATGTTCAATCGATATCCGAGTGCAAATTCTAACTATGATCATGCAGAGATTAAGCAGCCCCAATTTAACCCTGAGCAAGACCCTGGAGGTGGGAAGAGCATTGAAGTAACAACAAAGAAAGAAGAACGACCTCCTGAACACAATATCTTTCGCACGAGATGCACTGTGATGCAAAAGATTTGTGATGTTATCATTGACAGTCACAGTATCAAGAATCTTATCTCTCGGCGTATGGTGAATAAGTTAGGTTTGAAGACAGAGAAACACCCACCTCCCAATAAGATCGATTGGATTTGCAAGGGCGATGATGTGCAGAACGATGAGATGTGTCGGCTACCTTTTTCTATTGGCCGCAACTATATCGATGAGGTGTTGTGTGATGTGGTCCAGATCGATACTTGTCATATGCTTTTAGGTAGGTCATGGCAGTTTGATGTTGGTGCCACCCACAAGCGCAGAGACAATGTTTATATCTTCAAGAAAGATGGACGTCGAATTATACTCATGCCTCTTACAGAAAAGGAGTCATCCAAAATAGAGACTACTGAGAAGAAGAGACTATTGGTGGCAAACAACGAGGCTTTAGCAGAAAACTTGAAGCAATCTGAAGAGGTCTATGACTTGGTTATACTTGGAAAAGAAGAACATGCCCCTGCCGAAATTCCTCCTAAGGTGAAAACACTCATTCTGCATGAGATTCATGATGCTGATGGTGATATGATAGTGAAGATGTATATTATACATGATATTCTCAGAGAGGTTGTGAGAGATATTGCACATATTGATGTTGTCCCGATGGAGGAGAATGATAAAATAGAGAGTGAGACAATTGATGATATGTGTGAATTTCTTAGTGGAGGGCTCGAGGCAAAGGAGATGAAAGAATTGTGTATGGAGTATGAGGGCGAAAACTCTTCTTTGGAAGCAATGATCATCAATAGTTTCAACAATGATGAAGTGATACCGCCGGTACTAGAATATAAGAAGCAACAAGAAAACTTTTTGGAGAAGTTTTTCAAGTCATCTTTAGATCCACATGCCGTCAGCCACATTAAAATAATATGAGAAAGATTTATTCAAAAGTTTAATTCTGAAGAAGCCCTAGCTGAGAAGATAAAAGAACAGATGGAGAAAATCAATGCTAAGTATAAAGCGGACGCTGATCGATGCAGGAGAAGAAAAGTGTTTATCAAGGAAGCTGCTATTCAAGCAAATATATGCTCGGGGTCGAGCTTCTTTCAACAAGGGGAGACTGATGTAAGATGCATAACGAGCAAATTCATGAAAAAGTAGGATCTTCACGAGTCAAATGCAGATACTGATGAATTATTGACTTACCGCAGAGAAATAATCATATCTCTCAATCCGGAAGACGGATTCTAACATATTATATATGAAAATTGCCTATCTCGACGAGACGGAGTCAATAAGTTTGGTAGAATCCCACAATCCCATCAGTAATACTTATTTTTGGCAGGATTTTAGAAATAATCAGCCTTTAGTTTATTTTTAGTAATAAAGTTAGAGTCAATTTATATTAGGAAATAAAATTAATTTTAATTTAATTAGGACTGATTTGTTTTCTTTATTATAGAGAGTTTTTAGGTAGTTTTAAATTGTTTCTTTCTTTTAGGAATTACGTTCTTATTAGGAGTAGACTTTGTTTTTCTATTTAAGAAGAAGGATTGTAAACCTGATGAATAATATAATTTTTTATCAATAAATTCCTCTTTTAATATTTTCTTCGTGGATTCGAAGTTCTTCGTGAATTCGGAGATCATTCTTTGTGGATTCTGAGGTTTATCACTTTCGCGCTGCGTTATCAACCATACTCAAGGACTCTAAAAAGTTTACGGCACATCGGGATGAGTGTCAACGCTTCATTCCCAGAGTGCTGGCTATTGAGCTAACGCAATTGGTAAACCTTGTCTCATTCGTACAATGGGGTTTGGACCTCCTTGGTCCATTCCTGTTAGCTAAAAATCAGAAGAAATATTTGGCGGTGCCGATAGATTATTTTACAAAATGGGTGGAGGCAGAACCTCTGAGCATAATGAGCGCTAAAACCGTAAAGGCTTTCATATGCAAAAACATCATTTGTCGATTCAGAGTCCCTGTAACTATCATCATGGACAATGGAACACAATTTGATAGAAAGGACTTTAGGGAATTCTGCGATAGTCTCGGGATACAGACCAAGTTTGCATCTCTCGCTCATCCTAAAACCAGTGGTCAGGCTGATGTCACTAACAAGTGCATCCTCTAGGCCATAAAGAAGAAAATGGTAGGAGCCAAATGAGAAGCTCCTTAAGGTACTTCGCCGTATTGAACTACCCAGAAAATCTCGATTGGAGAAATGTCCTTCAACCTTGTGTATGGAATCAAAGCCATTCTCCTGGTAGAGGTCAATATGAACAGCTTGCAATTGGAATACTTCGATCTAGAAGCAAACAAGGTGGAAATGAGGCTCAATCAAGATTTGCTTAAGGAGACCAAGAAAGATGTCGTCGACTCCATGATAGTTGACCATCAGCGTATTGCCAGATACTATATTTCTTCTACAATGGCGTCGAGTTGCTGTGTCTTTAACTAAAAGGGTATGAATTTTACTCTTCATGTGGCTAGACCTATTCTTTTAGTTAACTTTGGCTGTACCACTTTTCTTATTTTCTATATGATTTAGACTTTGTTCATTAGTGAAATAATCCTTACTGGATCGGTGATTTCTTTTTTCTTGATAGTTTCTCTGAATAATTTTTATTTAAGTGTTGTTCACGCTATAATCTTGTTGAAAGAGGGTGATAAGGATGTGATGATATGTAGAATAAAGCATCTCTCACTGCTGTAATCGAAGATCAAATGACATGTAAATAGTGTATGATATCTCCAACAAAAAAGTTTATGGTAGATTGTGTATTTATTAGTTTTAAAGAAAAAGTGTGCTGATTTTAGTTATGTGGCAATGATAGAGCTTTTTTCTCATAGGACTTTGGTTTGCATACTGTATCAATTAATATTTCTTTGTTTTTCTTTGTAGAGGTGGCCTGACTTGTGATTATCAGATTTCAAAGTCTTGTAATTTTTGAGCTATTCCTAAAATTATATGGCAATGATAGATCTTCAGGTATTTTATGTGATGGGATTTCTCTGTTTTTTAGGCTCTTGCACATGCTTTTGATTGATAATGTTGAGTTGCTTATATCAGTTTGAAAGAGAAGTTTTGGTTTTCATTTTGTGTGTTTGTTTTATATTTGATTCTGTTTACATCTGTAATTGTATTCATTGATCGTATTTGTGCAAGAAAAAGATTCTTAAAGTGTTGAAGACTGCCTATGAGAAGATTCAAGTTAGGGAAAATTGCTTCTAGCCCCCAAAATAACAATAAATACTCTCCCCCCACTCAAGACTTTTTCAACACTCCAAAAACCCCCAAAATTAGACTTTGTAAATAATCAAACCCCTCCAGCTCACATGTGTCCCCATCAGTGTACTTTTTTTTTACAAAACCCCAAAATGCCCCCTCCTCTCTCCTCCCTTAAAATAAAAAAGCCCAAAGCCTTTTAATTTCTTTACTTCGCTCCAACCCTCATCTCTGATCGACAACGATGAAGCTCATCCCTTCCTTGAACCTCCGACAACCTCCTGCACCACCACCCTCCCCTCCCACAACGGCGGATTTCACAATGGCAGGAGTAAGAGAGTATGGCATCTCCATCAGTGATGGCGGTAAACTGGGCCGGTCGATTTTGGAGATGGGGGTCGATGAGGGAGTCGAGGGCCCACTTGGATCTGAGTTGGCTGGAGATCTGGGCGGCAGTGCTACATTGGGATTCCCGCCATTGCTCTTCTCCGGAGCTGCAAAAATAAAGAACGTCAAGAAATGAGATTTTATTAATTTGAGTGAATTTTATGTAAAGTTGAGGAATTACATGATTTGGTGAAATGAGGAATTACACTTTATTTTCCTTATGAGTTTGTTGTTAAGATTATGAGTTTGTTGTTAACCTTAGTAGAGAGTTATGAGTTAGTTGTTAATGTTATGAGTTAGTTGTTAAGGTTATAAGTTGGTTGTTAAGGTTATAAGTTGGTTGTTAACCTCAGTAAAGAGTTATGAGTTGGTTGTTAAGGTTATGAGTTGGTTGTTAGCATTATGAGTTTGTTGTTAACCTCAGTAGATAGTTATGAGCTGGTTGTGAAGGTTATGAGTTGGTTCACAACCAACTCGTAACTATCTACTAAGGTTAACAACAAACTCATAAGGTTAACAACCAACTTATAATCTTAACAACAAACTCCTACTGAGGTTAACAATAAACTCATAACCTTAACAATCAACTCATAACATTAACAACCAACTCATAAGGTTAACAACTAACTCATAACCTTAACAACAAACTCATAACCTTAACAACTAACTCTTAACCTTAACAACCAACTCATAACTATCTACTGTAGTTAACAACAACCACAACCAACTTATAACCTTAACAACCAACTCATAACCTTAATAACCAACTCATAACTCTCTACTAATATTAACAACAAACTCATAACCTTAACAACTAACTCATAACCTCAACAATCAACTCATAACCTTAACAACTAATTACTTCTAGCATTCATCTATAAAGGTTAACAACAAACTCATAGCATTAACAATCAACTTATAACCTTAACAACCAACTGTAACACCCGTGAATTCTCGATACATATTTTTCTAATATTTCGGTACGTATTTTCTAGTATTATTTTTCTAATACTTTTCGATCGTATCTTCTAATCTTGCTTTTCTAATATTAAATATTATTTTCTTGTATTGGAATCTTTGAATATTATTTTCTAGTATTTAAATATTAAATATTATTTTTAAGGAGTATTTATATTATTCTCAATTCTCTAGAATTTTCTATGATTTAAATATAGTTTTATATTTATGATTATTATTATTATGTGATATATCACCCTTAATCCCGTTTTCTCTCTCCTCTAACCCCAAACCCTAACCCTAACCTACACCTATATATATAATATGTTATTTTTGAAAAGAAAACCCATATACTGCAGCCGTACACCTCCTTCTTTCTCTTCCGTTCTCTCCCTCGTCTCTCTCTGCTCCTCTCCCCAGCGACCCATGACGGCCAGCCGGCGACGGGATCCATGACGCTCCATGCCCCGGTAGAGATCCCGGCCACCACCCGCTGCCCTCCACCCGCCAGCCCTGGCGCCCCACTCCCTTCCATCGATCCAGAACCCCATCTCCCCGCCTTCTCCGGCTGCGGCCCGGGTTCCCGGCGTCGCCACCGTCTTCTCCACTCGGCGACCTCGGGCGCCTCAGTAGCCGTCGTGCGATCCGTGCGCCGTTGAGCCGTCGTGCGCATCACCGTGTAGTTCATTCAGCCGTCGTCGCTCGGTGTTCAGCCGTCATGCACGATCAGCAACCGTCATGCACAGATCAGCCCCGTTCATCTCCTCGCCGCGCCATGCCCCCTACGATAACCCCGAACCCACGCTCGTCATCCAGTCATCGCCATTCAGCTCCACGAATTAGCCCGTCGATCCACCGTGCGTAACGACAAACGATGGACAGCAAACGGTGGCGCCGCCGCCTCGTCGTCAGGTCCCGCAACCCCGTAGGCAAGATCCCTCTTGCCTTGTCATGTTTTAATTTATTTTATACCGTATGGATTATTTTGTATATGTATAGTTCAGTTCGTGCCAATTTATTATCATATGTGCAGTTATCGATTATATTTTGGTGAATATTCAGTAGTATAAAATTATCAGTGATGGTTGAATAGGTCGAATTGATCTAATATTAATTTCATAATATTTGGAAGTAAGAATATATTTTAGGATATTTCTAATATTTATTATAATTATGAAAATATTTTTAAAGAAATTATTTGGTGAAAATAATTTATTTTGAGTAAAAGTATTTTAATTAATTGTTATGATTAAAAGAAAATTATCGAGGAGAAAAAAAATTTTGGAATATTTTAAGAAATTTTGTTGATTTATGAAAATAAAATAGTTATCGTTCATAAATAATATTAAAGAAAAAGTATTTTTATAGAAATATTGGATAATTATGTTGAGAATTAATTTAAGGGATTTTCATGGGAATTTATGTTGAAAACCGCGTCATTTCATGTGGTTAACTTCTCCTATTTCGCATTTTCATGTTGCGCCATTGTTGAAAGTTATTCATGTCACTGTTTATGATACATGACGCTGACACGTAGAGTAATTGCACATATGACATGTTAATTGCATCTATTCATAGTCTTGTTGTGTCCAGAACCGTAGTAGTTCATGACTTAGGGACTTGGTTCATCATGAACATGACCTAGTGACATGTGTGTGTTGATCATGCTTAGGAGGTGAACCCGGGTTTTGTTATATCGGTATCGTTGACTTGATTTACCTGAGACCGTGGGATGGGAAAGTCTTGGTTCATGTTATCGGATGTGACTGTTGATGTATCTTCCAGACTTGCGCCAAGTGAATTGTTTCGCACTTGGGGTTGGTTTGTTGGGCCAATGAATCGTTTCGCACTTGGTCAGTGAAATCGTTTCGTCACCTGAGTCCTGCTTGTGTCCGGACAAGCGGGAATCGGATTGCGTGTAGTCCTTTGACCGAATTGTTTCGCGGCATTGGATGCGCGTAGAGGAATATGAGCAGTCAGTTATCCGAGTATATGAACTTCGACTCTTGTGAGATATAGACCCGAGACCTGTTATAGGATGGTTAGACAGTTAGAACACATAAGTTGGATATGTTGATGCTTATTCCCAATTGTATGTTCCATCCGTGTATAGTTCGGGATTAATATTTAGTTATTTACAAATCTGAAACATATGGTATATACATGAGGGTTTCCTTGTTTGGATTATTTCGCTCGACGTACTACGTCTCATTTGTAGAGTTCTAAATATTAATCTCCCGGATTTACATGGATGGTTAACCGTATTGTTATACTTGATTTGTTCGCATTTTTCTGATTGCTTGCATTCATTCGCATTATTATTATACTGCCATTACTTGTGGGATCTTGCCGTGTGTTATACACGCTGACGTACTCTATTCTCTTGGTGTACGTCAGATTTAGATGACGTACAGGTCCAGTATGCAGACATGCCTAAGCTAGAGTCCCCGCAGCAGGAGTGTCTTCCAGATGGTGGAGAGGATCCAGTTGGAGCTTGATTTAGTTTTATTTTCCTTCGTGCTGAACTTTAGACTGATTTTAGTAATTTCAGTTTAGTTGACCTTGATTAGGATTCTCTAGTTTCTTTAGTTACATGTTTTATTTCAGACATGTGGACTCTTTTATAGTCCTGGATGTTATTTCATTTTGGTGATATGTACTCTTCTGTTCTGGATTATTATTTATTCTTGCCGGTGATGCGGATCGTGATGTGTTTTATTATTACTTGGCGGCAGTATTAGATTGGGGAGAAATATTGTTCTTTGTACTTCTTCCCAACCTAATACGTCGCAGACTTGTTCACGTACCGCTTCCGGGTATTTTGGGAAGCGGGGCGTGACACCAACCCATAACCTTAACAACCAACTCACAACTCAATGCTAAGGTTAACAACAAACTCATAAGATTAACAACAAACTCATAACCTTAACAACAAACTCATTACCTTAACAACTAACTCATAAGGAAAATAAATTGTTTAAAATGCTTACACATTTTCTGGAGAAGTTTGGTTGTTCTGAGAAGTTGAGGAATTTGGAGCTAAGATAGCATATAAGTTTATGTCTATAAGTCCATTACGAAGACAATACTCGAACATCAAGCTCAAGTCGTCGTCATTTTCAATTGCAAAACTAAACTTTTTTTCCTTTCGGATATGAATTTCAGTGAAAAAGATTGCAATGTGAGTTTAAGCCTTTGGGACACTTGATACTTTAAGCTAATGATTTCTGTAGAGTCATTGATAACGATGAAAACACCCTCACCCTCTTCGTGGGTTTTTGTGTTTGTAACTATGCAAAGGAGGGATCTTTCCATTATTATGAAGAAAAGTAGTTGAAGAAGGAAAGAGGATTTATGGAGGAGAATTAAATGGCCGGGAGAAAGTAGTTGCAGAAGCTAAGAGGATTTATGGGGGGAGAGAGAGGTAGAAGATGGTTAGAATTTGAAGGGAACTAGGGTTCCCCGCCCCCCAAAAACCCCTTTCTAATCATCATTCATTCCTACAGTGACATCATAAAAGAGAGAGAGAAAGAGAAGAGAGAGAGAGAGAGAGAGAGAGAGAGAGAGAGAGAGAGAGAGTGTGTATTATGGTCTTCAAATGTTTGAGAGTACACATGAGGGGTTCAATTTCGGATTTTGGAGGCTAAAAGAATTGTGAGTTTAATTTTAGGGGTTTTGGGGGCTTTGAAAAAGTCTTGGGGGGGGAGTATTTATTGTTATTTTGGGGGCTGGAAGCAATTTTCCCTTCAAGTTATCATTGTTACCGACGGAGAGCGTGTATTGGGGAAAAGTATCCCATGGGGATGGGTGCATTGCACCCCTCCCCTGTGATCCGTTGGATCTTCTTGGGATCTAGAAATTTCCAGATCCCAAGGGGATCCAACGGTTCACATATGGGCCGTCCCTTATAGGGACGGCCCATGGAATACTTTCTGGTGTATTGGGGCTTCGCTTAGAGATCTTGCTTGCCAACTAATTTTTTGTTTTTCATAAATTGTTCTTTACGAAAAATGTTTCATTAATCTATTACTTTTTTATATTCGTACGTGTCCTAGACGAATCTTGCGTGACTTTTGCTTGTTTCTCTTGTATGCATTTGCGTGCTTTTGTATCTATATAATAAATGCTTGGGAGAACTTATTCTATTGAAAAGCAAACTACTGGCTCATGGTGGCAATAAGTTCTATTATCATGAATGTATTATTATCATGAACGTATTCTCTCATATACTTTCATTACTACGTGATCTCTCTCATGTGTACTTCTCTATGCTTAGTGGTTTAACTAATTAAATACTATTTAACTGACAGTTGGTGTTGATCATCATTGTGAGGTTTTGCTTCATAACTTGTTAAATGGAAAATGTCCTGATGCGGGTAAGAAGAAATTATCAGGTTTTTTTGTATGATTTCAATTTTTGGTGTTGTAGCTAAGTGTAACTAGTTTCTTTTGGTTTTTGACATTTCCAATGATTTTGTTTGTCTTTCTATTTTGCTGTAAGTTCATTCTGGCTGAAGATTAGAAGGCAACTCGATAGTGCAAGAATTTGGAAAGCAACTCAATACGAATTGGGACCTATCATCTTAGAAGGTTCTTGTATTTCTTGTGTTTGTTTTGTCTAGATTTTCGCTCCGAGATTCATGTATATAGTGAAGAATGAGAATTGTGTAAGCCATTTAGTGAATTATTGTAAATTCTTTTAATTAGATGTATTGTATAGGTTCATGTATTATATTAGCTACACTATATGAAGCTTGATTTGCTATAATGACAAAATTTTGCTTTTGCCTCTCTTCTAGTAATTCTTTGAACCTGTTTTGACTTCTAATAACAAATAATCATTGGTAAAAGACGGCAGCAGGTTACTGGATTGTATGGCATATTTATTTATGTTTTTAAAATTATTATAATATCCTAGACAGATTTTCCATCTAGGATGAGCATCTGAGACGGAAAATCTATCTAGGATGTTTGACTTCCGTCTAGAATGTTTTGGCATCCTAGACAGAATTCTGTCTAGCATGAGCATCCTAGATGGAAATATCCTAGACACGATTTTCTATCTAGGATGCCCATCCTAAATGGATTTTAGGGCATCCTCGACGGATTTCTCCGTCTAGGATGCCCAATTTTCTACTAGTGTGTATAGTGAATTATATCTTTACTATTCCGTCCTTTGGATCATATCCTTTGGCGGTACTTGCTATTATCTGCTCTGACGAATTTGTTTGTTCTTTTTCTTATTTTTCACATGTGGTTGGTATATTCGGAAGTAGAGAGCTGGCCGTTGAGTCGGGAACAATGGATATTCATGTATATATTGATTTTGTTTTGATTTTAGAAGTAAATTTTAGCTTTGAGTATTTTTCTCACAATATTCTATTTTAAATAAATCCTTGTATTCCACAAATCTGTATTTTGAAAAAAAAAAGTATGCAATAAGATGCTTAAGTATATCATTTTGATTCAGTTGTCGTCCAAGTGGTGTGTTGTCATCCTAGTCACGTGCCGTTTTGGTCCCGGGGCGTGACAACATTGTTGCTTAATGTTTGGTCAAATGATTAAAACACTCTCAATAAATTTTGACAGAAAACCCCCAATAAGTTTAAAAGTTTTGGCACTTAACTAACAATTTTGAAAACTATCACTTTTTGCGATGAAAAAAAAAAAATCTAAAAATAACAAACAATCTATGAAAAGTGTGTGTGTGTGTGTGTGTGTGTGTATATATATATATATATATATATATATATATATATATATATATATATATATATATATATATATATATATATATATATATATATATATATATATATATATATCACCCTAAAAATTTAAAAATTAAAGAAACCCCTAAAAATCAGAAATTGCAAAATCCCTCTGCAATTTCAAAAATTATAAACATTTCAGTAAGATTCAAAATTATTAAGCAAAACTTAAAAGAGGCTCTTGAAATCTAAAATTTATAAAACCTCCCAAAAATCTAAAATTGGAAAAAGTCCCTGAAAATGTGAAAATCACAAACCTTCTTTTAAGATTTGAAAATTACAAACATGTCTAGTGGTAAGTTTTATCTCTAGTAGGGCTTTGTTTGTAATTTTCATACCTTTCAGTGGCATACTTGTAATTTTTTATTTTTAAAAATTCTTTGTTATTTTTAATGTTAAGGTGATCTTTAAATTTTTAGATTTTTCTAGGAAGATATTTCAATTTTATAATTTTTGGTGGGTATTTTATAATTTATAGTCTTAGAACGATTATATAATTTTTGGAATTTTTAGAGCAAAAGTTCATGATTTTCAATTTTGGAGGATTAATCTGTAAATAAGGCTGATTTGAGATATATATACAGAAAACCTTTTCCTTACCATTTATTAGACTTTAGGGTATTTTCATCCTTTTGAAATTACGGGTAATGGCATTATGGGGTTAAGTTTAAAAATTGAAAACTTTTGGAGATTTTCTGATATTTCTAAAATTATTTGGTTTAGTGAGAGTTTTAAAGTTTTGGTATTTACTGCAATACTTGAAACTTATTGAGGGTTTAGTATAATTTACTATAAGTTCAATTAATTTATGAACTACGTATTAAAAGTTATTTATTTATTAGTAAATGAATTATCAAATGAAATATAACCGAACAATTGGACAAATAATTAAACATTTGTTTCGTTTCCACACTACCAGAGACGTATGCAGTTGTATGTTTTCGTTAAGACTACTGACAACTAAACTGCATACCTCGAACTACTTTTTAGTGCGGCAAATAAAACGTGTGGAGTCCTAAATGATTCCTAAATTTTGATAGCAATTGAAAAGAAAGAAGGCCCACATTTTTGCTTGTTATATGGAAAGAAAGAAGCATAAAGTTAATGGACCTTAAACAAAGAATAAGATCCAATTTAACCCACATTTTTTCTTGTTTATATGCTTGCAATGGATGACGATTTTTTTTCCTCTGGTCACTCTCATATTTGCAAATGGGAGAAGGTCAACTTCCTCTATATCTAGGAATTTTGTTTTCTTTGCAAGAACACCCCTCCATCACTATCTCTCTCTTATATATATATATATATATATATATATATATATATATATATATATATATATATATATATATATATATATATATATATATATATATATAGATGAAATTTAAGTCTTAAGAATAGTGGTCTTGGCCATTTTCTAACACTTATCTTCTTTGGGATCCGTGAAGATATAAATGCCACTTTGAGATTTGTGCATCACAAATCTCAGAGTGGATAAAAAGTTGGTCTTGTGCATGTCATATAACTTAAGTTCATAAACACTTCTTCTCTCTCTCTCTATATATATATATATATATATATATATATATATATATATATATCATTCTATGAAAAACTTTTCATTTCCAAAAATATCCTTAAATTTTCAATAATATTACCGAATTACCAAGTTCATCATCTACCATATAGAAATTGTTTTAAACATTGAGTCCACAAACGATCTTTTAATGACCTTTCCCAAATATTTTGCATTGAAATTAAGAGACTCAGAAGTCGTAAGATACTCGGTGAATTCCTTTTATCGTCCGCTGCCTCTCTCTCCGTCGATTATACTTTTGGCCCCCTCCTCTCACCCCCCATCCCTTCATCAGTTTCTAATCAACTCCCCTTTCTTTCCCCTGCAACCCTAAACGCAAAATAGGAGAGAAGGGCAAATTAAAAAGATCATGCGACACCTCTCAATTGCCCTAATCTAAGATTTAATGTGGGATCAAGAGGGGAACAGATACTAAAGCATCAAGAAGAAGAATTTCTCATCATACGATTTTAGGAAGTTGGTGATGATCCACGAATAAATTAGGTGTGATATTTGGATACTTTAGTTTCTTTTCCTGCACTGCAATTAGTTTTGATGGTAATTGATTTTATCCTAATTTCTTTTTTTTTTAATGCAGTGTTTAGAGGTTTAAGGATTTGACGGTTGTGGGAGAACCCATCTATCAAGATAAATCTTCATATCTGATATTATCTTATTTTGCGTTATTTATTTTATTGGATTGAACTGAAGTAGAAACTGATTCATTTTTTGATCATGCATGCTTTTATTTGGTTTCTGTTTTTGTGTAGACTAAAACAAATACGTATTCAGTCAAAGCTCTTTGAGCTTAAGGCATAATATTTAAACCATGTAATCCGTGGCTTTACACTTGAGAGAAAAAGTTTTATTAGGGTGCTCTTTGTTCGATGTCAAATATCTGCTTAATCTTATAAAGTTTTGTAGTTGCCTGATTGCCTGAATAAATTTCCTTTTAGGAAAAAGAAAAAAGAAAGAAAGGATGAGTCTCTTATAGTTCGGTTCTATGCTCTTTATTTTGCACGTGATTATAGTTAATCATTTGCATATGGAGCACAAATATAAGGGTTAATTGTGAACACACCCCTTGCAGTATCACTTAATTGCAAAGAGACCCCTGTAGTTCTATATGTTGCAAACAGACCCCTTGTAGTTCTACTTGACGCAAATAGACCCCTCAGTGAAATTCTTTTTACTCTTCAAATTGCTAAGAATGTTTGAGGAGGTGGATAGACCTCCTATAGTTCTATTGGTGAGGATACACACTCAATTATTAAATTTTTTTCCCCACTTTTAAAAGAGTCGAAAAAGGTCACTAAGGGGTGTATCGCACTTGGGCCAATACTACAAGGGGTCTATTCGCAACAAGTGGAACTAATATATATCTGGTTTGTTCTAGGAAAGCATATTGCTTCCTTCTAATAAAAAATGTTGGACCAATGGAAATAAAGATGAAAGTAAAAGAAACATTAGTAGGTCATACATAACCTGATACATATAAGTTTGCTATAACCGTACATTAAATGGACAATACCAGTTTTTGGTGCCATGGTTTGGTTATCTCGCCGTACTTCCATTAAGTTAATCCCAGAAAGGTATGTATCTAATGAAATTGCAGGCCACATTAAAGATTGCTCATTAGGTAATAATTTATTACCAAAGACTTTATATATGGAGCAACTTCAAGTCTGATTCTTGTTCAGGACATGCTGCAGGTATTCAAAGCCTCAAAGGCTCCTGAACTTTTTTTTGGAAAACCTCTATTTGTTTGGACCGACAATCTACATTCTCCTAAGTAAATACTATATGTATACAGTGTATAATGTCTTTAATTTGCGATATTCAAGAAATAGAATTTCAAAGATCCTATGACTTCAAGTTTGGATATTATCCACCATAGGAAGTGCTTAATTTACATTGTCAATTCTAAAGCTAACAAAACACCAAACTGGTTACCTAAGGTTGGACCGAAAAGTGAGTCAAGCTAACTTAAGTGGTTTATATAGGAAATTCCACAAGTTCATGGATTACCATTACGATTAGTTTTGATCGTAATTAATATTTTCTTAACTTTTTCTTCTTTTTCATGCAGTGCTTGGAGGTGTAGGGATTCAGGTTCGTAGGAGAACCCATCTAGCAAGGAAATACTGAGCACAAGAAAATATTTTAATTTCCTAAGTCACAAATAAATTCAGAACATTATAAAGGTGAATTAATTGAACAATGTTTTCTTTACAAAATAATTTCACATTTTCAAAGCAAACATTTAACAACTTCAATGGAGATTTAACAATGTTTTCTATCTTTGTTATCTTTCTAAAACATGAGTCCTTGAAAGTTTCTGCATTGTAATTCTAGAAACAAGAGTATTTTTAAACTCCATTAACACAGCATCACATGACATGATTCAGCAAAATGATTACATATGTGCATGGTTACATCTGTTGTTTCACCAAAAATTAATCCACAAAATATCACTTGAGGTAGGAAAAATAAGCCCCAAAAAAAATACCAAGTTACAAAATTAGCCAAGCAAAAGATAGAGAGTCAGTACGCTTATCAAAACTTACATGACTAAAATTTGCACATATATTGCATCCACGTTACTCTAATTGCTATATTATCATTAAGAATACAGAAAAAATTATGTAGCCAAGCGTGCCGGGAACGCAGACAGCATAGAGTGTGAAAAATGCTAAAGTTCCAGGTACCACATCACCATGACATTTCCCAGTTATTTATCCCCAAAATATGAACTACAGAAAAATAAAGATGGAGAAAGATTGATCCCGGAAACAATTAGAGAAAGAAAATTGATGGATTAAAGAGACAATTTGAATTTGGCTATCTTGCTGACTCGCTATTTCATTATTATCTTTTATTTCAAATCTCAATCCACAGGAACTTGCTATCTCGAATTATTGTGTGACTGCATTGAAGGAACCACGCCAACTGCCAAGACAAAAACACTAGGGAGGAAAAGATGCGATTTAGTTTTTCAGTGGTTTCTGGTTGAGAGTTGCTGGACTTGGATTATCTGCATTCCTTTTTGTTTAGAATACTAATACACTATTGAAATACTCATTTGTTAGTCTTGATGGTTTATGTTAATTGTGATGTGAAATTCTTTGCAATAATAAAAAAAAATTCTGAGATTGCAGTAATCTACTATAAGCATGAAATATCGCTAGCTCATAACTTTTATAGTATCATATAATCATCAGGCTGCAAGCTCAAAATTTGTTACTTTTAATGCTATTTATTATGCAATTTGGTTATATTCGTTGCCTTTCGTCTGCTGATCATGCACAAAATTTGTCATGAATAGGACAATTGGAATGAAGGGCTATTCTGCAATGCAATGATGGACCAATCTAATATCACTTGTCTCATATTGCTAAAAAATATTTGGGTTTTTTTTTACTATTGGACCCTTAAGTCTTTCATGTTTTTGAAATTAGTCAGCCAAATATTGAAACTGTTTCAAATTAAGCTCAATTACTACTTTTATTCAAAGAACTAATTTCTAAACGAACTAAGGTTTAACCCTAATAGCAATTTCAATGATTTTAGGGACTGATTTCAAAGTTGAATGATTTAAGGTACCAATATAAAAATATAGCAATTTCAATGATTTTAGGGACTGATTTCAAAGTTGAATGATTTAAGGTACCAATATAAAAATATAGCAATTTCAATGATTTGAGGGACTAACTTGAAAATATGAAAGATATAAGGTACTAATATTGAAAATAGCCAAATCTAGTGACCTAATACCAATTTAAATGATTTTAGGTAAAAGATTTGATGTACTAATATGCATGATTCATGTAACTCAAGAACCCAAAAGAAGCATTACCCTGTTTCTCCTCTTTTCTACTGAATATTAAGATTTTATAATACAAAAGTCAAAAATTTTTAAACTGAAGTGTTAAAAGGAATTTCGTTCATTGAGAAGTTAGCATACTTATTTTTCTCGAATTAAAAACTTTTCACTTTGATCCAAAATAAACAACAAAATAATTAGACCACATGTAATGCGCGTGTAAGATGAAGTTCGGTCAATTCTACTTCGTTGGATGGTGTGTGATCATGATGATTTTCATCTACTAATTCTTGCCAGAGATAAATAATGTGCAGATTGAGGAGATGAAAGATAAAATTTGAAACTAAATTTTGTATATCAGATGCAATTCTTGTATATAATTCTTCATTGTTTTTTATTGTTGGTGATGCAACCAGTATACTATCGCGCAATTAATCCATAAATGTAATTTCATTGTTCAAAAATTGTGAATTTTTAGCTTTTGTCCATATGTTTGCTCCATTGTTTAAATTCAATAAATTTTTAACAAATCATTCCCTAAATAAAATAAAAAAATTAAAATAAATATAAAATTTTTTACCACGGGCATTGCACGTGCAATCCAACTAGTATATATATATGTGTGTGTGGGAGAAGGTCAACTACCTCTATATCTAGGAATTTTGTTTTCTTTGCAAGAACTCCCTCCATCACTCTCTCTCTCTTTTATATATATATATATATATATATATATATATATATATATATATATATATATATATATATATATATATATATATATATATATATATATAATAGGCTTACGTACATGCTTCTAGGTGGAGTTTGGTCTGATTGCATATACTGTCTAATTAACCTAGTCACGTGCCCGTCATGGAATTTCGGGACACGGGGCGTAACAGCAAGTGTTGGTTGACTTCATTCTACAGTCACTGATCAACAACGATGAGGAACTGCTTAGGACATCGTTCACTCATGGAATAACCAGGCCTTATCTAAAGTGTCTACCTATCACTGAAGCAGAATATGTCCTCGAGGAATTCACGTGGGAATATGCGGCAACCATGTGGGAGCAAGAACTTTGTTACAAAAGGTCTTTCAATAGGGATACTACTGACCAACCATACTCAAGGACTCTAAAAAGTTTACGGCCCGTCGGGATGAGTGTCAATGCTTCATTCCCAGAGTGCCGACTACTGAGTTAACGTAGTTGGTAAACCTTGTCCCATTCGCACAATGGCGGTTGGATCTCCTCGGTCCATTCCCATTAGCTAAAAATCAGAAAAAATATTTGGTGGTGGTGATAAATTATTTTATAAAATGAGTAGAAAAAAAACCTCTGAGCATAATGGGGGTTAAAAACGTAAAGGCTATCATATGTAAAAACATCATTTGCTGATTCGGAGTCCCTATAACTATTATCATGGACAATGGAACACAATTTGATAGCGAGGACTTTACGAAATTCTGTGATAGTATCGGGATACAGACCAAGTTTGCATCTCCGGCTCATCCTAAAATCAGTGGTCAGGCTGATGTCGCTAACAAGTGCATCCTCCAGGCCCTAAAGAAGAAAATGGAAGGAGCCAAAGGAATGTAGACTGAGAAGCTCCTCAAGGTACTATGGTTGTATCGAACCACCAAGAAAACCTCGACTGGAGAAACTCCCTTCAACTTTGTGTATGGAACTGAAGCTGTTCTCCTAGTAGAAGTTAACATGAATAGCTTGCGATTGGAATAATTCGATCTAGAAGCAAACAAGGCGACAAGGAGGCTCAATCTAAATTTGCTTAAGTTGACCGAGAAAGATGCCCTCGACTCCATGATAGTTAATCAGCAGCGTATCGCTAGATACTATAACATGCAAGTAAGAAAATGAGGCTTCAAGGTCAGAGACCTTGTACTTTGCAAAGGCCGATTCTCTGATACTATTCGCGCCCGAGACAAGCTCTACCCCAATTGGAACAGACCATTCAAAGCCATCAAAGAAGTCTTACCAGGAACTTACCGGTTAGAGGACATGAATGGGAAGGAGCTCGGACACTCGTCGATTGTAGAGCACCTCAAGATGTACCATTAGTGAGGAGAGCGATGTAGCATCATACATCATTGAATAAAAGCTTCTACACTCCATCACAAAAAGATAATAATAAAACCCCTAGGTCAACCAGGGAATAAAGTAGGATGAAGCTGCTCAATTGAGGGTTAGGTCAGACTTGAAGTACCTAACAAAACCGCCGTGGATCAGACTCGAACTATCCACCTAAGCTCAAATTAGACAAGTTTAGAGCTCAAATCAAGTCTATTTACTAGAGTAATTGAACTTTATGATTAAGCTACGAAAAACAAGCTAGAACTTGAGTTGCTTGTTCAATGTCTACACCAGGAGTCCAACATGCATCAGATTAGAACTACCTGCTCAAAACTATATGTGCACCTAGTTAATAAATCAGACTAGAACTATCTGTCTTAGAAACCAAGATTTTGGTCAAAATAAGGTGGGTTTTACAAACTACTTATCATATTGATCATAGATATCTGAGTTCTTCAAGGAAGGCTTCTTATCGAGACTTCTCCCATAGAAGGTGATACAATGAGGAATAAGAATGTTAGGGAGGTTCACCGCCATACAATCACACACACTACAAAAAAGTTGTAAATTATGATACATTTTTTGTCTTTACGCAATACATTTTTGTGTCGCACAAATAGAGCGCGACACATACCAAAAGTGTGGTTAGAGCATGTGTGGAGAGCGTCTTTCTACACATGTGCGAATGTATCACAAAACTCACGACACATATATATGTCGAGAGTGGTGACATATACATGTGTCACAAAACTCGTGACACATATATGTGTGAAGAGTGGTGACACATAATTGTGCCTAAACCATAAAAATATAAAAAATATCATTATTCAACACTATAATTTTTCAGAAGGTCACCCATATTTATTATTTAAACTCATTAATAGATCTTCTCATCATCCATGTTGGACTATTAGCCTTTTTCAATTATATTTAATTGTATATCTAATGACACAAATATGTGTCATGATTTGTGATACTTTTTATTTGTGTCACTATTTTTTTAATCCTTTGTAAATAAAATAATATTTTTATATGTGTCATAAAATAAGTGTGGACACATACAACTTTTGTTATAGTGACACTTGGATCAAAGACACTATGTCCACTCCCCAGTCTAAGCCGGTCTTAAATATAATAGCACTTTCTCTTCATATAACCCGTTGGAGGTACAAAGCCATATGGGGCCGAACCGGTTGAGGTCATTTCCCTTAATTCTCTCCTCTTCTTCTCCCCAAGCTCTATCACAATGCGAGCCATAGATGTGAGGGCAGTGGCCCTACCCTAAGCCAAGGACATGGCAGCACACTGATGTACAAACTCAAAGCCAAGGACATGGTGATGATACTCTCCGACATCGATCTCAACAGAAGTGAAAAATAAACGTATCAAGGACCGCAATAAGTAGACCATGACCCTCTCCCTTAGGCTTATAGAGTAGTGGAAAGGCCTTTGTCATCTTCTCATAGTCAATAGGCTTAGACTTGAAGCGCGAAAAGGGAACCTCATTTTCTCCATTGACTCCTTCAGCTACATTTTCTCCATCATCTTCTTCTCCTCCTCCTCCTCCTCCTCCTTAATAGGTGATAGAGGAATAGGCTTTTTGAGAGCTGGGAGATCCTCAGATGAAGGATCCTGGTTTCACTTCACCCTTTTCAAAGAAGACTTAGAAAAGGGTAGTGTATCTGGAGTTAGGGCAGCAAAGGGCTCACTCTTATCGGCTGTAACCTTCTTCAATATCGATCCCATCCTCTTCTTTTCATTGTCCATCGGAGGGACGACTTTGGTATCCTCAACAATGGAGAATAGTGATCAAGGAGCCCCAATACAGGCCCTACGAAGGATGGATGGATGCAGACACGGTTCTGGCAGACATTTAAGGGGCCTTAAATGCCTTAAGATGATGAATGTCCTCTCTACCTCATTCCTTCAGTAAAGAAGGAGTGTTCATAATGCTAGAACGAATGGGGCCCCAACTCAGTGCTAATCCTAATTCCTCATTAGGACGAACAAAGAAAAATTTATCTTTCTAATGTTTATGAGATTCAGTAAGGCTATCAATGAATTTGGATTGAACTCCCCAATGATAGCAGAAGTAATAGAAGGGACCCTTAGACCCCTTCACGATAAACAACTTGGTAAAAAGGTCAAAGGAAGTAACTATGGACAGCTCCCGGCATGCGACGAGAAAGCCAGTTACAGTCGCTATGGAATTAGGGATCAAGAGATTAGGTGAAATCTCCAACTTGGTAAGAAGATCGACGAAAAAAGGATGGAGAGGAAACCGGAGCCCATTGTTACGCCCTAGATTTTTTTGATTAAATTATATATTTAATTGAGGGCATTTTTATAAATTATATAATTATTTCTACTCGATACGATAAATTTCCCTAACGTATAACTTTATTTGAATGAGATTCATGAATTAATCATGCATTGGACTTAATACTAAAGGGGATTTGCATACGTAACCCTTAGAGTTATAAAAATAAAAGAAATAATAATCAAGATATTTTGCAAATGGGTCCAAAGCCTATATATACTCAAATTATTACGGTTCCTGTTCTTTTTTTTAGATGTAACTTTTGGGGGTAGGAATTCTATAGGAGATAATGACCATATAGAGGAATCGCAGTGGGAGAAAACAATCAAAAACTCAGGTGAGGGTTTGTCCACATTGATTCTCTGTTTTGGGGATTTTCTCTTGATATCTATATACTTATGTTCATGCTAAAACTAGTTAAGGTTCTTTTTTTGGTAATTCCTTGATATTTTAGGGAAGTTTTGATAAGATCTAATAGGGTTTTCCAAATATAAATATTTGTTTTGACAGAATATGCACATGTTTTATACAAAATCCTAGTTTTCTTCATTTTCTTGATGTTTGATCTTGGAAATATGGTAGAAACATAGTAGAAATATGTATTTTTTTTATCCCTATCATAATTCTAAGGAGTTATGAGAATATTGGAGGTGAAATGAAGAAAAAACAAGCTAAAACAGATCAATAGAACAACATCAGCGACGATGCAGTCGTCTGATGACGCGACATTAGATGTCTAATTTAAAATTACACGTCTTGTGCTCCGACATCAAACATCTGAATTAGGTTTTAGATGTATGGTCGGGGTTTTGGAGGTGTCTGATCACGGTGACAGAAACCCAATTCTTGAATTTCTTTATAGCGACGTCTGATTTTCTTTAGGGACGTCTGGTTGATATTTCAGATGTCTGGTTGGATTTTTTAACCATTTGATTTATTTTTTAATCAGTTTTATCTCTTTGATGATTTATAGAATAGTCTGATTAGATTAATTATTAGTTTTACTTTGTTTTAAAAGGAATATAATTATTTAATGATGTAGGAGTACTCATATGAGATACTTACACATATATGGAGTGTTTTGATCACTCGGATAACTCAGCACATGTTAAATATTTATATAACTCGCTGAAGGTGAATGAATTGTTAAATGAATATTATTTTAATTAAATGATGCTAGAGTTAATATTATATTAGGATGTTATACCTAATCATTATACATGTAGACGGGTGCAGAGACTTATATCCTAGACTATGGGCTTACCCTGATGTAGTTAGTCCTAAAACATAATTCGACTAGGTAGCAGATCCCTGACCTGGACTGCTCTAGTTAGTACTAATTAGGTTGTGTGAGGTTGCCATAAGATGTGGATTTTAGTGCACAACATTACATGTTCAAATTAAATAACAGCGGGATGAATGATAAGTTATTGGATGAATCACGTCTTAATTCTGGTTGGTTGGCTAGAGGACCCCGACGTGTGTACCTATTTGATAATTTTGTCTTAGTTATGTGTAACTACCTTAAGTGGGTAGACTCAATCATTTCATATCCAAATAAGAATGTAATTAATTTCTTTAAAATATTGTTTTGTTAATATATGTTGCGTGAACAACACAACTTGATATATCCTTTTGAGGCTTATGATCGTTATCATTGATTCATATATTCTTTCTTATCTAGCTGATAAGGTTTTGGTTATATTAGTGCAGCTGAACTTTGATTCTTGCAGTTTTCCATATTTTTCTTGCTTATACCTTATGTCTAACACTTTTATGGACCTCTTCGTAATGAAGTGAGTCCAACTAAAGTGAACCATACTTACTTGAATAAGAAAGTTATGAGGAAGTAACCAGAGCCATGCAAGAGAAAAATATAAACAATATAGTTTAATTATTTATTTATTCAATAGATACTTTATGATAACTCTCTAAGTATTTTATCTAAATCGATGGTAGTGTTTGAGACAAGACTTGTATTTATCTTTGAATATTGAAGTTATTTATCTAGTGGACTTGATAATTGGACAATTTGATATATCTCTTTTCTTATTTCTATTTGATATTTCTATGAAGTTGATGTTGTTGTAACGAGAACTATACTTTCATGTATATTATATTGTGACTAATTGTGGATGTATATTACAGAACAAGTTACATGGTATTTATAGATCATATTTTTGGTTCTGTAAATATTCTGCCGACCAGGTCATACCCGTGTGTGGGACTTGATAATGTAGAAATAGCTAAATGGTGAGTGAAATTAACGAGGAGACACGATTTGGGGTGCTAATTCATGATAGGAAAAATCTCGACCGCACATCTGAAAAATTCAAAATTAATGCATATGTGACTGACGCGGACTCGGCATGAACCTTACCTACTCCCAACCCAAATTTCATCTTAGCTCGGGAGTAGGGGTCACTGTTATTCATACACCCCAAATTTTATATTTGGATTATCCAGACCACTTCATGATGACATGTTGACTCGGGCAACCAGGTACACACTTTAACTCTTAAAATGTGGGACATCTGCAATCAACAAATAACCCTGTCAAGGCCCATGGACCTGACCCCAAAGCCTAGGTGCAATACTATAACTCCATAATAACCGGTCCCAACAAGTTGGTTATCATGCCCTGTCCCAATTTGGCCCAATACCTATGACGATCCACCATAATTAGAGATGACTGATTCGAATTGTATCTTACTCTCAACATATCATATTAGGAGATATTAGTCAAATAACCAATCTCCCTAATTGCGGACTTCCATAGCTGATCAATCTACACATATGTTGATTGTACCATACTACGCCAATTAGATACTATCATGTTATAACACTTGCTGCCTAAGTAAATACCTTACAGGCAAGTAACTACCTTAAGGGCTAAGTGTACACCATAACAACCTCGGTCGTCAGGACAGTGGCACTTATAGAGGCTGATCTAGCCAAGGCAATTAGTACAAATACTCCTCCTACCTAAGGTAAAATAAGATAGGATGAGTCTTTGACCTAGGCTCGTGACCGCCGACCTGGGTTAAGGATCATCTTTCTCTAAAACCCTAGCCTATTGACCTCCTGTTTATGATCTCTTTATCAAAAATTTAACTTAGGCATCAGAGGGGCATTGGTGGATAGCCCATCATCATCAATCTAACTTTTTTTTCTGTTCTCTCAAGCCAACCCAAGCAGACTCAACTATACCTAGGTGAAAAGACCTACTTCTATCATCTAAGCTGATCAAGGGGTCCTCATCGATTGAGTCCAATCTCATAAACTCAATCCCGTAAGTTGATTTTGTGCATGTTGCGAGTCCAATCTCATGGACTCAATCCTGTAAGTTGATTTCATGCATCAACATACACTATACTAGTTAGATAAATGCGCCATCCATCTTCAATTCTTTCTGTATTGATAGATCACTCGGTATTTATAATTATCACTTCCACCTTTTAGTCACGACAAGGACTCAGGTGAATTTTCCAACTTGCAACTATTGAAAAACTACCCATTGGATCTTGTTAGATGTATTTTCTGACAACATTGGCAAATCTTAAAATGTTTTCATGCATATTAGTCTCCAAATTATTTCTGATAAGACATCAGAATGCTTCAAGTTAATCTCATTATTATCATAAAATCTAATCATATGATAGCTCAAACTATTATAGGAGGATTAAGATTAAAAGAGAGGATGATCACTGATAAGAGAGTTGGGTGTGCCGGGGGGGGGGTTGGGGTTTGGGAAACTTTGTTAGGTTTGAGTTGTTTCCTATGTTGGCAACCAATACTTGAAAAATATAGAATATTAACAAGGATAACAGCATCTATGCTTTTGGCTACATAGGAGAACAATTAGAATGCTGACAAAGGATGTGGAATTTCTTAGTTGTAACTAAATGAGTGCAGATGAAAAGAGACAATATCTAACAAATTTTTTTATAAGAATTTCTAAACAATTAAAGCATGTGTGCATGGTTGTCGATTTATTTTATATATATATATATATATATATATATATATATATATATATATATATAGAGCAAGGCTCCTATGAACTTAAGTTCATAATGAATAGTGGTGCACCAACTTTTCTAATCACTCATCTTGCTTTGGGATCCGTGAAAGATATAAAGACACTTTGAGATTTGTGCCTCACAAATCTCAAGACAAGATGAGTGGATAAAAAGTTGGTGCACCACTATTCATTATGAACTTAAGTTCATAGGAGCCTTTATATATATATATATATATATATATATATATATATATATATATATATATATATATATATATATATATATATATATATATATATATATATATATATATATATATATATATATATATATATATATATATATATATATATATATATATATATATAAATTTTTTTATTTTTATAAAAGCAAATGTATCATGGGCAGGGTTAAGGTTTTGCAATTTTGCAATCCGCTACATTTTATTTGATTTTTTATTCTTTGTAACATGTTGTTGTGAATATGTCAACTAAACACTAGTAGAAAAATGATCAATCTAGACGGAAAAAACCGTCTAGTTTGTCCACATTTCCGTCTAGTTTGACCAAACTAGACGGAAATTCGTCTAGGTTACAACCTAGACGGAAATTCGTCTAGGTTACAACCTAGACGGATTTTCCGTCTAGGTTGATCAACCTAGACGGAAATTCCGTCTAAATTGATCAAACGAGACGGAAATCAACCTAGACGGTTTATTTTTCCGTCTAGGTTACAACCTAGACGGAAAAACCGTATAGGTAGGCAACCTAGACGGAAATTCCGTCTAGGTTACAAACTAGACGGAAATTCCGTCTAGGTTACAATCTAGACGGTTTTTCCGTCTAGTTTGCAACCTAGACGGAATTTCCGTCTAGATTGGTCAATCTAGACGGAAATTCCGTCTAGGTTGATCTTTTATCAACCTAGACGGATTTTCCGTCTAGGTTGATCAACCTAGACGGTTTTTCCGTCTAGGTTGTTATTATTTCAAAAAAAAATATGCTGAAATGTGGTTTATTCTGCATTTTACATTTACCTGATATACAAATCAATATATATTTACAGTCGAAACAAAATGTAATACACATCCAACCATATTCCAATCCAATCCAATAATACGCATCCAACAATCCAATCCAATCCAATAATATGCATCCAACAATCCAATAATATGTTTCAACAATCCAATCCACGCCCACAACCAACAATCCAATGCACACATTCAGGAATCATTTATTTACAACAAATATACAAAGAATACTGAGTACAAATAACATAAAGTATTCTTGCAAATAAATACTGTTTAGTGTATAAAATTCCCAAAAAAATCCAAACCTCACATCTTGTCACTGGCAACGGGTCAATTATCGTCATCTCCAGCCTGAAAGTCAAATTAATTTTGTTATAGAATCATGTGAATTTGACATTATATCAAATCTAAATATTTTCTTTATGTATTAGTCCCTAAATATTCAATTTAGCATTAGTTCCTTATGTTTTCACTTTAAAGAAAATAATAAGCAATTACCAGAATTTTTCGTGGGACTGATATGCAATAGAAATATTTTTACATAGTATGTAACTATTAAATATTATGGAGACCAATATATAATTATATGGACATTTTCTGCATTTAAAGGAGTCATATGTAATTATAATAGAATTTATGAACTCATTTTGAAATTGGATTAACACGAAATAAGATACTCAGGCCGCTTTTCGTAACCGTACTACCTCGCACTGATGTTATAAGTCCTATAACATCACCGAACGATCGCCAGGTATCACACCGCCAAGCAACCTATAATGTAAGACATGACCTCGTCCATCGTCGCGGGCCCTCAACACAACAAGACTCATCTCCTTAGTCACCGAACGAGCAATTCGGGGTCCACCCTTCCACGAGAAAGCGGAGACTCGTAGAACAAGTGGCATAGCGTAAATACCGATGGTGCCGCTGACACGGCCAGATGACATGGAGGATGCAAGGAATGATCTAATGCCCTGTAGCTCCAACACCGCAATGGATATCTTCCTCTCCTATTATTATGGGTGAAAAGGAACCACATAAGTTTTATGTTCAATTTAATAAATTAAATAATCTTATTATGTTTATTATTCAAAATACGTTAATATTCACTAAGTACTCATGAATTTTTATCAAATAGCAAGGTTATATCAATATTTAGTATTCGTTTTGATTGTTTACCTATTATATCCCAACACGTTCTGAGTAAGATTGATATTATCCTCTACTGATAGCATGTGAGGATCAGGCTCTCCTTCTGCTCCCTCTTGAGACATATGCATTGTTGCCGCCTCCTTTGTTGCAAGTTCAAACCCCTCCTACATAAATTATCAAGATTAAACGTCAATTGCAACTTTGAGAAAAGATCTAAAAAAATTTAAAGAAAATTCAGAATAAATTCGATTAACAATTATAAATAAGTTATAATTAAGTCTTACCACCAACTCGAGGTTTGCCTTCATCTTATCCTTATTTTTCTCATTAGCTTTATACCGATCACTGAAGTTAGCATATGCCAACTTTGCCTTTATGTTCATCGGCATTATTGATTTTCCCTGTAATTTTATAAATTTATAAGACTTTGTCGTCATATTAAGCACGAAGATCTTTAAAAATTTTAAATAATATATACCTGCTCTCGACAATAATCATCCTCCAGGATAGCATAGGAGTGTGAACCCAAGTGGTGGTCATGTAACTTTTTTCCTCTATTTACTGACCCCTTCGTTGATTTGTTCTTTAAAAAATTGAATATTAGTAAAGTGACAATGAATGAAAATATCATGACATGTATATAGTATATCATAAAACTAACCTGTGCGGCCTCAGTGTCCCAATACATGAGGAGAGCTGTGAAATGAAGCTTGTCAACCCTTTCATCAATGTTCAAAAATCGCCACACCCGATACTTGTCATATGTTTCGTCTTAATTTGATGTCTCCACTGTTTGAGGATGGTTTCAACCTTAACATTAAAACATAGTTCCAAGCCCCTGGAAAGTCCTCAAGACAAAAATATTCCTGTAAAATAGGAAGGCATATTTTAATTACGATAATATATACAATATCTATTGCTATTCAATAATAAATGAATAACATGAATAATTACCATAAGGTCCTTCCATATCCGCCATATGTCGCCCACGGTAGTTCCTTAAAATTGAAATACGGATTGACAATGCTTGCTCTACGTACGAGAACCCCGATGTAACTATTAAATCTCGCCGCCCAAGAACCAATAGGCAATGCTTCATTATTCCAGCGAATAATGGCTCTCATGCCCCTTGGTGGTTGTTTGGACTCGGGCTTGCCCCCCCGACGTCGTCCCGCTATCCGATCTGGCATAGCACCTATAATAATAACAATATGATAATATATCATGTAACTAAAGAACACGTAACCACATTACAATAAAATTAAAAGTGCTTACTATAGGACACCTATAAAATTTACCTTTATCTTCCTCCCTTTTTTTAGCTTCGAGCGCAACGGTCATTCTAACCTCCATTATAGGCATGATCTCATTATACCTTTTATCCGCTAATGGGTGGTGCTTCATTGCTACTTTTCTGGAGGTAATCGCGTCCTGAGGTAGGGGTAGACGGCGATACTCATCTGTCTTGGACCGCAAATCAGTATGAAATGTTGGAGAAGAGAAGGAGGGTGTCCATGAGTCTGCAATCAATTAATAAAGAGGATAATTAATATTAAAAAATTAATAAATCACACCTATAAATGATAACTGAGTATTAATACCTGTCTCATGTGATTGTTCTGGTGGTGCACCGGATGGCCCGGGTATCGAAAAACCCAAGTCTGCATTCAAAAAACAATATGAGCTACATTACTAATTTTTTTAAAAAAATTTATGCAACCATTAAATCAATTGTACCCGCATAAGGCGATATTGGTGGTGCACCAGGTTGGTCTGGTGTTGAAAATCCCCAATCTGCAACCAAGAAACGATATAAGTTAGATGACTAATTTTTATTTAAAAATTTATTAATATATTAAATAATTTATACCAAGATGAGGATGTGGTGGTGGTGGTGGTGCACTGTGTTGGTCCGGTGTTGAAAACCCCACCGCAACCAAAAACAATATAAGTTAGATGACTAATTTGAGAATAAAAATTAGTTAATATGTTAAATAATTTATACCCTCATGAGGAGGTGGTGGTGGTGGGGCACTAGAGGGTCAGTGTCTCCTCATTGTGACTGGCCGGGGTGGTACTCGGGTCTTATCACGATTCTACCGAATAGCCTTATATTCCTCATCCGAGTAATCAGACAACCCTCATATAGCTCCTTTTCATGATCTTCTACTAGCTTCATTATCTCCTCTACATCTCAGGAAGGCATATCTTCAAGATTTTCCTCACCTTCGACATCTACGACCTTTTCAGCATCATTTCCGATATCATCTTCAATGTCATCTCCGGTATCATCTTCCCCATTGTCATCGATATTATTTTCGATCGGACGTGAAACCATATCATTGAACATTCTCTCTGTATCATCTAACCGTAAGCCACCGGACGTACCAACATGCACATTCGGCTCCTCATCTTCAATACAATCTTCTCCGTGATATGACCAATATTTATAGTTCTCATCAAAGCCTGATTTAATTAGATGGAGCCGTATATCATTTCTATTCAGTAGCTTCATATTCCTACACCTACAACAGGGACAATACATAGCACCGCTCTTTAGATTTCTCGGATTCATTTCGGCATATCGCATGAATGCGTCACATCCCTCCTTATATCGCGTGTCACGAAATCTTTCAAGTCGAGGGATATCTATCCACGATTTGTCAGGAATTACCCTCATCTGTAAATTTTATACAATTATTAACTTCAATTAATCTCACTACTTTCATGTAAATTTATGAATCGTCGTAATAATATCGCACAACTCACATCCTACCTCTCATACATACATCATTTAATAATTAAAAATTTCTCTTAGATTAAATTTAAAATGTATATAGGAAATAATTACCACAATCTACCTATTGTCATAGGAAGGCTTCTATCCCATTAAGAATATAGTAGTGCCTACATTCAACCGTATACTTTGTATGTTTTCATTTCTTGTAAATTTCGTGCACCTACCATTTGTTCTCCATACCTTGTCGGATGTTATAATGCGTATTGGCGGTAGACCAAAGCTGAGAACAACATAATGCTTATTGTACACGGAGAACAAAGAATACGTGCTACGAAACTTTCAAGAAATGAAAACATACAAAGTATACGGTTGAATGTATGCACTACTATATTCCTAACCCGTCAGAAGGACAGATCCAATAATTACGATTTTAGTACCAATTCTTTCTCCTTATAATATAGCATAGCGATCATTTTGGGTAGAAAATTTCATCTCCTACCCAAATATGAGTCGTATATCTTATATATTATAAGTCAAAAGAATTGGATGTAATTATTGGACGGAAATCTAGGGTAACGTTATCTTTTTTCAATCACCTAAATTGGATATATAACACATTATAATTTATTATAATGTGTTATATATCACTCTATTTTATGGGATTTTTTTATTTCACGTAATTTCGCATCACAAACTCATATCATCACACATACTTTTAGTACGCACGGAACTTAGTGTAAATCGGCTATCATAATTCGGGTGTTCAATTAGAGTTAATCTTTAACTAAATATTCAATTAAATTTATGATTAATCGGGTTGTTCGAGTAGGGTAATTAACTGAATTTTTAATTAGTTTTATACTACTGTTACTTGTTAATTTTAGGTCATAATTTAGGGTATTTAAACTAAATTCAGCAATAAACAAAATAAATTTTGAAAACTTGAATTTTAAGAAAAAATACCGAGGCGATGGCGGCGATGAGATCAGGCGGCGGCCTCAGGGTGAGGGCGAGGGGAGGAGCTGGGGAACAGCGGAGGGTGAGGTGAGGGCGGTGGAGGGAGATGAAGGCGGCCGGGCGATCAGACAAACAAAATCGGGCAAATGGGAGATCATCAGGAATCGGTTCGATCAGGATCGGATCCGTCATTTTGTTGAGGAAGGAGTTAGGGTTTGGTTGTATTTATTTTTTTTTGGGTGGGGTCCACCAACCTAGACGGAATTTCCGTCTAGGTTGAAAAACTAGACGGAAATTCCGTCTAGATTGCAACCTAGACGGAAATTCCGTCTAGGTTGATTTTTTAAAAATTTAAAAAAATTAAAAATGGTCAAACTAGACGGAAAATTTCCGTCTAGTTTGATCCGTCTAGTTAGGTCATTATTCTACTTGTGAAAGTTAGTAATGAATTTTTTTTACCATTAGAGCTAGAGGAATTTTTTTACCATCAGAGCTAGATCTCTCTCTCTCTCTCTCTCTCTCTCTCTTTCTCTGGGTGTGTGTGGGAGGGGGGGATAAGAGACTATTTTTAAGCAAAAATAAGGGTAACTCGTTTTTACATAAAAACACCTTAACTTTTACTCAAATTGACAGTTACCACCTACTTTTTTTTTTTACAAAACCACTTGAATTTGCTTACATGCTTTCAATGTCACACTAAGCTTTTTTTTTATCGTTACCACCTAAACTTTTATATCTCTTTACCACCTATACTTTTATATTTCTTATGGTTACCACCTTTACAAAACACATTGATATGTATACCACCTTACCTTTATAAACTTTTGACATGAACCACCTGCTATTTTATGAAAATCATACTTACCCTATAAAGTTTAGGTGGTAACTGTACCTCAAAAAAAAAGTTTAGGTGGTAACTATAAAAAAAACATAAATTTGTGTGACATTGAAAGCATGTAAGCAATTTCAGGTGGTTTTCATTAAAAAAAAAAAGTAGGTGGTAACCATCAATTTGAGTAAAAGTTAAGATGGTTTTTATATAAAAACCCTTAATATAAAGCATAAATACAAAAAATGGACACGAGCAAGTGTCCAAAGTGGTTTTGCCACAGAACTTATAGTTTCTAAAACAGAGAGGTAAATGACTTTCTCCCTATATAGATCCATGAGGGTGAAGAGCGGACCTCGTCGTCATTCACTGCGATCACGGATATATAGAGGGACCAAAGCCAACCCTAAACATATGCAAGAGAAATTGGAAGTTCTGTGAAAACTCACAAGTAGCAAAAAACAAAATACAAGTGTACAAAAGATCCAAAATGCTATAGATTAACAATCTTTTACTAGGGCATACATTAAAGCAAAACCAAAAAGCTAAAAAAACTCACCTGAGGATGCCACCTCATCCTCCTCCTTCTTAAAATTTTTGACATGTGTCATACGATCTAATCCGTCCATTTAAATTGCAATAATATCTAATATCTCAACCTTTAATTTAAACACACACACACACACACACACACACACACACACACACACACACACACATATATATATATATATATATATATATATATATATATATATATATATATATATATATATATATATATATAGTAAAAACCTATTTATAATATATTAGTGTATCTTTTATAATATCTTTAGTAACTAATTCAAATCACAAATAATATCAAATCCCCATAATCATTATTTAAGTTTCTTTTCAAAATGGAAAAAAATAAATTTCAGTTTTGTAGTTTCACTGAAAAACATTTTCCCGAACTCCAAAGTTTTTCCAATCTCAGAAGAATACATCAGGTATTTAATCTAGCCCGTCCAATATTTATTTTATTTTATTTTGTGTATTATTTTTAAATTTTAATTGTTGTTGATTTTTTTAGATCGTCATTTTTAATTCCTATATAATTTTATCTATGACCCAAGGCACTTTTTCGTAGAGAAATATTTTTAGGTATTTATTATGCAACTCTCAATTAGTTATTTATAATTTTATATATTTAATTATTATTTTTACATCTAATAGTTGCTATTTTAATTTTTCTTAAAAATTAATGCATGCAAAAATGATCTCTCGATTTTTCATCTTCAACCCATGGCTCTTTTATTGCTTGGAGGAAACAAAATTAGGTATTTAATCTACCCCTCTAATATAATTTTTATTTTAATTTGTGTAGTATTTTTGGGTTTTAATTATTATCAAAAATATTATTTTTGGGATCTTGAGTTTTAATTAGAAACAACTCTCCGATATTTTTCTACGATCCAAGGCACTCTTAATTGGAGAAAGCTTTTTCAGGTATTTATTCTACAACCCTTGCATAATTATTTTTAATTTAATATTTTTTATATTTAATTTTTGTGTTTTTAATTTATCTCCAATAAACATTACTGCAGGAAAACAAATTAGTGATTTTTATCTTCAACCCACGACGCTTTTGTTGCTTAGAGAAAATAATTTAGGCATTAAATATACCTTTATCATGATTATTTATTTATGTTTTAATATGTTTAATATTTTTATATCTAATAGTTATTTTCAATCATAATTGATGCATATTTTGATTCAGTTTTCATACCAAACAAATTGTGTTAAAAATAAAATTAATTTCAGTAAAAGTGAATTAAATAATATTTTTAGATCATGTTAAAAATAAAATTAATTTTAAATTACCAAATATTACTTTAATTTAACTACCAAATTTAGATCGTGTTCACAAATTTTCAAATTAGTTCAAATTATTTTAACTTCAAAATATTTCTGAAATAATACCAAATATTTATTAAATTTCAAATTACCAAATTAATATTACCAAATACAAGTTACCAATTTAAACTGCCAAATCTTACTTTAATTAAACTACCTAATTTAGATCATGTTCACAATTTTTTAAATTATTTTAAATTATTATAATTCAAAATATATCTAAAATAATACCAAAATGTTAGTAAACTTCAAATTATCAAAATTGTGAAAATTTAATTCATATTTTTAACTAATACCGAAATTATAATTTTTACCCAAATAATTACAAATTACAATTTGATTTTTTTATTTTTAAATAATTAGAAAATTTTATTTTCCTAATTTTCAAATTTAATTTGGATTTTTCTATTTTTAGATAGTTTTGAAAATATATTTTTGGTAATTTAAAATATTTCTATAATTAAAATAATCTTAAATTTTTAATTTTTTAATCAAAATAATGGAAAATTGTGTCAAGGCCCCAATATGAAGAACCCCATGTGAGTAGCCCGTTCAACCTTTCCCCATTGTGGATCAGACCCAAAAAAAACTCAATTAATGTATTCGGGCCCCTCCATGTCAGCCGTATACAGGAAAGCTATGATATTTCCTCATAAACCCTAAAATGCCTTTCTCCTTCCCAATGAGCAATTAATGGTGATCTGATGGTGGAATTGGAGGGAAATTTCCCTCCATTTTTGTATATCATGAGCAATAACTCTTTATGTAATATTTTAGTGTTTTTGCTCTTCAACTATCAATACTCCTCTTATCCTAAAATTTCTCCATTACTCCTTCTACCTTCCTTTCATTAATGGCTAAGAAGGTTGTCATCTACATGGTCTCCTCAGGTGATAAAATAGCTTTCTCAATGATTAACTCTTCAGCCACCATTATGAAATTGAAGTTTGATGTGTTAGAGAGGTTAAAACTTCCATACGATTCTTTATCGTTGGCATACAAAGATGAAACAAACGGCAACTTTAATTTTCCTATTGAGAACGAAGATGATTTGTCGTGTATGTTGGAGCATAGCCACAATATTGGGTGTAAAGAGATTCAAATGAAAGCTTTTCAAAAAGCAGAGGATTCGACTTCCCAAAACATCGAGCAACTTCCACAAGACCTGTAAATTATCAATTTTTTCAAAAAGAAATTTTTTGATTTCTTTTAGAACATCGTAACATGATGAAAATTTAAACAAATACCTTAAGTTTGACTAGGAACATGTTAAGTATACACGTTCATATGTTAAGTATACACGTTCATAGGTTAGATGTTAAGTCTAAAAGGTTGTATGTTAAGTCTAATTGGTTGAATGTTAAGTATAAGAGGTTGAAAATTAAGTCTAATGAGTTGAATGTTAAGTATAAGGGGTTGTATGTTAAGTCTAATTAGTTGTATGTTAAGTCTAATGGGTTGAATGTTAAGTATAAGTTGTTGTATGTTAAATCTAATGAGTTGTATGTTGAGTCTTATGGATAGGGTATTATTTCTAATCGGTTGAATGTTAAACCTAATGGGAAGAATGTTAAGTCTAATAGAAGAATGTTAAGTCTAATTGGTTGAATGTTAAGTCTAATAAAAGAATGTTAAGTCTAATGAGAAGAATGTTAAGTCTAAGCGATTGAATTTTAAGTCTAATCAGAAGATTGTCAAGTCTAATGGGTTGAATGTTAAGTCTCGGTTGTTAACTCTAATAGGTTCGATGTTAATTTTTGTAGTTAGGATGTTGAGCGTGAGCATTAACTTTTTAGTTTTTATTATTTGTTGTTGATTTTGTATTCTGAATATTTTCTAAAAATGTGTAGCATTGCCCCCACTTTGAATTCAAAATGTAAAGATAGTGCGCCGACATCAACATGTATTTCAGATAGGATTCTCAATGATAACCCGTCTGGGGATAATGTTATGATGATTGATGACATGATCAACAATTCAGAGAGGATTCCTACTTGGTGGCGCACTGCTTTAATCAAGGAGGACGTGTGACCATCATCAACTTCACCACATCACTCACAAAGTGCGATCGACGATGCAGATTTTGCTTCAGTTTTGTGTTTAGACCATTTTTCACGGCCGCTGTCGTCTTTTCCCTACCATCTACTGCAATGAATGACTTCGAAATTGTGATCGATACTTCCTTAGGCGCCATTTTCACCGAGCAAACCCTAACCCTAAGTTGAAATTGAGAGGGAGAAAGAAATAGAATTTGGGGTTTTGGGTTCCTCATAATGAGAGAAGAGAGAGGAGAGAGTACTTGAAAGGGGGTAGCAGCTACCAATATTGTAATGTCATATCATAAGGGTTTAGTAGTAATTTTAGGTGGGGTTTTCTCTAACTACTTACTTGGTAGTCTAATTGGGGCCTTGATACAAATCTTGCTAGTATTTAGGGTTAAAACACAAGGCTCAAAATAGAGGGCTGGTCACATGGGCTAATTCATATTGGGGCATTGACACAATCTTTAATTAGAGTTTTTATGTTTCATTTTTATTTTAATTGTGAAATTTTAATTAGCATTTTAAAATATTTTTGAAATTCAAAATTTTCACCCAAATAATTTAATTACCAAATTTATGTCAACAACTTTTGATTTCTTTTAGAACATCGTAACATGATGAAAATTTAAACAAATACCTGTTAAGTTTGACTAGGAACATGTTAAGTATACACGTTCATATGTTAAGTATACACGTTCATAGGTTAGATGTTAAGTCTAAAAGGTTGTATGTTAAGTCTAATTGGTTGAATGTTAAGTATAAGAGGTTGAAAATTAAGTCTAATGAGTTGAATGTTAAGTATAAGGGGTTGTATGTTAAGTCTAATTAGTTGTATGTTAAGTCTAATGGGTTGAATGTTAAGTATAAGTTGTTGTATGTTAAATCTAATGAGTTGTATGTTGAGTCTTATGGATAGGGTATTATTTCTAATCGGTTGAATGTTAAACCTAATGGGAAGAATGTTAAGTCTAATAGAAGAATGTTAAGTCGAATCGGTTGAATGTTAAGTCTAATAAAAGAATGTTAAGTCTAATGAGAAGAATGTTAAGTCTAAGCGATTGAATTTTAAGTCTAATCGAGAAGATTGTCAAGTCTAATGGGTTGAATGTTAAGTCTCGGTTGTTAACTCTAATAGGTTCGATGTTAATTTTTGTAGTTAGGATGTTGGCGTGAGCATTAACTTTTTAGTTTTATTATTTGTTGTTGATTTTGTATTCGAATATTTTCTAAAATGTGTAGCATTGCCCCACTTTGAATTCAAAATGTAAAGATAGTGCGCCGACATCAACATGTATTTCAGATAGGATTCTCAATGATAACCCGTCTGGGGATAATGTTATGATGATTGATGACATGATCAACAATTCAGAGAGGATTCCTACTTGGTGGCGCACTGCTTTAATCAAGGAGGACGTGTGACCATCATCAACTTCACCACATCACTCACAAAGTGCGATCGACGATGCAGATTTTGCTTCAGTTTTGTGTTTAGACCATTTTTCACGGCCGCTGTCGTCTTTTCCCTACCATCTACTGCAATGAATGACTTCGAAATTGTGATCAGATACTTCCTTAGACGCCATTTTCACCGAGCAAACCCTAACCCTAAGTTGAAATTCGAGAGGGAGAAAGAAATAGAATTTGGGGTTTTTGGGTTCCTGTTAACAGTAGAAGAGAGAGGGAGAGAGTACTTGAAAGGGGGGTGGGCGCAGTTACCAATATTGTAATGTCATATCATAAGGGTTTAGTAGTAATTTTAGGTGGGGTTTTTCTCTAACTACTTACTTGGTAGTCTAATTGGGGCCTTGATACAAATACTGCTAGTATTTAGGGTTAAAACACAAGGCTCAAAATACAGAGGGGCTGGTCACATGGGCTAATTCATATTGGGGCATTGACACAATCTTTAATTAGAGTTTTTTATGTTTCATTTTTATTTAATTGTGAAATTTTAATTAGCATTTTAAAATATTTTTGAAATTCAAAATTTTCACCCAAATAATTTAATTACCAAATTTATGTCAACAACTTTTGATTTCATGATTTTAGTTCCGAATTTATGTCAATAACTTTTAAATTAAAGTATACCAAAATTTTAGTAAATTTTAAATAACCAAATTTTACTTCAATTTAACTACCTAATTTAGATCATGTTCACAATTTTTCAAATTATTTCAAATTATTTTAATTTCAAAATATTTCTAAAATAATATTAAAATTTTATTAAATTTCAAATTATCAAATTAATATTATCAAATGCAAGTTACAAATTTAAACTACCAATCTTACTTTAATTTAACTACTGTTGTGCCATAGAAATAAACAAGTGTTAATCAACATTCAACTAGCTGGCACATGTCTCAAGCAGACTGCCCCCACCTCAACCCAGTCAGGCCGAGCAAGGTGACCCTTCTCGCCAGGCCAAGCAAGGCGACCCTTCTCGCCAGGCCGAGACATGCATCCCTTCTCACCTGGCAGAGTCGTCCATTCTCGCCAGGAAGCATCCCTTCTTGCCAGGCCGAGTTGTCCCTTCTCTCCAGGCCAGGTCGATAACTTGCGAGGCCAACTAAAAAGGCGGTACTTATCATCCCTTCTCGCCAGGAGGCGTCCCTTCTCGCCAGGTCGAGGCGTCCCTTCTCGCCAGGGGGCGTCCCTTCTCACCGGGCCGAGTCAAAAGTTAGTTCGTCCTTGAACTCCACACCAACATCTGTCCATTATCATCTTTACTAGTGCCACGAGTTCTCATAACTCATCACCCACCATATCTCATCAATCGCCATCATATCAGATCAGTGGTGACTCATGCCACCTACAGCTGACACGTGTAAAGCAAGTGCCGACTAAGCTGTCGGCTTGGACTCGGCCGAAATTCCAAAATTGCCCCTCTGAACCTACCATAAATAGAGGGACTGTCTGCAGCATAAAGGTATGCATTTTCTACACACTTAGACTCAGAACTTGATCAGTTCATTGATCTTCTCCACTCAAACTTAAATACTGACTTGATCGTCGGAGGATTCACTGGAGAACCCAACTCTGGTCCTCTAATATGTTGTAATTTTGTAGGAAACTGAGCATTATATAAGGGGATCAACCATCAAAGGAGGTCAATGGACCCTAAGCTCTTCAAGATCAGCCTCAAATACCCCTTTTTGATAACTGACATCAACAGTTTGGCGCCCACCATGGGACCTCTTCATCTCTCTTTGAAGAAATGGTCGATCCCCCATCTTCGAACATCGGAATTAGAATCTGAGACATGTCTCAAGCAGACTGCACCTCAGCTCGACCCAGCCAGGTGAAGACTCTTCCCTTCCTACTAGGCGAAGATAGGCTTCCCTTCCCGCCAGGCTGAGGTAGGAGTCCCTTCTCGCCAGGTCGAGACAGGCGTCCCTTCTCTCCAGGTCGAGACAGGCGTCCCTTCTCTCTAGGTCGGGTCGACAACTTCCCTTCCTGCCAGGCAAAGACAGGCTTCCCTTCCCACCTGGCTGAGGTAGGAGTCCCTTCTCGCCAGGCCGAGATAGGCATCCCTTCTCTCCAGATAGGGCCGATAACTTCCCTTCCTGCCAGGCAGACTCGTCCCTTCCCGCCAGGGGAAGACAAGCTTCCCTTCCTGTCAGGTGAAGACAGGCTTTCGTTCCTGCCAGGTTGAGGCAAACGTCCCTTCTCGCGAGGATGAGACAGGCGTCCCTTCCCAGCCAGGCTGAGACAGACGTCCCTTTCAGCCCAGGCAGTCAAGAACTTCCACCCAAGATTAAATGAAGAGTAAGGCTAAAGAACAAGCAGGTTTGTCATGAAACATAAAACAATAGTCAAGAACTTCCACCCAAGATTAAATGAAGAGTAAGGCTAAAGAACAAGCAGGTTTGTCATGAAACATAAAACATTTTGGAGGATACCTCCACAAAATGTATTCAAAGACCTTGGTATCATTTTCATGGATAAGCCCAAGGCACGTACCAAAGACCTTGGTACCTTTTCAGGGTAAAACCAAGGCACGTCATCAACTCGGTCGGCTCCGAAACAAAGACCTTGGTACCATTTCAGGGTAAAACCAAGGCACGTCATCAACTTAGTCGACTCCGACACAAGGACCTTGGTACGTTTTCAGGGTAAAATCAAGGCACGTCATCAACTCGGTCGGCTATGACACAAAGACCTTGGTACCTTTTCAGGGTAAAACAAAGGCACGTCATCAACTCGGTCGGCTCCGACTCAAAGACCTTGGTACCTTTTCAGGGTAAAACCAAGGCACATCATCAACTCGCTTGACTCTGACTCAAAGACATTGGTACCTTTTCAGGATAAAACCAAGGCACATCATCAACTCGGTCGATTCCGACTCAAAGATCTTGGTGCCTTTTAGGATAAAACCAAGGCACGTCATCAACTCGGTCGGCTCGACTCAAAGACCTTGGTACCTTTTGAGGTAAAACCAAGGCACATCATCAACTCGCTTGACTCGACTCAAAGACATTGGTACCTTTTCGGGGTAAAACCAAGGCACATCATCAACTTCGGTCGATTCGACTCAAAGATCTTGGTGCCTTTTAGGATAAAACCAAGGCGCGTCATCAACTTCGGTCGATTCGACTCAAAGACCTTGGTACCTTTTCGGGGTAAAACCAAGGCGTCATCAACTCGATCGACTCGACTCAAAGACCTTGGTACCTTTTCAAGGTAAAACCAAGGCCGTCATCGACAAAAGACCTTGACATCTTCCTAAGCCCAAGGCACGTACCCAAGACCTTGGTGTCACCGCGAGTAAACCCAAGGCACGTCATCAACTCGGTCGACTCCGACACAAAGACCTTGGTACCTTTTCAGGGTAAAACCAAGGCACGTCATCAACTCGGTCGGCTATGACACAAAGACCTTGGTACCTTTTCAGGGTAAAACCAAGGCACGTCATCAACTCGGTCGGCTCCGACTCAAAGACCTTGGTACCTTTTCAGGGTAAAACCAAGGCACATCATCAACTCGCTTGACTCTGACTCAAAGACATTGGTACCTTTTCAGGATAAAACCAAGGCACATCATCAACTCGGTCGATTCCGACTCAAAGATCTTGGTGCCTTTTAGGATAAAACCAAGGCACGTCATCAACTCGGTCGATTCGACTCAAAGATCTTGGTGCCTTTTAGGATAAAACCAAGGCACATCATCAACTCGCTTGACTCTGACTCAAAGACATTGGTACCTTTTCAGGATAAAACCAAGGCACATCATCAACTCGGTCGATTCCGACTCAAAGATCTTGGTGCCTTTTTAGGATAAAACCAAGGCACGTCATCAACTCGGTCAGCTCCGACACAAAGACCTTGGTACCTTTTCAGGGTAAAACCAAGGCACGTCATCAACTCGATCGACTCCGACTCAAAGACCTTGGTACCTTTTCAAGGTAAAACCAAGGCACGTCATCGACAAAAAGACCTTGACATCTTCCTAAGCCCAAGGCACGTACCCCAAGACCTTGGTGTCACCGCGAGTAAACCCAAGGCACGAAACCGAGTCGTCCCACTCACCATAAATGCAGCCGAGTCAACTCGACTCAAAAGCAAACTTGTACTTAAACAAAGCAGATTGCAAACTCTTAACACATAAGAACGCAATCTCAGGGGTACGAAGTTCAATTTAACTCGGACTCGGCCAGCACAGTCCGAGCAAAAGGGGCCAGTGTTGTGCTATAGAAATAAGCAAGTGTTAATCAATATTCAACTGGCTGGCACATGTCTCAAGCAGACTGCCCCCAAACTCGACCCAGACAGGCCGAGCAAGGTGACCCTTCTAGCTAGGCCGAGCAAGGCGACCCTTCTAGCTAGGTCGAGACATGCATCCCCTCTTGCCTGGTTGAGTCATCCCTTCTCGCCAAGCCGACTTATCCCTTCTCGCCAAGAGGCGTCCCTTCTTGTCAGGCCGAGTCGTCCCTTCTCTCCAGGCCGGGTCGACAACTTGTGAGGCCGACTAAAAAGGCGGTACTTATCGTCCCTTCTCGTCAGGCCGGGTCGAAAGGCGGTTCGTCCTCGAACTCCGCACCAACAGCTGTCCATTATCATCTTTATTAGTGCCACGAGTCATCATAACTCATCACCCACCATATCTCATCAATCGCCATCATATCAGATCAGTGGTGACTCATGCCACCCACAGCTGACACGTGTAAAGCAACTGCCGACTAAGCTGTCGGCTTGGACTCGGCCGAAATTCTAAAATTGCCCCTCTGAACCTACAATAAATAGAGGGACTGTCTGCAGCATAAATGTATGCATTTTCTGCACACTTAGACTCAGAACTTGATCAGTTCATTGATCTTCTCCACTCAAGCTCAAATACTGACTTGATCGTCGGAGGATTCACCGGAGAACCCAACTCCGATCCTCTAATATGTTGTAATTTTGTAGGAAACTGAGCATTATATAAGGGGATCAACCATCAAAGGAGGTCAAGAGACCCTAAGCTCTTCAAGATCAGCCTCAAATCCCCCTGTTTGATAACTAACATCAACAACTACCTAATTTAGATTGTGTTCATAAATTTCAAATTAATTCAAATTATTATAATTCAAAATATATAAAATAATACCAAAATTTTAGTAAATTTCAAATTTCTAAAATTGTGAAAATTTAATTAAGTAGTTTTAAACAATACCGAAATTATAATTTTTACCAAAATAATTTTTACCGAATTTACAGATTACAATTTAAAATTTTTCATTTTTATATAATTGGAAATTTTTATTTTCCTAATTTCCAAATTTAATTTGGATTTTATTCTATTTTTAGATAGTTGTGAAGATATATTTTCTGTTATTTAAAATATTTCTATAATTAAAATAGTCTTAAATTTTTAATTTTTAATGGAAATAATTTAGTTTTCAAATTTGAAGTTTTAATTAGAGTTTTTATTTTTCATTTTTATATAATTGTGTAATTTTAATTCATATTTTTAAATATTCCTAAAATTAAAATTTTTACACAAATAATTTAGTTACGGATTTATGTCAACAACTTTTGATTTCATAATTTTAGTTACCGAATTTATCTCAACAACTTTTGAATTGAATAATCCAAAAATTTTAGTAAATTTTGAATTACCAAATCTTACTTTAATTTAACAACCTAATCTAGATTGTGTTCAGAATTTGTCAAATTATTTAAAATTATTTTAATTTCAAAATTTTTCTGAATCTGAGAATTTTAGTAAATTTCAAATTACCAAATTAATCTTACCAAATACAAGTTATCAATTTAAAATACCAAAATTTTAATTTAATTTAACTACCTAATTTAGATCGTGTTCAGAATTTTTAAAATTATTATAATTCAAAATATATCTGAAATAATACCAAAATTTTAGTAAATTTCAAATTACCAAATTAATCTTACCAAATACGAGTTACCAATTTAAACTACCAAATCTTACTTTAATTTAACTACCTAATTTAGATCATGTTCGAAAAATTTCAAATTATTTCAAATTATTTTAATTAGAAATATTTCTAAAATAATACCAAAATCACAATAAATTTCAAATTACCAAATTAATATTACCAAATACAATTTATCAATTTAAACTACCAAATCGTACTTTAATTTAACTACCTAATTTAGATCATTTTCATAATTGTAAAATTTTAATTTGTAATTTTAAAATAATTCTGAAGTTATAATTTTTACCTAAATAATTTACTTACCGAATTTAAAAATTTTAATTTGAATTTTTTCCATTTTTATATAGTTGGAAAATTTTATTTTCCTTATTTCCAAATTTAATTTGTATTTTATTACAATTTTAGATAGTTGTGAAAATTTTATTTTGGTAATTGAAAATATTTCTATAATTAAAATAATTTTAAATTTTAAATTTTAACAGGAATAATTTAGTTTTTGAATTTGAAATTTTAATTAAAATTTTAATTTTCTGTTTTTATATAATTGTGAAATTTTAATTCACATTTTTAAGTATTTCTAAAATTAAATTTTTACCCAAATTATTTTGTGTATTTAATGTTTATTATCTTCATAATGATTTTATTATTTAATAAATTATTATGAAAATAAAATTACATTATTTATTACTTATTTGCGGGTTTATTTAATTCATGTACATATAATTTATGGTATTTAAATTTAAATATTTTTGTGGATTTATTATATTTATATTTATTTATTTATTTAAATTATTATTATGAAACTGAAATCAACTATTGAGTTACTGATTTGTTAAATTATTATTTATTTACTTTTTAATATATTATTATATAACTGAATTAAAGAGATTTAAATTTAGGTATTTTGTTTCTATTTTGTTGTGCATTTATTAATTTTAATGCATTAATTAATTTTAATATATAATTTTTATTGTTAAATTTACTAAATAAACATGTTTTTATTTTGAAGAAATGGATAAAGAACCAGCTCTTTCAACTTTGAAGAAGAGAATTAAGGCGGAGAAAAATAATTGAAAATTATTTGAGCTTTTCTTAATGTTTTGCTTATTACATCCTATGGTTGATTGGTGAGAACTTTTTTGGTGATGCATCATTTGTGAATAATATTTTTGAACATTAAACTGTCTTATATCTTAATTTCATTCAAGTTGCATTTAAGTATACTTTGATTATCTTCATTTTATTCATTTATTATGAAAACATTAGTTTAAATTATCTTAATTTTAATTATAGTTCTATATAAGTTGTTTAATATCATTATTTCAAAGCGGAACATGTTCTCTAACCTCAATGGGGGTGGGGGAGGGTGTGCTTCGAAGGGGGTTGAGTCATTAGATCTTTAAAATTATATTCGGATAAGAGCAATTGAAACACGGAAATATAGATGAATTGTGATAAGGTCGTGCTTAGCACAGGCTAAAATACTAGTTTTTTAACAACAAAACCAAACTACTACTTAAAGACTTAAGTTGAGTGATATCCTGCTGCATCTCACTGTGAAGCTTCCCTTCTCTCTATGATCATTGGAATTGGATGATCATCCATTGCTTTTTTGAACTTCTTCATGGTCTTGATATTTGCAGCACCTGTCCAGTCATTATGAAAGAGATAACTGAATTAATAATTCGTTCAAATGAAGAAGCACTAGCCTGTAAAATTCATGGAGTTAATCAGATCAATGAAAGAACCTTGCCATGTATCCGAGTTCATACAAGATTTGATGTACCCCCACACTTTCTTAGATATGGGACAATGGAGAAAAAAGTGTTTAGTTGTTTTAAGATTATCACCACAGAAAGCACATGACATATCTCCATGCCAACCCATTTTAATAGATTATCCTTTGTCTGCAATATGTTATTAAAAAGAATTTAGATGAAAATCTTCACTTTACTTGGCAAAACAAGATTCCATACTAAGTCATTAAGATTATACGGGACCCTCTTTCGAATAAGAATTTGTATAAAGCGCTTAAGAGTAGGAGTTTGATGTAGAAAGACTCTAAACAGACTCATTAGTGGAGTTAGAGAGGCTAATTTGTAACAAAACATTCAGAAGTTTATATCTGTATTGAATAGTGACATTTGAAGAACATCTACTTAGATGAAGGTGCCATGTCCAAGCACCATTAAGGAAAAAGTCCTGACTTGTCACTGTATCATGCTTAGATCAAGCTAGGTCATATAGAGAGGGATATAAACTAGTAAGAGAATTCTCCCTTATCCATTTATCTTCCCAAAATCTAATAGAATTGTCATCTCCCAACTTCCACTTAATGAGAGGAAAGAAAATATCTTTTATTGATAGCACACCATTCTAAAAAGAGGAGTTAAGAGATGAGGGGTTGCTCATCTATATTAATCTCTCATTTTCTATCATAGAGAGATGATAGAATAGAACCGGCAAGAGAACCTTTGTTGATAGCTTTCCATATCTATTTGGCAATTTGGAATGAGTTGAAGAGAAAAATATCTTTGACACCAAAGTTCCTTCATGTTTACATAAACAAACAACCTCCCACTTGACTAAACATTTAAGGGGTGAAGCCTATGCTTTTCTTCCCCATAATAAATTTCTTCTGATTTTGTCAATTTTTTTGATAAGCCGTGTTGGTAATTTATTTTAAAAAAACATGAAATTTAGAGGTATAGATGTAAGAACTGCATTGATGAGAATAATTCTTCCTCCAATAGAGATATGCTTATTCTTTCATAAAGATAACCTCTTTTGTAACTTTTCAATGATAGGTTGTCAATCATTTTTAGAAAGCTTTTCATTCCTGATAGGTAAGCCAAGATATGGAGTACCTCTTACAAAGCCTTTAGCCAGATTGTTACCTCTGTTTTGTAGCTTTCCAAAATAGATGAGAGATGTTTTGGCATAGTTGATGCTAAGACCTGACACATCTTCAAAAATATACAGAACTCTCTAGATAAGAGGTGAACATATTGAATAGGATAATGATTTACACTTCATGATCTTAATATGGTCTAGCCATGTTATTCTTTCGGGGTATGATCTTGATTAATTGTCATGACATAATTACTTGTTTGGATCTAATATTCAATTAGGTAGTAGTTGGAGAGTGTCAAATTATCCCAATTTCTATCATTGATGCACATTTCAAGAGATGAGATCCATCCACATAGAACATTCACTATTTTCTTAAAATCAATTTTGTTTTGAATACCACTATTGTGAAAATCATAATTGTGATAGTTGAAATCTTACGTGGTTGTATCTCATCTCTTCAAATTTAAATGGACGGCAGGGATTTAGGAAATTGGACACTCTCCAATTACCACCTAATTGGAAAGTATCTCGATCAGTTTAGGACATATAATAAATTTTTTCAATTATCTTAGGTAAATAGTATCTATGAAGTGTGACACGCGCGATAAATTTTTTTCATTGTTATAAAAGCTTTGTAAGTTGTAACTCAATCTCAATTTTCTAAGGGAATAATGTGATTCATTTACAAAGAAAAAAAATTGAAATTTGTGTAAATTATCTATTTACTAAAACACCTGGACGATTGGCACATTTTTAGAGACTTGACACTTAATCTTCCATATAAAATTTTAAATATTACAACTTTTCTTCACTCAAATTCAAATCCTTTACATACGATCCTCCACCTCCTTCCATTTTATTTTGCACTAATTATTATAAAACGATACATATCCTCGCAAACAATTAATACCATTATAATCAATCACTAACTATAGCATTAAATATTATAAACTTCCCTCAAATTCCTTAAATACTTCTCTAGCTCCTGCTATTTTTATTTTCATCAAGGCAACTTGCAACAAGGCAAGAACCATGGGCCAACTCGCATCAAGGTAACAATCATTGACATCAAAGAAAGGTTAGAAAAATATCTATATATATATTTTTGAATATATATATATATTTTTGAATATATATATATATATATATATATATATATATATATATATATATATATATATATATATATATATATATATATATATATTTTTGAATATATATATATATATTTTTGAATATATATATATATTTTTGAATATTCATGTGTATTTTATTGACTATCATGATATATGTTTTGATTAATAATTTATAGTTGTTTAATATTAACCTCTGTATTTAAAAAATAATTAATTATAAATAAATTTGGATTAAAACTGATGTAGGGATCTTTAAGATTGTCAAAGTTAACAAATAACTTAAATTATAAAATATAAGCGTCAAAAACATAACATCGTGTATGTGATAATATAAATTATGAAAAATAAAATTCTAAATGAATATTTGATAATCAAACTAATGGAATATACATCGGTTAAATTCTATTCATTTATGAACCGCATATAAAAGACTATTTATTTACCGTTAAGCAAATTATTGAATAAGTTATAGCCGAATATTTAGACGAACAATTAACAAACTATTTGTTAACGTTTTGGTTGGCTTCCACTCCTAATCACAATTTCTTCGACAGGAAAAAATCTGTGTTCTTATTGAAGGAAGGCTATACTAATTAGATATTCAGGAAATTGGTGACTCTATCACTTGTTAAAGAGAAAGTTACATGTACATACGACATTAAACGCATCAACACCAAAAGTGAATAAATCACATCACTTTCCTCTGCCCAACAAGGCCCAAAACTTCGTCCCAAAGTTCGACAGTAGCTGCTAAGCCCACAACGTCTGGGCTACAGGCCGCAACATTCCAATAGCCCGCCCTAATCTCATCATTCAATTGTTCCTTTTCCCACCCACAATACCCATCAAAAAACCTGAACTCATCCACACTCACAACATTTCTCTTAACCATCTCAGAAGCACATCCTACACTCTCTTTAGTCCCAAAATACAATCCAGTCATTACTTCCTCAAACACCCCACTATTTTCAACCCCATCGTTCGGGCCGCCTTTTCGGGGGCCCAATAAGAAGATTCCCTCCTCGAGCGGCCCACCGAAGAATAGTGGGCTGTTCGAAAATGTGCCCGCGATGTCTAAGTCCGTGGATCGAGTCTCTTTGATGGACATAAGAGAGGGCCGGTTGAGAATTATACCAACTGGGCCTAATGGGCCGGTGGAGAGTAGGAGGACGACGGTTCTTTCGAAAATGTGCACTCCATTGAGCTTTTCTGTGGCAATAAGAAGGCAGCCCTTTTCCGGCTCATAGAGAGGGTGAGCCCATTTGTCACCGAGTGTCGAAGGTGTAGGGATTTGGTTGATAGTTTCAGGTGCAAGGGCTGATGCTTGTTCACCCGCGACGAGCCTAGCTCGGAAAGATCGCCAGTCCGACTCGATTAGTGGTTCATGGTCATCGCTCGGTGATTCTGATCTCAAACTGCAAGCTGACAATAAAACGACAGATAATAATTTAATTTGCAGAGAAACTATCCAATAGCCCTCATCGACTGGATAGTTGGTGTACCAAGAACGCTGCACTCTTAGATCAGTGTAAATCATAGAAGTTCAGGAATTAGTACACTAATTCCAGTGACTTTCCTTCAATTTTCGAGACTTACATTGAAAAATTAGCTACAAGTAACAAGCTATTCGTTTCAATTTGATATGACCAATCCAAGTTCAAAAAACCATATGCTGTTGATCATATACGTACGACATCTAAGATTTCTACAATCAATCAACTAAAGATAGAAGAAAATTGGAGGAATCAAATTTCTATAATTTATAGAAACAGGAGAAGGGACTTGATTGCTTACAAGTCATCACAGTAGATGATGATGATGGTGATCCGAACCCATGAAGGCACTGCCCGAACCTCTTCCTGCAAAAGATCGACGATTGCGATGGAACAAGATTTAAGGTCTTGTTGAAAGATTTAGAGGTGAAGAAACAAGATGCCTCCATTGAACTCAAGCTTATTCCTCTGTTGTTGTTGTTGTTGTTGTTGATGAGGATGATGATGAAGGGAGGTTAGGTGGATATATATAATGACAGGCTCTCGAAACTCAGGCCACAAAAACTTGCAACCCAGCCCAAACGTGGATTGGATATGCCTGACCTTTCCACTTTCTGACATGGACCTGTAGGAGCCTGCCACGTGGAAAAAAGTCCCAAAAATTTTCTGTGGCCTATGCAATTTTGGGGTCATGGGGTGCTTTGAACTTTTCTGAGTTAGTCGTTGGGATACTTCTCGAAAGGATGGTGTGGCGTCACTAAAGCCACAAGGGTTATAGAAAAAAATAAAAATAAATAAAAACGCGGATAATATGATTATATGTTGAGGATTTTGAAGTTATCTGAAAAAAGCGAGGCATTCTGTGATCAGACAGACCTACATTGAGTACTGATGTTAAATATATACCTATTGGATTTTCTCAAGATGAATATAGTTTATCTTTTTCCAAATATAAATGATCGAGTGGTGCTCGATCGGTGTGAGGTTAAGAGAAGGGTTTGACAATAATGATATCAGGGTTCCAATCCTGAAAATGTAACCAAATATTCTAGGGAAAATTGGTTGTAGAGAGCAAAACTCAAGTCCTCATGCATAAAACCTCCCAAGAAAAAGTCAAAGGCTGAAAACTCTTTGCACCCAAAGGATAATTCATTTAACCTGTCAAAACCGTTTTACACCTCATCCCTCTTTTTGCCCCTTTTGTCTTCATCTTCTTTTTCTTCTTCCCTCAAATCAGACCGCCACCAGATCCCGCCGCCGTCTCCGGCAGGAGAGGCGGGATAAGGTTAGGGTTTCGCAGGATCGAGCGAGGGTGGGCCCCAAGACAGCCAGGCGGCGACACCGACTACCCCATGGGTCGAGGGTCGGATCTAGAGCTTCTAGAAGCATCGATGGAGGAGAAATTCACGGTGGCGGTGGAGGACGGGAATCGCAGAGGTAGGCCACGTGGGAATGGGCGTCCACGTGGATTGAGAAGTTGGGTGATTTTTTGAGGAGGGAGATTTTGATCACTGTTTATGGACGAAATTTGTGTTTTAGGGTTTTAGATGTTGTTTGGGAGTTATGAGTAATGTGAGATTGTATAATTGTGATCTTAGTGATTTTGTGTTGATTAAGCTGTGTTTTTACTTGGACTATGAACTTGAGATACAAATTGATGAAGAATAGAACAAAAGGTTTGATTTTTGATATGTTATGGTGAAGATTTGCTGTATGGTGAGCGTAATAAGAGAAATTTGATGAGATTCAATATTTGTTTTCTTTTTTCTTTTTAAAATTTAAAATTTGAAAGTTAGTGATGGCGTCATCGAGGAGTTGTCGTCGTTGGTCACGGCGATGAAGAAGGCTGTTGAACTAATTTTTACTGCCTCTTTGTGCTTAGCATATAATACAATAAGGTGAAATATTATATTAAAGTTTCATAATTGAGCTTTTATAAGTGAAAATGCAAAAGGACATTCAAATGATAGGTATCGGCTCAATCAATGCGGCAAACATTGTACGGTTGATGCAATTGGGGCTCAAAGGAATCCATAATACAAACAAGTCAAGCTCATAGCATTGTTAACTGGAGGATTGCTTCAAAATTGGTTTAGGATCAAATTTGAAAAAGAAGTTATCCGATTGAACTGGCATTCAGATCCAAGATTTCTCATATGTGAATTAATAAAGGTTATGTTTAAATTTTATCTACTAGCAACCCTTTGAGATTTGATTTTTATCTTCATCAACCAAATCTTAAAGTTTGATCATATCATTATCCACGTGAAGAAATATGGCAAGATTCAACGCATGTGTTTAAGATTTGCTGATATAAAAAGAAATTCAAATTCAAGGGAAAGGATATGTAACTAACTCCACCAACTCACTCTCAATAAAGTGAAAATATCTCCTTTCCTATATATACCCAACTGCATGACTCCGGAAAAGGAAGAGGAGACCCAAAAGAAAAAAAGGGTGGCCACCATCAGCCTAAATGCCTCTCCAAGCCGAGGTATCATCTGACTGTTGTCTCTCACAAAAAAAAAGGAAAAAATGCAAAAACCACCCTCTAAAATCCACTTCAAGAAAAAAGGGGACCTACAACTCTCCTTAACCAGTTGATAAATGCCATACAACCCAAAAGAAGCCATTAGCCCCTTAGTCTTCCTCATTCACAAACGTACAACAATGACCGATCAAAATAAATAATAAATAAATACTGAGTCTCTCTACTCATTATAGAGTCTCTGTACTCTTTTGGAGTCTCTGTACACCCCCAAATCAGAGTCTCTGCACTCATCTACAGAGTCTATATACTCTTTTGGAGTCCCTGTACCCCCCAAAATCTGAGTCTCTGCACTTATTATAGAATATCTGCACTCTTTTGGAGTCTCTGCACTCCCCCCCGAGCCACCGTGCTCATCCTCTAAGTCATGAACCCCTTTTAGTAAATCGGCGTTCATTTTGACACAATAGCGAACAAGATCCAAATTGAAGGAACAAAAGAAATAATAATCGGACTCTGCATAATTTCCAAGAAATATATATATTATAATTACACATGAACAAAAATAATACGAAAAAAGGGGAAAAGGCTCATGGGACTGGAAATATAGTTAAAGCTTATGGAGAAGAAAAATAAAAGAACCTTCAAATCCCTATTTGCATAGTGGGATTAATCTGATGACTTAAATCCTATATCAAAAGAATTTAAGTTTAGACTCAAATCGTGCCTTGGTTGGGCTCCTAAGTGCATATCCGACAATTCAAATAATGCATGAACTCTACCTATATCATGATTGCAGTCCACACAAAACATGCAATCTGTATAGAACGTCAAAGAAAACAAGTCCCTCAAAGATCACGTGCATTGCAGATAGTCCCCCCTGGAAAAATACATAACTTGCAGTACAGTTCAGAATTTGTAGTTTAATCCCTGATAAAACTGTAGAAATTACTGTTCAGTCTCTGAAAATTCCAAAAATTACAAAACAGTCCAGAATTTGTAGAAAACACCCTGATCTGCGCAGTTTTGCAGAATAACCCCCTGAACAGTCCAGAACTTGCAGAAAACACCCTGATCTGCCCCAGTTTTGCAAAATAGTCTGAAAATTTGCATTTTTCACCCTAAAATAATTACAGAAATTGCATTTAGGCCCAGAAACTTCAAAACAACTCAAAATTTCTAGTTTGCACCCTAGAAAAATGCAGAAATTGTACTTCAACCCAGTTTTGCAATCTAGTCCGGAAATCGCAGTTGGGTCCCTCGAATTGTCGAAAATACAAAGACAAATTTAAGAAAAATATGAAAATCACAAAACTCGATACGGACCTCTATGTCCCTAAACTAGATAAAAATTCGGTGTAGAAATAAAACACCAAAACGGACCTCTACGTCCCTAAACTAGATGAAAGAATATTTTGTATAAAAATAAACACACTCGACATAACCTGGTGTAAAAAAAACATGCATCAATAAGTTTAAGATCAAAAGGTTCAATTGTGTCGACCCATAAGTCGTCAAACTAGCTAAAAATACACAATTCGAACATACCAAAATCGACCCCCTAAGTCATTAAACTAGCTAAAAATACACAATCCGAACACCAAATTCCAAAATTGACCACTACGTCGCTAAACTAGACCCCAAACTAAATTCGACCTCTACGTCATTAAACCGGAATAAGTTCCAAATTCAACCTTTACGTTGTAAAACTGGAATAAATTCCAAATTCGACCTCTACGTCGCTAAATTAGGCTAAAATCAAATCTGACCTCCACGTCACTAAACTAGCTAAAATCAAATCCGACCTCCACGTCACTAAACTGGGTAAAATCAAATTCGACCTCCACGTCCCTAAACTGGAAAATACCAAAATTAACTCCTAAGTCGTTAAACTGGAAACCCCCAAGTCGTTAAACAGGAAAATACCAAAATTGACCCCTAAGTCGTTAAACTAGAAAGTACCAAATTTAACCTCCATGTTATTAAACTGGACTGAATTCCAAATTTCATCTCCACGTCGCTAAACTAGGTTCAAGAATTCAAATCTCATTTCACGTCTCCAAGTTAGAAACCCACACCCAAATTTCAGTCGCTACATCTTTAGTCTAGGACTTTATACAAAATTTGTACACTGGGGGTATGCCCCTGGTTATGCCATGTAAAAAGCGAGCAATCAATGAATTTCATATTACTCCATTTTTATTTTGTTGTATTTATTTTTGATGACTTTTATTGACTCTTAATCGAAGGTTCCTTTCATCAGTAAGGGTAATTAACAATAGACTCTTGAGTCTTTTGAAAACAATAAATTCACATAAAAATAAAACTCTCTCCCGTAGGGTGAATTTGACGGGATTGATATATAAGATAAAGTTATCTATCTTAATTGAATGCACTTATGCGCAATTAATTTAGATAGATAATTTTGACACTACAAAATCTGGCACGCCCGGTGGGACCTGGTTTTTCCTTCCATCTTTGAGTCAATAAGTCATCAAAATAGGAAATTCACTATCTGGTTTTTCAACAATGTCTTACGAAGATCTTTTTCTTCCTTTGTAGAATCAATAGCATCCAAGCAAGAAGTTGCGCCCAGAACCCCATTCACCATCACTTTTGGTTTCATGACATTCCCGCCGACTGTGATGAATAATGACTTGGCATCGGTCTCCTTTGGGATAATTCCAGAAGTGATTAATTGTGTAGCGACCGCTGTCTTCCAGAAGCAAGAACAATCTATTGCACCCACTGAAGACCTTAAGAATGCAAACTCGCCAAAGTCATCCAAGTTTCCCTCACGAGGCAAAAGGCCTAACATGGTGGTTCAAAGCCCGCCAACTTCACCAAAGAGGGAATCCGTATTTAAGAGGCTTACTTTCCCAACTACCGAACGAAAGTCAGTTTTTGAAAGGCTGTCTAACCCCATCAACAAAGCAACCAAAAAGAGAAAGTTAGTTTTTGAGAGATTGACTCCTATTGACAATGCTGAGACTCTAGAATAGAGCCTAAACAAGGTTGTCGAGTCCATGGTTCCTGTGAAGAATTCTTTTGAACCATTAAAATATGTTTAAAAGAACGCTATTGCAGCTAAACTCCGTAAAAATGCTTTTAAGATATCCATAACCAAAGGGAAGAAGTCTAAGAAGGAAGTTAAAACTTTATCCTCCATGATATACCTAACACTAAAGCAGTTTAGAAGAATTCAAGGCGTTACGTCTTCCCCACCATAAAAATCAGAAGATTTAATCACTAAAAATTCCTTAGCAGCTCCAGCAAGAAAGAAAAGATAGTGAAGAAAAATGCTACGGAATAATATCTAGTACATACTGTATATACCATCAGGAACACATATGAAGATGGTCCTATAAGCAGAACAAGAAGTAGAAGCAGAGACGAAAGCAGCTTATCCCATAAAGATATATCGGGGGATCAAGATAAGGAAACAGAAATGAATGCAGAGAATAAGGATAAAAATAAAACTTCTAATACTATCAAGGAAAATAGTGATGAGGAAAGACCAGACTTCATCATAAAAGACAAAGATGATGTCATTGAAGGTCTTCAGAGACAACTTGCTGAAAGCAAGAAAGAAGTCAGTGCGCTGAATATGAGAATGAATGACTTTACATCGGTTATGCATCAAATTAGCAATCAACTTGCGAGGATCGAATAGGGACAACTGTGAGAAAAGAATTCTACTATTGAACGATTACAATCAGACACTCATCCAGATATTGGTCAAAGTTCTAGCCCCTCTCATGAAGATTCCCAGGTCTTAACAAAAGATTAGATAAAAGATATGGTATTGAATGAATTTAAGATTGTTGTAACTGAAGAAGAGTCAAAAAAGCACGGCATATCAAGAGGTAGACCATACCCCACGGCGTATGACTTGGTGGATTACCCCTAGGTTATCTAGTGCCGAAGTTTCAAAAATTTAATGGAATCGGAAATGCAAGTTAGTATAATGCCCATTTCAAGGCAACTTGTGGTAACACAGGGGGCAACAATATTTTACTCCTAAGGTAATTTGTCAATAGTCTAAGCGGAGTGGCTTTTGAGTGGTATTCTAGCATGCCTGATGATTCTATCAGAATCTTTGCAGAGATAGAATCGCTTTTTCGCAAAAAAATTTGCGAGTGTTAGTATTGGAGATTTGGTTGTGACCAAACGCAAGAACAATGAAAATGTCTTGGACTATGACACTAGGTGGCACAATTTGAGCATCAAATGCGAGCAAAATTTAGAGCAAACACAAGTTGTAGGCTTGCTAATGGGAAATATTGATAACTGGATGGCTCCATTTTTATCCACAGCTAGAGTAAGCACATTTCAAGATCTTATTACTCATGTGTCAAGACTTGAAAGGAGGAATCCATCATTAGTCGCCAATCTCCTACCCAGAAAATTTATGAAGGATGGAGGGAGGAAAGATTTTGTGGCCTCCACCTCTTTTGAAATCAAGAACCAAAATGGCAATACACTTCAAGATAAGAAGAATAAGCAATATTCTTTTAAAAGAGACAAAGTGAACAAGATTTTTAAAGATGCTATAAAAAATGGACTGCAACTTCCTAAACCAAAGAGGCCAAAAGAAGTTGGAAAAGTGGATGATCCAAAATATTGTCCATATCATAGATTAATTAGTCACACAATTGAAGATTGTTATGTCTTTAAAGATTGGATCATGAGGCAATTTAAAGAAGGAGTCATCACTCTATCAAAGTCTATTCTCGCGGACTCTCTGACAGAATAAATATACTACATCCACATTTTACTCCTTAAGGGCACGAGTCTAAACTGCATCCACACTTACTCATTGGGGGCACGAGTCTAAACTGCACCCACAACATTTTACTCCTTGGGGGCACGAGTCTAAACTGCATCCCCATTTTACTCCTTGTGGGCACGAGTCTAAACTGCATCCATATTTTACTCCTTGTGGGCACGAGTCTAAACTGTATCCACATCTACTCCTTGCGGGCACGAGTCTAAACTGCATCCATATTTTACTCCTTGGGTGCACGAGTCTAAATTGCATCCACATCTACTCCCTGCGAGCACGAGTCTAAACTGCATCCACATTTTACTCCTTGGGGGCACGAGTCTAAACTGCATCCACATCTACTCCTTGCAAGCACGAGTCTAAACTGCATCCACATTTTACTCCTTGGGGGCACGAGTCTAAATTACATCCATATCTACTCCTTGCAGGCACGAGTCTAAACTGCATCCACATCTGCTCTTTGCGAGCACGAGTCTAAACTGCATCTACATTTTACTCCTTAGGGGCACGAGTCTAAACTGCATCCACATCTACTCATTGGGGGCACGAGTCTAAACTGCATCCACATTTTACTCCTTGAAAGCACGAGTCTAAACTGCATCATATTTCACTCTTTGAAAGCACGAGTCTAAACTGCATCAACATTTTACTCCTTGGGGACACGAGTCTAAACTGCATCTACACCTTACTCATTTGATATGCGAGTATAAATTGCAACCTGCACAAGTTCACTTATTGTAAAAAAAAGATGGAGGACGTGATTTTATCAAAAGAATCACGGGCAAAAGATGAGCCATCGACAGGCCTGGTGAAAACTCGAAAGGGCCCAGGGGAAAAATTATCAAAAAAACCCCGGCTGTGATATACCCCCACAGGCAAAAATGGGAGCCCCTCGCTATAGGAAAAATCTGAAAGGACCTATAGGCAAAGCCACAAAGGGTAACTAACCATGGTGAAAACCTCAAAAAAAAAAAAATGAGGCACCTGGTTAGAAAAAACACCAAACCACCCCCCGAGTCCAATGATGAGTCGCTATCGAAAATGCATCTTTTTTTTTACTTTGGATTGGTGACAAGCTGAGGACTCAACCATAATTTTTTTTTTACTTTTTATTTTTCTTTGTCCTATAAAGAGTTCGCTCCTGGTATCACACAAACGATATTTCGGCGCCACGACAATTGAAGGCTAAAAAAATCCCAAAAAAAAAAGAGAAACCTAAAGCTTCATGAAAATTGCTACTGATTCTAATGATCACATGACAGTATACTCAAAGCAACAGTCAAGAAGAGACATAGTCATAGTAAACAAGATGGGAATGCCAACGAATATCAAATGAGCCTACAAAGAGTCTGTGTAGCAGGCTTTGATGGTGTCAAGTATCACGAGTTGAATCCTAAATCATGTGACAACTTTACAGGAAAAAAATGTCAGTACAAATTAAATAATTAAGTTCGAAATGAGACCTAGATAGTCGCCACATTAATCTAACACTCTAAAAAGAGTGGTTCGAAGATTATCTACAAAAGCCAAATATAATGAAAGGGGGACAAGATCCTGTTGAGATGTTTGTAAGTAATATGCTCCAATATCGCCTGAAAGCTAAAACAAGCCAGTTCAATGTGGTTTTATTCTAGCAAAGGCAAATTCAAGATAACATTTCGATTAAAAGTTTGACGAGTCCAAGAAAGTTGTAAGCCAAGAACAAAAAAAAAGTGCAACGGCTTGTACCTATCATAATCCACAGGCACAAGCCGTTGGGGGGCATTTGTTGAACTAATTTTTACTGTCTCTTTGTGCTTAGCATATAATACAATAAGGTGAAATATTATAGTAAAGTTTCATAATTGAGCTTTTATAAGTGAAAATGCAAAAGGACATTCAAATGATAGGTATCGGCTCAATCAATGCGGCAAACATTGTACGGTTGATGCAATTGGGGCTCAAACGAATCCACAATACAAACAAGTCAAGCTCATAGCATTGTTAAGTGGAGGATTGCTTCAAAATTGGATTAGGATAAAATTTGAAAAAGAAGTTATCCAATTGAACTGGCATTCAGATCCAAGATTTCTCATATGTGAATTAATAAAGGTTATGCTTAAATTTTATCTACTAGCAACCCTTTGAGATTTGATTTATATCCTCATCAACCAACTCTTAAAGTTTGATCATATCATTATCCACGTGAAGAAATATGGCAAGATTCAACGCATGTGTTTAAGATTTGTTGATATAAAAAGAAATTCAAATTCAAGGGAAAGGATATGTAACTAAGGGGGTGTTTGTTTCAAATCCCAAAAGTTATGGATATGGATTTCACCATGGGATTTCAAATCCATAAATTTTTTATGATGTTTTGGGATTCCATAAATTTGTTTGTTTCATCAATATTTTGGGATCCCAAATACTAAAATTTATAATGTTTTGTTTGCTTCAAACTCAAATTCTAGCATTTCAATTTTTAGAATTTGAAATCTTGAGTTGTAGCAAACAAAGATATGGATTACAAAAAGAATGTGAATACCCATTGGTGAGCTTACCTCCCACAAAATGACAAATACAATTCTATTAATTGAGGGTAACCATACCGGAAAATAGAGATGATAATACAGAGGCTCAGAAACTGGTCAATTTTTTCATCACCTATATAATGAAATATCATTGTTGATTGCATTCAAATAATAATGGACTGCCTTGCCTAAAAATTACAAATGCAATCTAGACTGCATTTTCATTATTGAACGCCTCCTCTAAACAATGAAATCCATTGTAGGTGACATTATCAGAATGCGACCAATCATCATAGCACAATATCATCCAAGACTAAAAACAAATAATCACAACCAATAACAAGCTTGAAACCATCCAAGACTGAAACCAACAACAAACCCGTAAGCAGCAAGCAGCAATTAAACAGGGCTGCAAGCAACAAACCCACAAGAATATGGCAATAAAAACCAACAACAAGCTAAGGTTGCAAGCAACCAAGATGCAAGCAGCAAAACCCCAACCGAAGCAAAGAATTAAACAGTATCGCAAGCAACAAACTCACAACAATATGGCAACAAAAACCCACAACAAGCCAAGGTTGCAAGCAACCCAGGTGCAAGCAGCAAAACCCCAACCGGGAAGCAGCAATTAAACAGGGTTGCAAGTAACAAACCCACAACAATATGGCAACAAAAACCCACAACAAGCCAAGCCTGCAAGCAACCCAAAAGCAAGCAAAGAAACCCCAACCGAAGCAAAGAATTAAACAGTATCGCAAGCAACAAACCCACAATAATATGGCAACAAAAACCCACAACAAGCCAAGGTTGCAAGCAACCCAGGTGCAAGCAGCAAAACTCCAACCAAGAAGCAGCAATTAAACAGGGTTGCAAGCAACAAACCCACAATAATATGGCAACAAAAACCCACAACAAGCCAAGCCTGCAAGCAACCCAAAAGCAAGCAGCAAACCCGCAAGCAGCAAGCAGCAATTAAACAGGGCTGCAAGCAACAAACCCACAAGAAGATGGCAACCAAAACCCACAACAATCCAAGATGCAAGCAACAAAAACCAACAACAATCCAAGATGCAAGCAACCAAGATCCAAGGTTGCAAGCAATCAAAATAGGGGCTCAGATAGTTATTAAAAATTGAAAAAATAGATTGCCTCATCTAACAATGAAATTGTAATGTAGATTGCAATCACATGGATGGATTGCCTCACCTAACATTGTAAATACAATGTAGGTTGCATTCTCATCATGGATTGCCCTACCTAAACATCACAAAGACATTGTAGATTGCATTCTCATAATATATGAATATCATCATTGCCCAAAATGAAAAATACTGATTATCACATTTTAATTACAAATTTATACCCTCATTACCTATTTTATATGAATAAATATCTTGCTAATAACTGTTTTTATCTTAATTTGCAGGCTAATGGAGTATTATTGAATAAGAGCCCAAATGAAGATTATTTCAAGCCCAAAAGATCTCTAATGAAGCCCGGAATGCCTAAATCCAAAGCCCACGACTAAGTTTAGAAGCAAAATCTCAACACACATCACTTTTTTAGTCAGAATTATTAATAACTTGGCTTACAATTGAGAATCAAATCAAATATGGAAAAAATAAAGTCAAATTCGTGCTCAGGATGGTCAACCGCAAAGAAAAGACGATATCTCTCAATCCGGAAAGTAGAATTCAACATATTATATACGAAAATCACCTATCTCGATGAGACGGAGCCATCCAAATTACCAGATTCTCAAAATTTCATCAGTAGCAGCGGGTTATGATAGAAATCTGAATTTAAGTGATATATATTCAATTATTTGAAGGCCAAGTTAAATTCTAAGAAGCCCAAGAGCATTTAAGAGAAGCCCAAGAGTTTTAAAGGAATTAAATATAAAAGAAATAAAGCCCACAAAGCCCATCTCTCAAGAATTAAATCAATGGTCTAGATTATTTGGAGAGATCCTATGGCTATGAGGGTTGTTTAGGGGCTAACCTAAATCCTATGGTTGTGAGTGTTACTTGGGGGCCAAGGCAAATCCAAAGATTGTGAGAGATTCTTGTTATCTATAAATAGAGGGGTAGAGTGAGGGCTTGAGATTGTGAAATATTTTGTAAAAACTCCATTTGGAGAGGAGGGTTACTCTTAATTGAGAAGATCTTCCAAAAATTATAACTTTTGTTACATAATAAATAAAAATTTTCACCCCTTCAATTTCCTTTCTCTTCTCTTTATCCAAGGACCAAAAGGAGGATGAAGATGAATTAGGAATTGTGGGTTTCTCTTTATTTCTTTTCTCTTCTTTATTTTCTTATTTGTAGAATAGATTTACTTTCATGCAATTTACTTTCTTGCAATTTACTTTTATGCAATTTAATTCCATGCAATTTACTTTCATGTATAGTCTTTAATTCATAGATTAGATTTACTTTCATTGCAATCTTCTTTTCTTTTTCTTTATTTCTTGCCCTCTTTCATTCTTGTAATTATGTTTCCTCCTCTCTCTTGATTTCTTTTATTTTTCTAAGATGTGGAACTAAACCTCTTGTGGGGATCTAGTTTTGCATGAAACTAGTCTAATTTCTCTCTTATATTTGTGAATCACTCTCTTATGCTTAAAAGATCATGTTTAGGCTAATCAACTAGAGAACTAATCGATAGAAGAAGAATTTGATAGTCTATGCTTTCTTTAAGTGGTTTGATAGGTTATGCTTATGAATTCTAGGAATACTATCTTGTTGTTATTCTCCTCATGAGTATTGATTTTATTTAGGTGATAATTTAATAGGTTATGCTTTCCTTAAGTGGTTTGATAGTCTATGCTTAATAAATCTAAAATGAAATGTGATAAAAGAGAATGGTTCATATTTTATAAGTGAGATTAGCTAGTGGATTCAATTCTAGATTCCTTCATATCTCTAATTGAATCCTCCATCTTTGCCTTCTTAATTTTGATTTCTTGATTTCGTTTTCATTTATCTCTTTCTCTCTATCTTGTTTTTTATTTACACTTATTCACCTTCACAATCTCAATCTCTCCACAACACATTTTCTTCCTCGTTTCATTTATTTTGCACATAATCCACAATCCACTCTCTAATCTTTCCATGACCACTTTCACCATGTACATAAACTCCTAATTGTCATGCGCATAATTTGAGAACCAAAACTTGAACAAAACTCTTTCTACTTCCCGTTCCTCGTGGGATCGATAATCTTAAATACTATAACTTGATAAAGGTTGTATACTTGCAACTAAGGTAATCACACAAAATTTACCCATCAAATACAAAATAGCCATACTAATACATAGCGTGCAATGTAGGTTGCTATCAAGTATCATATCCTTCCATATTTGCATCAAGTATCACCTCTAATGGATATATAAGCCTGCAAAAAAGTCCAATTCATAATGAGATTGCAATTGGAGTAGTGAAATATGCATAAAGTAACACCTCTAAGTGTTCAACTTACAAAATTAGCATACAAGTCCATAAGCGCTCAAGTTACATCACTAAGTAGTTAATATGCAATGAGATTACAAAAGTAATAGATATGTCAAGTTTTCAAAAATAGTGAAGTATCATGTGCTCAAAAGTCAAACCCAAAATGCAACCTCCTAGAATCCTTGATCTTTAATAATCTTCTCTATAAATAGCTTTTGAGCATTTTTGGTTTTGATGATCAACCTCCTAGCATCTGATTCATTATCATACAAGTAATCAAGCACTTTATCCAATGTGTCGGGAAACTCATTCTCATGTGCCATTAGAGCCTTCGCCATGACCTCACTCCAATGTATAACGCGTTGACTTTGATTTTGAATTGAGTATGACATTGACTCAACAAAATCGCGTATGATATTATCATCCTCTTTAGCCTTGCTACTCTTCTTCCTATGATTTGATGGATAAAATGATGAAGAAGCTACCCCACTAGAACTCTTTAATATTTTAGCTTGGGTCGTGTAGTTTTGCCCAATTGATTGCTCGGGCTCAAGATGTGGGCTAGAGGACATATCAACCTCATTATCATCAAGATCGACATGATCCTCATCAAGATCGACATGTTGCCTACCCCCAAGCATTTCGGTCATATCTTTGGTGAGATCACCCTGTGCTTGGTCATCTCCCGCGATATAACTCAAGTTCTCATAATGGATGAGAGGAGTGTTCAAATACTCCTTCAACCTAGAGCTATTGCATTTTTTGTCCTATATAATGAAACATAGCAAAATCAGTATACTCGTTAGGAAATATTTAAAGTTTGATTATTTAACAAAAGTATTACCTGTGTCCACCTATCAAAACAATCTAGATCCATGGTGATAATCTTAGTCAGTGGATCATAACCAGCCCCACTCATGTTCATGACAGTGTGCATATCAAAATATTTACCCTTCAAGCACTTGACATGGTTCATGACATGCTCCTTTGTGAATTCAGTGCCACACTCCTTGTTGACCTCCTCTGCAGCTCTCCCATATGCGGTAGACTTAAAGTTTTTATCAGATTTTCGACCATCCCTCACCATCCGAGCAAGAATTGGGATTAACACATCATCATTCTCTGCAGTCCATTTAGCATTAGGCACCCCCCTTGTGTTATCTTTCTTATTTAAGACTTTTGGTTGTATTTTTCTTTTAGCAACTGCCCTCCTCTTGCTTTTGCTTGGTGAGGTAGCTTCATCCTCAAGAACAATTGCAATTGGTCTCTTCAAAGAATGAGTCTCACCAGAATGGGTCGTGGGGGAAGTATGGGAAAGTGGGTGGCCACTATTAAGCATATTCATAAATGACATAGGTTGTTGAGTCATAAATGAGTAGTTCATATCATAAGGAGGATTGTAGGAGGGATAAGGTGGAGCAGAGTATTGAGTGTGAGGAAAGGTAGTGTAGTGGGTGGTGGAGGGAAAGGTAGTGTGATGGGTGGTGGAGGGAAATGTTGTCTAGGTGTTCTAGGCGAAGGAGTGGTATTGCATTTATCACTGTCATCAAAGTCTGCCATGTCTGATTAATACAAATGAAAACATACAAATAACATTAAAACATCAAGTTAGTACGAATACATGTTACAACAATAATAGAGTGCGCATATCGGAAAATAGCATTCATAAAGATAAAAAGTTTATTCATTACAATAATCTCAAAAGAGTACATAGAGATAGTAGACAATATGAAAGAACAATAGTGCATGGAAAATATAGCTTAAATTACATCCCAGTCTCGATTGTGTCTCCACCATGATATTTATTACAATAATCTCCTCACATTTTAATTGCAATATGATCCCTCTTTGCTCTCCATTCATTTCTTGAATCTCTTTCCTCTCTTTGCATCATAGATTGAGTAAAGTCAACAACACCCTCTTTACCCTCATTGGCTATTTCATCATCTTCTTCTTCAAGGAAATTGTCCTCATGCAACAACTCATCTCCCGGATCTTCTATGGCTATATAATTATGAAGTATAGCACATGCAATAACTATATCCACTTGAGTTGGGAAAGGGTAGTGTGGCTTCGCAGATAGGATTTTAAAACGGTTTTTCAATACCCCAAAAGTTGATTCAATTTTAGACCTCAGAGATGAGTGCCTTAAATTGAACAACTCTTGTCTATTATTGATTGGCCTACCCTTATGCTCATTTAAATGATAACGCACTCCTCGATATGGGGAGATAAAGCCGGGCATAGTAGTGTAGCCCGCATCACACAAATAATATTTTCCTACAATTACCAAAATAAAATTTAGTAAATTTTTAAATTTTAATTAAATAGACATATTTTATTTGATTTATTTATTGCCGTCATAAACTCTCAATCCGCGAGGTTGTGGTCAAGATAGTGCGTCTTGTAAAACTCTATAATCATGAGCGGATCCCTCCCATCCAGCTAGAACATATGAAAATAACTTGTTGGGAGTGCATGCAGCTAGAATATTTTGAGTTACACCTTTACGACCTCTAAAACGTGCAACAAGACTAGCGGGAAGCATGGCGTCGATATGGGTTTTGTCTATCATGCCAATGCAATCCTATATGATGTATTAAACAGTTATTAATAATAGAAAAGAAAAAGTAAGTGTAATATGATAAGTAGTTATATTATCATAGTCGTTACCTTGAAATAAGGATAGTACAACTGGTTGGTGGCAATATCTGACGACAATTCACTTGGTGCTTACTTCATGTATCGCCCCCTTAAACGACCAACGACTTTTAAGCACTTGTTAAAGTATTTTGAAACGGTTTCCCCCGATCTTATGAAATGTGACCTAACAATTCTATTTTTTGTTTTATGGACTAATATATTAAGGAACATGAGTAATTGTTCTTCTACTTTAACACCCCGTAAATCTTTTAGTAGGCCGGTATATCTCATTATTCTAACAAGATTTTCAAATGCACGTGGCCTCATTCTAATATAAGCCCTACAACTCTCATTATAGCCATTGAACACACGATTTATGTGCCTAGCTCTAGACTCTATCCTCTCTTTTTTTCCCCACATTAGGCTGATAAGTAATTGATTTCCTTCTACTACGTATCCTCATTAAACAAGCAAGCACACAAATGACCGCAGAGACAGTAGCATTAGAACCCATCCTCATTAACATTTCTTCATCAAAATTGTCCATCTACATTGTTTAAAAAAGAAATTTGCCATATAAATATTAGAAATTGTTTTGTATTCACTAATAAGACAAATATTAGAATGATAATACAAAGATAAGAATCTAATTAGAACACACAATTGCTTTGTTTTCCATTGCAGCCAAAGTCATTCATCCACAAACTCAACCTTTAAAAACAAAGAAAGCATTCCACAGAATACTAAAGAATAAGCATTTCATTAAAAATCTTTGACATATGCAAATCTGTTGGTAACAAACATGGCATAGGAATGTGCGTGATTCTTCAAAAAACACAAAAGGATATCAAAACCAAACCCAAAGACACCAAGATCGACATGTCCAAAAGATTAATGCCCAAAACAAATTGCTTCTTCTTTAGGGAAATTCCCAAACTGCTGATTTGAGTTCATGCTTGCGGGGTTAATCAAGCAAAATACAAATGATCAAAAGCAACCCAATTCGGCAACTCAAAAAACCCTAGAAACCCTAACACTTATCTAAGCATTCGAAAGGAAAATTAGAGTAGAGGGGGTGCGAGATTTACCTGCGCGGTCTAAAAGAATCGTCTCGAACCCTAAAAACACCGAATCAAAAGAAATCCCCAAATCGCCTTGCAAATCAAATCGGCAGCGGAAATGAAGGAGGCGGTGAAATGGAGTAGGCGGGTAAAAGGAGGAGGCGGGTAAAAGAGGAGGTGGGTAAAGGAGGAGGCGGGTAAAAGAGGAGGGAAGCGAAAATGGCAGCGGGAAATGGAGGAGGCGGTGAGTCTAGGGTTGTGAAGGCACGGGTGAGATTTTGGGATTTCAACAACACCCGAGCTGAGCTGGCCTCAAATTGTCAGAAGTTTTGCCCATATCCTCTCTCAAAGAGAGGATTTGGTAAATGCCAAAATAAATTAGTATTTAATTGTTTTGGGATCTTATATCCCAAAATTTTTTTTGAAACAAACATGGCTTAAGGAATTCTAAAACCCCCAAACACTTACTTTTTCATCCATATCCCACCTATATCCCAAAAAATAGTTGAAACAAACACCCCCTAACTCCACCAACTCACTCTCAATAAAGTGATAATATCTCCTATCCTATATATACCCAACTGCGTAACTCCGGAAAAGGAAGAGGAGACCAAAAAGAAAAAAAAAAAAAGGGAGGTCACCATCAGCCTAAATTCCTCTCCAAGCCGAGGTATCATCTGGCTGTTGTCGCTCACAAAAAAAAAAAGGAAAAATGCAAAAACCACCCTCTAAAATCCACTTCAAGAAAAAAGGGGACCTACAACTCTCCTTAACCAGTTGATAAATGCCATACAACCCAAAAGAAGGCATCAGCCCCTTTGTCTTTCTCATTCACAAACATACAACAACGACCGATCAAAATAAATAATAAATAAATACCGAGTCTCTGTACTCATTATAGAGTCTCTGTACTCTTTTGGAGTCTCTACACTCCCCCAAATCTGAATCTCTGCACTCATCTACAGAGTCCATGTACTCTTTTGGAGTCCATGTACTCCCCCAAATCTGAGTCTCTGCACTCATTATGGAGTCTCTGCACTCTTTTGGAGTCTCTGCACTCCTCCCGAGCCACTGTGCTCATCCTCTAAGTCATGAACCCCTTTCAGTAAATCGGCGTTCGTTTTGACACAATAGCGAACAAAATCCAAATTGAAGGAACAAAAGAAATAATAATCGGACTCTGCATGATTTCTAAGAAATATATATATTATAATTACACAAGAACAAAAATAATACGAAAAAGGGGAAAAGGCTCATGGGACTGGAAATATAGTTAAAGCTTATGGAGAAGAAAAAAAAAGAACCTTCAAATCCCTATTTGCATAGTGGGATTAATCTGATCACTTAAATCCTATATCAAAAGAATTTAAGTTTAGACTCAAATCGTTCCTTGTTTGGGCTCCTACGTGCATATCCGACAATTCAAATAATGCATGAACTCTACCTATATCATGATTGCAGTCCACACAAAACATGCAATCTGTATAGAATGTCAAAGAAAACAAGTTCCTCAAAGATCACGTGCATTGCAGATAGCCCCCCTGGAAAAATATATAACTTACAGTACAGTCCAGAATTTACAGTTTAATCCCTAATAAAACTATAAAAATTACTGTTCAGCCCCTGAAAATTTTAGAAATTGTAAAACAGTCCAGAATTTGCAAAAAACACCCTGATCTGCCCAGTTTTGCAGAATAACCTCCGGAACAGTCCAGAGTTTGCAGAAAACACCCTGATCTGCCCAGTTTTGCAAAATTGTCCGAAAATTTGCATTTTTCACCCTAAAATAATTGCAAAAATTGCATTTAAGCCCAGAAACTTCAAAACAACTCATAATTTGTAGTTTGCACCCTAGAAAAAAATGCAGAAATTGTACTTCAACCCAATTTTGCAATCTAGTCCGGAAATCGTAGTTGGGTCCCTCAAAATGTTGAAAATACAAATACAAATTCAAAAAAAATACGGAAATCACAAAACTCGATACGGACCTCTTGTCCCTAAACTAGATAAAAATTCGGTGTAGAAAAAAAACACCAAAACGGACCTCTACACCCCTAAATTGGATGAAAGAATATTTTGTGTAAAAATAAATACACTCGACATAACCTGGTGTAAAAAAACATGCATCAATAAGTTTAAGATCAAAATGTTCAATTGTGTCGACCCCTAAGTCGTTAAACTAGCTAAAAATACACAATTCGAACGTACCAAAATCAACCCCCTAAGTCATTAAACTAGCTAAAAATACACAATTCGAACACCAAATTCCAAAATTGACCACTACGTCGTTAAACTAGACGCCAAACCAAATTCGACCTCTAAAACTGGAATAAATTCCAAATTCGACCTCTACGTCATAAAACTGGAATAAATTCCAAATTCGACCTCTACGTCGTAAAATTGGAATAAATTCCAAATTCGACCTCTACGTCGCTAAACTGGGCTATAATCAAATCTGACCTCCACGTCACTAAACTGGCTAAAATCAAATCTGACCTCCACGTCACTAAACTGGGTAAAATCAAATTCGACCTCCACGTCCATAAACTGGAAAATATTAAAATTGACTCGTAAGTCGTTAAACTGGAAAATACCAAAATTGACCCCTAAGTCGTTAAACTGGAAAATACCAAATTTAACCTCCATGTTATTAAACTGGGCTGAATTCCAAATTTGACCTCCATGTCGCTAAACTAGGTTCAAGAATCCAAATCCCATTTCACATCTCCAAGTTAGAAACCCACACCCAAATTTCAGTCGCTACATCTTTAGTCTAGGACTTTATACAAAATTTGTACACTGGGGGTATGCCCCTGGTTAAGCCATGTAAAAAGCGAGCAATCAGTGAATTTCATATTAATCCATTTCTATTTTATTGTATTTATTTTTGATGACTTTTATTGACTCTTAATCGAAGGTTCCTTTCATTAGTAACGGTAATTAACAATAGACTCTTGAGTCTTTTGGAAATCATGAATCCACATAAAAATAAAACTCTCTCTCGTAGGGTGAATTTGATGGGATTGATATATAAGACAAAGATATTTATCTTAATTGGATGCATTTATGCGCAATTAATTTAGATAGACAATTTTGACACTACAAAGGCATCAACGGACATGAAAATATCAGCAAGTCAAATTCATTGGTGCGGTGTTGATTGCTAAGAAGTCTTGTTCTACGAAGGCAAATTGTTTCTTGTTCCTTTTCTTTGTCTTCACAAACAAAAAAAAAAAGAATGAAATTCACTTTTAATTGCTTTGCAAGTATCATATCTTATTATGATTTCATAAAGGACATTACTCCACTAATGGCCAAAAACATTAAAAAAGTGTATAGAAAGATTTGAACTCTTGGTTTCTTCATCTAGCTTCTGATTTTTCTTCTTCTTTATTTACAGTTTTTCTTTAGTTTTTAGAAAAAAGATTTCATAAATGTATTATGATCACAGATATGTTACTAAATGTGACAAACTTTGCAAAATGGATTTCATGTGAGATATTTGCATTTTTCGTGATAGTTATTCAAGATTTGTGATATCTTTTAATATCTTGTGACATTTATTCCTTAACAAGCTGTGATACATGGCGCTTTCTATGACTTTTCTTATTTCTTGTTATACTTATACATTGATTGTGATACATATCCGTTTTCTATGGCTTTTTAATTTCTTGTGATACTTATTTCTTAACTGTGATGTGTAGTCATTTTATGTGACTTTTTCTTTTATTCGTGATACTTATAAGTTAAGCGTGGCATAGTCATTTTTGTGACTTTAACTTATTTCATATGATGCTTATTTGTTAACCGTGATACATAGTCATGTTCGTGACTTTTATTTATTTATTATGACATGATTCATTAATTGTGATATATAATTATTTTACGTAAATTTTACTTGTTTCATGTGACACTTATTTATTAAGCGTGATACATAGTCATTTATAGTTATTTATTATTTATGACTATGTTATGGTTTGTTTGATATTTGTGAGTTATCAAACATCATATTTTTTCTTATAGTGACGTATTTCACATTTAAATGTGAGAAATAAATAAGTGGTGACATAGATGAGTCTCAAGACAAACAACAATGTACGTGGAGGATGCAACAGATGTATATACTCATCTAGAAACACATAAATGGAAACCCAAAACATAATTCTTTACCTTCAATTCATAATATTTGCAAACTAAGCCACACCATTTCCTACATTACCACATATCCAAGCAATTCAACAAAATAAAAAACACAAAAAAAATAGTAAAAAAACTCAAACAATGCAGACAGTTGTAATTAAATCAAATTTATTATAAACCGATAACCATCAACTCTATAGAGATACTATTAATCATATACTAATCATCTCCAGCATTGACATAATAACAAATAGAACCAATCCATCCAACAATCAACATCAAGCAATACAAACATACAAAAGAACATCCAATCTAAAAAAAAATAACTACCTATTCTTGATCAATAGCCTTCTCATCCTTCTTCTCCTTCTCCTTCTTCTCATTCTTGAGCCACATAAACCTGTGAAGGAAGGCGCCGCTCTCGCGGCTGAAGACGGGGATTTATTTCTCACATCTACCGCCGAGAGGCGACGTGCCGGTCGCTAACTGTTGAGAGTTATTTCTTTATGTTAGATAGGAATAGACCCCTTTTGTTTAGTCCCATATCGGATAGAGTAGAAGAATGAGACCACACCTCTTGTATATATAGACCCCAATACTAATGAATAAAATTGCACCTTTCTCTTGATTTACCTTGTTTTTAACATGGTATCAGAGCCTCCAAAACCATAGCCACAAAAATATTCTTGTTCACCGCCGTCATTTAGCAATTATTTCCTTCGTGAAATAATCTCCTCTAGACTTGACCCCTCTGGATCAAACCTTGCTTTGATCCCGAAGAGTGGTGATTTCGCTGGTCGATTTCACTCACTTTGACAATTATTTCCTTCGTGAAATAATCTCCTCTAGACTTGACCCCTCTGGATCAAACCTTGCTTTGATCCTGAGAAGAGTGGTGATTTCGCTTGGTCGATTTCACTCACTTTGGCGATTATTTCCTTCGTGAAATAATCCTCTTGATCTTGTAGTGTTTACCACCATCGTCGCCTTCGTCATTTAGCAATTATTTCCTTCGTGAAATAATCCCCTCTGGACTTGACCCCTCTGAATCAAACCTTGCTTTGATCCTGAGAAGAGTGGTGATTTCGCTTGGTCGATTTCACTCACTTTGACGATTATTTCCTTCGTGAAATAATCTCCTTGATCGTGTAGCCCCCCTCGTGTTGAGGAGATGAGATGAACAGAGGGCAAGGTGGATAATGAGAAGAGGGTGATGTTGAAGGCCGGGTGTGGGATCTAGATTTGTGGGATCGGTGTGAGGGAACCGAACACAAATTAGATCGATGGAGACCGGCACAAACCCGATGGCGGAACTCATCAAGAAGTTAAATCAGGAGGATGTTTCAACTATGATGCAGTTCATGAGGATGACAGCGGGAGAGGGCTCAACAAAGCCACCGCCCAAGAAAATGGAGCTTCCACCTATCGACGTGAAGCTCGAAGGGCCAGCGACATATCTGAGTTGGTCGTGCCGAGTGAGATATACCCTTGCAGGGAGGAACCTGGAGGGATATCTGACGGGGGAGAAGACTGAGCCGGCTGAGGGCTCCGCGGGAAGAGATGAGTGGAAGTCCACTCATATGTTGGTGTATATCTGGCTTCTCAATTCTGTAGTCCAGCCAATTGCAGCCACGGTAGATGACCTTGGGAAGGTGCAGGATATCTGGGAGAAGCTGAGGAGGACCTATGATGGGGTGGGGAATAACCTGAGGGTATTCCAGATCGAAAAGGTGATCAGCGCTACAGTCCAGGGAGAGAGGACTGTACAAGAATATGCCATGGAGCTGGAGCGCTTGTGGCTGGATCACGATCACTTTTCGTCCCTAGCAAGTTGCAAGGACCTTGAGTGCAAGGAGCACGAGGCCTCTTTGCAGAAGAGGACCATGCTATTCCTCCGAGACTTGGCTCCATCATTTGAGCAGAGGACGGCGATGCTACTAGCCCAGACGAAGATTCTATCTCTGGAGGAGGCAGTCTCGGCCATGATACAGGAAGAGAGCCGTATCAGGCTACAGGTTGGGACAGGTGGACTTTCGGGAGAGAAGTCAGCACTGGTGGTCTCAAACCCAGGTAACACTAGATTCAGAGGGGAGACTAGGCAGTGTTTTAACTGCGGAGAGACAGGACAGCTGAGGCAGATGCGCTCTAAGTCATCCAAGGAGAGGAACTGGGGTGGACGTGGACAGGCCGGAGGCCGTGGCAGCGGCCGTGCAGGCCGGCGAGGTGGAAGAGGAGGCCATCGGGCGAATCTGTCGATGATAAAGGAGGATGAAGAAGCTGAGATGACTTTTACTGAGGAGGATCGAGCTCTCTTGGCGACAGAAGAAGCGAAGCGATGAAGCGGCGTGTCCAGGATGCATCTACCGCCTCGAGGAGACTATGCCGCTTACGCCAAGACACCCAAACAAAGGTATGAACGACACACATGCCCTTGCATCCATGGCTGCCACTAGATCCACAGACTGGATAATGAATTCTGGAGCATCCAGACATGTAACTGGCAATGCTAGTGAGTTCTCGTCTTATACTCACGGCGAGTTTTCGATTGGATGATGGTAGCCGCAGTACGTGGTCGGTAAGGGCATTGGTGTGCAGGTTACGTAACACTATCTAATATTTTGCATGCTCCTTCATTTTACGTTAGCTTTGTTATCCATTAGTGCCATTATCCTTCAACTGAAATGTGTTGTTTCTTTCGATATTCCTAAGGTGATCTTTCAGGAGAAGGGGACAGAGCGAAGACTTAGGACTGGCACATGGCGTAGCGGGCTGTGGTACCTAGACCGTGAAGAGATGGACTCAGCGCTGACATCTATGGCTGAGAGGACAGGAGCAGGAGGAACTGAGTTGTACACAGAGGATGAGTTGATGCTACATCATAAACGGATGGGACATCCTTCATTTAGTATTCTGGGTAAAATGTATCCAACCTTATTTCAGAAAGCAAATCAACAGAAGCTTCAGTGTGATGCTTGTGAGTTTGGAAAGCTTACTAGAAGCTCTTATGTCAGTTCGGGTAATAGGAGTTCCTGTAGTTTTGAGGTGATACATTCTGACGTATGGGGACCTTGTCCAATAAATTCTATAAGTGGATGCAAGTATTTTGTTACATTTATTGATTATTTTTCTAGAGTCACTTGGGTGTACCTGATGAAAAATAAGAATGATGTAGTTGGTTGTTTCAAAGACTTTCATAGGCACATCCAGACTCAGTATGGTGCAGTGGTAAAGGTGTTGAGGTCAGATAATGGGACAGAGTACATCAACAGAATATTTGGGGAGTATCTGTCAGCTCAAGGGATACAACACCAGACTACATGCACATATGACCCACTTCGAGAATGGGGTAGTAGAGAGGAAGAATAGACATCTTCTAAAAGTTGCTAGGAGTATGATGATGGCAATGAATGTCCCAAAAATATTGTGGGGACAAGCAGTTTTGACGGCCGCTCACTTAATCAATAGGATGCCTTCGAGTGTATTGAAATGGAAATCTCCGCGTGAGACACTGAAGGGAGACAACGGGGGGACCTTACCATTGAAGGTGTTTGGCTGTGTGTGTTTTGTGAAGGACAACAGACCAGCTGTTGGGAAACTGGACCCAGGGCTGTGAAGTGTATGTTCGTGGGATACTCTGGCACACAGAAAGGATATGACTGTTGGAGTCCAGTGGAAAAAAGGCTATTTGTCATCATGGATGTGCGGTTTCGTGAGCTCGAGCCATACTACACATTGGGAGTAACTTCACCCTTTGGAGTCTCGCCCGATACTGGAGGTATGAGGCGAGAGGAGGAGAATGGTGAGAGCTCAAGGGGGTCAATCCCAATTTCGGTCCCTTACTCAGAGGAGCAGGAGGATGAAGACAAAGGGGAGGAGGAGGAGACATGGGGTGGTAGGCCTACAACTCAGGGGGAGTTGCCTACACTGTGGGGAGTTACGTACATCTGAGAAGGAGGGAGAAGCGATCGAAGTGCCTACGGTGCGGTGCCGGTTTCGTCCCTCTGCTCCAACTCTTGAGAAACCTACACCATCCTCCACTTCAGGTGATATCATTCCTTCTACTGCTACCCCTCTGCCCACACCAGTGTCTGTAAGGAGGACTACTCGCAGTAATGCGGGTAATCCTCCTGACAGATATGGTTGGGATCTTGCTCAATTTATTTTCTATTCTAATATATCCCCTTCACATGGAGCATTCATTGCATCATTAGATTCTGTTACTATACCTAACAACTGGCAGGCTGCTAAGAAGGACCCAAAGTGAAAGACAGCCATGCACGAGGAGCTGGGGGCTCTCGAGAAGAACCACACATGGGAGTTGGTGACACTGCCAACAGGGAAAAGAGCAGTGGGATGCAAATGGGTGTTTACTGTGAAGCAGAATCCAGAAGGACAAGTTGAACGCTACAAGGCACGGCGGTGACAAAAGGGCAGCCGGACATCTTGCATTGACTACGATGAGACTTTTGCACCAGTGGCGAAGATGAGCACTGTTCGGACACTGATCTCTCTCGCAGCAAATAGTGGATGGAAACTACACCAACTTGACGTGAAGAATAGGTTTCTTTATGGGGATCTAGTGGAGGAGGTATATATGGAGATACCACCAGGATTTGGCACGTGACGCATAAAGGGTAAAGTCCGCAGTCAAGAAGTCTCTGTATGGGCTAAAGCAGTCTCCCCGAGCATGGTTCGACAGGTTCAGGAGGGCTATGGTTGGTATGGGATACAAGCAGATCAATGCCGACCATACTGTGTTCTTACGAAGAAGTGAGGGCTACATCACTATGCTTGCAGTGTATGTAGATGACATGATCATCACAGGGGATGATGAGAAAGAGATTGCCCAGCTCAAGGTAAGATTGAGCAAAGAATTTGAAGTGAAGGATCTGGGTCAGCTTCGATACTTTCTTGAAATGGAGATAGCTCATGGAGCGGAGGGAATTGTTCTCTCCCAGAGGAAGTATGCACTGGATCTTCTTGCAGAAACAAGAATATTGGGGTGCAAACCTGCTACTACACCGATCGATCAGAGGTTCAAGCTGATTGCTGAGGCAGGAGAACCAGTTGATCGTGAGAGATATCAGAGGCTAGTTGGTAGGTTGATCTATCTCAGTCACACACGTCCAGACATTTCATTTGCGGTGAGCGTGGTGAGCCGCTACATGCATGATCCGAGGAAGGATCATATGGATGCAGTATATCAGATCCTGAAGTATCTGAAGGGTGCCCCTGGCAAAGGGCTGATATTCAGGAGGAGTGACCATGTGAACATTGAGGGCTATTGTGACTCAGATTGGGCTAGCTGCGGAGATGATAGGAGGTCTACCTCGAGTCGCATATTAAGTAGGAGGCAACTTAGTCTCCTGGAAAAGTAAGAAGCATTCTGTGGTGGCAAGATCAACAGCTGAAGCAGAGTACAGAGCAATGGCCGTGAGGGTTGCGGAGTTGATGTGGCTGAAAAAGCATGCTGGTGGAGCTAAAGCTAGATCAAGGGGCCAAGATTAGATTGTGGTGCGACAACAAGTCAGCTATCAGTATTCCCAACAATCCAGTGCAGCATGACAGAACCAAGCACATCGAGATTGATAGGTTCTTCATCAAAGAGAAGCTGAACAGTGGGCTACTAGAGTTAGGCCATGTTCTAACTAAGGATCAGGTTGCAGACTGCTTAACTAAAGGACTTAGCTTAGTACACCTAGCTAGAGGGTGTGACAAGATGAGCTTAATAGATATCTTTCGCCCATCTTGAGGAGGAGTGTTGAGAGTTATTTCTTTATGTTAGATAGGAATAGACCGCTTTTGTTTAGTCCCACATCGGATAGAGTAGAAGAATGAGACCACTCCTCTTGTATATATAGACCCCAGTACTAATGAATAAAATTGCACCTTTCTCTTGATTTACCTTGTTTTTAACACTAACTCCGGCCCTACCACCATCTCTTCCTCTGTCCCACACCTCCCATCTCCAGGGCACATGGACGCCCATTCCTACATGGCCTACCTCCGCGATTCGCGCCCTCGGCCATCACCGTGAATTTCTCCTCCGTCGACCCTTCTAGAAGCTCCTGTTCCGACCCTCGACCCATGGGGTCGCTGGTGTCGCTGTTTGGCCGTCTTGGGGCCCACCCTCGCTCGATCCTGCCAAAACCTAACCCTAGCCCACCTCTCTTGCCGGAGACGGCAGCGAGATCTGGTGGCGGTCTGGTTTGAGGGAAGAAGAAAAAGAAGATGAAGACAAAAAAAGGCAAAAAGGAGAAGAAAAAAGAGGGATGAGGTGTAAAGTGGTCTTGAGGGGTTAAATGAATTATTCTTTGGGTGCAAGGAGTTTTCGGCCTTTGACTTTTTCATGAGGGGTTTGATTCATGAGGACTTGAGTTTTGCTCTCTACAAGCAATTTTCCCAATATTCTATCGTTAACTAACTGTTGAATTATGATTCAACCTCAAGAGGACAAAGTACTGAAGAAAGAGTTTAGAAATATTAGTTATTCACTAAAAACTTTAGAAAAGATAAAGATAATTTACCTTTATTTCTACATAATTTTTACTGACAAGATTCCAATCTTTCATAGATGACAACAAAGCATTTGAACCAACCAGGGAAGAAAAATTTACATCCTACTCAGGCATCCCTGAATAAGCTTTGTTTAGATCTATAGTTGAACTACTGAGACGTGTAAAAGACTAACTTATTCAACTCAACAACTTGAGGCAATGGTTGCACAATCCAAAACTCTAACAGATGTGTAAGCAATAGTTTTAGAAATGACCTTGGGTTATAACTATCTTTTAAGCAAAGTTAGTTTAATTCTTGATGACACATAAGATTTTTTTTTTTACTCCACTTCTTACTCATACACCTAGTTCCGCAGCCAAGCATAAAAGCATAACAATAATCAAAAATATTTTTATTCTTTTCAAAATTAACAAACATGTGTCTGTAAACCTATCAAACTACTGGTTTATACATCATTCATGTGTATGTGCTTCATACAAAACTTTCAAACCAAAACTTCAAAAAGAAGAAAATTGATAGCCATCACTGCTGCTACCGCTACTGCTACTACTGCTACTGATATCACAATTAGGAGAAATACTAAGTAGCATAGCCAACACGTCCCTCATATCAGGCCTCAGTTGTGGTGCCTCCGCCGTGCACCATATAGCTATCTTCATTACCCCCCACATTTGTGCCGTCCTTATACTTTCCTTCATCTTCATTTCTCCAATCACTCCTCTGATGCCTACTCTTCTCACCCACTCAATCAAACATTCCTCTCCTTCATCAACAGCTCGTCTCCCGGTCGCTAGCTCCATTAGCAGTACTCCGAAACTATAGACATCGCCCTTCGCTGTCGCCTTGCAAGTGTATCCGTATTCTGGTGCCACATAGCCGACCGTTCCAGCTACCATCGTGCTTACGTGACTCTCCCCTGGTCTAACTATTCTTGACAATCCAAAATCCGTTACCTTGGCTCTTCCTCTCCGATCTAGCAAAACATTACTCGCTTTGACGTCTCTGTGTACCACGCTCGGTTTACATTCATGGTGTAAGAATGCCAGACCTCGAGCCACTCCAATAGCGGCCTTCAGTCGTCGTTCCCAACCGAAACTGATCCAATCTATAATCACTTCATCTAAACTTCCGCCTTCGACATAATCGTACACCAGCAACTTCTCCGCACCAAAAAGGCACCATCCGTAGAGGATCACTAGATTCGGGTGTGGCCATTCGGATCCGCTCTGACCCGTTAACGCCTCCATCTCAGCCCTGAACTCTCTCTCCCCATCATGACCTAGCCTCTCGAGTCTTTTTACTGCGACGTGTCGCCCATCTGGCAGCACCCCTCGGTAAACCACACCGTACCCTCCTCTCCCAATCACCATATCGTCGGAAAAGTCTAGGGTTGCTTTCACGATATCCAAATAAGTGAACGCCGTTTTATCCAAACGGAACACTTTAACCCCATTATGATCCGAAGTGGAGGGAACTGATCTCTCCATATCGCTCTTCAGCTTAACCCCGTTAAGAAACGCCTGATCGTGATCCGGATCTTGGTTGACCGGTACCCGACCCGACAAGCACAACCCGAAAGAGAAGGCTCCGCTAGCGAAAAGCGCCAACGCCAAGGCCAGCAGTATCCAAAACGCTGCCGCGCTCAGCTCATTCCTCCGGCCACCGACGGTCGCATTCCCCGGCGGGGGTTTCCCGCCGAAAAACTCAACGAGCGGATCGCCGAGGAACGAATCATTCCCGAAAGTCGATATCTGACCCGTGATCGGGACCTGACCGGAGAGCAAAGGGTTGTACGAAGCGTTGAAGATGTGGAGATCGGAGAGCCGGTTCAAGCTGGCCTCGAACTCGCCGGAGAAATTATTAAACGAAAGATCCAAACTTTCCAGGCAATTCATCCGGCCGATCTCCGGCGGTATCTCGCCGGAAAAGCTATTGTTCGATACGTTGAGCACGACGAGCGGAACGCCCGCAATCTGTGGCGGCAAACGACCGGAGAAGTTGTTCTCTTCGATATGAATCAAGCTCATCCTCTTCATCATACCGATCTCAGCCGGAATCTCGCCGGAGAACTGGTTGCTTGAAAGCTGAAAATAGCCGGAGACCGTCAAAGTTCTGATCGGCGACGAGGAATTGAGACAGATCGGGAAGAGACCGTAGCCTTTGAGTAGGCGGTCCCACGTGGTCCAGCAGCTCTTCCTCGTCATCAGCGTGTAGGCGAAGCTGAACGGCGGGTAGGTCGCCGGAATCCACCGCTTCATCGTCAGGCACTCGCCGGAGCCCGTCGGAACGCTGATGTCATCGAGTCGGTTGCTTTCGAATGTGGGGCCCGGGTTCGTTCCTATATTCGATATGGAAGCGGGGATGGAGCCGGAGAGGGAGTTGTTGGCTAGGTTCAGCCATAGCAAGCTCTTGCAGTTTCCGATCGTTGAAGGAATTTCTCCGACGAGTCGGTTGTTTGCGAGCATTAGCCAAAGCAGAGAGCTGAGCTTTCCGATGGTTGCGGGGATTTCGCCTGAGAGAACGTTGAACGAGAGGTCGAGAGCTTGGAGAGACGTCATGGCGCCGTACTCCGCTGGTATTTTTCCTTGGAAACTGTTGTGAGCTAAAATCAAGAACTTGAGCTTTGACATTCTGGAGACTTCGACGGGAAGTTCGCCTGAAAAGTTGTTGAAGCTGAGATCGAGCATCTCGAGGTTAGGGAGGTTGAGAATCCCCGATGATTCGATGCCTCCCGCGTAAGAATTCATGCGCAGCACTAGAATCTTCAGAGTTTTGAATTTTCCCAAGATTTGTTGGATTTCTCCGGTGAAGTTGTTTCGGCTGAGATCAAGGAACGTGAGTTTCGAGCAGTTGAGGAGTTGATCAGGGATCTCGCTGTCGAGGCTGTTGTTGCCGACGAAGAGACTGGTGAGGTTAGAGAGCAATCCGATGGCTGGTGGAATTCTGCCTGTGAAGTAATTTCCCCATAGATTTAGAGAAACAAGCTTTGAGCATTTGGATATCGAATCTGGAAATTGACCTTGCAGACCGTTCGACGATAAATCCAGTATTCGGAGACTGCAACTCGGCGAGAAGAACGATTTCTTGATACTACCTCTGAGGTTGTTCTCCGCAACTGAGAACTCTTGTAGCCTCTCGAACCCTGGCCATATCTCGCCGCTGAATTGATTCGAGCTGAGGTCGACGAACTGCAGTCGCAGACATCCATTGAAGCAATCACTGATGTCACCGCTGAAATTGTTTGTCGAGACATTGAGGGTAACCAAACTTGTACACAATGCAGGGAAATTGGATTCAATCTGCCCTTCAAAACGATTTTGGGTAAGGTCGAGAGTCTCAAGCCGTGTCAGGCCAGTTAACTTCAGTTCACCAGAGATGAGGTTGTGAGAGACGTTGAGGTATCGGAGGTTGACGCATTTGTTCAAATCTGGCGGAATTTCACCCTCGATCGTGTTGCTAGAGAGGTCGAGGTGAGTTAACTCCGTGAGCTGAAAGAAACCAGAGAAGATATTCCCGGTGATGGTTGAGTCGTTGAGGTAGACCCCGGTGACTCGACCAAGCATGTTGCATCTGATCCCCTGCCACCCGCAGGGGTTCGTGTTCGTCTCGTTCCACTGCGCATATTTACCCTGGTTAACTGGATTCGACTTCTGAAGGAAGAGCTTGAGCTCAATGAGGATATCCTTATCTGTCTTCCGCGATGCTCCGAAGGCCGCTTCGCCTATCGAAGGACGATGATGTTAGATGAAAATCGAAAAACCAAACAGAAATCAACGAAACAGCAGAAAGAAGAGAGAACGAAGTCGTATAGTACCTGTGAATAGGAGGAGCAAGGAGAGGATCAGGAGAAGAGACATGCCCTTTGCAGTATCATGTGAACAAAGAGAGAGGGGAAGGAGAATGAGAGAATAGACTTATACCCAATTTGATTTTCTTCATTTTCTTTAGATTGGATGCTGGTTGTTGAGAAGTTCAGCGAGGGTCAGTTTAGTAACTGGGATTGAAGAAGACCAAAATTAGGTTAGGTGGCGAGGTTACTGATGTTGAGTTTGATTATTTGGGCAATTTCCGTGTGCTCATATGCTTTGGTCTTATTTAGAAACTAGTCCAAGGTGTGCAGTCACCCACATCGGAGCCTTGTTATGACCAAAGACCAGAGACTCAAAATTCAAATAAGCAAACGTGATTTCCTCCTCTATTTTCCTTTAATCTAAGCGATATTGGTCTTGTTGAAATAGTTTTAAAAGTGTTTGGTCAAATTAACTTGGTACAATCAAAAGGATGCATGTGCACGTTAGCGACGCAGCCGAAAATCTAATAACGTATCCCAGGAGAAAAGCGAAAGACTAAAACAATCACAGGCAAGGTTTGGAAATTAATGGGATTGTCTATATCGTCCAAATACAATCCCATCATTATTCCACAACAAATTAATAAAAGGGCTGCAGCCAATCCCAATTCCAGAACTAATCAACAAAAGGATTATCATAATGTCCTCTCCATTTAATTTTATAGTATAAAGTTTCTCTCTTCTAGAGACAAAAATAACTGGTGGCTAAAGATACTATATTCCTAGTAAAAAGTTTCTCTCTATAGGATCGAAATAGGAAATAATCTTAACAAAACAATGGTATATTAAAGTTTTCTTTCCGGATTGATCGCCCTACAGGGTCTGTCGTTTCCCTGTACCCCCTTACAATCCGGATGTAATTCTTTAGGTGTCCAATTCTTGATTCCAGTAATATGCATTCTTCATGTAAATCAGACTCAACAAGCATTAATGAACAACATTAAACTAAACAAATTTGTAGTTGATGCTGACAATGAAGTGAACCGGGCTGCAATTGTGGACTGATTTTGAGAGTCTATCTGGCCTTGTTATTTGAAAAGGGAAATAAAAGAAGAAAAGAAGAAAAGAGAGTAAATTGAGGGTTAGAGGAAAAAAGAGAGTCTAAATAGCCGCCTTAATTTGGAAAGGGAAAGGTTAGAAAAAAATAGAGTACTCGAATGAGGGTTAGGCTTGTCTCCACCTTTGAGTGTTCTCTAGATGTGGCTTGTTTTCTGGGCATGTTGTTCTGATTGTCTCGGCCGCCTGGTCTGAAGTAAAACATGGGGCTCAACATACCTTTTTGGTGTTGCTGTCATTTTGTTGGTGGATAGAAAACTCTTTCTATGCTTTTGTTCTTTAATCTCATCTCCAAGAGGATAAACACATATCAAATATATTATTAACCAATTTGTTAGTTTACATCTTGTCTACAATTAAGAGAATGAACGCAAATCAAAGATAAGTATAAATCAAGAGTTGGTCAGTCAGGTTAATATCTCTAAGCAACTGGATAAACACAAATAAATGATTCACTTATAACTTTTTTGAGATTTGCGTTGGGTCTTTGTCAATATTGCTCTAAAAAGAATATTCTTAGGATTTAGTCCGGAAACATTATGACAAACAAAGGACAACCAGAATAACAACAAGCAATTATAGCAACACGAGATTTATATGGTTCAACAAGGTACTTGTGTTCATGGTAGAAGGGGGAGAGATTCTTTATTACCTTCAGAAAGATTATAACTCTCACTTGTCGGTTATAAATTCTCAGAATAGTGTTCTCTTCTTTTTCTCTCTCAAATATGTCAATGAATTATTTTTCTGATGGCTAGTTTTATAGAATTCCTCACATACACAAAAGAAACCTCTTTAATCCTCACATACTATGAATTTTGAAAACTAGAAATCGATCAGTACCATATACGATCCATTCACTTGAGCAAAACAATCTGCATCCATCCATGCATGGTTCTTTCAACAAAGCGTGAAAGTAGTCAATGATCGTCACTACTACAATTGGGGTACCTCTTATTGTATCCTGAGAATTACCAAGTCTAATGAGCTCTCGAGAGTTGGCCACGTGTCATAATTAACTGGCCGAGTCTTATAATCGAAGAGCCTGACCCGGATGTGAGCATTGCCGATCTCTCTAGCAGTCCGAGCCCAAGACGAAAGACGTCTTCAAGTCGGAACCTGCTAAACGACTCCGAGTTTGAGACGAAAGGCGTCTTCTACTCAGACTTCACTAAAGAACGTCTCCAATGATGGAATAACCTATCAGCTTTACCAACGTTATTTGCATTTAATGCATGACCAATCGGTGCCCATACTTCGCCGCCCAATCACCATCGCATTGAATGCATGACCAGCGTCATTATGGCTTCTCGAGCCAGAGACATAATGACTCCTCGAACAACACTAGCACTTCAGCTATTCTATCACTATAACATTAAATACAGAGATGACTCATTTAACCGACCACTGACACGTGTAAAGTGCAGTATGACTGACTGATTGCACCGACCCAGTCGAATTACCAATGTGCCCCCACAAATTCTCTATAAAATGGTGGATGATCCCACTACACCAAGGTACACAGAGAAAAACCCTAGAACTAAATTCTGCATTCTACAAGCTTGCTTAATCTATCACTGACTTGAACGTCTATGGGCACACTGAGAGAAATCTCCTCCGGCTCTATAACAAGTGTTACTTGTGTATGAATATTCTTCTTCCTGATTAATCAGTCATCAGGAAAGATTAAGGGACCCTAAATTCCTCCAATTATGCATCCACCCATACAATTAACTTTTTGACATAAACATCTCTCATGGTTTCAATATCTAATGGTTGATCTAAGGAGGTTCCAGTTCGCTTCCGTTTTGCTTCAATGCAAGCTACAATCAACGATTCGTTATAACTAATTTATTTTCTCCTATTTATAAGCTCTCATATGTAACAAACATTAATCTATAAATCGATTAATATATCTTCTTTCAGAAAAAATTGAAGAGGCAATTTTAAAATTTTCAGATTTTTAAGGAGGTTGTTTATAATTTTTCATATTTTAAGGGGTTGTTTCAATTTTAAATTTGTAATAAAGTTATTTGTAATTTTTTAATTTTGGATAGTTGTTTATGATTTTCAGGCATTTAAGGGAGTTATTTAAAATTTCAACGGGGTGTGAAGGAGGCTGTAGGAGGTTATATGTTTCCTTTTTGACAGTTATACCAAACACAATAATGGAAAAAAAAATTCCTACTATTTTTTAACCGCGCACCAAATGAGCCCTATGGTAGAGCTTGTTTGGGTGGACGTGCAGTTGAAGAAACAACGATCATAATGGTGGATCCAAGATTTCTGAAAAAGTGGTGTCAATGTATAATCAATAGTTAAAAAATCTAAGAAAACTCTAAATTATATACATTGAAAAACAACAATAACTCACTAAATGAGTAGAGGTAAGGGCGGTCAAAGGGAGATTCTGACAACCAAAGAGGCGGAGGAGAAAGTATCCCATGGGCCGTCCCTTTAGGGACGACCCACTATGAACCATTGGATTCCCTTGGGATATGAAAAATTTCAGATCCCAAGGAGATCCAATGGTTCAAAGGGGAGGGGTGCAATGCACCCGTCCCCATGGTATACTTTCCCGAGGCGGAGGGGGAGAGGTTAGAGGTAGAGGACCAGGCCCTATGCAGATCAGGGGAAGATTAAAAACTAGTGTTTTCCATATTAGTCCCCCACATCTTTCATATTTTAAAATTAGTCCCAAAATATTCATATCTTGAAATTAGTTCTCCAAATCTTGAAATCTTTTGAAATTAGTCTCCTAAATCTTTTAGAGTTTTGAAATTAGACCCTCTAGTTAACTCTATGTTAAAAGATTTGGGGACTAATTTCAAAATACTTATGATATTTAGGAGACTAATTTCAAAGATTTGGAGAACTAATTTTAAACATGTAACATATTTAGGGTACTAATTTCAATCTATGAAGATTTGGGGAGTAATTTTAAAATACTTAGATTTGTGGAACTAATTTTAGAATATGAAAGGTTTGGGGGCTAATATCAAAAGAAGGAAAAAAATCCTAAAACTAATCGTCACACATGTGGGAGAAAGTGAAAATTCAACGTCTAGGGTCCTAACTTATTAGATTAAACAAGCAAAATTGACCCACGCGTTGCCGCAACATTTGTATTATGAAATCAAAAAATAATGGTTAAATACTTTGCTTAGAAAATTCTTTCTTAATTTATGGATAAAAATGTTTTAGGATTTGCAATATAGGTAAATTAGTGTGAACGAACAAAAAATGGTTTAAGCATTTGGTTTAAAAAATTTAGCTTGTCAACAAAACTATTTTTTGTTTTGTATCATAGATAAAGAAGTCCATGAAAATTTTTAACAATAATGATTTAAGCATTAGGATAATTCGATGCCTTTGATAGTTGTATTGTAGATAAAGCCAAAAATTAATATTTTAAGCATATTAGTGTGGAGAAAGCCAAAAAGAAAACCTCATTTTATTTGGAAAAATATTAGCTAAAGTATTTGTATGATACTAATGACTTGGTAGTCATTACGCATACGCATTAGTATGGAGAAAAGAAATAAAATAAAATAAAATAAAGGCTCATTTGTTTTAGAAAGAAATGTTTTAAAATTAGTCCCTCACAACTTCAATAATTCCATATTAGTCCCTCAAATCTCAATAGTTGCTTATTAGTCTCTCAAATTCTAAGGGGTCTTACAATTTGGTTCCTTAATGATGAAAATAAATCTTAGTTATGATTTCCCTCTTAAAGCTCATCTAGCTCAAAAAAAAAAAGATTATTTACAGTTTGGTAATCTAAAGTTTACTGACTTTTAACTTTAATACCAAAGGTTTTAGCAATTAGATATGCAGTGTTCACACCTTTTAATTTTGATACCTCAAAGTTTTTCTTGACACTTTTGTTAAGACAAAGTTTATATCTTGTTAACTTTGATACCCAAAGTTTTTTCTTTTGACATTTTGATACATTAAACTTTTTCTTAAACTTTAGGGTATTAGAGTTAAAAAATGTTAAAACATTGGGGTACCAAAGTAAAAAATTAGAATCTTTAAGGTATGAATGTTAAAAATGTATAAACGTTAGGGTAGCAAAGTGTTAGAAAAGGTTTGGGGTATCAAAGTTAAAAAGTCAGAATGTTTGGGGCATCATAGTGTCAAATAAACTTGTGTATATCAATGTTTTAAAACATTGTAAATTTTAGAGTGCCAAATTGCAAACAACTCTTTAAAAATATTAGATGATGATATTTTGGACATTGAGGGGTAAAATTGCAATAAGACAAGGATTTGATGGAGTAATGAGCAATTATTTAGATTGAGATACTAATGTGAAATTATTGAAGATTTGAGGGACCAATATCTAAACAACGTTATGTAAAAATACCCTCTAAAATGTTAAATTACAAATAACCCTTTTAAAAAAATTAGATGAGGGTATTTTCGTCATTAAGGTACCAAATTACGCTGACCTTAGAATTTGAGGGACTAATGAACAATTGTTGAGATTTGAAGGGCTAATATGCAATTATTGAGAATTTACAAGGACTAATTAGCAATTACTGAGATTTGAGAGGCTAATATGCAATTAATAGAAAATTTACTATTCATTTCACAGTAGCTACAGTACAACTTCCAATAACTTTGGTAGGAGTAATTTTAAAATACTTAAAGATTTGTGGAACTAATTTTAGAATATGAAAGGTGTGGGGGGCTAATATCAAAAAGAAAGAAAAAAAAATCCTAAAAACTAATCGTCACACACGTGGGAGAAAGTGAAAATTCAACGTCTAGGGTCCTAACTTATTAGATTAATTAAAAGGGTAAGGATTTTTAGTATGGGCGTGGGTCTCGTTGGGCTGGGCTTTTGGTGGGGTCCTAAATATTGGTGGGAAGGGTATTGAGATGGGTGAGTCGTAGTAGGTTTTGTTGGGTTTTATTGGAGCCTGGATTCGGTGGGATTTTTAGTTTGGTGTGGATCTCATGGGTTTCAAAGCGTGGTCACCGCCTTGTTAGTTGGGTGAGGTGTAAGATTGGTGGGTTTCGAATAGGAATAGGCTCCTGGTCCTTTTGTGACCCCACTTGCTTAGAGCGGATCGGCCGTTGAACGATCAGTTCGGAAACTTTGGCGGCCGAATCTATCCAACTGTCTCCTCTATCTTACCCGGACAATCGATCACCTTGACTATAGAAAATCACCACGAAGAGTAATATTCGAACACAAAAAACTAAACAATTAACAGAAAAGTCAATATGATGCAAAGGCACAGAGTTTATGCGGTTCGGCAATCACATATGTCCACAGAGATAGATTTTAGTTTTCTTTATTCTAGAGATTATATAAGATTTAGTCTTTCTTACGTTTTTGAAGAAACCATAAGAAACCCTCTCAATCTGAACAAAGATCCTCACAAAACCTAAATTTCTCTCATTTGTTTCTTCCTACAACTCTTTTACAACGTGCAGCTCTCTTTTGGCTCATCATGCAACCCTAGATTTGAAAGACCTCTGTAGAGTTAAACCCGAATACAATACCACGCGGGACTTCTAACCCCAAAGTCTTGTTTGTTGTTGCAAGCATTAAGCCCATGTTTACTTAACTGCCGAAATGGAGGATTCTGGTTGGTGTATCAGCAGCCATAACTACCATTTTGACCATTGAAGAATGAACTCAATTACGATTACTTGTGAGACACGTCTTGATTATATTAGACGGTTGTTAAGTTTGGTGAGACTACGATTTTATGTTGTTTATTTATTTATTTTACTTAGAGCAATCCATTCTTCTCAGGGAGCACACCAAACTCTCTTTTATTTAATCAATTTATCACTCAACATCCTCAATTGGTCAAATGCTACTTGGGTTCTTCTCCAATCCTAACGAAGCTTAAGTCATGGGTCCAACTTAATACAGTTTTTTTTCCCCCTGAATTTTCAAAATCTTATTAAGGCCTTCTAAAGGAAGTGAAAGCGAAAATTTAAAACATAATTCTCATCAAGCTAGGGTTGGGCATGGGCCGGGTCGACCCGCGAGCTGACCCGGCCAGCCCGCCATGGGTCACGACCTAGCCCGGCCTATGATATACTCGGGTTACGGGTTGAACCGGGTCCAGCCCCAAACCCGGGGTCAAAGAAATAGGCCCTACCCACGCCCTAAGCACGTGTTTGATACCCTATAAAGTGTTTTTAACTTTTATTTAAAGAAGTAAAACTTATGTTTGTACTCTTCCATGTGATAGAACTCCTCCATTTAAGAACTTCTACACGTGAAGCCGAAAAGTTTGTTTAAAGGCGTTTTTCTATATTAGTCCCTTAAAACAATACGATTTTGATATTAGTCCTTAAATCTTCATATTTTGATATTAGTCCCTCAAATTGTATAAATATGTTGGTGTTAGTCCTGTGGTTAGGTGGTGGGGTGGTGTTATAAATGAATGAGAATATTCCGTTAAAATTAACTATTCCGTTAAAATTAACTTTCTTACTTGTAAGGACAGTTACACCCTCATACCCAATATCCAAACCCATTAAACCGAATAGACCCATATCCATTTAGTCCCTTTCTTCTCCAATGGTTAATTACAGTGAAAACAGTAGCTCTTCTCCTTCTTTAACTTATTCAAGGCCCAGATCCCATTTTACTCCTCTAGTGCTCATAAACCATAAGTAATAGAACATTATAATAGCTATAGCGCGTCTAATAAAGATGACATGAATTACAATTTTTCCAAGCTAGCTTTACCTCAGCTTGTATTGAATAATCCCATGAGTAGGGGTGGAAACGAACCAAATAATTAATAAACAGTTCGGTTATTATTCGTCGGATATTTGGTCATATTCGATTCGTTTGATTATTAAATATTAGTTTATGTTTTTCTACTTCTAGATTATTATTTTGTGTTATCTTTTATGTGTGCATAATTTTATAAATATTGCTATTTATAAGTATTATATTAATAATTTTATAAACATACACTATAATAATTCTTATATTGAAATATCATAATAACAATTAAGTAAAACATTATAGAAAATAAATAAGAAAAGACTTCAAACATAGAGTTTGAAATCAACACCTCATGGTTGAGAATCTTGTGACTTAACAAGTGTGCTATTGAGATATTCGTGAACATTCGACAAATATTCGCCTAATTAACGAACCAAATTTGAACACCCTTTCCTATTAGACGAATTGAGTTCGACTTGAATTAGTGAAAATTAACGAATACGAATATGAATCTTGTGGTATTCGATTCGGTAGTTTATTTAATAATAAATGAATATTTTGTAGTATTCGTGCATAAACGAATAGAATTTGACCGAGGTATATTCGATTCGTTTGATTATTAAATATTCGTTTATGTTTTTCTACTTCTAGATTATTATTTTGTGTTATCTTTTATGTGTGCATAATTTTATAAATATTGCTATTTATAAGTATTATATTAATAATTTTATAAACATACACTATAATAATTCTTATATTGAAATATCATAATAACAATTAAGTAAAACATTATAGAAAATAAATAAGAAAAGACTTCAAACATAGAGTTTGAAATCAACACCTCATGGTTGAGAATCTTGTGACTTAACAAGTGTGCTATTGAGATATTCGTGAACATTCGACAAATATTCGCCTAATTAACGAACCAAATTTGAACACCCTTTCCTATTAGACGAATTGAGTTCGACTGAATTGAAAATTAACGAATACGAATATGAATCTTGTGGTATTGATTCGATTCGTTTGATTATTAAATATTAGTTTATGTTTTTCTACTTCTAGATTATTATTTTGTGTTATCTTTTATGTGTGCATAATTTTATAAATATTGCTATTTATAAGTATTATATTAATAATTTTATAAACATACACTATAATAATTCTTATATTGAAATATCATAATAACAATTAAGTAAAACATTATAGAAAATAAATAAGAAAAGACTTCAAACATAGAGTTTGAAATCAACACCTCATGGTTGAGAATCTTGTGACTTAACAAGTGTGCTATTGAGATATTCGTGAACATTCGACAAATATTCGCCTAATTAACGAACCAAATTTGAACACCCTTTCCTATTAGACGAATTGAGTTCGACTTGAATTAGTGAAAATTAACGAATACGAATATGAATCTTGTGGTATTCGATTCGATTCGTTTGATTATTAAATATTAGTTTATGTTTTTCTACTTCTAGATTATTATTTTGTGTTATCTTTTATGTGTGCATAATTTTATAAATATTGCTATTTATAAGTATTATATTAATAATTTTATAAACATACACTATAATAATTCTTATATTGAAATATCATAATAACAATTAAGTAAAACATTATAGAAAATAAATAAGAAAAGACTTCAAACATAGAGTTTGAAATCAACACCTCATGGTTGAGAATCTTGTGACTTAACAAGTGTGCTATTGAGATATTCGTGAACATTCGACAAATATTCGTCTAATTAACGAACCAAATTTGAACACCCTTTCCCTATTCGACACGAATTCGAGTTCGACTTCGAATTCGTGAAAATTAACCGAATACGAATATGAATACTGTGGTATTCGATTCGATTCGGTTCGTTTCCACCCCTACCCATGAGGCTGGTCTAAGAGCAGAATACCTCAAGATGAACTTAAATGCAGTCCTCAATAGCCCAGCCTTACTTAAGGGTGTAGAAATTAGAACTACAAGATGAAAGGGTGTTGCATCTTTTGTTTAAGGGCTTAGCATAGCTGAAACTTCTGGCTTTCTATCATTGTCTCTAGTAGCTTTGCTTTCAAGCTGTGCTTCTGCGAGTCTCGAGGCCATTCAATGCACCCTTAATCCCTTGATTTATATGCTGGTTCACAGAATCAGGGGAGCTCCATTGACCCACGCTACGCAAGCATAAGACTGATTTCCCCTAACTTCCCATCAGAATATATGGTGGCATTAGACATCATTCCATTTGATAGTCTTCTATTTGAGGGCCTCCAGTCCCATTTGCTGCCTCTTTTTTGTCCTGATGATCGTTAGGGGTTTTTTTTCCCAATCAGATAGGGTTAAGGGATTGAATTGCTTTGGGCTTGGGTATTTTGGTAATTGCCAACCATGGTTAGTCTTAACCTAATCATGGTTGAGGCTTTTAAACGGAAATATAAACAGAAAGACTAATATCAAAATAGTATTGATTTAAGGGGCTACTATCGAAAAACCCCTTGTTTAAAATACTGTCTCTGAGATTGGTTTTATCTTCTCTTTAATCACATGCTTTTCTTCTTCCAATTCTTTTCATTCTCATCTTTTATTATCATCTTTTACTGTACTCTCTCTTTACAAAGTTTTGATTTCTCCTTTTCTGTTATGAATAATATTTGTTCATATCATTAGAGATCTGTAGACTCTGCAACATGTCAAATAGAAATTTAAGCAAAATGTATCATCAATGGAAAGAATTCCTATGCCGGAGACTAAAGTTTTGTTCTCACTATCAAGACTGCAAGAATATCTCAGCATATCATTGTAGCATTTATCCTAAGATTTACTAACTAGTGATATTTTTGTAATATATATATTTTTATTATTTGATTAGATTTTATACATATATTCTCCAGAGGTGCAATGGTGGAGGTCACTTGACAACCTAACTGAAGGAGCAAAGCTCGAAGAAAATTAGGCTCATGAAAATAATTACAGAACAAGAACCATGTTCGGCTCAGATTGGCAACCCTACTTCTATCACATCCTCTACCCTATTTCATCGGCAATCAGCTCCATCTCCCCTGGAAGAAAAAGGAAACCAGTCGGGGAAAAAAGTTGCAAACTCCGCTGATCCATAATTATAAGCACACAATTTATATAGCATGTAAGGAACAGCAGGCTCATCAGTCATCGCGCAACAAAGTCCAACCGAAATCTAGCATCATATATGAACTCCTAAAACTTCATATTGAGAACCTTTCCAAGGGGAACATAATTGAAAACCTTACCTTCTTGCAAAGAAACAGTCCTGTGCTTATATGCTAGAGATTTCTCATGCCCAATACCTCTCCTTCCAGATTTCTCTTCAACAATTTCTGAACCTTCCCTTCTCTTTTTTTGCTGATCTCTCCATTTCCTCAGTTGCCCTTCAACCGCCAATTTAGCATTCTCAGCCATCTCTGCCCTTCTAATAGCTTCCTCTAGAGCAAACTTCAGGTCACCAATCTCAGAATTAGCAGCATCGAGTTTTGAACTTCTCTCATCTGCCATCTTAGACTTTTGTGTCAAAGTTTCATATTCCTCAATAGAAATTGTTATACCAGAGCACATTTCAAGTTTCATTGTTTCTGCTTCTTTCTTGGTTGCCTCTGCTTCGAGTGCCAGCTGTATCTGTGAACTCATAGCTCGTGCTTCTGCTGCCTCAGCAGCAGCGATTCTTGACCTGTTCTTGTGGATTTCAGATTTCAAAGTTGCGATCTCTATCTGCAGATCCAACTCTCTTTCGTTGCTTTCAGATATTTCAGTTTTCATATTTGTAGTGAGCAACTCCTTTGTTTGGATTAGTTCTAACTGGTAGTAGTCAGTTAAGATAGTTTTCTCCAGGAGCTCATTTCCTAAATCCTCCATTATACGCAATTGCATTCTCATCTGTACTAATTGCTCGTGAGATCGAATAACTGCTTTTGTCGCAGCTTGCAGCTCTTTCTCCATTGCTTCAAAGAAAGTGATCCTTACTTTCTCTGCTTCGATTGTTTCCAGCTCAGATTCAAGAATTGCCTTGTTGAGCTCTGATACTTGGACCAAAAGCTCCTTGTTCTTCTCTTTCTCTACACTTACAGCTTTCACAGCTAATTCCTTCGATTCTTTGGCAGCAATGAGTTCAGCTTTTAACTGCAGCAACTCTTCTTTCGTATGTTTCAACTCATCTATAGTCTGCAGGAGTTTCTCATAGTTATCAGTAGAATCAACAAGTTGATCTACAACCACTTCGTATTCAGATTCAAGCATAGATATAAATGCTTGAGATTTCTTTAACTCCTCCATGTATTTATCCCTGTCAGCTTCTGAAAGCTTGAATTTGGAAGATAGCTCGGTGAGTGTTCTCTGATAGACGTCAAGCTTGACAACAGCCTGCATGTAGGCAGACTCCTTAATTTCTAACTGCACTTTGCAATTTGCCAAGTTCTTCATTAGCAGGTCTACGTCTTTCTCAGGTTCCTGTCCATCAAAAGCCAACAAAAATAATTTACAGGATATTTGATATGGATTTAAAAGTAATGAATCAAGTCTGAAAATCATTTTACTTCACGACTGTTTATAGTACTGCAATCTTGTTGGTCTTTTATCTGCTCAAACAAGGATAGGGCGACCTTTACAGACTCAATCGACTTTTTGTCATCTATCTCTGCCATTTAACCCTCTTGATCAATATCTGACTGACTAGTGTGAGCTGCAGGAATGCGATTAATATGATTATAAAATGCTTCCAAGCCTTAATTAAACGTAAGTAACAACAACGATCAATATCTGACTGAGTAGTGTGAGCCGCAGGAATGCGATTAATATCACTATAAAATGCTTCCAAGCCTTAATTAAACATAAGTAACAACGATCAATATCTGAATGAGTAGTGTGAGGTGCAGGAATGCGATTAATATCACTACAGAATGCTTCCAAGCCTTACTTAAATGTAAGTAACAACGACGATGACGAGCACTGGACTGTTCTTTCAAGATGTGCTACCAGTGCATTTGCGTATAATGCCAAGCATGTAAAAGCCTCCACTATGGCAATACCGTCAAATTTCGAATTTCAAAAACTAGTTACCCTTTTTGGCATGCATCAGATTGTTATGTTGGACTATCACAGGTGGCAAAAGTCCAAAATATAACTTTTACTAACTATGAACAAGACTTGTACTAAAGCACAAGAATACAAACACACACACATTGGAAACCTAAAGACACTTCAACACTAGCACTCACAAAAGAGAGCACTCTAAATACAAGGACACACTCCTCTCTCACTAGACACTTAGGAATTAGACTTTGTTTTGTGACGGTTTCAATTGGAGACGCATGTCCTCTATTTAGTACAGTAATGACTAATGAAACTTCTGGAAGTAAAGAAACATATGAGAGAAGAAACCAAGAGAACAATCTAGGTGAGGTGAGCAGGGAGGGAGAGAGATCCTTAAAGAGGGAGAGACTTGGAGAATCTTCTAGAAGAACTCTAGGAAGGAGGGGGAGACTTAGAGAATCTTATAGAAGAATTCCCTGGGAGCGGCAGTGAATCTCTTTACACTTCCCCTCAGCGCTGACTCTTCTTGATTTTTCTACCATCCCAAGTTGCTCTTAAAATTCTTCAACCCTGGAAGAATTCAAACTCCTCGTGAGTATGCCAGCAACATGGTCGTTAGTACTGATTGGCTGCATCTCGATCTCTCCTTGTAGCACATTCTCTTTGATGTAATGATGATGCACCTACACATGCTTCGTCCTTGCATGAAACACTGGATTCTTCGCGTATAGCTGATTGGTTATCACAATGGAGAGACACAGCGTAACCAAGGTTTTAAATGTCGGCCTACATGTCCGACATGTCGGTTTCATGGCTCAACCGACACGATTTGGATAGTTTCAAGTCGAATGTCGTTTTTCATGTTCAAGTCGGATAAATCGGCGATATATCGGCCATATCGGCCGATTTTTCAGCTTTGTAAAATCGGCCGATATGGCCCTTTTTATTTTCCTGCTGTTTTTAAGGTGAAACGGGTTTGGGTTTAGTGCTGAAAACCCAAACCCGTTTCACCTAAGACCCGTTCTTATAAATATGAAGCGATAGAGAGAGAGAAAAAAGAAAACCCTAGGGTAAAGCCGTCGCTGTTTACCTCTCTCGAGCTCGTCCTCATCGCTGCCTCGGAACTGCCTCGTCCTCATCACGGTGAGTCTTCTTCTCTCTCTCTCTGATCACCGTCTTCCTCCTCTCTCTCTCTCTCTCTCTCTCGAGTCTCTGATTCTTTCTCTCTCTCTCTGAGTCTCTCTCTCTCAATCTCTTCGTCTCTCTCTCTCTGCTTACCCTTTTTCACAAAAAAACCCTTGAATTTTGTGATTGAAATGCATAAATTGAAAACTGAATTTATAAATTTGTAATTGAAATTCATAAATTTAAATTAAATTATATCTTATTTCTTAGTTCATAATATAACTAATTAACTGGTTATTGATGATAAATACCACTAATTACTGATTATTGCATTTAGGATATGATATTATACATATGTGCATCACCCGATATGACAATCTGATATTTAGTCCATGTCCCCCGACATATCCCCGATTTCAGCTATCCGACATGAATTTCAGTCATCCGACATGAACCCGACATTCGACATTTAAAACCTTGAGCGTAACTAACTGGCTGGTGCAAATCCTTCATCAGTTGCATCAACCAAGTACTCTTCTGAGCCTCAATTGTTGTTCCTTTGTACTCCACCTCTGTAGTTGAGAGTGACATGGTCAACTGTTATTTTTTGCACTATGAAATTGCTCCTCAGCCAAGGCTAAACACATACCCAATAGTGGATCGACGCGTGTCATGATCTCTAATTAAGTTGACATCGCAATACCCAACTACCTTGGATTCTCTATCGTTCTTATACAGAAGACCAAAGTCAATTGTCCTTTTGACATACCTTAATATTCTTCTAAGCCTAAGGTTTTAAATATCGGAGATCGAGGAAATATCGGACAACCAAAATTCATATCGATTGTGAATATCAGGGAAGGAAATATTAGGATATGTGGTAAATATTGGAGTGCTATATCGGATGAAGTGCATATATAACATAATGTCCTAAAATGTAATATAAACATATTTAACGAAATTTAACCATACAAAATTGCAAATAATGTGTTTAGGATCACTAATCAACCTCTTAAAACACATTTAAGTCCAAATCAACTTTCCAACATTTTAGCCGATTATTTTGAGGCTGAAATGTCACTTGATATATTGAACAAATCATGATGTCACCCAAATATTAGCAACAGCGGCATATATTATTTTGCAACAAGACATTTAAAGGAACATATCGACCAACATATCGATGGAGATATCGGCCAAGTCGGGGATATATAGCCAAAAATTGCAAAAAAGCGGTAAAAGATATATAACAATATAGCTTTGCAGTAAGGCTTATAAAAGGATATATCGGCTGATATATCGGGCCATGTTGGGATATTTAAAACAATGCTTCTAACTACATCCGAGTATCACTCCCTTGGCTTATTCATAAACCTGCTAGCCACTCTAACTGCGAACTTGATGTCAGGCTAGCTGATGGTTAGGTACATGAGACTATGCACCAGTTGATGATATACAGTCATATCTTTCAGTTCCTTGCTTTCTACAGCACTTAGCTTGATACTGGCTTCTATAGGAGTTAAGATCGGTGTACACTTGAGTATACCAAACTTCTATGAGAGATCCTTGGAATACTTGCGTTGGTATAGGAAAAATCTTTTTTCAAATTGCTCTACCTCTAGACCAAGAAAATGTTTTAAGTCTCCAAGCTCCTTCATTCGACAGTGTGCCGCCAAGTTTTCCTTTATAGGGTGAGACTCTTGCCTCATCGTCTCCTGCGATGATTAGGAGTCAGGACATCCATGTATACTAGCAGAACTGCTAGCTTGCCATTGTGACCTTCCACAAACAAACTCGACTTTGTCAGTGTCCATGCGTAACCATTATGCGCAAGGAACTCTACTATCTTCTTGTACCCTCCTTGTGGAGCTTGCTACAACCCATATGGAGCTTTCCTTAATTTGCAGACCCCAATGGTTGTGTTCACGTGAACAGTAAATTGTTGACTATTTTGTATCTTGTCATTTCTTGTGAACAAGGTGCCTTGATGTTGTCATCTTCCTCATCAAAGGATGCTGTAATCAAGAATGAGCAAGCGATTGACCAATTAAGGATTTTCCTTTTCTTTCCCTGTTTACTTCTTCAGTATGAAATCCACATAGGGCTTCTCCTGTTAGGTGGTCCTACACGTCATTCTAGGCCTGATATAGGTTTCTAAGCCCGTCCTATTGCTATTTTGCTAGTTGTCTACAGAGTTGACTGCATATTGATCACAAAAGAGAGGGTTTAATCATGTTCTCTTTTTTATGTATGCTCCAACTTGAGGGAGAGTGTTGCATGTTATTAGTTGTTTGACTATTTACGTATTTAGGTCAATATCCATACCACTTATGTAATCCCTCCTAATATCTATTTAATAGACGTTATGGTTTGTGAAAATAAGAACATTATCAGCTTCTCTTTCTCTAGAAGCATAAACTAAATGAATGACTAATCAAAACTAGTTTCACGCTAGTGCAATGCAATTGCATTTCCTTCATTTAGTAAACATATACAACAAACCAACAAGAATAGAAACAAATGATTAATGCAAAAAAATATTGAATAAGAACAATAACACTTCCAGCCAATGATTTAAAAAACCCCGTTTTGTAAGTCGTTATAACCCGTTTCATTACCTAACGGGACCAAAATGTTACATAACACAAGCAAAAAACGCATAGTGCACTTAACGGTCCAAAAAACCCAATAAAATGCGTTTTATGGAGCATATGTTAAGGGTTTTAAAACCTAAGTTTTTTTGGGTTATATTATGTATCAGATTTGGATACGTGGATCATTCTCTACCGTCCAGATCTAATTAATCCCAACTCTTTTTGAGTCTTTTCTAGTGAGGTAACAAGGTTTTATTTTTTTTATTTTTCATTAAATTTATTTTATGTTAAAGTTATTTACAATGAATTGCGTTAATTACTCCAAGTTATTCTAATCTAGTCAACACTCAATCACTTCGGAGAACACTTAGTTATTTTGTGAGAGATCTAGAGGATGATGATTTTATCTTGTAGGATTTATTACGCCTTGAAACTTGAAAGTTGAAACTTGAAAGTGCTTGAATTTGTTAAGACTTGATTGATTGCTTTAAACTTAACATATTTGATCATTTGATGATGCTTTTGGAGTGGTTATTGGTCATGTATGACTAACTTTTATTAAGAAATTGTAATATTATATTTCTATATTTGACAATTATGATGTTGTGTTTGAAAATTTTGATGATTCTAATTAATAAAGTCATTATAAATTATTTATATTTATAGAATATCTAAATAATTAGTAAACAATATAACCTACGTTATGCTAGGTTTTTATGCTTTTTTCCATAACCCTTAACAATAAATAAGCGTTACGTTATCGTTATTGTTTTTTCAACATTGCTTCTAGCTATACTAAACTTCCCATCACAACATTATCTGCATGTTCAGTTACTATAGCATTTCTGGATCACAATCTAGTATAAAGCTACATATTGTCCACATAGGATATCGTTTTACATAGATTCTTAAAAAATCGGTTTTAAGAGACTATATATTTTTTTCTTTTCTTTTCTTTTTGGTTGTAACTAGGAGAGTGAACTTGTTGTGTCCCACAGAAAGAAAATCTAGTTTTACTGCCAATAACAAGAGCAAAGATAAATTTGTATGTACATAGTTTCCACAAAAATAGCATAAGAAAAGGGAAAATCACTTCTAACCCATCCAACTCACTTAACTTTAAATAGTGTGTTTCCTCCCCTCAAGAAAAAAGTCAAAAGCATTTACCTCCTTGGACAATGAATCATACATCTAGCCCTTGCCCCGACATAAAATTCCAAAACCACCTATGTCCTCTCCCTCTTCATTCTCGCTTTTTTTCTCATCTTCTCATGAATTCATGAACTCATTCCACCCTTAGCTTCCCGGTCGCCTTCGTTTTCTGTTGTCACTTCTCCCCATGCCTCACTGGAGTGGCGTGGTGGTGAGACCCGAAAAGAGGCCGGGTAGGAGGTGACAAAGGAGAGGTAAGCAACAAGGCAATGGGTGGCATCGGAGGAGAGTTTTATAGTGAGGCGAAAAGGCTGCAGACGCGGCGGACGAGCGATGGTGGTTGAGAAATGAGAAAGAAAAAACAGAGCTTTACTACCTTTATTCTCTTTATTATCTTTATTCATTTCTCATTTTCTTTCATTGGTTAATGTTATATATTCATTATTCTTGTGACATTTGTTCAAATTTCGGACTTTTCTTATTTATTGATATCTTTATTTTTCCATTACCTAATTAACGTTACTTTTCTTCAATTTTTAGCACACTTCTTTGTTTTCGATGTTTTCATTTATTTTTCGTTACATTTGTTCAATTCTTGTTATCTTTCTTTATTTATTGATACAATTATTTGCTTTTTGTTATTTTTCCATTTCTTGTTACTTTTTATCGTTTTTCATTACCTTTGTCATTTTATGTTCCTATTAACCCTTGCTCTCTTTCTCCTCCTTCAACCACTATCTCTTTCGCTTCTCTACCAACCTCTTCTCCATCGCCACCCGCCGCGTTGCCTCACTAACTGAACATTGTGTCCACCACCTCTTGCTGCCTATCTTTGCTTTGTCTACGGGTGGGCGTAGGGTGGGTCGACCCAGTCCAGCACTCCTTTTAGCAAGAACCGGCACGACCTGAATTGGGTCGGGCTTATCTCGGCTTGGTATGTACTCTTGCCATGGGCTAGGTTAGGTCAAGCCCTAGACCCGGTAACAAGGAGTTTGGCCCGGCCCAAATTAGGCCCGACCCAACTGTGGCCCGACCCAACCCGAGTGTTTTAAATTTTTTTTAAATGACTCTTAGCAGCAGGCCAGCAAAGCCAAAGGCCCAAAGTTGGACCTTTGGCTTTGGCCCATGGGCAAGTAGCGACCTTGTTCATATAGATGAAAAATTCATATAGATGAAAAAGAAGGGCAGAAAATAAAATCCTAATTTCAACTGCTTGTACACACAGATGAAGGCAAGGCGACCTATGTATATGAGATTTTTAAAATAGAAGAAGAATCTTTCTAATGTCACTTTTGAGTTTTATTAGAAAGACATAAGACTATAGAGATGCTTATGCGATTGCCACTAAGGTACACATAGAACAAAAAAAGGTAGCATGCAGACTTGAAAAGGAAATAAATTGAAAAAAACTTTTAAAAAAATTGTGCGGGATGAACCGCGGCCTGATCCATCGTGGGGTGGGTAGAACCTGACCCGTCCCCATGCAGGACGTGAACCGCGTCTGAACTGGCCAGCTAGAAAACCGATCGGGCCTGTTCACGTGTTAGGCCCAGCCCACACCCACCCCTAGCTTCACCTCTATTTCCCTTTGGACCTCCTAGCCCTCTACTTTGGCAGGGCTTGGAGGGAGGTAGCATAGATCAGATGACGATAGGCAAAGACAACAATAGGTAGAGATGAACGATGAAACCATGTTCATGGATTTATGAGAGGGATGAGAGAGAAAAGAGAGAATGGAGAGGGAAAAGATAAGAGTGGTTTTGTAAATTTCAAAAAATACACATGGGTTTTCGTGTGGGGTGGAAGCCTGACAATAGTTTCTTAGAGAGAGGGATCATGTTTTTAACTTTTTTTGGGGAGGTGGAAGTGGAGGCAATTTTCCCCAAAGAAAGAGAAAATACTACGTATATATTGATCATGTTAGGAATTTTTACTTATGAAAAAAGCACCACATTAAGAAGTGTTCAATGATGCCATAAATTGCAAAACTTCATTGAGTTCAATAACTCTTCCGCCTTTCATAGAATCAAACCATCATTGAATACCGAATAGGTAAACATTTCATTGAACATTCACCAATATATATCATTCATATGAGTAACATACCAAATTATTCACCCTTCGTCCTGAATTACGCAAAACCCAGTAGCTAATTATGCAGGCCAAGATTACCAATCAAGGATAGCATGTGAAATCAAGTTCCCTTCAACAGAATTTTGAGCTTTCATTATTCCACTATATGATGGTTTGAGATCTTTCGGATAATTTCTAAATCTAACCCTAGAGTACACCAGCAAGTTCACAAAAATGAAGCAGCAAAAAAAAAAAAAAAGGAGCAATCTTTACACGTATTAGCAAATAAAAACATAGGAAAATAATCGAAAAAATGGAAAATTACCCGTATGCCTCTTTTGATTTCCTAAATTTACCACGAACTCGATGCAACCTTCAAAGCAATCAAATACAAAGGAATCAATTTAGCGCCTTAACAAAACCAAAACCAAAAACCAAAATCAAAACGATAGAAAAGGAGCAATCTTTTCTCACCAAAATCGGTCAATCCAGAACCAGAACGACCAAACCCCGTCGAAATCGACAGAAATATCAACCAAGTCGGCGTGAGAAACGAGACAGAAACCGCTGAATTGAAGCATGATTCTCTGATCCTAAGTTACCAATCGAAGAAACCGAGGTTTTGGGTTTGGATGGACGTGAAACAAACCCTAGTTATAATTTTAGAATTTTGTCTGCTTCTTCGAATAATTGTGGACGCCTCAAGCAGAAATTGAGACCTGGAGACGTAGAATTTGAAAGCTAGAGGAAGTGCAAATGGCAATAAATGGGGTGAATTTGATCCATAAAGATTGGCTAATTAGCACCTAAATACCTTATTATTTTCCCAACTTTGCACTTATATACCCTCAATTGTTTTTTTAGCACTTACATATTCGGAAGTATGTAGTGCTCAGATGCTAATTTTATAACTTTTTAGCTCTTAATATTTGTTGAACATGTTGTTAAACCCACCAAAAGTTTATTTTAGGAGAAATATTTAAAATAAACCTTTTTGAAAACAATATAAGCAAAATCGATCATTTGATAATAAAATTAGCAAAATCGACCTTAAATCGACCTCAAGGTCGATTTTGCAAAATAGAAGTTTTAATTTACACGGGACTAGTGTGATTAGCCATTATTTAGGAATTAATGGGACTAGCAGTCCCGTCTATATCTGGACTATATAACGCCATAGTGCCCTAACCACCCGTGCCCTAACCCAGTCTCCACTGCTCGTCCACTAAGCCCAACTTCTTGCGCCCCAAACAATCACACTCGCCCGACGCCCGCCTCCACTACTCGTCCACCAAGCTACCGTCCACCAAGCCCCGTCCACCAAGCCGCCGTCCACCAAGCCCGCCTCTCAAGGTGAAAATTTGCTCTCCTTGTGAATTTGATGAATGATATGGATGGATTAGGTTAGGGTTTAATTTTGATATGAATGATATGAATTTTGATGAATGATATGGATTTTGATTTAGGGTTTCATTTTAATTGGGATATGAAATTTGTGGTGAAATTTTTAGGTTTTATTTTGTGAAATATGATGAATAATGTGGTTTGGCTAAAGTTAGGGTTTAACTAGAATTTAGGGTTTTAAATTTGATTTTCAATCGAGAATTTGATTTTAACTATAATAGATTATTTGCATATGATGGAATGTTGATCTTTCAGTTTCGATGGCGAACTCAATACCCGTTATTGGCTTCTTCAATGGAAGCCTCGGCGTTGGAATGTATGTATGATGGGGGTTCTAGAAAAATGTTTATGTTATCTAAATCATGCAATTTTGATGGAATGATGAAGGAAATACACAGAGTTACTAAAATTAATCAAGAAGAATATGCAACTAAGATGTTATTCAACTGTCCGATAAATAAGAATAGAACAATTACTATAGAGATCACCGACGATGAGGAGTTGAATGACATGAAACAGTTAGTCGAGAAGCAAGTGTCAATCGAGTTGTTCATTGAGAAGTATCCGATTCTTGAATTTGTCCAAGTTTCGAAACCTCAAGGAGAGTTCTCCCGCATGCTTGACTTAGAAAATGAATCGAGTGAGTTTATGACATCTCCAAGTGAAGAGCCATGGGCTCAATTACAACATTTAAGCGGGCATTCCCTTGGTGGGACTTCAAGTACTATCTCTAACGATGCTTCGGGTCACGTTACAAGTAATTTACCGGCCAGATCAATTGTAGAAGAAGAACCAAATGATGACTCTGAAGATATTGAAGAAGATGGCTTGCAAATTGATACCATGCATTTGGCTACTGGCATCGATGAGGACTCACGTTGGATGGATCAATTTTATGTTAACAATGATTATGTGGAGTCTGAAGATCTGTTGCCCGACGAGTTCCAAAATGAGGATTGGATAAATACCTCCCAAGCTGAATTTGTTGATGTTGGTTCCTCTTATATGTTTTGAGATTATAGAGATGCATCTACCGGATTGCGTGCTTCGACAATTAGGTCGTGCATAACATGTTCCAGAATTTATTGAAAAAATAGAGAGGAAGGCAAAGAAAGGAGGACATCAGAGAAACTGGGCAAATGAGCATCAGCAGTACATACATAAATGGAATGATCGGCATTTCTGTATTGTGGAGCAGATTGATCCAACTCCTCGGGAATCGGATTACATTACTTGGTATAGGGGGATAACTAGAAGATGTATAATAATTGCGACCACAGCTCCGATCGATATTGACCTGCAAAAATGATACGTGCCCAGGGGTATAGATGAGAGAGAATTTGTAAGTATTTTTAGAGATAATTTTCAAGTCCATTTGTTTGGTATTCCTCGATATTGCTAACATGTATTTTTGTAACTTAATTGCATATAGCAGCCGTAGATGATATTGAATCCATTGCAAATCATGGCCTAGCATTATCTGTCGCAGGTACGGATCCCGGAGCACATGCTTCTCTATATCAGTCGATAGTGTGGAGGGTTCACCAAGCCTTAAGACGAACTCACCAAGATCTTCATGATGGACGAGAGGTCATGACACAGGACAATATCGATATCTTATACACACGTCAACCACAACAACAAAGATGAGGACCTAGCAGAAACGACGATGAAGCCGGACCTTCGCAACATGTAGACGTCCCATCACAACCACAAACGCAATCGGATAACGAACTCGTCCAAGCTCGGGATCGTGGAGATGGAGAAGGACGAGGACAGGTCCAAGAAACAAGACAGAGGAGGAGGAGAAGAGTTCTTGGATGTATGTAAACTAGAGTAAGGCTCCTATGAACTTAAGTTCATAATGAATAGTGATGCACCAACTTTTTTATCCACTCATCTTGCCTTGAGATTTGTGATGCACAAATCTCAAAGTGACCTTTATATCTTTCACGGATCCCAAAGCAAGATGAGTGGTTAGAAAAGTTGGTGCATCACTATTCATTATGAACTTAAGTTCATAGGAGCCTTGCTCATGTAAACTAATCATTTTCGCTATCTACTTTACAAACCTATGTTTGGTATGTTTTCAATATTTTTTACGGAGTATATTATTTCTGTCTTGGCTTTATTCCAATATGTATCGAGTTAGTATGTGAAGTATATTTGTTCTAAGTTACTACCTGTGATGTGTGGTAGGATGAGGAGGGTTATATAATGTTTGTGTTGTTTGTGTGTTGACGAAGTTATTGTGATGTCTTGGTTTTATTCCAACATGTAGACGTTCTTGTGATGTGTGGTTTTATTATGATATATATCGATTTGAGATGGTTTTTGGAATTGTATAGGAAATGCACAAAAATATGTGAGATGGTTTTTTGAATTGTACAAGAAATGCACAAAAACGTGTAAATTTGTAATAAAGCTGCCTAGGAAATGCACAGGACTACTAGTCCTATACATTTTAGTTTTAGCCTAGAAAATGCACGGGACTACTACTCCCATGTAAATTAAATTGGGCTTTGGAAGTCTCTACCCAAAACTCGGGACTAGCAGTCTCGTGTAAATAATTTTTCCCAACAAAGCTTTTGTCTAAAACACGGGACTGCTAGTCCCGTGTCAACTTGTGGTGGAACCACTAATGAAGATTAGTGCGGTCTAATTACACAGGACTAGTAGTCCCGTGTATATCCTAAACATTTTTTCAACAAAATCGACCATTTTCTGCCCAGATGTGCTGACGTGGCAGAAAACGATCGATTTTGCTAATTTTCCTATAACTAGGTCGATTTTGCTAATTTTGTCTCGAAAATGGTCTTTTTAAAAAAATTGTCCTTTATTTTAAAGTGTAATTGAAGTACGTATAAAATAGAAGTATGATATACTTAACAGTAACTTTAATTGTTCAGGGAAAAAAGGCAAATTCAACAAACTTTACTGAAATTAGTTTTTACGAGTCACATGGGACAATTTAAACAAAATTCTTACCTCGTATATCATCAGGAGGTATTAAAATGAAACTTAGAAACTTGAGGATGCACAGGTGCTCTTGAAAACAAGTGAAATTGTACAACTACAGAATAAGGAAACCACAAGATATAGATATTTAAGCGCCAATTCCCTAAAAGATTTGACAAAATAGAAAATAAAAAATATTAGGGGTTGAATTTGTTGTTTGAACTCAAAAGATAAAAACATTATTTTCAATAATAATGAGAAATTATGCAAGAGTTCATCACCTCATTTAGCAAAATGAGCAATCAAGATATAAAAATAATGAGATTTATCTGTTCTAACTTGATTAAAAGCATGAGTTGTTTCATTATTCTATTTTTAATAGCTTATACTAGTATTTTATCCCGTACTAAGCACGGTCATGCCTCAGATTCAATATCTCTATCGAACTTTAAGAATTTTTAGAACACGATGCATCATTTATGAACTTATTTCACATTAATTTCTTTTCCATGCGAGCCCAGACTTTATGGAATATTTTATTTTTATACTTAAATTTTATTATTAATATACATTCTATTATACTTCCATTATTAAATAGTAGATAGTTTCATACGCATGGACAAATGAGTTGTAGTATATTAAATATTTTAATTTAATAATAATGAAAATAAATAACAAACCCATTTGAATTTTTTATTTTGATACTGCGATATGCTCAAATTTGGTTTTATATGTTGCCTTGTAATTGGTTTTATATTTTCTAACTATATTTTATTATTCAGTAAAGTTTTTAAAATGTAAACAAATAACATATAGTATTTTATCAATTTACAAATATATTTTCAACTTTTAGACAATATATTTCAAATTATCTAATATGAGGAAATATATTACTATAACTGGGTTTGAATTTATTTTTTTATACCGTGATATACTCAAATTTTGTTCTATATCTTATCTTTTAACTGACTTTTATATCTTCTTGTTGTATCTTATTATTTAGTAAAGTTTTTAAAAACGTAAACAAATAATATAAAGAATCTTATTAGTTTACAAATATATTTTTAACTTTTATGAAATATATTTCAATTTATGTTTCCTGATATGATAAATATTATAAATATAGATAGATCTTGAATATAAGGCAATATATTAGAAAAATATTTGAAACAATTGGAAATAAGTATATCTTGAATTAGGCAATATATTAGAAGTACATTTTGATTAATAGAAAATATTGAATATGATTATTATTTGGAGGATAAAATTTAATATCTCAAAAATGAAAGAATAAATTTAAATTAAAAAATATAATATGCAAGACAAATAATGTAAAAAATAAAGTAATGATGTTTGTATTATAATATGTTGATCATGTCAACAAAAACATTCTCATGTAACTACCTATGCATTGAACAGGTAAAGAAATAAAATGAAAAACAAACCTTTTGAAGCTTCCAGGTGAATATAGATAAAGTCCAGTAGTTCTCTCATCTCACTATCACATAAAGAGTATAACATCAAATCTTGTAAATAACTCTAAGTGAAAATATAAAAAAAAAAAAATCAAGGTTAGCTCTATGATATCGAGAACAAAATTAAAGAGAATGATACTTTCAATATGAGTTCAAATAAGATACGGAGACATTTATTTATTAAGAATCTTAATTTAAAAACAAACAAAATTATAGTATAATAAAATAAAATTACAAAAATGTACCTGTGTAATTCACTGTCTCTCTGATTTTGAATTCGTGCCTATATATTTAGATAACCATTGTTTAAATCATTAAAAACAAAAAGTTTAAAACTAATGGAAATTAGAAGACTAACTTCTAATTTGATTGCATCTGAAGCGAAATCATATGGGTATTGCTATTTCTTGTCAACGAAGTAAGGAGAGGTTAAATAATAAATTGTTTACCGAAAAATCTTGCCAAAATAAGCAATAATACCTAATATTTTCTTTCCCTCTTTTACTTAGAATTCAAATTTTTTAATTTGGAGCAATTGTTTACCGAAAAATCTTACCAAAATAAGTAATAATACCTAACATTTTCTTTCCCTCTTTTCTGAGAATTCAATTTTTTTAATTTAGAGCAACTGAATATATAGGATTATATAATATCTTCCCCATAAAAATATAATCGGATATCAAATAATATCTAATATATTTGCTCATATTAGTATATATATTATGGTAGGCTAAATATCAGGAAAGTATCTTAGGAAATTTTATTGTTATCTACTATATAAGGAATTCGAGAAATTATTGGGATTTCTTGACAACAAAGTAAAATGAAATCTGAAATTTGTTAGAGAATAAAATTCATAAATGCACCATTCTGTTTAATCATATATTTTAGTAATTTTAGTAACTGTTATTATATAAGGAAAACGCTTTAAAAATTAGGAAATGGTATTTGGTCAGATTTGGCCGATTTTATGAATGAAATTAAAAAAATATTAAAATTTTATGATTAAATAGATAATAATTATGAAGATGGATGGATGGACGGGTGAGATTGATGACAGGTGGCAGAAGAATGTGAGAATAGAATTGCTGACTTGGCAATCTTTGGGAGGGTTTGAGGAGGAGGGTTTTGTTTTAAGGTGTACATATAGAAATAGATACAAAATGAGTTTGTCAGTAAGAGGAGCGGTGTATACATTTGAGGCTGGCCAGGTGCCATACCTCAATTTTGAAACCTCCACTTTTTTCTCCAATCCTTCCTTCGATGCTTGCACCAAAAGTTTGGTGTCTAACTTCATCTCATGTCCTTTCTTTAACTTTTTTTTTTTGGGAGGAAATCCTTTCTTTAACTTAAAAAAGCAAACTAGTTATTAGTTCACTACCATATTAGAAGGCACTAGATACTATAATTTTTTTTTGTTATTGTCGTTATTTCACTTCTCACCTTATGATTGTCATAACTTATTTTTCAATAACTCGTAAAAAACTTATATGTGCCAATATTATATTACATTAAAATCTCTGTTTGAATATATATTTTTGTTAATGCATATGCCTAATTTATGGTACTAAATATATTTCATGAATAATATCTTATTTGTGCCGAAGCTAGATGAAAATTCTTGCTCCGCCCCTCGTTGCTACCTCATTCTGTAATCAGTGATAGATAGGATTCTCATACAAGATACAAGACTTGATACTGTATGCCCATCATTAGTTTGTGAGGATTGAAAGATGCAGTTAAATCTTATTCTGTCTCTACATAAATTGTTCATATCTACAGGGCGTGAGGTACTTTCTCATTTTTGTAGTCATGTATTAGAATCATAATCCTATGCCAAATATCACCAAGAGTCGTTCCTTATCTTGGCTTAACTAACAGAGTTGTTGGATTGGAGAAGTGCTAGCTTAAAATACACAAGTGTTGTTTTAGTGATAATAGCGATAACAGTAGAAATAATTAAGAACATAAATTGATCGTTTTCAATTCATACAACTATTTAGAAAAAAAAACTTTCACAGAATTGCATGGTTTTTGTTGGATGATTATGTTAGAATTAATATAAAACTATAAACCTCAACCCTCACCATAACTTCGGAGTTTTGGTGTAATGGTTAGAGGAACTAAATTTAAGATGGTATCAGAGAAACCCGGGTTCAAATCCCAGGATTTTCTAAAAATTGACACCGCTGCGTGCGGGGGCATGTTAGAATTAATATAAAACTATAATTCTCGATCTTCACCATAACTTCGGAGTTTTGGTCTAATGGTTATAGGGACTAAATTTAAGATGGTATCAGAGCAACCCGGGTTCAAATCCCATCGGCCATGAATTTTAAGCGGATTTTCTAAAAAATGACACCGCTGGATGAGTCCAGATTTCAGCCCATAAAAAAAGGGCGTTCAACCTGCGGGGGCATGTATCAGAGCAACCCGGGTTCAAATCCCATCGGCCACGAATTTTAAGCGGATTTTCTAAAAAATTGGCGTTCAACCTGCGGGGGCATGTTAGAATTAATATAAAACTATAAACCTCAACCCTTACCATAACTTTGGAGTTTTGGTCTAATGGTTAGAGGAACTAAATTTAAGAGATTAGGACTCATACAATAGACAATTTCCTCCATCTCTCCATACTTCATTAGTGGAAAGAGATTTCCACCAAACAATCACAACTCTTAACCCTTTAAGCTCTTCCACAACAAGAAACTGCTCCACCCACTAACTTAATTCAACTTTTCACATGATTGCATTAGTAACAAGTGAAAATGTGGCAAAACAAGTGATTCTACGTACTAATGTGAGTCTCACCAATAACTAAATACTTATGAATCTTACATCAATATATGCACATCCGAAATTTAATTCAAGTATGTCACTAATTAAAACTGCACGACTTAGTAGTTGCCACGTAATACTAGACTACGTCATAGAAAAAGATACGTATGAATCTTACATCAATATATGCATATCCAAAAATTAAATTCAAGTATGTCATTAATTAAAACTGCACGAATTACCAGTTGCCACCTAATACTATACTACGTCATAGAAAACGATTCTTATGAATCTTACATCAATATAAGCACATCCGAAAATTTAATTCAAGTATGCCACTAAGTAAAACTGCACGACTTAGCAGTTGCCACGTAATACTAGACTACATCATAGAAAAAGATTCTTATGAATCTTACATCAGTATATGCAAATCCGAAAATTTAATTCAAGTATGTCACAAATTAAAACTGCATGACTTAGCAGTTGCCACGTAATATTAGACTACGTCAAAAAAAAAAGATTCTTATGAATCTTACATCAATATATGCACATCCGAAAATTTAATTCAAGTATGTCAATAATTAAAAGCGGGCGACTTAGTAGTTGCCGTAATACTAGACTACATCATAGAAAAAGATTCTTATGAATCTTACATCGATATATGCAAATCCGAAAATTTAATTCAAGTATGTCACAAATTAAAAGCGCATGACTTAGCGGTTGCCACGTAATATTAGACTACGTCAAAAAAAAAAGATTCTTATGAATCTTACATCAATATATGCACATCCGAAAATTTAATTCAAGTATGTCAATAATTAAAACTGGACGACTTAGTAGTTGCCACGTAATACTAGACTACGTCATAGAAAAATATTCTTATGAATCTTACATCAATATATGCACATACGAAAATTTAATTCAAGTATGTCACTAATTAAAACTGTACGACTTAGCAGTTGCCACGAAATACTAGACTACGTCATAGAAAAATATACTTATGAATCTTACATCAAGATATGCACATCCAAAAATTTAATTCAAGTATGCCACTAACTAAACTTGCACGACTTAGCAGCTACCACGTAATACTAGACAACATCATAGAAAAAGATTCAATCACCAAACTCCCATCGCCTAAGTTGACGTATCCTTCTGAGGATAAGTTCATGCATCCCGTATAAGAAACACGTGGCAATAATATTTTTCAGGAAATTTATAATAATATCTAGTATTACTTCACTAACAAAAGTAAAAAAATTTAATTCAAATATGTTACTAATTAAAACTACACGACCTAGCAGTTCCCACGTAATACTAGACTACGTCATAGAAAAAGATTCTTATGAACCTTACATCAATATATGCACATCAAAAATTTAATTCAAGTATGTCATTAATTAAAAGCGCACAACTTAGCGGTTGCCATGTAATACTAGACAACGTTATAGAAAAAGATTCTTATGAATCTTACATCAATATATGCACATCGAAAATTTAATTCAAGTATGTCACTAATTAAAATTGCACAACTTAGTAGTTGCCACGTAATACTAGACTTCGTCATAGAAAAAATTCTTATGAATCTTACATCAATATATGCACATCCAAAATTTAATTCAAGTATGTCACTAATTAAAAGCGCACAACTTAGCGGTTGCCACGTAATACTAGGCTGCGTCATAGAAAAAATTCTTATGAATCTTACATCAAGATATGCACATCCAAAATTTAATTCAAGTATGCCACTAACTAAACTTGCGACTTAGCGGCTACCACGTAATACTAGACAACATCATAGAAAAAGATTCAATCACCAAACTCCCATCGCCTAAGTTGACGTATCCTTCTGAGGATAAGTTCATGCATCCCGTATAAGAAACACGTGGCAATAATATTTTTCAGGAAATTTATAATAATATCTAGTATTACTTCACTAACAAAAGTAAAAAAATTTAATTCAAATATGTTACTAATTAAAACTACACGACCTAGCAGTTCCCACGTAATACTAGACTACGTCATAGAAAAAGATTCTTATGAACCTTACATCAATATATGCACATCAAAAATTTAATTCAAGTATGTCATTAATTAAAAGCGCACAACTTAGCGGTTGCCATGTAATACTAGACAACGTTATAGAAAAAGATTCTTATGAATCTTACATCAATATATGCACATCGAAAATTTAATTCAAGTATGTCACTAATTAAAATTGCACAACTTAGTAGTTGCCACGTAATACTAGACTTCGTCATAGAAAAAATTCTTATGAATCTTACATCAATATATGCACATCCAAAATTTAATTCAAGTATGTCACTAATTAAAAGCGCACAACTTAGCGGTTGCCACGTAATACTAGGCTGCGTCATAGAAAAAATTCTTATGAATCTTACATCAAGATATGCACATCCAAAATTTAATTCAAGTATGCCACTAACTAAACTTGCGACTTAGCGGCTACCACGTAATACTAGACAACATCATAGAAAAAGATTCAATCACCAAACTCCCATCGCCTAAGTTGACGTATCCTTCTGAGGATAAGTTCATGCATCCCGTATAAGAAACACGTGGCAATAATATTTTTCAGGAAATTTATAATAATATCTAGTATTACTTCACTAACAAAAGTAAAAAAATTTAATTCAAATATGTTACTAATTAAAACTACACGACCTAGCAGTTCCCACGTAATACTAGACTACGTCATAGAAAAAGATTCTTATGAACCTTACATCAATATATGCACATACGAAAATTTAATTCAAGTATGTCATTAATTAAAACTGCACAACTTAGCAGTTGCCATGTAATACTAGACAACGTTATAGAAAAAGATTCTTATGAATCTTACATCAATATATGCACATCCGAAAATTTAATTCAAGTATGTCACTAATTAAAATTGCACAACTTAGTAGTTGCCACGTAATACTAGACTACGTCATAGAAAAAAATTCTTATGAATCTTACATCAATATATGCACATCCAAAAATTTAATTCAAGTATGTCACTAATTAAAACTGCACGACTTAGCAGTTGCCACGTAATACTAGACTGCGTCATAGAAAAAGATACTTATGAATCTTTCATCAATATGTGCACATCCAAAAATTTAATTTAAGTATGTCACTAATTAAAACTGCACGACTTAGCAGCTGTCACGTAATCCTAGACCACGTCATATAAAAAGATTCAATCACCTTACTCCTATCGCCTAAGTTGACGTATTCTTCTGAGGATAAGTTCGTGCATCCTGCGTAAGCAACACGTGGCAATAATTTTTTTTAGGAAATTTATAATAATATCTAGTATTACTTCACTATTAAAAGTAATAAAATTTAGTTCAAGTATGTCACTAATTAAAACTGCACGGCTTAGCAATAATACTAGACTATGTCATAGAAAAAGATTCTTACGAATACAACATCAATATATGCACATCCAAAAATTTAATTCAAGTATGTCACTAATTAAAACTGCATAACTTAGCAGTTGCCACGTAACACTAGACCACGTCATAGAAAACGTTTCTTATGAATCTTACTTCAATATATGCACATCCGAAAATATAATTCAAGTATGTCACTAATTAAAACTGTACGACATAGCAGTTGCCATGTAATACTAGACTACGTCATAGAAAAAGATTCTTATAAATCGTCATAGAAAAAGATTCTTATAAATCTTACATCAATATATGCACATCAGAAAATTTAATTCAAGATGTCACTAATTAAAACTGCTCAACTTAGTAGCTGCCACGTAATACTAGACTACATTAATGAAAACATTTCTTATGAATCTTACATCAATAAATGCACATCCGAAAATTTAATTCAAGTATCTCACTAATTAAAACTGCACAACTTAGTATTTGCCACGTAATACTAGACTACATCATAGAAAAAGATACCTATGAATCTTACATCAATATATGCACATCAGAAAATATAATTCAAGTATTCCAGTAATTAAAACTCCACGACTTAGCAGTTGCCACGTAATACTAGACTACGTCATAGAAAAAGATACTTATGAATCTTACATCAATACATGCACATCCGAAAATTTAATTCTAGTATGTCACTAATTAAAACTGCACGACTTAGCAGCTGCCACGTAATACTAGACTACGTCATAGAAAAAGATTCAATCACCTAACTCCTATCACCTAAGTTGACGTATTCTTCTGAGGATAAGTCCGTGCATCTTGTATAAGCAACATGTGGCAATAATATTTTTCAGAAAATTTATAATAATATCTAGTATTTAATTCAAGTATGTCACTAATTAAAACTGCTCAACTTAGCTGTTGCCACATAATACTAGACTACGTCATAGAAAAAGATTCTTATGAATCTTACATCAACATATGCACATCCGAAAATTTAATTCAAGTATGTCACTAATTAAAACTACATGACTTAGTAGTTGCCACGTGATACTAGACTACGTCATAGAAAAATATTCTCATGAATCTTACATCAATATATGCACATCCAAAAATTTAATTCAAGTATGTCACTAATTAAAATTGCATGACTTAGAAGTTGCCACATAATAGTAGACTACATCATAGAAAAAGATACTTTTGCATCTTACATCAATATATGCACATCCAAAAATTTAATTCAAGTATGTCACTAATTAAAACTGCACGACTTAGTAGCTGCCATGTAATACTAGACTACGTCAAAGAAAAAGATTAAATCACTGAACTCCTATCGCCTAAGTTGACGCATTCTTCTGAGAATAAGTTCCGGCATCCTACATAAGTAACACGTGGCAATAATATTTTTCAGGAAATTTATAATAATATCTAGTATTACTTCACTAACAAAAATAATAAATTTTAATTCAAGTATGCCACTAATTAAAACTGAACGACTTAGCAGTTACCGCGTAATAATAGTTACGTCATAGAAAAAGATTCTTATGAATCTCACTTCAATATATGCACATCCGAAAATTTAATTCAAGTATGTCACTAATTAAAACTGCACAACTTAGCAGTGACCACGTAATACTAGACTACGTCATAGAAAAAGTTTCATATGAATCTTACATCAATATATACACATCCAAAAATTTAATTCAAGTATGTCACTAATTAAAACTGCACGACTTAGCAGTTGCCACATAATACTTGACTATGTCATAGTAAAAGATACTTATGAATCTTACATCAATATATGCCCATCCCAAAATTTAATTCAAGTATGTCTCTAATTAAAATTGCACGACTTAGCAGCAGTCACGTAATACAATACTAGGTAATGGAAAAAGATTCAATCACCTAACTCCTATCGCCTAAATTGACGTATTCTTCTGAGAATAAATTCGTGCATCCTGTACAAGCAACACGTGGCAATAATATTTTTTAGGAAATTTATATTAATATCTAGTATAACTTCACTAACAAAAGTAATAAAATTTAATTCAAGTATGCCACTAATTAAAACCGTACAACTTAGCAATTGCCACGTAATACTAGACTACGTCTTAGAAAAAGATTCTTATGAATCTTACATCAATATAAGCACATCCGAAAATTTAATTCAAGTATGTCACTAATTAAAACTGCACAACTCGGCAGTTGTCGCGTAATACTATACTACGTCATATAAAAAGTTTCTTATGAATCTTACATCAATATATGCACATCTGAAAATTTAATTCAAGTATCTCATTAATTAAAGCTGCACGACTTAGCAGTAGCCACGTAATGCTAGACTACGTCATAGAAAAACAAACTTATGAATCTTACATCAATATATGCACATCCGAACATTTAACTCAAGTATGTCACTAATTTAAACTGCATGACTTAGCAGCTGCCACGTAATACTAGACTACATCATAGAAAAAGATTCAATCACCTAACTCCTCTCGCCTAAGTTGACGTATACTTCTAATGATAAGTTCGTGCATCCTGTATAAGCAACACATGGCAATAATATATTTCTAGAAATTTATAATAATATCTAGTATTTAATTCAAGTATGTCACTAATTAAAACTGCTCGACTTAGCAGTTACAATGTAATACTAGACAACGTCATAGAAAAAGATTCTTATGAATCTTACATCAGTATATGCACATCTGAAAATTTAATTCAATTATGTCACTAATTAAAACTGCAGGAATTAGCAGTTGCCACATAATACTAGACAACGTCATTGAAAAAGATTCTTATGAATCTTACATCAATATATGCGCATCCGAAAATTTAATTCAAGTATGTCAATAATTAAAACTGCACGACTTAGCAAATGTCACGTAATACTAGACTACGTCATAGAAAAAGATTCTTATGAATCTTACATCGATATATGCACATCCGAAAATTGAATTCAAGTATGTAACTAATTAAAACTGTACGACTTAGCAGATGCCACGTAATACTAGACTACGTCTTAGAAAAAGATTCAATCACCTAACTCCTATCGCCTAAGTTAACGTTTTCTTCTGAGGATAAGTTCATGCATCCTGTATAAGCAACATGTGGCAATAATATTTTTCAGGAAATTTATAATAATATCTAGTATTATTTCGTTAACAAAAGTAATAAAATTTAATTCAAGTATGTCACTAATTAAAACTGCACGACTTAGCAGTTGCCACGTAATACTAGACTACGTCATAGAAAAAGTTTCTTATGAATCTTACATCATTATATGTACATCCGAAAACTTAATTCAAGTATGTCACTAATTAAAACTGCACAACTTAGCAGTTATCACGTAATACTAGACGCACGACTTAGCAGCTGTCACGTAATCCTAGACTACATCGTAGAAAAAGATTCGATCACCTAACTCCTATCAACGAAGCTGACATATTCTTCTGAGGGTAAGTTAGTGCATCCTGTATAAGCAACACGTGGCAATAATTTTTTTTAGGAAATTTATAATAATATCTAGTATTACTTCACTAACAAGAGTAATAAAATTTAATTCAAGTATGTCACTAATTAAAACTACACGACTTAGCAGTTGTCACGTAATACAAGACTACGTCATAGAAAATGATTATTATGAATATTACATCAATATATGCACATTAGAAAATTTAATTTAAGTTTGTCACTAATTAAAACTGCACAACTTAGCAGTTGCCACATAATACTAGACTACGTTATAGAAAATATTTCTTATAAATCTTACATCAATATACGCACATCCGAAAATTTAATTCAAGTATCTCACTAATCAAAACGCACAACTTAGTAGTTGCCACGTAATACTAGACTACATCATAGAAAAAGATTCTTATGAATCTTATATCAATATATGCACATCGAAAATATAATTCAAGTATGTCACTAATTAAAAGCGCGACTTAGCGGTTGCCGCGTAATAATGGACTACGTCATACAAAAAATACTTATGAATCTTACATCAATATATGTACATTCAAAAATTTAATTCAAGTATGTCTCTAATAAAACTGCACGACTTAGCTGCTGCCACGTAATACTAGACTACGTCATAAAAAAAGATTCAATCACCTAACTCCTATCACCTAAGTTGACATATTCCTCGAGGATAAGTTCGTGCATCCCGTAAAAGAAACACGTGGCAATAATATTTTTAGGAAATTTATAATAATATCTAGTATTATTTCGTTAACAAAAGTAATAAAATTTAATTCAAGTATGTCACTAATTAAAACTGCACGACTTAGCAGTTGCCACGTAATACTAGACTACGTCATAGAAAAAGTTTCTTATGAATCTTACATCATTATATGTACATCCGAAAACTTAATTCAAGTATGTCACTAATTAAAACTGCACAACTTAGCAGTTATCACGTAATACTAGACGCACGACTTAGCAGCTGTCACGTAATCCTAGACTACATCGTAGAAAAAGATTCGATCACCTAACTCCTATCAACGAAGCTGACATATTCTTCTGAGGGTAAGTTAGTGCATCCTGTATAAGCAACACGTGGCAATAATTTTTTTTAGGAAATTTATAATAATATCTAGTATTACTTCACTAACAAGAGTAATAAAATTTAATTCAAGTATGTCACTAATTAAAACTACACGACTTAGCAGTTGTCACGTAATACAAGACTACGTCATAGAAAATGATTATTATGAATATTACATCAATATATGCACATTAGAAAATTTAATTTAAGTTTGTCACTAATTAAAACTGCACAACTTAGCGGTTGCCACATAATACTAGACTACGTTATAGAAAATATTTCTTATAAATCTTACATCAATATACGCACATCCGAAAATTTAATTCAAGTATCTCACTAATCAAAACTGCACAACTTAGTAGTTGCCACGTAATACTAGACTACATCATAGAAAAAGATTCTTATGAATCTTATATCAATATATGCACATCCGAAAATATAATTCAAGTATGTCACTAATTAAAACTGCACGACTTTTCAGTTGCCACGTAATAATGGACTACGTCATACAAAAAAATACTTATGAATCTTACATCAATATATGTACATTCAAAAATTTAATTCAAGTATGTCTCTAATAAAACTGCACGACTTAGCTGCTGCCACGTAATACTAGACTACGTCATAAAAAAAGATTCAATCACCTAACTCCTATCACCTAAGTTGACATATTCCTCTGAGGATAAGTTCGTGCATCCTGTAAAAGAAACACGTGGCAATAATATTTTTCAGGAAATTTATAATATTATCTAGTATTTAATTCAAGTATGTCACTAATTAAAACTGCTCGACTTAACAGTTGCCACGTAATACTAGACTATGTCATAGAAAAAGTTTCTTATGAATCTTACATCATTATATGTACATCCGAAAATTTAATTCAAGTATGTCACTAATTAAAATTGCACAACATAGCAGTTGCCACGTAAAACTTGACTACGTCATAGAAAAAGATACTTATGAATCTTACATCAATATATGCCCATCCCAAAATTTAATTCAAGTATGTCACTAATTAAAATTGCACGACTTAGCAGCAGTCATGTAATACAAGACTAGGTAATAGAAAACGATTCAATCACCTAACTCCTATCACCTAAATTGATGTATTCTTCTGAGAATAAGTTTGTGCATCCTGTATAAGCAACACGTGGCAATAATATTTTTTAGGAAATTTATATTAATATCTAGTATAACTTAACTAACAAAAGTAATGAAATATAATTCAAGTATGTCACTAATTAAAACCGCACAACTTAGCAGTTGCCACGTAATACTAGACTACGTCATAGAAAAATATTCTTCTGAATCTTACATCAATATATGCACATCCGAAAATTTAATTCAAGTATGTCACTAATTAAAACTGCACAACTCAGCAGTTGTCGCGTAATACTATACTACGTCATAGAAAAAGTTTCTTATGAATCTTACATCAATATATGCACATCTGAAAATTTAATTCAAGTATCTCACTAATTAAAACTGCACGACTTAGCAGTTGCCACGTAATGCTAGACTACGTCATAGAAAAAGATACTTATGAATATTACATCAATATATGCACATCCGAAAATTTAATTCAAGTATGTCACTAATTTAAATTGCACGACTTAGCAGTCACTAATTAAAACTGCACGACTTAGCAGTTGCCACGTAATGCTAGACTACGTCATAGAAAAAGATACTTATGAATATTACATCAATATATGCACATCCGAAAATTTAATTCAAGTATGTCACTAATTTAAATTGCACGACTTAGCAGCTGCCACATAATACTAGACTACGTCATAGAAAAAGATTCAATCACCTAACTCCTCTCGCCTAAGTTGACGTATTCTTTTGATGATAAGTTCGTGCATCCTGTATAAGCAACACATGGCAATAATATATTTCTAAAAATTTATAATAATATCTAGTATTTAATTCAAGTATGTCACTAATTAAAACTGCTCGACTTAGCAGTTACCACGTAATACTAGACAACGTCATAGAAAAAGATTCTTATGAATCTTACATCAATATATGCATATCCAAAAATTTAATTCAAGTATGTCACTAATTAAAACTGTACAACTTAGCAGTTGCCACGTAATACTAGACTACGTCATAGAAAAATATTCTTATGAATCTTACATCAACATACGCACATCCAAAAATTTAATTCAAGTATGTCACTAATTAAAACTGCATGACTTTGTAGTTGCCACGTAATACTGGACTACATCATAGAAAAAGATTCTTATGAATCTTACATCAATATATGCACATGCGAAAATTTAATTCAAGTATGACACTAATTAAAACTGCAGGACTTAGCAGTTGCCACATAATACTAGACTACGTCATTGAAAAAGATTCTTATGAATCTTACATCAATAATTAAAACTGCACGACTTAGCAAATGTCACGTAGTACTAGACTACGTCATAGAAAAAGATTCTTATGAATCTTACATCAATATATGCACATCCAAAAATTTAATTCAAGTATGTCAACAATTAAAGTTGTACGACTTAGCAAATGTCCCGTAATACTAGACTACGTCTTAGAAAAAGATTCAATCACCTAACTCCTATCGTCTAAGTTTACATTTTCTTCTGAGGATAAGTTCATGCATCTTGTATAAGCAACATGTGGCAATAATATTTTTCAGGAAATTTATAATAATATCTAGTATTACTTCGTTAACAAAAGTAATAAAATTTAATTCAAGTATGTCACTAATTAAAACTGTACGACTTAGCAGTTGCCACGTAATACTAGACTACGTCATAGAAAAAGTTTCTTATGAATCTTACATCAGTATATGCACCTCCGAAAATTTAATTCAAGTATGTCACTAATTAAAACTGCACAACTTAGCAGTTATCACGTAATACTAGACGCACGACTTAGCAGCTGTCACGTAATCCTAGACTACATTGTAGAAAAAGATTCAATCACCTAACTCCTATCAACTAAGCTGGCATATTCTTTTGAGGGTAAGTTAGTGCATCATGTATAAGCAACACGTGACAATAATATTTTTTAGAAAATTTATAATAATATCTAGTATTACTTCACTAACAAGAGCAATAAAATTTAATTCAAGTATGTCACTAATTAAAACTGCACGACTTAGCAGTTGTCACGTAATACAAGACTACGTCATAGAAAATGATTCTTATGAATCTTATATCAATATATGCACATGAGAAAATTTAATTTAAGTTTGTCACTAATTAAAACTGCACAACTTAGCTATTGCCACGTAATACTAGACTACGTTATAGAAAATATTTCGTATAAATTTTACATCAATATATGCACATCCGAAAATTTAATTCAAGTATCTCACTAATCAAAACTACACAACTTAGTAGTTGCCACGTAATACTAGACTACATCATAGAAAAAGATTCTTATAAATCTTATATCAATATATGCACATCCGAAAATATAATTTAAGTATGTCACTAATTAAAACTGCACGACTTAGCAGTTGCAACGTAATAATGGACTACGTCATAGAAAAAAATACTTATGATTCTTACATCAATATATGCACATTCAAAAATTTAATTCAAGTATGACTCTAATTAAAACTGCACAACCTAGCTACTGCCACGTAATACTAGACTACGTCATAAAAAAGATTCAATTACCTAACTCCTATCACCTAAGTTGACGTATTCTTCTGAGGATAAGTTTGTGCATCCTGTAAAAGCAACACGTGGCAATAATATTTTTTAGGAAATTTATAATAATATCTAGTATTTAATTCAAGTATGTCACTAATTAAAGCTGCGACTTAGCGGTTGCAGCGTAATAATGGACTACGTCATAGAAAAAGTTTCAATCACCTAACTTCATTATCGCCTAAGTTGGCGTATTCTTAGAGGATAAGTTTGTGCATCTGTATAAGCAACACATGGCAATAATATTTTTAGGAAATTTTAATAATATCTAGTATTACTTCACTAACATAAGTAATAAAATTTAATTCAAGTATGTCACTAATTAAAAGCTGCACAACTTAGCTATTGCCACGTAATACTAGACTACGTTATAGAAAAATATTTCGTATAAATTTTACATCAATATATGCACATCCGAAAATTTAATTCAAGTATCTCACTAATCAAAACTACACAACTTAGTAGTTGCCACGTAATACTAGACTACATCATAGAAAAAGATTCTTATAAATCTTATATCAATATATGCACATCCAAAATTTAATTCAAGTATGTCACTAATTAAAGCTGCGGGACTTAGCGGTTGCAGCGTAATAATGGACTACGTCATAGAAAAAAATACTTATGATTCTTACATCAATATATGCACATTCAAAAATTTAATTCAAGTATGACTCTAATTAAAACTGCACAACCTAGCTACTGCCACGTAATACTAGACTACGTCATAAAAAAGATTCAATTACCTAACTCCTATCACCTAAGTTGACGTATTCTTCTGAGGATAAGTTTGTGCATCCTGTAAAAGCAACACGTGGCAATAATATTTTTTAGGAAATTTATAATAATATCTAGTATTTAATTCAAGTATGTCACTAATTAAAACTGCTCGACTTAACAGTTGCCGCGTAATACTAGACTACGTCATAGAAAAAGTTTCAATCACCTAACTTCATTATCGCCTAAGTTGGCGTATTCTTAGAGGATAAGTTTGTGCATCTGTATAAGCAACACATGGCAATAATATTTTTAGGAAATTTTAATAATATCTAGTATTACTTCACTAACATAAGTAATAAAATTTAATTCAAGTATGTCACTAATTAAAAGCTGCACAACTTAGCTATTGCCACGTAATACTAGACTACGTTATAGAAAAATATTTCGTATAAATTTTACATCAATATATGCACATCCGAAAATTTAATTCAAGTATCTCACTAATCAAAACTACACAACTTAGTAGTTGCCACGTAATACTAGACTACATCATAGAAAAAGATTCTTATAAATCTTATATCAATATATGCACATCCAAAAATTTAATTCAAGTATGTCACTAATTAAAGCTGCCGCGACTTAGCGGTTGCAGCGTAATAATGGACTACGTCATAGAAAAAATACTTATGATTCTTACATCAATATATGCACATTCAAAATTTAATTCAAGTATGACTCTAATTAAAGCGCACAACTTAGCTATTGCCACGTAATACTAGACTACGTCATAAAAGATTCAATTACCTAACTCCTATCACCTAAGTTGGCGTATTCTTAGAGGATAAGTTTGTGCATCCTGTAAAAGCAACACGTGGCAATAATATTTTTAGGAAATTTATAATAATATCTAGTATTTAATTCAAGTATGTCACTAATTAAAACTGCTCGACTTAACAGTTGCCGCGTAATACTAGACTACGTCATAGAAAAAGTTTCAATCACCTAACTCGTATCGCCTAAGTTGACGTATTCTTCTGAGGATAAGTTTGTGCATCCTGTATAAGCAACACATGGCAATAATATTTTTTAGGAAATTTTAATAATATCTAGTATTACTTCACTAACATAAGTAATAAAATTTAATTCAAGTATGTCACTAATTAAAACTGCACAACTTAGCAGTTACCTCGTAATACTAGACTACGTCATAGAAAAATATTCTTTTTAATCTTACATCAATATATGCACATCCGAAAATTTAATTCAAGTATGTCACTAATTAAAACTGCACAATTTAGCAGTTGCCACGTAATACTAGACTACGTCATAGAAAAAGTTTCTTATGAATCTTACATCAATATATGCACATCAGAAAATTTAATTCAAGTATCTCACTAATTAAAACTGCACAACTTAGTAGTTGCTACGTAATACTAGACTATGTCATAGAAAAAGATTCTTATGAATCTTACATCCATATATGCATCCGAAAATATAATTCAAGTATGCCACTAATTAAAATTGCACGACTTAGCAGTTGCCACGTAATATTAAACTACGTCGTAGAAAAAGATAATTATGAATCTTACATCAATATGTGCACATCCGAAAATTTAATTCAAGTATGTCACTAATTAAAACTGCACGACTTAGCAGCTGCCACATAATATTAGACTACGTCATAGAAAAAGATTCAATCACCTAACTCCTATCGCCTAAGTTGATGTATTCTTCTGAGGATAAGTTCGTGCATCTTGTATAAGCAACACGTGGCAATATTATTTTCAGTAAATTTATAATAATATCTAGTATTACTTCACTAACAAAAGTAATAAAATTTAATTCAAGTATGTCATTAATTAAAACTGCACGACTTAGCAGTTGCCACGTAATACTAGACTACGTCATAGAAAAAGATTCTTATGAATCTTACATCAATATATGCACATCCAAAAATTTAATTCAAGTATATCACTAATTAAAACTGCACAACTTAGCAGTTGCCACGTAATACTAGACTACGTCATAGAAAAAGATTCTTATGAATCTTACATCAGTATATGCACCTCCGAAAATTTAATTCAAGTATGTCACTAATTAAAACCGCACAACTTAATAGTTGCCACGTAATACTAGACTACGTCATAGACAAAAATTCTTATGAATCTTACGTCAATATATGCACATCCGAAAATTTAATTAAAGTATGTCACTAATTAAAACTGCACGACTTAGCAGTTGCCACGTAATACTAGACTATGTCATAGAAAAAGATACTAATGAATCTAACATCAATATATGCACATCAGAAAATTTAATTCAAGTATGTCACTAATTAAAACTGCACGACTTAGCAGCTGCCACGTAATACTAGACTACGTTATAGAAAAAGATTCAATCACCTAACTCAAGATTCAATCACCTAACTCCTATCGCCTAAGTTGAAATATTCTTCTGAGGATAAGTTCGTGCATCCTGTATCAGCAACACATGGCAATAATATTTTTCAGGAAATTTATAATAATATCTAGTCTTATTTCACTAACAAAAGTTATTAGTTCACATAGTTTGTGTTATTCATATGATGTATTCTCACTTATTCTTCTTATTTTTTAGCAAGTATTTGGCCAAAGGTTGCCAAGCCAAATTGTACTTGGTAAAAATACCATCCACTAATTTCTACTAGTCGTGTGAATGAGCAGTGTCTTTTCAATTGTCCTACATGAGCTTCTCATGCTATAAATAGACATTCCATCCTTCTCCCTTGCTTCACCAACTTTCCTCTACTTTGGTCGGCTTTTTATTTCTTTCTTGTACTATCAAAATTCTCCCCATCACTAAACTTAAATGGAGGGCAAGCTCTTGAAAGCCTCTCTTTCAGTTCTCCACCAACCTCTCTTCAGGGCTCCAAGCCTCTACCATGGATTCTCTCTTTCTTCTTCATCAAATAGGAAATCGTGTTCCCTCCAAACTTCAGCAACTTCTCCTTTCAGGTAACAAACAAACTTGAGGAAAAAAACCCTGTTTGAAAATCCTTGTTTTACTAGTTAATTGTCTGATAGGTGTTTGTTATTGCTCGTATTTTTGCAATATTTGTCAATTTGTAAGTGATTGATATTCTAATTTGTTAATTTCTCTTGTTTTATGTATAAAATAAGCTTAGAATTGCTTTATTTGGATCTCTCTATTTATGCCATGAGAGATCTTGAACTCAAAACATGTTAGTTAAAGCATCCCAAAAAATTGAGGTTTGCCTTTATGAACAGCACGGGAGCAGTAAAATTTTGGTAGGTAGTTAGTTTCATTGTTCATGTGTCCGACATAGAAAAAATGGAAAATTGCTTCTAGCCCCCAAAATAACAATAACTATGCTTCCCTCACCCAAGACTTTTTCAACACTCCCAAAACGCCCAAAAGCAAAGACACAAATCTCTGAGCCCCAAAACACAAAACCCAAGATTTTAATACATGTGAAGACCATAATACCCCTCCTCTCTCTCTCTCTCTCTCTCTCTCTCTCTCTCTCTCTCTCTCTCTCTCTCTCGTTCATAATGTCAGATCATTATAAATAGGTTTTGGTGGGGGAAAATTTTAGTTCCCTCCAAATTCTTCCAACAGCATCCACATTGGCGACGGAGCTTTCCCAGCGTTTGTTCATGAGGCGAAGAACACTGGGACCTTGAAGACATTGGTGACGAGCAAAGGACAGAGCGTTAATTTGATGACGCTGGCGAATCTGAGATGAGTTGTGATGGATTCAGAGTCGCCATTCCAAAGAAAAAGGCGGGAACTCCGGCGACTCCCGATGTGAGCTGCAAAGAGAAGCTAATTATAAAGATCTGGAAATGGTTGAATCTGCGTGCTATATATTTTTTTTTATTATTTTACATATTATTATTATTTTAATGTAATGAGTTTGTCGTTAAGGTTATGAGTTATGAGTTGGTTGTGAAAGAATGTTGTGAGTTGGTTGTGAAGATTACGGGTTGTTTGTGAATGTTATGAGTTGGTTGTGAACCTCGGCAATGAGTTAATTGTGATTGTTGTTAACTAACCTTAGTTTGTTTGAAGGTTACGAGTTGGTTGTCAAGGTTACGAGTTGGTTGTCAAGGTTACGCGTTGGTTGTAAAAGTTACGCGTTGGTTGTGAATATTACGAGTTTGTTGTGAAAGTTAAGCGTTGGTTGTCAAGGTTACGCGTTGGTTGTCAAGGTTACGAGTTTGTTGTGAAGGCTACGCGTTGGTTGTGAAGGTTACGAGTTTGTTGTGAAGGTTACACATTGGTTGTGAAGGTTACGAGTTGTTTGTGAAGGTTATGAGTTTGTTGTTAAGGTTACGCATTGGTTGTGAATGTTATGAGTTGGTTGTGAACCTCGGCATGTGAAGGTTACACATTGGTTGTGAAGGTTACGAGTTGTTTGTGAAAGTTATGAGTTTGTTGTTAAGGTTACGCATTGGTTGTGAATGTTATGAGTTGGTTGTGAACCTCGGCAATGAGTTACTTATGATTGTTATTAACTAAGCTTAGTTTGTTGTGAAGGTTACGAGTTAGTTGTCAAGGTTACGAGTTGTTTGTGAAGGATACGAGTTGATTGTGAAGGTTATGAGTTGGTTGTCAAGGTTACGAGTTTTTTGTGAAGGTTACGCGTTGGTTGTGAATGTTACGAGTTAGTTATCAAGGTTATGAGTTTGTTGTGAAGGTTAGGCGTTGGGTGTGAAGGTTATGAGTTTGTTGTGAAGGTTACGCGTTGGTTGTGAAGGTTACGAGTTGTTTGTGAATGTTACGAGTTAGTTATCAAGGTTATGAGTTTGTTGTGAAGGTTAGGCGTTGGGTGTGAAGGTTATGAGTTTGTTGTGAAGGTTACGCGTTGGTTGTGAAGGTTACGAGTTGTTTGTGAATGTTATGAGTTGGTTGTGAACCTCGGCAATGAGTTACTTGTGATCATTGTTAACCAACTTTAGTTTGTTGTGAAGGTTACGAGTTATGGGTTTATTGTTAAGGTTAAATCTTTGTTTAAGCCTTTGTTGTTAAGGTTAGGACTTTGTTGTTAATCTTATGACTTTGTTGTTATGGTTAAGGCTTCGTTGTTAAGGTTTGGGCTTCATTGTTAAGGTTAGGACTTTGTTCTTAAGGTTAGGGCTTCGTTGTTAAGCTTATGGCTTTGTTGTTAAGGTTAGGGTTTTGTTGTTAAGCTTATGGCTTTGTTGTTAAGGTTATGGGTTCGTTGTTAAGCTTCAGGCTAAGTTGTTAAGGTTAAGGCTTTGTTGTTAAGGTTAGAGCTTTATTGTTAAGGTTAAGATTTTGTTGTTAAGGTTATGGGTTTGTTGTTAAGGTTAAGGCCTTATTTAAGACTTTGTTGTTAAGGTTAGGGCTTTGTTGTTAAACTTATGACTTTGTTGTTAAGGTTAAGGTTTTATTGTTAAGATTAGGGCTTCATTGTTAAGGATAGGGCTTCGTTGTTAAGGTTAAGGCTTCGTTGTTAACATTCAACTAGATAGGCTCGTTAGCATTTAATACATATATTTAGCAACTAAACAAACTCATAAGGTTAACAACAAACTCATAACCTTAACAACAAACTCATAATGTTAACAACCAACTCATAACCTTAACAACAAACTCATAACCTTAACAACCATCTCATAAGGTTAACAACAAACTCATAACCTTAATAATCATCTCATAAGACTAACAACCATCTCATTATCTAATCCACTCTTGGACACAACACCTCCTGAAATTTTATTTCATCCTGATTGATTGATGTTCAAGCTTTTACCGAATATAGGTCATTTCAAATAAAAGCTCCAACAAATAAGCATAAATAAAAGGGAAAATTAAACAAAATCAACGCCAGCCAAGGATGCGCTCAAACTCGTCGAAGTCCACGAAGCCGTTTTGGTCAGCATAGGTGGCGGAGATCATGGAGGCGATGACGTCGTCATCGACGATGATCGTGGACTTGAGGTCAATGAGGCTAATCTTGCCGTCGTAGTCGGCGTCGAGGACGTCTAAGGTCTGGCCGAAGTCCGGCGAGTCGCCGCCGGCGGAGGGGAGGGGGTAGTAGCGGGAAAGTTCTCAGGTTTTGGAGCGAACTAAAATCCCCCCCCACAAAAAAACCCATTTGTAATGATCTGACATTTTGTGAGAGAGAGAGAGAGAGAGGGGTATTATGGTCTTCACATGTGTTAAAGTCTTGGGTTTTGTGTTTTGGGAGCTCAGTGATTTATGTCTTTGCTTTTGGGGGTTTTGGGAGTGTTGAAAAAGTCTTGGGTGGGGGAAGCATAGTTATTGTTATTTTGGGGGCTAGAAGCAATTTTCCCTAGAAAAAAAGGGGAAGACGATATTGATTGCTCATGTCTTTATTTGCCTAATGCTGTATTCATTGACAAGTATTGCTATAAGCTTAAAATTGGTAAGCATTTATGTCATGCAAAATATAGCCAAAAGTTTTTGGCTTATTAATTTGCAAGGAATAATGATGCCATGACAATTCCATCCAGATAGAGGAATCTCCTCAATGACAATAGATAAAGTAACAGTTTCACTCAAATGAAAAAAAAGAAAAGAAAGAGGTAGGACATGCATCACTGGCTGCTCACGTTGTTCATTAGTATTAATTAATGATGCTCATTAGTATCCCAAACTAGAAATCAAGAATTTTTGTGGAGAATGAATGCATCTGTCATGTAAATGGCTTATAGATGATGGAGTGGATAATATGTCGATCTGTATGCGACATATGAATAAGGCAAAGCGCCAATTTTTGTGTTTTACATTCAAACTTTTCCAACTATTTGCCAGTCAATATCTATGTTCTGCCTCTTGCCAATTGTGTCTCTTAAAGTTTCTTGTATCAAAATTCTGAAGCTGCAGCAAAAGTTGCTGGTTAGCTAGGTTTGAACACGACTGTTTTGGTACTGTATTAAAAGTTATTTTCGCTACACCAAAACTTTTGAAGTTATGGTTATGGTAACACATCTTTAATTGTTTGATGCACTTGGAGCCATTTGATGTCAACAATCTCCATCTAGTTTCAACCCGGCAGAATCCCTTTTTTAAATTCACATTTGGTTTGTCAAATTTTTTATTAAAAGATATGAAAATAAATTAGAATGTTTCTTATATTCTAATAGGCATACAATTATTTTTATTAGGGATATTTTCACAAAACCCCAGAATCATTGGGGGTTTTGCACATTACTCCCTTAAATTTTTTCTCACAAGTTCACGGGGGTGCATTTGTCACAACCCTGAAAGTTAAACGTTTCTCAAGTGACCCCTATCTATAATTGGCAAATAACTAATATGTCATTAAAGAAAAAAAAACCTCAATTGAGGGAAGGGTACGTTGCGCGTCAATGACAAATGACTATATTGAGTTTCTTTTCCTCTCAAAGATATTTTTGTTATTTGTCAATTACAGGTAGGGTGTCTGATGAGAAAAGTTTAAAGTCGTGGGTGTTTTGTGATATGCCCTAAAGTTCAGGGGTTTTGTGAGATTACAAAATTTCATGGAGGTTACATGCAAAATCCAACAAATTTCTGTGGGGTTTATTGAAATTAACGCTTTTTATAACTATAAACAATTTTCTTAAAAAACTGTGGCAAGTGCAAATAGAATTTTATTAAGAAGAAGAAAATATCTTATACATTAAAGATAATAAAAATAGGTTGGAAACCAAGCTGGCCAACATGTTAAATATGATTCCTCAAAATAATAATAAATAATAAATAATAAAAATAAAAATAATAAAAATATAAAGAAAAGAGCTAAATATTTATCTGAACTTATTACTCACACATGAGTTCCCAACAATAATCCAATCTGATAAGTTACTCGTTGCAGTATTCAACTGCAATTACCTATATATATATATATATATATATATATATATATATATATATATATATATATATATATATATATATATATGTTGAAAGAGTACATGAGTATATGATTATGTACTCTAACTTCTGTATGAAAAGAAGGTTATGATATATTTTATACATTAAGAAACTTTTCCGGACAACTATCAACTAATTTTATTTTATTTTTCTTTTGAGATTTTATTATTGAACTCTATCATATGTCATGTATAGGCATGAAAAAACAAGAATTGATCAGAGTGAGGTGTTGACATTAGAGAGTATCAGGCACTCTCTCATTAGACAAGAGGATACCATCATATATAGCCTCCTAGAAAGAGCACAATACCGCTACAATCGTGATACATATGATCGAAATGTGTTCTCTATGGAGGGTTTTGATGGCTCTCTGGTTGAATATATGGTTAGAGAGACAGAAAGGCTGCATGCCCAGGTAATTATGAAAGCTATATTTTTGACATTCCTTTGTTAGAGTTATTTTTTCTGAAATTTCTTTTTGATTAATTATATTCGTTTGTTTGTCGGAGCTTAGGTTGGGAGATTCAAAAGCCCTGACGAGCATCCCTTCTTCTCTGAAGACGTGCCCGAGCCCCTTCTTCCACCCCTTCACTATCGGCAGGTAATTACTTAGTGCATGAACTTGAGAAGTTATGTTGCTAGTTTCTTCTATCGGCAGGTAATTACTTAGTGCATGAACTTGAGAAGTTATGTTGCTAGTTTCTTCTCAAACACTGAGTACAGCTTCTTCCAATAAAGGGATTTTTGACTATTTATTGAATCAAAAGAATGAAATTTGATAGGAGCTTTTGTTTGTCGAGTTGAGGCAAAATTTAGAGTTAGGGAGTTTTGAATGGTACCATATATAACAAAGAAATATCTCCAAATTTATTTTACGCGTTGTGCTATGCCCATTAACCCGAAAGTAAGTCATTAAAAAGCAAATCTAGAGTTAGAGAGGTTTCGAATGGTACTGTTTAAGTCTCTCCCTTTTACATTTCACGTTAAATTTTCTCTTGTGGATTAGGTGTTGCACCCTGTAGCCTGTTCGATTAATATCAACAAGAATATATGGGCGATGTACTTTAGTAATCTGCTTCCAAGGTTGGTCGAAGATGGTGAAGATGGCAACTACGGCTCCACTGCCGTGTGTGATACAATTTGCCTGCAGGTGTGCACATCTAAATCAATCTATTCTACCTCTCTACAAAAAAAAATGAACTTTTGTATTTTTCACATTGCAGGCTTTATCAAAGAGAATACACTATGGAAAATTTGTCGCTGAAGCAAAGTTCAGAGAAAATCCTGGTGCCTATGAAAAACCTATAAAAGCCCAAGTAATAAATTTCATTTTCAGTCATCTTCTGAATCCAAACTAAGCTTGTACATTCTGTAGTGCTATTAATTCTTTCCTCGTCTGAGTACTCACAGGACAGCGAAGAGCTAATGAGAATGCTGACATACAAATCGGTAGAAGAGAAGGTGAAGAAGAGGGTACAAGCAAAGGCTGAAACTTATGGGCAGGAGATCAACATTGGGAAGGAGAAAGATTGTTCTCTTCCCCATTTCAAGATCCAGCCAAGTTTAGTTGCTGAGCTTTATGATGAGTGGATCATGCCACTCACGAAGGAGGTGGAAGTTGAGTATTTGCTTGGCAGGTTAGGTTAAAATTTACAGGGAAACTGAAAATGATTGCAGTTAATTAATAGCCAAGTTGGTCTTTTGTTTTTTTTTTTTTTTAATTCCCATTGTTATTATGTTGTTCATTGCAAAATTAGGACAGTTTGGTCTAGATGCTACAGCTTCTTGATCATTATTTTAATTTACAGGAAAGTTTTTCTCTATATGCAAATATGAGTGTTTTCTCTAGTACTACCATTTATAATGGGTTAATTACAGAAAATCCCAATGAACTTTTGGAGAGTTGCAGCAAACCCTCATTAACCTTTTTATTAGACTAAAGCCCCCTGAACGTTAGGAGTTGTTGCGCATAACCCCCATGAACCATTTTATTTCACTAAATTTCACATAAAACTCTCATTTAATCTCTAAATTAGCACAATCTATTCAACATCTCATGTGGCAAGCATGTGCCAAAAAGGATGAAAATATCTTTTTAGTCCCGAAAGATACCTATTTTTTCTTTTTCAATAAAACAGTGTTTTTTTTATTACTAAGAAGGATTTTTTGTCTTTTTTTGTCTTGTGATTACCAGTGATACGTTAGAGTTGATGGTGTTAATATGGGGATTAAAAGATAAGTTTTCATGTAAGACTTAGTGAAATAAAAAATTTCATGGTGGTTATGTGCAGATAACTCCTAAAATTCCTAGGTTAGTCGAATAAAAAGTGGGGGTGCTGCAACTCCCCAAAAGTTCATGGGGCTTTTGTAATTAACCCTTTATAAATCATAGCCATCAAGTCATATTTAATGGCTATGATTCATTCATAATATAATTAACATCATATCTAATGTGAATCTTTTTCTTTTGTTAATTCTTTTTAATAACAAATCATATCTATTAATTAAGTAATAAACAATTATGATTGAAGAATTGGTAAATCTACTGCTTAACAGCAGTGGAGAATTCGAATCCAAATATTTCAGCTCAATATACTACCTAATAATGGCAAAGATTTGAGCATTCTTCCTCAAATTAATGTAAATAAAATTAATGGTAGCAATGAATAGAAAAGATTTTGTCATGGATTCTCTCAACTCTATGGAGGGCTATAAATTGGAGGGCAGTCTCAAAGCTAATTTTCATCAGTGGTAGCCATGTAAGTAATACATTGCTGATGTGCATCATCTTCTTCTGTATCTAGCTACTTGAGGTTCAAAGTTCAATCCCAACTTGCCCATTATGGGAAAGTTCTGTTGAGGTTCAGAATTCAATTCTTTTGGAGGGATCATCTTAATTTTTATCAGTATACCCTCTTAGAAAGAAAAACTATCTTTGTGATAAGGTGAATTTTTTATTAACTGAATGAAGATTCTTTAGGAATTCCACCGAGGAGAGATTAGAAGATCCTGTGCTTGAGATGTTTGAAGAATGAAAGGAAACTCTATTCAATGCTCCTCTTAATTTCTTCATTTCTTGTATTGTTCATCATGAATTGTGTTTATATTACTGTCAAACAGGTCCCAATCATGTTTCAAACTTGAGCTAAAAAATAATAATAATAAGAATCGTGAATATTTCATTTGTTAATTATGGGCTAAGTTGCACTTAAACAACTTGTAGATCACCAAAATTTGCACTAATATTCCCCATCTGAGCAAAAGACAAGTGTTCTTTGGCGGTGTTTCGTATGATGTTAGGCAACAGTTTCTTCATTTTAGTGAAGGTGAACTATCTAGTAGATATCTAGGTGTTCCTTTGACCTCGAAAGCTCCATCGTGCAGATTGTCTCCTTCTTCTTGAAAGGATAACTGGAAGAATTAAACAATGATGCAACAAATTCCTATCCTATGCAGGGAGAATCTCAATGATTAGTATCTATCTTAATTACATAGTTTGCATATTTTTTTGGGTCCTCAATCTTCTTGCTCCCTAAGGTGGTGATTAAGGAAGTTGAAGCTATTTGTGAGGACTTTTTTATGGGGTAGCACAGAAAATAATTATAAAATTTGTCGGATTAGCTTGGAAAAATGTTTGCCTCCCTAAAGTTCTGGAAGGGTTGGCCCCAACCTTGATGCCTTTTTGTGATTATAAAACTGAGCATACATTCTTTGATTGTGAAATTAGCAAGAAACTTTGGTACTCTGGGTGTGTTTGGCAACTCCATAAAATTTGTTTTAGTTGATTCAATCTTGATTTAAAACCTTACTTTTTAGTATGGCAAAATTTGGGCCCAAATTGAACTAGTTTTTTCTAGTTTAGATTTTAGCCTTTAAACTAAAGGGTCAGTTTGGCAACTTAGAAGCTAGTCTTGTTTAGTTCTAGACCAGTTATACTTAGTCTAGATTAGACTAACTAGTTTCCATGTAAGTTAGTTTTAAGTTAAACCTAGTTTGGCTAATTTTCAAACAAAACTAGTCTGAGATGTTGAGAAGAAAGGAGGAGAGGGAATAATAATGGGAGAAGTAGACAGTGAAGAAGCTGGTTGACACTTTTGTTTTTCCTTTTACAATGTCTTTTGGGCCAGAGCTAGCCGGTTCTATTTTATACCAAGAGGTACTTAGTTTTTTTTGCACTAGTTATCAAGCAAATATGGGCCCAACAAAAATAAGTTTATGCCAACTTTCTTTTTTGCCAAACTAGGACTAGACTATTGGGCCAAATTTATTTTAACTAAAACTAGTTTAATAAGTTTGCCAAACAGGCCCTGATTCTTTTGTGGACGAACTCCTATATGGACCAACTCTGATCTAGTTAAGAAAAAACTAATTATTTTAGAGTTGCCAAACACACCTAGCTTTGTGCAAATCCTCAATGCTCCTGGATGGAGTATACTCATTCGTTGCGCTATTAGAAACTGGGAAGGTGCTAAGCGCAAAAGAGCTGCTCTTGCAGTTTGTGTATACGTGCTTTGACAAACAAGAAACCGATTGATTCTTAGAAAAGAAAATGCTGTTTTTGAGGATATGCTTCATTGGATATATTCTTCGTCAAAATCCAGTTGAGTTGATACAATTAGTAACTGAAGATGGTGTCAAGCTCTCTGCATTCAGCCAGAATTTATTTGAGCTGATGGTGTTTGGTTCTTAGCGATGCTCTGTTTTCAGTCATGGCGTCAAGCTCTCTCTGCGTTCAGCCTGATACAATTAGTAAAATACATTTCGAAGATTTCATGTACTATATTGTCAAAATCAATGCTTTAGGATTTTTATCATGAAGTTGCTTAATTTTGGATCATTGATTTATGATTAAAATCACATCTAAATCAATTGAAATTTTGTCTTGAAATAGCCAATGCAGATTGCATCATGTTGAACAATGCAAATTTTTAATCTGGAGATTGAAAATTTTATATTCAATTGATAGTATCTGCATATGGAATACTATCAAAATCAAATAGTAGTCTAGCTCAACTCGAATAACTATAATAAGTAAACAAGTATAATTGTTATAATAACAATAACTATTTTGCTCGTGCTCGCAAAGATGAGTCTTACTTATAAAATAAGTAATGTGGAGTGGGTAGTAGGAACTGAACTCGCATCATTAGTTTGGAAGGCTAGAGTCCGATTTTTTTCATATTTAATTTGTTCGTTCTCTCTGGGTTTCTTATTTAGTCATATGCATGTGCTTCTAAATTGAATTGACCGGATATTTTTTCTTTGCTTCTTCTTTCCTATTTTTCTATATACTCTATTTTTTATGGATATAAGCACATAAATAACTTATACTAATTACTTACAAAGATATGGATTATTGAAAATTAGATAATTGAGATGAAGCTTTTTCTTCAAATAGTTTAAAACTTAAAAGAGATTCAAAATAAGAAAGTAGATGACTTTTTATTTTAAAATCTAAAATTAAAAATTAGATAGTCTAACTACCAACCCCTTCTTTACAAAATTCATCATTATTTATAATATTCCAAGATAAAAAGAGAAAAGAAAAAGTGGGCTTGTCGAACAAGCATAGATAGTTTTATTTTAAAATTTTAAATTCAAAAAAGATATTTAACCATCAAATATCATTTGTAATATCCATCCTTGTTTATAATATTTAAAATTAAAAAGGATATAAAAAGCCAATGCTCCTTGTGTGATCACAACACCAAAATATCTCTTCAATGTAGAAACTACGAGATTTTACTAGCCGGCAAGATCATCTTACATTATGTTTCATTAAAAAAAATATTTAAGTTTTGGTATGAACTAAAGAGTATATTGAGTTGAACCCAGCTACATGAAGCAATAAAAAGCGTCACTATTAGATAAGATATCTGGCTCACATATTGATTTAATCAAAACAATCTCACGTGTAAACCTCAATCTTATGATGCTTGCATTAGAATTTAAATTAATTATAAAAGTATACATCGTTTAAAAATATCTATAAAATAATCTTAAGAATCCAAATATTTATTTCTAGAATAATCTCAAGAATCCATTAAAATTTCAATCTAATTATTAGAAAAAATTGGATAAAGTAGGAAGAATTTGAGATAATATTTCAAGGAATTTTATGTAAATGATTTGTTTAGTTTTTGTGAATCATAGAGAATATTTTTGTAATAATTTTATAGATCATTACATGTTATATGTTTTATGGTGTCTTGTATTTTATTAATATTTTAAAGAGAGACACACCAATAAACCCTCTTTATAAAAATAAGTAAAAACATGATATCAAATCAATAAATAGCAAAAAAATATGACCAATTCATCAATAATATTTTAAGAGGAAGACCAATCTATCAACTTTAAATATAATTGGACACATATATAATTTTACATATATGATTTTAGGGTTAATTTCAAAAGATCCCCTCAACTATGGTGGATGCCTCAGTACCCCAACAAAAAAACTATTTTAATTTGAGAAAACCTCCCATCAAGTTTGGGCATATTATAAATAGATATTCTCACTCAACTTTGAAAATTAGAGAAAATCCCCCTTAACTATGGGGTGTCACAAAAGACCCCTAAATTTTCACACTTTTCTCACCAGACCTCCCTCGCCATTTCAAAATGTAAAATCAGTGAAACACCTTTTAAAAATCAACCATTCGTTTACAAAGAAACCCTAACCGGTAAAAAAACGATCTTGATTAATTTATAATGCCTTTTCCCCCTTCTTCTCCGCTCTTTCTCTTATCCTATAAAAATCAGAGTAATTTTTTATTAGGGGTATTTTGGCTTTTTCTTAATGACCTATTGTCATATGACATGCTAGACCTGATGGTTTAGCTTTTAGGCCCCGTTTGGCAAGTGGTTAAGGAAGAGGGATTAAGGAGAAGTATTAACGTAGTTAGCCCATCCGATAATCCGAAGAACTAAGTTATTAACCCGTTAAATAAGTTTTATTTTAGCCCTTGTGATAATTTTTAGTGTTTGGGAATAACGAGGATTTTGATTATTTCCTTTATAAATAGAGGGGTTAACTCTTAATCCTTCTAAATAGGAGTATTAGTAAACCCTTCATTTTGAGGGGTTAACTCATTTTAATCCCTCCAGAAGGGTTAGCTTAACCCTTCTATATTTTTAGTGTTTGACAAACTATAGAGGGTTAATTCACTTTAACCCTTGTATAGACTTTTTGTGTTTGGCGGGTTAAGAAGGGGTTAAGTCTCCTTAACCCCTCACTTAACCCGTTGTCAAACGGCACCTTAGGGCGTAAAGTGAGAAGAGTTTATATTTCTAGAATCTTTAAACTTGAAGGGGTTATCTACAATAGGCTCAAACTTGAGGGAAATTACTCAAATTAAAATAATTGAGGGGGGTTTCTGAGACACACCCCATATTTGAGGGGGGATTAAGTGAGAAAAGCTTAGGGAAATATCTCAAAATTTAATAGTTCAGGGGTTATCTACAACATGCTCAAACTTGAGGGGGTTTTCTCAAATTAAAATAGTTGAGAGGTGTTTTCTGAGACAGCCCCATAGCCGAAGAGGGTTTTCTAAAATTAACCGGTGACTTTATGTAGAGAGCCTCTCTACATGAGTTTTTTTCTTTAATTTCTATATTTAAATATATGATTATGAGATTTTTATTTTCAAACTTGAGGGGGATTGTCTACAATAGGCTCAAAATTGAGGGGGGTTACTCAAATTAAAATAATTGAGGTGGGGTTTTGAGACACACCCCATATTTGAGGAGGGTTAAATGAGAAAAGCACAGGGGGGTTATCTAAAATTTTCATAGTTGAAGGGGGTTATCTACAATAAGCTCAAACTTAAGGGGGTTTTCTCAAATTAAAATAGTTGAGGGGTTTTTCTGAGACAACCCTATAGTCGAGGGGGCTTTCTAAAATTAGCCTGTGATTTTATATAGAGAGGCTCTCTACATGAGTTTTTTCTTTAATTCATATATTTAAATATATGATTATGATGCTTTTATTTTTAATTTAAAGGGGACTACTACAATAGGCTAAAACTTGGGGGACTACTCAAATTAAAATAATTTAGGGAGTTTTCTGAGATACACCCCATATTTGAGGAGGATTAACTGAGACAAGCTCATGGGGTTATCTCACATTTTTATAGTTGAAGGGTGTTTATCTATAATATGCTCAAACTTAAGGAGTTTTCTCAAATTAAAAAGTTGAGAGGGGTTTTCTGAGACACCCCCAGAGTTGAGGAGGGTTTTCTAATATTAACCTGTGATTTTATGTAGAGAGGCTCTCTACATAGTTTATTTTAATCTATACTTAAATATATGATTATGATATTTTTTAAAATTATGGATAGTTATAATCTGATAATGACTATAAAATATTTGATTATTAGAATTTTCTAATTATGGATAATTTTAATTTGATGAGAATTCGAGGTGCATGTAATATTAGGTATCCACATATCATCTTCTGATAGGGTAGAGGGACACGTGTGTATTTATGATATGACACATATCGGTTTTTGTGTCTTTATTATATGACACATGTCAATTTTTGTCTTTTAGGAGTTCCACCAATTTCTCTTTATGTAATGAGGGATAATTTGATTATAATTACCAAATATTTTATTATTATAATTTTCTAATTATGGATAGTTTTAATTTGATGAATATTCTTAATTAGGTAAAAATACGATTATGTATCTATGTGTCATCTTTTAATAGGATAGAACGACCTATGTCTATCTTTGATATGACACATATTATACATTTAGATGATACATGTCAAATTTTTATGCCTTTAGGAGAACCACCAATTTCTTATTATATATGAAGGAGGGATAAATATGATATTACCCTTTAAATTCCCAGTAGTATTATGATACTATTGGGCTCTTTGTAATGTTCAAATTTTTCTTATGGTACTATGGCCCCATAAGAAAATCCCCAATAACATTTATTTATAATTTTCAGATTTTTTTCTCAAGGGTCGTTTATAATTATTAAATTTTGAGCAGTGTTTATAACTTTCAGATTTTAAAGAGGTTCTTTATAATTTTAAGATTCTTCATGGGGTTGTTTGCGGTTTTGAATTTTTTGAGGCTCTTTGCAATTTCTTGAATTTTGAGGACATGTTTGCAATTTTAGATTTTAAGGGATTGTTTGTAATTTCATATTTTTAGGGGCTGATTGTAATTTTTAGATTTTTATAGGATTGTTTGTAATTTTCATATCAGGGTTTGTTTGTAATTTATGAATTTTTAGGTGGTCATTTGTAAATTTTAGATTTTAAGGGATTGTTTGTTGTTCTTTGATTTTTTTGGGGGATTGTTTTCACTTTTGAAATTTTTAGAGGGTTGTTTATAATTTTTTAATAGAAAAATTATAATTTCTATAAAGTATTGGTGAACTCTCAAATTGCCCCTAAAGTATCAATTTGCTATTTTCCCCTTTAAACTATGTCTATGTGTCCAATATGATCATTTTGTGAGCCTACAATCAAATATTCAATAGATTAATGGCGTGTTAGTGTTTTTAATACATTTCTTGTATTTTTAGCAATCTAAAAATAATTTTTTAATTCATAAAAGGAATAAAGGGTAAACTTTTTGAGAGAAAGTAGTTAAAATTTATTTTTAGTTTAGAGAAAAAGGATATAAACAGACAAAACCCATGAAGAAATATAAAAAGCACTATTATGTCATTAATCTATTAAATATTTAACAATTGACACACAAAATGACAACATTGAAACCATACACATAGCTTGAGGATAAATTAGGTAAATTGACACTTTGAGGAGCAACTTGAGAGTTCACCAAAACATTAAGGGGAAATGACCATTTTGTCATTTTGTTTAATTTTTACGGTATGTTTGTAATTTTAAATTTTTAAAGGATTTTTGTAATTTCTAATTTTTAATAGATTATTTGTAATTTTTGATCTTGTACGGTGTTGTTTTATAATTTCTATCATAAATTAACTTTCTTTAAACTTAACAAAATAATTTTTTAATTATGGATAGTAATAAAATGATGAGGATTACCAAATATTTGCTTATTAGTATTTTAAAATTATGAATAATTTTAATTTGATGAGGATTCTTAGGGCTGTTTGGTTGATAAGAAGTATCGAGTAAAAAGTAAATTGAATTTGTCACTTATAAAATTATGAAGTAGGAATTAGCGTAAGTATTACTTTTTGTTTGCTTCATAATGTAGGCGTTAAAATTGCTTATCGATGCAGAACAAGACTTCGTAAGCGGTGGGTTGACAACCGACGATCCATCCGGCCACCTTAACGCCGCCGACGTGATTACGCCGAAAACGCATAAAGCGAGTCGGCGAACCCATGAAGTGAGTCGGCGAACCCATGAAGTGAGTCGGCGAACCCATGAAGTGAGTCGGCGAACCCATGAAGTGAGTCGGCGAACCCATGAAGTGAGTCGGCGAACCCATGAAGTGAGTCGGCGAACCCATGAAGTGAGTCGGCGAACCCATGAAGTGAGTCGGCGAACCCATGAAGTGAGTCGGCGAACCCATGAAGTGAGTCGGCGAACCCATGAAGTGAGTCGGCGAACCCATGAAGTGAGTCGGCGAACCCATGAAGTGAGTCGGCGAACCCATGAAGTGAGTCGGCGAACCCATGAAGTGAGTCGGCGAACCCATGAAGTGAGTCGGCGAACCCATGAAGTGAGTCGGCGAACCCATGAAGTGAGTCGGCGAACCCATGAAGTGAGTCGGCGAACCCATGAAGTGAGTCGGCGAACCCATGAAGTGAGTCGGCGAACCCATGAAGTGAGTCGGCGAACCCATGAAGTGAGTCGGCGAACCCATGAAGTGAGTCGGCGAACCCATGAAGTGAGTCGGCGAACCCATGAAGTGAGTCGGCGAACCCATGAAGTGAGTCGGCGAACCCATGAAGTGAGTCGGCGAACCCATGAAGTGAGTCGGCGAACCCATGAAGTGAGTCGGCGAACCCATGAAGTGAGTCGGCGAACCCATGAAGTGAGTCGGCGAACCCATGAAGTGAGTCGGCGAACCCATGAAGTGAGTCGGCGAACCCATGAAGTGAGTCGGCGAACCCATGAAGTGAGTCGGCGAACCCATGAAGTGAGTCGGCGAACCCATGAAGTGAGTCGGCGAACCCATGAAGTGAGTCGGCGAACCCATGAAGTGAGTCGGCGAACCCATGAAGTGAGTCGGCGAACCCATGAAGTGAGTCGGCGAACCCATGAAGTGAGTCGGCGAACCCATGAAGTGAGTCGGCGAACCCATGAAGTGAGTCGGCGAACCCATGAAGTGAGTCGGCGAACCCATGAAGTGAGTCGGCGAACCCATGAAGTGAGTCGGCGAACCCATGAAGTGAGTCGGCGAACCCATGAAGTGAGTCGGCGAACCCATGAAGTGAGTCGGCGAACCCATGAAGTGAGTCGGCGAACCCATGAAGTGAGTCGGCGAACCCATGAAGTGAGTCGGCGAACCCATGAAGTGAGTCGGCGAACCCATGAAGTGAGTCGGCGAACCCATGAAGTGAGTCGGCGAACCCATGAAGTGAGTCGGCGAACCCATGAAGTGAGTCGGCGAACCCATGAAGTGAGTCGGCGAACCCATGAAGTGAGTCGGCGAACCCATGAAGTGAGTCGGCGAACCCATGAAGTGAGTCGGCGAACCCATGAAGTGAGTCGGCGAACCCATGAAGTGAGTCGGCGAACCCATGAAGTGAGTCGGCGAACCCATGAAGTGAGTCGGCGAACCCATGAAGTGAGTCGGCGAACCCATGAAGTGAGTCGGCGAACCCATGAAGTGAGTCGGCGAACCCATGAAGTGAGTCGGCGAACCCATGAAGTGAGTCGGCGAACCCATGAAGTGAGTCGGCGAACCCATGAAGTGAGTCGGCGAACCCATGAAGTGAGTCGGCGAACCCATGAAGTGAGTCGGCGAACCCATGAAGTGAGTCGGTTAAGCCGTCTTAACCTCGGGGATAGCTTGTGATTTCTCCTTGTAGATCTCACCGCTCGTGATCCTCTCCTTCGTGAGTGTGATCCCGCAGCGATCCTCTCCTTCGTGAGTGTGATCCCCTCGGTAACCGTTTCGCCGTGAAGCGAGCCCCTCGTCTGTAGTTCGGAACCGGGTTTACACGGGGATCGGGATTGCGCGGTGGTCAGCGGACGAATAAAAGTCCCCAAGACAGTAAAGAACCCACGCAAGCGAGGATCCCGTAAAATAGAGATCCTCGTGTTTGTTCACAAAAGGAAGAGAGTTGTAATTTTCGTTTTCATTGTACGCCTAAAATAAAGGCATTTTTCTTTGTTTGGAATTTTGTTGTAGGCCAACGAAGCTGTAAACGAATTCAAACGAGCAATGAATAACAAACCAACTTTCCCCGCGAACAAGCTGGCGACCACAGTGGGAGCCAACGGCTTCAACAAAGCCGTCGTGTCGCAACCGCGGATCCCGATCCCGGTCATCGAGGAGGTCGAGTTCGAGTTCGACCAGAAGAAGTATGAAGAATACCTCTCCTCCTCGTCCAGATCCAGTTCCCCCCGCAAGTCCAAGATGGTCTCCGCTGCAAGGAAGACCCGATCGGCCTCAGGTGCGGAGGCGAGAAAATCCACCACCACCGCCGTCAAGGCTGCGGAACAACGGTGGTTCCCGGCCTAACAACGGCCAAACCTTGAACCCTGCTGCGAGGGGTCGATTCCGCCAATGGCGTCGTGACTCTCTCAAGAGAGCCCGTCGGCGGCGTCGGCGCTGGCGAAACAATTAGCCAGGCGAAAGAATCAATGGATGGGGTCGCTATGGCGGATCTAAGATCAAGTTGACTCGAGGTGAAATCGAGATTGTAGCCGATTCCTGGCGGCGGCGGACGAATGGGTCGAGTCAAGCGGAATCGATCCACGCCAGAACGTGATCCGGAACGCGCCTTCGCTAGCAAGCAGCTTTGGTGCAACAAGCCCGCGAGTTGAAGAGGAAGCGCCAAGAAGTCGTCGACAACTTCGGCTAGCTTGGAAGCCTAAGTCCGTCGAGGCTTCAACCGACGAAACCAACATCAAGCTTAGCTCGCCAAGAAGCCAACTTCGCCTCCCCGCTCAAATCAAATTGTGAGCACCTCGGCAAAGTGCCGTTGACACGAAGTCACCTCCGTCGTGCGAACTTCCGTGAAGCTAACTCGCCACGACCGGCGGGCTTACCGTCAAGGATCGCCTAGGTCCGTTAAAGGAATCATGGTCACTCCTATCTGAGGGTCGTACCCACAAAGATAAGAAGAAACCCGCACCGCCGACCGCTTCAAATCGGTCCGAGCCCGCCGAAGAATCACACTCGCTGGCGCGGCGGCGGTGACTTATGAAAGGCTGTTTGTTCTCGAGGAGCTCGCATCGGCGATGACAGCGTTATACGAGAAGTCGTGCCAACACACGATAGGTTGCTCGGTATTCATCTTGGCGAGTTGTACTATCGTCTTTGAAGTCTGAGTAAATCGAAGAGGCATGAGAATCAAACATGCCTTGCTTGTGCTCGAAGCCCGATCAAGGCATTGTTATCGAGTGCAATTAGCTAAAGCGACTCGGAAAAGCGTCGGTTTTGATAGGCTCGGCGAGAATGCGAACAAGTTAAGACACTTTCGCCAAAAGAGATGGAAACCTCGGGGTGATGAATTGCAGTGTTACCATCAATATGACCAGCGAGGGGCGTCGTCACATGCGTTCGGGGCATCGCAGCGAATGACTTCGATTGCGGTCGGAGCTGTTGAACGACCCAATTATCGCAAGATGCGTAAGGGATTACCCTCGGATGATGAAGTGTCGGATGCGGCTCCGCAATGGCTTCGATAATACAATTTCGGCATAGGACAACCTTGCGGCGTTCATGATCGGCGGATCAAGTGTCCCGATGCTTGAAGAGGCCCTAACCAAGCAAAAGGGCGACTTTAAGCTTGAGATGGAACCGCCATGCCAGATGAGAGCAATGCATGACCAGCAGATCGGCGATAATGAACCGCCAGGGCGAGCCAAGTCGTCGCAATAATGTCAATTTAACAGATAGCGACACGGACAGAGAAGGAGGTCGGAATGTAGATGGTCATGCTGCTCAGCAAAACGCTAGCGATAACACCGTCGTTCCTCCCCAAGTTTACCCGAACGGAGATGTAGGGGAGAACGAGAAAATTAAAGACCTTGAGAGCAAAATCAATACTTTGATTTCCGCTCAAGAGGTAAAGAAGACGGGTATACCATGTCCTTACCCAAGGGAGTGGGAATCAATCCCGTATCCGACAAAATTCAACCTCATCAACTTTACACCGTTTGGCGGAAGGGATCGCCCACTCGACTTGATCTACTTCAAGTCTCATCTAGGTGTTATCTCGAACGAGCCCTTGATGGTTCGGTCATTCGTTGGCACCCTTCGTGGGCGCCGATTGGTACCGCCGTCTCAAACGAGGGCGTTAACGGTGGGGCGATATGGAGGCCATGTTTCTCACCAATTTCTTCGACGATGACGAGGTATCCATCGGTTCTTTGTTGGACGAGACGTAAAGACGGGAAGGATAACTTCGCCAAGAGGTTCGAAATAAGGCAATGAATTGCCGAGACCGAAACGAGAAGTTCATTCTCAAACTTGTCATAACAACTGTCATTGGGCGTGTTGGAAGCAATGGGAACTGCACCGTCCGGACACGGAAAGATTTAAGGATACGTGGAGAGCAAGCCGGCGATTCACGAGGAGGAAGAAAGCGGAGAGAGGTCAGCCTATAGTGGATGCTCACAAGCGAACTTTGTCCCCGTGGCAAAGGTAAAGCACCAAAGTCTCAGACTTAATCAAACGCTCGAATCGCAACCACAATGCCAGCCGCAACAACGCACCGCAGAATCGCAGCCTCAATGGCGCCAACAAACTCGGAATCGAAACCATCCGCTCGAGGTTTCCCAAAACTTACTCGTTCAGGGCGAAGAAGTTCGGGCATCTTCAAATACCTTACGGAAAACAACAAAATCCGGTTGCCCCAATTGTAGACCAAGAGGAGGCAAACAAGGTTACGGATCCTAAGTAATCGTTATCACTGTGGCGGTACACCATCCTACAAAGTTACGCTACCATCTCAAGGACAAGATTCAGGCCTTGATCGATGTTGGAGTCATTACTCGAAACCCTCTAAAGAGAAGAAGGTGGGAGCAAATCACGGTCTCTATAAGCTTGGATCAGTTCCTTGGATTGGTTCCAACCGACGCCAGCCAGAAGGTAGGAATGAAGATGGTGAATGAAGATCCTCACGAACAGCGTAAGAAGGGGCTCGCATCACACACCCACGCAAACGGAGAAATCCTTTGGGTCCACCACGACTTCTTTGGAAGGCGATCGATGGACTACATCCTCGGCCAAAAGGAAGACCAAGGGAAAAGGCAAGCTATGCCATCTTTGCCCGGCAATTCGAGAAGGATGATGAAAAAGTAGCCACCTTCAATTTCACGAAGAGGAGCACGAAGTCTTCGCTACTAGGAGGCGGATCTGAATATAGTTACAAATATCAGGAGGCTCAAACCCAAATGCTAAGACACCGCCGAACGGGTGACCACGACTCCTCTCACCGCGCAGAAAGGACACGCCAGCATACCGCTAAAGAAAAAGCAAATGAAGCAAAGGAGAAACCTCAGTCGGGAAGCTCAACTCGGCGATCCGATTCAATCGCCGGTGTGAGGATAGGCCGGAACATCGGGCTCTCCATACCGTTTCGGCGTCATGGCCCGGTGGCGAACATCCGGCGAATAACTCTCTGAGTTGCTCCGGTTGTCAAAGGAAACCCGAAGCTCTACAAGAAGTTTCGCCGATTCTCAGGTGTTTCTCACTCAGATCAAGCCGATTCGGAAGAATCGCACAACAATGCAACTTGGCAGCCAAGCACTTCCCGCATTACTTTTACAAAGGAGGATATGCGGGCGAGATTCAAACACGATCGGCGCTATACTTCACCGGGTATATTGGCTCTAGTGAAGTTAGCAGGATCCAAGTCGATCCGGGTTCGGCTGTGAGCATTATGCCCTGGCCTCATGTATCACCTTGGAATTCACGCCGACAAGCTAGCATCAAGCGGCACAATGATCTACGATTTAACACCGGTGGGTCCGCCCTTGGTAAAATCGGATTAAGTGCCAAATGGGGACTTAAAGTCGAAGTCACTGTTATGTGATTGTGAGACTTCCTATAACTTATTGTTGGGTCGACCTTGGATCCACGGTAGCGTTATAGTCCCATCTACTCTTCATCGATGTCTCAAATATGTAGACACGAATAATGAGTCAAGGCGGTGGTCGCGGACAAGCGGCCGTTTAAGGGGTAGAAATTATTTTCTTGATTCTCTCCTCTACGAATGAGTCCTAAATCAATCATCTACCAAGGCACCGACAAATGGAAGAAGCCGATACCGGGCGGGCTTGATTATAGTGGTGGTTTTGTTTTGAATGACATTGTACCTTGTAATCAATCTTGGCGATGAAGAATCGTCGGATGAACATTGTAATTGGCAAATTGCCGATGAATCAATAAATGGCGATTTAGAGTACCCTTTGTCTTTGAATGATGTAATAGCGAGGTTTATACAACGACCACGAATTGCACTTACCAACTCGGTCATCTTGCTTTACACAAAAGCGGTTCGAGATTCCTTGGGGACAACGCCCAACCTAAGATCAAGTAGTGAAAAGACTTGGTTTACGGAAAAGGAGATGCGGTTCCAGCGAATCATTTCTTAGAAGAAGATGAAGATGACAACGGGCCTATCCTCCACACATTCGGATATAGTACGAAACACCGGGTATCATGAAGAAGTGGGAGTGCGACTTGACACAAGGAGAAGGTCTATGTTTGGGCGAGGTCCTCGAGTCCCTCCTAAAGCGCATATGTCCCAAAGGAAGCCGGATAACTACTATGCATTGAGGCGGGGATTGGGATACGAATCATCCTCGAAGATGAATGCTCATGGTGATTGATAATAATCCACCCGATGAGGGAGGCGGACATTCGATGCGATTCTTGGCTTGGGATTCGACACCGACCTCGGAGCTTTCAAGGCCTTGATGTCGAATATGGCCACGATCGATCCTGCTACTATTGAGGGTGATGAAGATATGCCAACATGGGAAGACCCATGGATCCATCAACTTCGAGCGGTTTGGGGATAGATTCAACAAAGAGACCCCCTACTAAGGGCGAGGTAACCCGAGGCTAATATGGGTGATGAGGAGCATCTAAGCTCATAAACATCGGTAATACTCTTCCCTCGGAAGAAAGGAAGAGTTGATCACCCTAATCGGGGAATATATCGATGTATTTGCACGGAGCTACGAGGACATGCGGGACTCGACCCTAATGTGGCAACACATCGCCTCAACATCAACGTGGATGTCAAACTGTCAAGCAATGCGCAAAGGCGGTTTAGTCCACAAATCTTCTGGCGATCGTGACGAAGTAAAGAAACTCATAGAATCGGGATTCATCGAGGAAATTCAACACGGATTGGGTGGCGAATATAGTCCGGTCATGAAGAAGAATGGTTCGATTAGGATCCGTGGTCGACTCAGAGACCTAAACGCTGCCCAAAGGATGATTTCCCTCGCCAATCACCGGCGTCATAGTTGACAATACATGTGGATTGAGAGGATGTCCTTTATGGATGGCTTTTCGGTACAACCAAATCAAGATGCACCGATGGCGCCAAACACACGTCAACTTCATCGGCATATATTGCTACGGTCATGCCGTTCGGCCTCAAAATCGTATAGCGTACCAGCGAGCAATGGCGGAGATTTTCGGGATCATCTTGAGCGGTCGAATGCTACGTCGATGACTTGGTCGTGAAAAGCGTGACAAAGGAGATCATATCAAAGATCTTAGAACGGTATTGAGCTCATGCGGACTCATCGACTAAAGATGAACCACCAAATCCTTCCTTGGGATGTCGGTGGCAAGTTCCCGGCCGTCGTCACCGACAAAGGAATCCACGTCGATCCCGATAAAGTGAAGGCCATTCAAGAGTTGCAACCTCAGAAATCGAGAGAACTTCGGGGGTTACAAGAGGCGATTGGCGTACATCCGGCGGTTCATATCGAACCTATCAGGAAGTGTCAACCATTCTCTAAATTGAACAAGAAGTGTCGTTTATTTGGGGCGGCGCATGTCGGCGTTTGAAGAGATCAAATCGTATCTCGCTAAACCTCTTCTTCTTGTTGCAGTCCGGCCGTTCACGATCTATGTCAACAACGGATCATTAAATTAAGCGGGGCGGCGGCAGCGGTCGCAACGGCGTGTATTACGGCGAACATTGGTGGTGATCTCGATACCCAATGGTGCGGCGGTGCCTTGCATTAGTGTTCGCGATTGGAAGATGCGACACTATTTAGTCGGGCGGCGATTTATGTTATCTCTAGCGTAAATCGGTCGGATATTTATGACCCCGACTTCAATGAGTTGGCGTTTGGCGAAATGGGCCTTGCTCTTGTCCCAATCGACACACTTCAAACAACAGTCGGTCAAAGGGCAAGCGATTTGCGATCTCACGGCGCCAACCCGACAACGGATGCGGTTGAGCTATATGATGATCTTCCGGATGAAGTCCAGGAAGTCAACACTACGTCGCACCAACAAATATGGCGATTGTACTTTGACTGAGCTTCTCGGGCCACTAATGTAGCAAGTACCCCCGGACGCTCTAAAATCTCCGCTGGAGTCGGAGTTGTCTTGATTTCCCCGGGGAATCATGTCATGCCCCGTGCTTATTCACTCACCGAACCCTGTTCCAATAACGTAGCCGAATACAGCGCGCTACTTATCGGACTTAGCCGCCAAAAGTTCGAATATCTCGAAGCGTATGGAGATTCACAACTGATAGTTAAGCAGGTCCGTGGTGACTACGAAGTGAGGAACTCTGATCTGGTCCCCTATCATCAGGTAGCCGTTGAAATGGCCGACTCATTCGAAGAATTCTTCATCGAATATATCCACGCCTCTCCGTGCTGGCGGCGTTAGCTGTGTCGTTAGCACAACCTTCCGAGACCGAGCAATTAGTTACGGTCAGGACTCACCAGCTCTTCGTACCAATATATGATGGGGTACAAGAAGACAAAGGGGTAGTTACCAAAGAGGTACATGCAACCCAAACCAAGTTAGAGCCCCGAGATTGGCGCTTTCCTATCGTCGATTACGTTTTACGGTATTCAGGAAGGCGTGAAGGAGAGTCAATCGTGAAGAGCTCCCAGATTCTTTTACGACGGAAACCCGATGCTATATCAGGAGTGCGATGGTCTTTACTCCGATGCCTTTCAAACAAGGAGGCGAGAAGAGGTCCTTCGGGAAGCACGAAGGTGAATGTGGTGCACCACCGGTCCCAAGCTCTGGCGAATCGGAGAATGGGCTACTTTTGGCCCACGATGATTAATGGCCTTGTCGATGCGCTCGAAATGCCACGGCGTGAATTCACGCGAATTATATGCATCGGCCTCAGGCGGTACATCGCCATTACGTCACGGCCATTCGAGACATGGGGAATGGGCGTTGTAGGTCCCATTTTTCCTCCGTCGGTTAAAGGAGATCGCTTTATTCTAGCGATCACCGACTACTTCTCAAGTGGGTGAAGCAATCCCACTAAAGGAGGTCAAAGAATACCGATCATCGATTCATCAAACACCATGTCATCTATCGACATGGTGTCCCAAACGGATCGTGCATGACAGCGGTCCCCAATTTATCGGCAATTCCTTCATCAAGTTTTGCGAAAAATTCAAGATACAAGATGTCTCGTCGGCGACCTATAATCCGGCGAATGGGTTAGGCGTTCAACAAGGCGATCATCAAGATTTTGTCGAAGCTTGTGAAGAATAACAAGCGAGCCGGGACGATAAACTTCGGAGAAGCACTCGGGCATATCGCTGCTGATGCGTGCATAGCGGAGGCACTACTCTGGGTCGGGTGTGAAGCGATTCTCCGTTGGAAATCGAGTTCCGTCACTTGGTCGCCCTTGCAACAGAGAGCGACCAGAAGAACAACATCAAAAGCGTCTCGAAGAGCTTGAGATGTTAGATGAGAAGCGCTGGAGGCTCAACAATGCATTGAGTTCTATCAAGCTAGAATGTCGAGGGCTTTCAACAAGAAAGTTCGACGAGAGAACCTTTAAGGAGGAGATCTCGTCCTCGCCGCTAGGCGACCGATAATCCTCACCTCTAAAAGAAAGGTAAATTCGAACCCAAATGGGAAGGACCGTTTATAATAGACCGGTCTATTCAAGCGGTGCATATCGCCTTATCACCTGAGAATGGCGGCCAGGCAATTAATCTTAGATAAATGGGAAGTTTACGAAAAGTATTATCCTTAATACATTCGGGATAACCCGTTTGATGGGAAGTTCCTCGAGAATATCTCACTCATTTTCATGAGGATAACCCTAAGGTATTGTGTTTTCCTCCAAAATTCTCTCACCGATCAAATTCATTGTGGTGGGCCCACTAAAATCTCCCTGGTCCAACCACGGCAAAATCCCTCTCGATTCCCTCCCTGACGGAGGTCCACTTCAAATTCGGTTAGCAATCCTACAAAGCGAAAGCTATCCGTACCCTTCCAAGATTCTCGGTGGAGATCCCACTCTTAGTTTCTCATTGGGAAATAGAGTACATTCTTTCTTTCCCACATTTTACGGAGATAGAATACATTCTTCCTCTCGGAAGCAAGAGATAGAATACATTCTTCCTCTCTTGTCTTAGATTCTCGGTGGAGATCCCACTCTTAGTCTCATCTTTCAAGATTCTCAAAATGGAGATCCCATTTTTAGTCTCTCCCACTGGAAGCAGGGACAAAAATCTTTCCTTTCCAATATCAGGAGATAGGAGACAAGATCCTCCTTCCTCTCCATCAATAAGAGATAGGATACAAAACCTTCCTCTCTTATTTCAAATTAAGTGAGCACACGGAGATAGGACACAAAACCTTCCTCTCCACCGGAGAGATGGGATACAAAACCTTCCTCTCTTGTTCATCCCTTACAGGAGATAGGAGACAAGATCCTCCTTCCTCTCCACCTTCGGAAATAGAATACATTCTTCCTTTCCCACCTCAATCAACCTTATGACGGTTCAATCCTTCTCCGGTCAAAGAAGCCAAGATTCATCTTGGGGTGTTTCATCGAAGCCTAAGAAGGGATGAAGTCGGCCTAACTTGGCCGGTTTAGTCTTTCTCCGATTGAAGAAGACACGAGTTCGATTACGGGGTATTTCATCCGAAGCCTAAGAAGGGATGAAGTCGATGCCTTTCGCAGCGTCGCCGGTTTAGTCTTTCTCCGATTGAAGAAGACACGAGTTCGATTACGGGGTATTTCATCCGAAGCCTAAGAAGGGATAAAGCCAGCGCCTACCGCAGCGTTGTAGGGTAGTCTATTCGTGACAAAAGCGAAGCCTCGTATTCAACATCGTAGCATTAAGTCTAAGAGAGTCTCATTCTTTTAGCACAGCGTCGTGCGGGCGGCGGATCGAGATAATCGCCCGCTAGCCCAACTCAAGCGGTAGTTGGTAAAGGCTAGTCAAATCCGTTGAAGTCGACCAATAACCCTAAAGTCGGCGCTAACAGCGTCGCCGGTTTAGTCGCTTGTGAAGAATAACAAGCGAGACGGGACGATAAACTTCGGAGAAGCACTCGGGCATATCGCGACAACTGCACGCACGCCACCGAGCGCACCCCGCATTCTCCGGGTCTACTGTGAAGCGATTCTCCGTTGGAAATCCAGATTGTCACTTCGCCGCCCTTTGCAATGAGATGACGACCAAGAACAACATCAAAACGCCTCAAGAGCTTGAGATGTTAGATGAGAAGCTCCGAGGCTCAACAATGCATTGAGTTCTATCAAGCTAGAATGTCGAGGGCTTTCAACAAGAAAGTTCGACGAGAGAACCTTAAGGAGGAGATCTCGTCCTCGCCGCTAGGCGACCGATAATCCTCACCTCTAAAAGAAAGGTAAATTGAACCCAATGGGAAGGACCGTTTATAATAGACACGGTCTATTCAAGCGGTGCATATCGCCTTATCACACAGCATGGCGACCGGCAATTAATGCCGATAAATGGGAAGTTTCTGGAAAAGTATTATCCTTAATACATTCAGGATAACCCGTTTGATGGGAAGTTCCTCAGAGAATATCTCACTCATTTTCATGAGGATAACCCTAAGGTATTGTGTTTTCCTCCAAAATTCTCTCACCGATCAAATTCATTGACGGTGGGCCCACTAAAATCTCCACGTCCAACCACCAAGAAAATCCTCTCGATTCCCTCCACGAGCGAGAGGTCCACTTCAAATTCGGTTAGCAATCCTACAAAAGCAAAGCTATCCGTACCCTTCCAGATTCTCGGTGGAGATCCCACTCTTAGTTTCTCATTGGGAAATAGAGTACATTCTTTCTTTCCCACATTTTACACGGAGATAGAATACATTCTTCCTCTCGAAGCAAGAGATAGAATACATTCTTCCTCTCTTGTCTTAGATTCTCGGAGTGGAGATCCCACTCTTAGTCTCATCTTTCAAGATTCTCAAAATGGAGATCCCATTTTTAGTCTCTCCCACTGGAAACAGGACAAAAATCTTTCCTTTCCAATATCCGGAGATAGGAGACAAGATCCTCCTTCCTCTCCATCAATAAGAGATAGGATACAAAACCTTCCTCTCTTATTTCAAATTAAGTGAGCACACGGAGATAGGACACAAAACCTTCCTCTCCAGCGGCAAGAGATAGGATACAAAACCTTCCTCTCTTGTTCATCCCTTACCCTGAGATAGGAGACAAGATCCTCCTTCCTCTCCACCTTAGGAAATAGAATACATTCTTCCTTTCCCACCTCAATCAACCTTATGGCGGTTCAATCCTTCTCCGGTCAAAGAAGCCAAGATTCATCTTGGGGTGTTTCATCGAAGCCTAAGAAGGGATGAAGTCGATGCCTAACAGCGTCGCCGGTTTAGTCTTTCTCCGATTGAAGAAGACACCGAGTTCGATTCGGGGTATTTCATCCGAAACCTAAGAAGGGATGAAGTCGATGCCTAACAGCGTCGCCGGTTTAGTCTTTCTCCGATTGAAGAAGACACCAGAGTTCGATTCTGGGGTATTTTGTCCCGAAGCCTAAGAAGGGATAAAGCCAGCGCCTACAGCGTTGCGGGTAGTCTATTCCGTGACAAAAGCGAAGCCTCGTATTCAACATCGTAGCATTAAGTCTAAGAGAGTCTCATTCTTTTAGCACAACGCCACGCGGAGCGGATCCAGATAATCCAAGACGCTAGCCCAACTCAAGCGGTAGTTGGTAAAGGCACAACCGCTGAGGGTCGGGGTCTACTAATAACTCCTAAAGTCGACCAACACGCTGCCGCCGGTTTAGTCTTTCTCCGATTGAAGAAGACACCGAGTTCGATTCGGGGTATTTCATCCGAAGCCTAAGAAGGGATTAAGCCAATGCCTCACACGCGGTCGCGCATCTCTTGTCCGTAAAGAGTACCGAGCCTATGTATTCAATATCATAGCAACAAGTCTAGAAGAGTTTCATTCTTCTAGCACAACGTCCGCGTCTTGAGCAGTTCGGACAATCCGCCGCTAGCCCAACTCAAGCGGTAGTTGGTAAAGGCTAATCAAATCCGTTGATGGTGAGGGTTTGCCAAAATCCTATAAGTATTATGGTTAATTATTTACGTGAAATAAAAGAATCATAATAGAGCACAAAGAGGGCAATATGTTTTGCTTTAACTCAGATACTTTATTGAGGAAAGCTTGTTGAAGTTCCTCCTGAACCTCGGCCCTGAAAGCCTCCTCGCTGCCATTAAGGGCCTCCGCAGTCTCCTTCTTGATGTCAACCAGCCTTCGCCTCGAGTTCAAATTTCTCGGGCACGACCGCGAGAGTCTTTTCTTTGTTGGCCTTTGTCAGCTTCAAGACGATCAGGCTCTCCCTCGCCGCTTGGGGTTCCTGTTCGAGCTCTACTATCCTCGCTTCTCCAGCATGACACAAGACCAAAAGTGTCCCACTGAAGACTAAGCTTCAAAGAACAACGGTCTCCAAATGATGCACTGGCCTCCGCATGTGAACTTCGAGTCCAAGATAATGCAAGCGCCCCGCTAAGCCGCCAGCAGCCTCAGTTTCTATATATGAGGAGAGCTCGGCTACTTCAAAATCTTGTAGACTTTGGAGCTTAACCTCTAAATGGTGAAATCATCGCAAGGTGGCACAGGCGGACTCAATCTTCAGATATTCTCCCATGCCCTACTCCAAATAGGATTACAGTATAAACTAATTCCCGGTTCTTAACGAAGTTCCCCGAGAATATTACCATATTCTTAAGGATAACTTCGATAACCCTCAATTTCCTCCGCTATGGGACCTCAAGGAGGGATAAAATTAAGCGAGGCTTATATCGGCCGGGACAAGCGGCTCTACCTCGAAAGGACTCCTCACATCAGACGCGTCGATTCATACATCACGCCGAGGGCCTACCAATCAACAATTGGGAAGAATACCTCCCACCGTGGATGAACACACCGCAACGAAGTAATGCAAGAGCGACGCCAACCAACGCCGTGCCAACGGCGATTCACCGATCAGCGGTTCGGATCTACAAAAGAATTCCCGATCAACGGAGGAATCTCGAGGTCAATGGGCGACAATCCACGGCGAGTCAACAACGATAAGGAAACTTGATTAGCTACCGAATTCCAACAACGGTCAAGCAATAAATGCAAAGACCGCGACACCCTCGGGATCCTACAAAGCACCGGAGAACCGAGAGGATTGGAGGAATCAAATACTGGAGCCAACCTCAAAGAAATTCATCTATCGACTTACGGTGAGATTTCGACAACGGTCGGACAAAAATGCAAGATCGCAATACCTTCAATCCTACAAAGCACGGAAAGACCGGGAATGGAGAGATCAAACGCCGTGGTCATTCACAAGTCCTATCACGCCATTAAAGAGTGAAGGGCTCATCATGTCAAAGCATCCCGGACTCATCAAGAATCGACCGAGACGCTTTGGAGGGGTATCTGTGGCGTTAAAATTGCTTATCGCACTCAACAAGACTCGTAAACGGTGGGTTGACAACCGACGATCCATCCGGACGGTACACCCGTAACGCCGCCGACGGATTACGCCGCAAAACGATAAAGCGAAGTCGACGAACCCATGAAGTGAGTCGGCGAGGCGCATTTGAACCGAACGACACGCCGTGGAGAAACCCCGACACGGCTCAACGAGGCGAGTTGGCTAAACTCAAAACGTTGACAAGGCGGAATCAACCGTACTTAGTCCGTCGATGCAAACGAACCGCTTGAGCTCGAAAGTTGATCGGACACGGACTCGAACACAACGGCGACATCACCGAGCAAAACTAAGCCGGAAGATCGAAGAATCGAAAGAATCGGCGGAGAAGTCGGCGAAGCAACCGGAAAGCGACGAATGAAAACCTCGGCCAAATTGGCCAAGGTGGCTCGGCCACTTTGGCCGAATACCGCAACCTGGTAGGAGGCACTTTAGTAGGGCCACCTCATTGACTTGGTAGGTGCCTCGACCAAGTGTAGGAGGCTCGACCACTTTGTGAAACCACCTCGTGACAAGCAGAAGTACTCGACAAGTGGTAGGAGTGGCTGACCGAAAATTAGACGACCACTTGGCTGGCGCGCCCCTTTGGTTTTGTATAAATAGGGGGTCTTGCTCATGGTTTTTGGGATCTTGGTGGGGATTTGGTGATTTTGGCGGACTTCGAAGAGCCCTCGCGAGATCTCTGACGCGGTTCGAGCACCGGCTGACTCAAGTCGGTCGGCGTCGGATCTATAGGCGGAAGGTAAACAAACTTCGGGTCGAACTACAGATACCCTCTAGGTTAAGCCGTCTTAACCTCGGGGATAGCTGTGATTTCTCCTTGTAGATCTCACCCGCTCGGCGATCCTCTCCTTCGTGAGTGTGATCCCATGAGCGATCCTCTCCTTCGTGAGTGTGATCCCCTCGGTAACCGTTTCCTTGGCTTGAGCCCCTCTGTCTGTATTCGGAACCGGGTTTACGGAGGATCGGGGATTAGCGGTGGTCAGCGGACGAATAAAAGTCCCGACACGAGGCAAAGAACCCATAGCGAGGATCCCGTAAAATAGAGATCCTCGTGTTTGTTCACAAAAGGAAGAGAGTTGTAATTTTCGTTTTCATTATGCGCCTAAAATAAAGGCATTTTTCTTTGTTTGGAATTTTGTTGTAGGCGGAATGCATGAATTCAAGCAGCAATGAATAACAAACCAACTTTCCCCGCGAACACATAAATTTTTGGTAGTAGAAGAAATAGTATTTCTTCCACGTAATTCACTTTTTTTTAGCAATTGTAAGTATTGTTAGGAAGGAAGAAAGATGATTTTTCCGGATTTTATTTAGAATAAGAGAGTATACATGCAATAACAAAAATAAATTTATTCCTAAATTGGTGAATTTACGCTTTACCGAGGGTATTCAGGCCTTGAGGGTAGGAAAAAAGATTCAAGAAGTAGAGATGATGCGTAGAAACCACATTAGCTTTAAAGGAAGTATCGAAAGTAGCTTTTCCAGAGAAAAAAACATACTTTTCTTCTTGGAAGTAGCAGAAATAGCACCGACTTCCTTTACTTGAGCTACTTCATAGCTACTTTTGTGCAAACAAATAGGCCCTTAGATGACGATAAGATTAGGTGCTCATATGTTAGCTTCTAATAGGATTATGTGTCCACACGTCATGCTCATAAAAGACATATGTCGGTTTTTGCCTTTAAGAGTTCGACCAATTTCTCATTATATATAAAGGAGGGATAAATATGATATTACCCTTTAAATTCCCAGTAGTATTATGATACGATTGGGCTATTTGTAATGTTCAAATTTTTCTTATGGTACTATGGCCCATAAGAAAATCCCCAATAACATTTATTTATTATTTTCAGATTTTTTTTTTTTCTCAAGGGTGCGTTTATAATTATTAAATTTTGAGCAGTGTTTATAACTTTCGAGTTTAAAAGAGGTTCTTTATAATTTTAAGATTCTCATGGGCATTTTGGTTTTGAATTTTTAGAGGCTCTTTGCAATTTTTGAAATTTGAGGACATGTTTGCAGTTTTAGATTTTTAAGGGATTGTTTGTAATTTCATATTTTAGGGGCTGATTGTAATTTTAGATTTTTATAGGATTGTTTGTAATTTTCATATCGGGGTTTGTTTGTAATTTATGAATTTTTAGGTGGTCGTTTGTAAATTTTAGATTTTAAGGGATTGTTTGTTGTTCTTTGATTTTTTTGGGGATTTTTTTCACTTTTGAATTTTTAGAGGGTTGTTTATAATTTTTTAATAGAAAAATTATAATTTCCTATAAAGTATTGGTGAACTCTCAAATTGCCCCTAAAGTATCAATTTGCTATTTTCCCCTTTAAACTATGTCTATGTGTCCAATATGATCATTTTGTGAGCCTACAATCAAATATTCAATATATTAATGGCGTGTTAGTGTTTTTTAATACATTTCTTGTATTTTTAGCAATCTAAAAATAATTTTTTAATTCATAAAAGGAATAAAGGGTAAATTTTTTGAGAGAAAGTAGTTAAAATTTATTTTTAGTTTAGAGAAAAAGGATATAAACAGACAAAACCCATGAAGAAATATAAAAAGCACTATTATGTCATTAATCTATTAAATATTTAACAATTGACTCACAAAATGACAACATTGAAACCATACACAAAGCTTGAGGATAAATTAGGTAAATTGACACTTTAAGGAGCAACTTGAGAGTTCACCAAAACTTTAAGGGGAAATGACCATTTTGTCATTTTGTTTAATTTTACGGTATGTTTGTAATTTTTATGTTTTTAAGGATTTTTGTAATTTCTAATTTTTTAATAGGTTATTTGTAATTTTTGATCTTGTACGGTGTTGTTTATAATTTCTATCATAAATTAACTTTCTTTAAACTTAACAAAATAATTTTTTAATTATGGATAGTAATAAAATGATGAGGATTACCAAATATTTGCTTATTAGTATTTTAAAATTATGAATAATTTTAATTTGATGAGGATTCTTAGGGCTGTTTGGTTGATAAGAAGTATCGAAGTACAAAGTAAATTAAATTTGTCACTTATAAAATTATGAAGTAGGAATTAAGCGTAACTATTACTTTTTGTTTGCTTCATAAATTTTTGGTAGTAGAAAAATAGTATTTCTTCCACGTAATTCACTTTTTTAGCAATTGTAAGTATTGTTAGGAAGGGAGAAAGATGATTTTTCGGATTTTATTTAGAATAAGAGAGTATACATGCAATAACAAAATAAATTTATTCCTAAATTGGTGAATTTCGCTACTTCGAGTGCTTTAGGGCCTTGAGGGTAGGAAAAAGATTCAAAAGTAGAGATGATGCGTAGAAACCACATTAGCTTTAAAGGAAGTATCGAAGTAGCTTTTCCGGAGAAAAAACATATTTTTCTTCTTGAAAGTAGCAGAAATAGCACCAACTTCCTTTACTTGACCTACTTCATAGCTACTTTTGTGCAAACAAATAGGCCCTTAGATGACGATAAGATTAGGTGCCCATATGTTAGCTTCTAATAGGATTATGTGTCCACACGTCATGCTCATAAACGACATATGTCAGTTTTTTGTGCCTTTAAGAGTTCGACCAATTTCTCATTATATATAAAAGAGAGCTTAGCAAATTTTTAGATTTTTCAAGGGGTTGTTTATAATTTCATATTTTAGGGGGTTGTTTGTAAATTTTAGATTTTTGTGGGGTTGATTGTAATTTATATATCAATGTTTGTTTGTAATTTATGGATTTTAGGGGTATTTGTAAATTTTAGATTTTAAAGGGGTTGTTTGTTGGTTTTGATTTTTTTCATGGGGATTGTTTTTCATTTTCAAAAATTTTGGAGACTTTTATTATTATTTTTTATTTTTAGGGTCTGTTTGCAAATTTTAGAATTTTGTTTTCAATTTCTAATTTTGGTCATGTTGATTTTAATTTTCGATCTTGGGCGGGGTTGCTTGTAATTTTTCATCCTAACTTGTTTTTTTCTTAACTTATTAGAATAAATTTTTTAATTATGGATAGTTACAATATGGTTAGAATTGCCAAATATTTGATTATTAGATTTTTTAATTATGGATGGTTTTAATTTGATGAGGATTCTTAGATGAAAATAGGATTATGTGTCCATATGTCAACTTCGATAGGATTATATGTCTACATGTCATGCTAATAAATGACATATTTGATGATTAGAATTTCTCATCATGGATGGTTTGAATTTGATGAGGATTCTTAGATGAAGATGAGAGATGTCCACATGTAAACTTCGTTTTGGATTAGATGTTCATATGTCATTCTAATAAATGACATGTGTCAGCTTTTTGTGTAAATGATTTGTTTATTTTTTGCTAATAGCAAAGAATATTTTTGTGATAGGAAAGTTTTTAATTTAGATCTTTACCCGTTATATGTTTTTTATGGTGCCTTCTATTCTATTAGGGCTCATTTGGTATGAGATTAAAGCAACTAGGTTTAACATGGTAATTATTACCCTAGAACAGTTAGTGGGGGAAACATTCCTGTGTTTGGTATAACATGTCATAAGAGTTAAAATTCAACACAAACAAATTTCTACCACACTCAACTCAAAATGCATAAATTACAAAAAGTCCCCCTCAAAATATTAAACATACAAACAACCTCCTGAAAAATCTGACAGTTATAAACAGCCTCATGCACAATTCAAAATTTATAGAAAATAACTTAAAAGTTTCAAAATTATAGAAAACACCCTCAAAATTCAAAATTATAAAAAACACCTTAAAATTTCAAACCTATAAAAATTACATTAAAAATATAGGAATACAAACATCCCCTTAAAAGTTTTTGAACTTGCGCAAAACACCTTAGAAGTTTTAAAAATTGTAAAAAACACCCTCAAAGATTCAAACTTCTGAGAAAACACCCTAAAAGATAAAAATTACAAGCAGTTATCTTTTGTAAATTTTCATTTCTTTTAGGACTTTTTTCAATTTTCTAAAGTTTACATTTTTTTGCAAGTTTCTAAACTTTCGGTATTTTTACAAATTTCAAATTTGTAACTTTTTAGTTCTTGTTTGTATCTTTGAAAATTTTAGGGTTTTATGTAGTTTTTGTTTTTTTAGGGTGTTCATTACAATTTTTAAACTTTTAAGGTGTTTTTACAAAATTAACTTTTAGGGGTTGTTTGTAATCCAATATTGTCGATATACTATTTATAGCTTTGAATTTTCCCAGTGTTTTTATGAATTTTGAAGTATGAGGGTGTTTTTGTAATTTTAGAAAATTTTAGGTTGTTTTTGATAAATTTCAAAATTTTTATGTGTTTGTTTGTAATTCCTATATTTTCAGTATATTGTTTATAGGATTGAAATACTTAGTGTGTTTTGTAAAGTTTGAAATTTGAGGGTATTTTTACAATTTACAAACATTTCAGTATGTTTTCTACAAATTCCATTTTTGGAGGCTATTTAGGATGCCTAGAATTTCAATATATTGTTTGTATGTTTTGAAATCTTTAGGTTTTTTGTAAATTTTAAAATTTTAGGGTGTTTTTCATAATTTTCAAAATTTTCAGGGTATTTTTTTTGCAGATATTAAGTTTGGTTGGAGGCTGTTTGTATATTTTGAAAATTTTAGTGTTTTTTTAAGTTTTGAATTTTTTAGAATGTTTTTTGATTTTTCTTGAGTTTTACATTATTGAGGTTGTTTTGTAATTGTATAATTATTTAGGGGTTGTTTATAATTTTTACTTTATAAGGGATCTTGTCAATTTTCATATTTCAGGAGGCTTGTTGTAAGTTTTAGTACTTTTTAGGGGGATTTTGTAATCCCACATACTTAAATGAACCAAGCCTCAAATTTTCACCCTTTTTTCTCCTGCCTCATAACTTGGTTATAAGTTTATCCTCATATGGGGTTCAACTTTATCCTTGGTAAAACTCTAGAAGGACAATAAACTTGGATAAAGATAGGATAGTGTTTAGCAGGGTAAACTTTACGCCCCTTTACCTATGTTCCAAACAAGCTCTTAATCATTTTAAGAGAGATACCGCGGGTAACCCAGACGGTTGAGGGGTTCAATATGGCGTCCCGGTCTTGGGTTCTATTTTGGGCCGGGCTACCAAAAGAATATTTTAAGAAGAAATACGGGTGAACCAATAACCCTTATGTATAAAAAAATCTGTAAAGACAGATATCTAATAGACAAATAACAAAAATTTTGACCAATTCATCAATAATATTTTAAGAGGAAGGCTAATTCATCAAGTTTAAATATAATTTGACACATGTATAATTTTGCATATATTATTTTAGAGTTAATTTTTATAAACCCCCACCTAAAACTATGATGAATGTCTCAAAATACCCCCCTTCAAATATTTTCAAATTAGAGCAAACCACCTACAACTATTGGGTGTCTCTTAAACCCCCAAATCTTTCACACTTTTCTCACAAAATCCTCCCGACATCATTTCAAAATATAAATTTATTCGAACACCCTTTTGAAAATCAATCCATTCAGTTATGAAAAAAACCCTAACCGATTACAAAAAGATCTTGCTCAATTTTCAATGGGTTTTTTCCTGTTTCTCCTATTTTTCTCTTATCCTAAAAAGTCAGAGTAGTTTTTTTTATGATTGAGGGGTATTTTGATTTTTTTTTCTCAGTCACCTACTTGTTATGTGACATGCTAGACCTAACAATGTTAACTTTCAGGGAGTAAAGTGAGAAGAGTTCACGGGGGTTTCTCGAATTTTCAAACTTGAGGGGGGTTATCTACAATAGGCACAAATTTAAGGGGGTTACTCAAATAAAAATAAATTGGGGGAGGGGGTTATCTCTAATTTTTATAGTTGAGGGGGTTATCTCAATATGCTCAACTTGAGGGGGCTTTTCTCAAATTAAAATAGTTGAGGGGGATTTTCTGAGACACGCATAGTTGAGAGGGTTTTCTAAAATTAACCCGATTTTATGTACAAATGCTCTCTACATTAACTTGTGATATGTAGAGAGGCTATTTACATGAGTTTTTTGTAGCAATTTCTATATTTAAATATTTGATTACGAGATTCTTTTTAATTATAGATAGTTATAATCTAATAAGGATTACAAAAATATTTGATTATTAGAAATTTCATTTTCTAAATATGGATAGTTTTAATTTGATGAGAATTCTTAGGTGAATATAAGTTTAGGTGTCCATACATCATCTTCTGATAGGATATAAGGACACATCGGTACTTATAATATGATACATGACAATTTTTTTGTGCCCTTATGAGATGTCTTTATATTAGGAAATTCATAAATTTCTCTTTATATACAAAGGAGAGATGATGATGATGATGATGATGATAATAATAATCTTTTATAAAGGAAACAAACTTGCATCGTTTTCTCGGCGGCAGCCCATGTTAGTGTCTCGGTAGAGAACACGCGATGAGAAGCTGGCACCGTCGCATTTTGAGTTGGTTCGGTTCGCTTTATGATTGCTTGCCAATGACTGCGAGGTACCAACACCTGCAGTGACGATTAGCACACGCTCACCCCAGTTACAACACCTTCCAAATGGGCTCTTCCAAATTTTCTCTGTCCTAACAAATACGTGTCAGTTAAAGTAGGGCTAAATTACCATTTTGGTATATTTAGTAGCACCCTTTTACCAACAAGGTATATTTATTGGCACCGGCGATATCAAGGTATATTTAGTTATCCCAAAATTGCCATTAAGGCCTATCAGGCCTGCCGAATTTTGGATATAAAATTATAGATTTTTACATATACATCCCTCAAATTTCTTATATTTATAAATCATCCCCTAAATCTTACTTTTGAACCCCTTTTCCTCCCTCTCTCCCTCCGCCCTCTCTCCCTCCCTCTTGCGCCCTCCCCTTCTTCCTCCCTCCTTCCTCCCTCCGCCCCTCCATGCGTGTGATGTTTTCATCTGACTTTTTATGCAGTGGCGTAGTTGATCGAATCGGGCAGGTTTTCATCTCTTTGGTAGCGGTGGCGGATGGGAGGAAGTGAGGAAAGAGAGGCGATGGGAGGGAGGAAGAGAGGGGTGAGAGGAGGGAGGGAGGAAGGGAGAAGGGGTTCAAATTAATATTTGGGGATAATTTGTAAATATGAGAAATTTGAGGGATATATATGTAAAAATCTATAATTTTATATTCAAAGTTCACATGCGTGATCGGATAGGCCTTAATGATAATTTTGGAAAACTAAATATACCTTGATGTCGGTGCCAATAAATATACCTTGTTGGTAAAGGGTGCTACTAAATATACCAAAATGGTAATTTAGTAGAGGCTAAATAGCACTTAAGTATCTCATAGTTCCGCTTATACATCCTCATTTTTTTCGTGACATTTATATATCCTAAGTTGTTTAAAATTGACATGTTGGTATTCTCTATCATGCAAATGTGAATATTTTCAACCAAATTTTCCTCTATAATACGTACATGCTAATTATAGATCTTTCTAATCATTAATATTTATTTAACTTATAAGCCTGTCCCAACTCTTATTTAAAGTAGAAATAAGATACGTTTAAAATAGAGTTTTGGTAGGTTTAATAGTAAATTTGACAAATATTATCAATACTTAAAAACTCTATAATTAGCGTCTAAGTATTAAAGAGGAACATTGGGGTGAAAACTTTTATATTTGCATAATTATGGGTGCTAACATGCCAATTTTAAACAACTTTGGGTATATGGATGCTACTGAAAAACAAGTGAGGGTATATAATTGCAAAATGAGTGGAAAGTATGAGGCATTTAATTGCTATTTGGCCTAAATTAAACTAGCATTTTAGCTTGTACTAAGCATGATCATTTTCTCATGATTCAATTTTTGTATGCACTTTGATAATTGCAAAGACCCATATACACACAATAAAATTGGATAGTAGTTAATCTAAATAAACTTGAAAAAATTAGATTTTTGAAATAAAATAAATAAAGAAAGCATACCTAAATAGTTATCAACAACTTTACTCCATTAAAATGCAATATTTTTTTTTTAACATAAAGCTTAAAAACATATAAAGAAAATGAAAATTCTTACATACAGGTCAAATCAATAGAAGAGCACTCAATCCACAGTTCTAAAACACCTTTTGTCAATCCTAAAAGGCAAAATAAATAAATTAGAGTACAGTGAAATATTTAGAGAAAAAATTAAGGAAAATAGTTTAGCTAAACCTAACAAAGATAAAAATTAGAATCAAGTTCTATTTCCAATTGGAAAACAAACTTGTAGTAATTGATTATCCTCAACTAAATGCACAACTAAATTGCCACAATTCACTAAAATCATACAAAAATGGTAATAAATATAATTAGTTACAAAAAATCCTGCAATACTCTTTCTCATTGGACCTGCAATGCCTAGTAAAAATATAAGAAGGTAAGAAACAAATAAAAAGAAAAATAGAATATTTAAGAGAAAATGATTAGAAAATCAAATGATTATCATCAATCAAGAAGTAAAAATCTAACCTCTAAGAATCATTGAGACTTAAGTCAAAATTCATGACAAAAATAAAATACAATGAGAAAAGTTGAGGAAACAAAATGAACCTTTACAAATCGTTGAAACTATTGTCCAAATCCAAAATTTTTAATCGATATTTTCACAGTGGCATGAATAATAGAACATTAGAATAATAGAATATTAGAAGTGGTTTTAAATTAAATTGAATTAAAAAATCATAAGTTTTGTTGAATGTTACCTCTGGGTAGTAGAGTAAGAATCAAGCGTGATTTCCAGAAACCCAAGATATAAAGAAAACATAGGTGAAATAAGCGACCTTCTCACCAAATTTTTTAAATATTTTCATAAAATTTGTTAAGTTTGTTTAATTTGTTTTACATTATACAAAATTATAAAATCATCCACATATAAAGATTAGTTAATAATAACTTTAATTAATAAAATATTACTTAATAATATTTTTGTAGAAAATTAATAATATTTTCCATATGTAAAGATAAGATTTTCATATATATAAAGATGCAGTAAGATATTTCAGTAGTTAATTTCGTATATTTAAAGATAAAAATTTTGGAGAGGATTTAAAGATATATTATGATTTCCGTATATATAAAGATGCAGTAAGATATTTCAGTAGTTAATTTTAGTATATTTAAAAATAAAAATTTTAGAAAGGATATTCAAAGATATATTATGATTTTCATATATTTAAAAAATATCCTTAGTTAAAATTTCTGTATATTTGAAGATGAATATTAAGATGGATGGTTTATATTGGTACACATGGCGAAAAATTTTGAGAAGAGGAGAGCTGATGTGGCCGATCGAGAAGGTTAAACTCTAGCATTTGTTTGGTTCAAATATCAAAATTTTAGGATTTGTAAGCTCATAGAGAATTTCAAATCCATACGGTTTTATACATGCTTTGGGATTTCTAATATTTTTTGGTTCAACATTATTATAGAAAAACAAACCCTAAAATTTGTACTATCTTGTTTGGTTCAAACCCAAATTATAGGATAACAAATTCTAAAAAAGAAGAAGAAGTAAATATATTTACCTTGGTGAGGTTACCTCCCACAAGAAAATAAAATACAATGGTATAGAAAGAGAGATAAGCAAACCCATTTATGGGATTTGCCAAATCCTCTAATTGAGAGGATTTGGCAAATTCTAAAATTAGGTGTTTTTACATTTTAGGATTTAATATTTCAAAAAATTATTGAAACAAACACCAAATATGGAATCCCAAAACCCAAAAAAAACACACTTTTTTATCCTAAAATTTGTAATCCATACCAAATGCCAAAATTTTGCTTGAACCAAACAGCTCCTTAAAGCTTTTGCTTTAGAGTTTACATTTAGTAATAAATAATTACTTTTTATACAATTTATATATGTAGCAGGATCAGACGGAGGGGATTGGGGCACGTGTCCCCCGGGCCAGGCGTACTATTACAGTATCCTGTTATTGCCGAAATACAAAGCCTTTGAGGTATGTTATATACTGAGATGAAAACAAAATTAAAATTAGGAGACATGCAGTTCAACTTCATTGAGGATACTTGTAATCGATTTTATATATGATCTATACTTGCTGTAGTTGATCGATGCACCAGAGTGAGCTTAACTAAAAGAAATCAAAACTATCGCACTGAAGTCTGAAGAGATGAACTAAAATTTTCTTGGAATGATCTTGTGAAAATTTTGAGGAGAGGAAGTATATATGTTTTCTTTTGAGATTCACTACACCAGTTATATTATATATGTAGATATTCACACAATGAGAAAGAAACTGCATGAAGGACAACAAAATCTCATTATCATAAAGAAGTATTTGTTTAATAATAATACAAATTATTACTAAATTTGTATAGTCCTTAGACGTATTTTTAAAATAATATTACTAAATTATGTTCATAATTTCTTAGTTAGATACATATCTAGTCCAGATTATTGTGATAATATTTTATAATCAGTGTCATTTATACTTTATTAGAGGCATGGAAAAATTTTAAATAAGAAAATTAAAACCAAATAAAAATTCGAGTACAACAAAAGTTTTACTCTCCCTCTAATGAATTATCCTGGAACATGGGTGGGTTTTGAACATTCACTTAAACAAAGGTATATAGAAGTGAATTTAGAAGAACTTCTAGTGGATTCTATACTCGATCCAAATTTTTTTCCCCTGAGAGCTGATTGTATTGATTCAGACTATATTATTGGGGTTGGGATTACTCTTTTCTTTTTAGTAACCATTTGCTATATGCTATTAAATACAGTTTTAAAAGTTTGATACCCTATCTTTCTTCCCACAAAATCTTAATTTTATTCACATTAATATAATTATTTTAATATTTTGTTAAGAGAAGAAACAAGATTATAAATGACATTGGCATGAGAATAATGACTATGACCATGTTGAGAGGTACCATGGTCGAATCTCTACCAAGTGAATAAATATGATTCTTTATTTATTGTTTAACTTTGCATACATTACTTGGTTGAGTTTCAATAATATTCTTGTATATATGAAACACTTTTCTCATAGGTCATATGATACTCATTATTCTCATTAAAGTACTCTTATTTTCTTCAGTCTAAAAGAATTGACTCGGAGCTTTTCTCATTTGTAACAAAAATAATTTTTCAACTAAGACATTCCATATTTGAATTTCCTATACCAATTTACGTTCCTTGTGCCATATTTGAATTTCTTATGAGGCCGGCCACTATTTACAAGAAATGGAGGTCGATGTGAAAATTTGTGTCTCTGTTAGCAGACATTTCCATGACATAATTTTATCCATATTTTCAATAAACAAGTTTACAGTCTAATTTTTTTAGCGTAAACTAAGCTTAGTCTAATTTTTATATCATAAAAGTTTATAGCGTTTTTCTTCGTTTCTTTAATAGAGATAGTAAATTATTAACAACTAAATTTTGATACCGCAAAATTTCATTTTTGTTATCTATTTCTGCAATTTTAGTATATTATAGATTGTATCTACGATGAAATTTTTGAAAAAATAAAAATATAACTAAAAATGACGGTAAAGGCCCTCATAAAATTGATGTTTTCTTCGGAAAAAAACTAACATTTGACTTCAATAGTTTAACAAGCCTTTGCAAATCTTTTACTATAGGTATACATTAAATTATAACCAAAAGGCTTCAAACTCACCAGAGGATGCCACATCGATTTCTCATTCACAAAATATTTTGGCATGTGTCCCCTCTCTAAACCATCCATCTAATAAATAAGATCCTTTAATTTTAGCCGTGAATTTAAAAATCTCTACATTTAGTAAATAAGTAAATTCCTATATTTCTTCAATCACCATATAATTTGTAACAAATTTCAAAATAGAAAAATACATTATAAAATTGAGCACAATAAAAAAACAAGTCCTATGAGATTTTAATTCCAAAAATCACGCAGATAATAATAGTGACTATCGATTGGCACGTGTATTATCATCTCATCAGTTCATCTCTATTCAAACCAATTTTAACCATTCATCTTATATACTAAATCTAATATTCTCTAAAAAATCCTCTAAATTTGTTAATGTGTATATTTAAAAATCCTAAAATTGTGCTATTATTTATAGTAACTAACATATTTCTCAAGCAAATCTCACGAATAATTTTAAGCAAGAAAAGGGTGAAAATTTTCATGATGATAGTCAAGAGCCACCAGCGAAGAGGTAAAATTTTGAACTTTTAATATCAATATTTTCTGATTAAATTGATAAATTAAATTTTCATATTGTTCTAAACCGATTGATTCTAAATTGATTTGGTTTTATAATATAATTTTTAATAATTTTGTTTAGGGTGAAGATGTTGGAGAACGATTGGAATTGATGGAATTTATGATTTTACATCATAAAGTCAAACTATAATTTTTATTGTAATAGTATCTCTTTTTAGACTTTAAAAATATTCTGATGATTTTATATCGATCTCTTTTTTAGTATAAAAATACTAATTTTCATTCAAGGTGAAGCTTTTCAAGATCTATTTAATCAATGCAACTTTAGATTTTACATCGAAGAGGACAATTTTAATCTTTTAAATCTCTTTTTCTAATTAATTTAATAAATTAAAATTGATGAATTTAGATTGATCTCTTTTTGGATATAAAATTACTTATTTATCATTTAAGGTGTAGCTTTTGAGATCGATATTAATCGATGCAGTTTTAGATTTTACATCGGTAAATTTTAACCATTTATAATTTATTTTTTCTGATTAAATTGATGAACTAAAATTTCATGTTGTTTTAAATTGATTTGGTTAAATCATTTGAGGTTTAATTATTTGAGATCGATTGTAATCAACACAATTTCAAATTTTACATTGAATAGGTGAAATTTTAATCTTTTTAATATCTTTTTCAAATTAAATTGTCATTAAAATTGAATATTATTCTGAATTAATTTAATATCTTTTTTAGATTTATATTCATATATTTAAATTTTTTAATAATTTCATTCAGGTGAAGATTTTGGTAGCGATTGGAAATGATGGAATTTATGATTTTACATCATAGAGGTAAATGTAATTTTATTATAATAGTATCTCTTTTTCATATTTATAAAATATTCTTGATGATTTTTATCGATCTCATTTTTCAGCTATTAAAAATTTGCTGATTTTCTCGCTCAATGTGAAGCTTTTCAAGATCGATTTAATCAAAGTAATTTTATATTTTATATTGAAGAGGTAAATTTTAATCTTCTTCCATGATCGAGTTGTATTTTTAATTTTCACAAAATTGATTTTTACAAAAAATAATCTAAATTCAATGTATTAAGATATGATATAACTACCATAAATATTAAATATCTCACTTGATTTTTATTAAAAGAGTTTCTTTTATTAATTTTTGCAAAATTAATTTTAAATAAAATCTAAATTGTATGTATGGAAAGATTTTGGGTTATAGATATGATTTAACTACCATAAATATTAAATAATAAATTTTGGTTTTCTATGACCGAAAAATATTATTTTAATTTCCATAATTAAATTTTTAGGTTAAAATTACTGTATGAAGAAAAGTGATTTAAGTAACAAAAAATAGAATCACAATAATTGATATTATTTTCAAATACCATAAATATTACATAACAAAATTTGACTTTTTAAGACCAAAAATAATTTTTAATTTCTATAATTAAACTTTTAGTTAAAAGAACATTTTGCAGTATGCAAAAATGTGATTTAAGTAACAGAAAAATAAAATCACCATAATTAATATTATTTTCAAAATGTACCTTATATATATATATATATATATATATATATATATATATATATATATATATATATATATATATATATATATATATATATATATGTAGAGAGAGAGAGAGAGCAAGGCTCTATAAACTTAAGTTGATAGGGAATAGTATACACCAACTTTTATATCCATTAATGTTGCCTTGGGATCCGTGAAATTAAGAGATGCACAAATCTCAAAGTAGGCTTTATATCTTTCACGGATCCCAAGGCAACATCAATGGATAGAAAAGTTGGTGTATGACTATTCCCTATACACTTAAGTTTATAGGAGCCTTGCTCTATATATATATAGGAAAAGTGTTCTTAAGGTAATATTTATGGTAATATTTTGGGTTATTGTTATAACATCTCAAAATTATCCACATAATTGGTGTTTAATAGACAAGTATCCCGCATTAGAGGCATAATCTAGTTAATCTACTTTAAGAGGAGCCAAACCAGCAGTTCAGACGACTCGGGGAACCAACACCTCATGAGGCTGACTCGGAAGGCGATACATGTCGCCATGTCGGCACTCTCATATGGGTCGACTCGGTCGGTTGCCCACTCGGCCGCCTTCCATGCCAACATCTTTTGAGGCCGGCTCAAGAGGCAGTACTTGCCTTCATCTCGGTGTCCTCACTAACCGACTCAACAAAACAACTCACCCGACCATATCTTTTGGTGACATATTGCGAGACCGACTCGAAAGGCGGTAGAAGTCGACCTCTTCGAATGTAACGACTCTAGGAATGACCCGCTTAACTGGTTGGTCGACATCTTGCGATGTCGACTCAAAGGGTGGTACTACTCGACATGCCACCTAGGATAGCAAGACGACACCATGCCTCGAGCCTCCCACCAGCGATGAGTCGCCACCGCATTGAATACAAGATCAGAGCCATCAATTCTCTAAGCTCATAGATCTTTAAGACACGTTGTACCACGTGCCCCCTGTCACTTCGCATTAAATGCCGACGCGACCTCATCCACTCAGATGGCGACACCTATAAAGGTGAATCTAACTCAGCCGCCAACCCATGCCTAGTCGAAGTGACCCCCATCCACTCGCCAGTCGACACCTGTAAAGCAGGAGCTGACTCAGCCGCCAGTTGTTAGTCGGCCAAAGTTACTAAACCACCCCCTGATCATTGCTATAAATAGGGGAGCTATTTGCAGATAAAGGTAAGCAATTTCTACACACTCTGAACCTATTTAAGAACAGTCAGTTCAATTCCTATTTCCCCACTCAAGATTACATACTAACTTGATCGTCGGAGGAACCATCGGGGATTCAACCCCAACCTCTCACGATTTGTGACATGTGCAGGATATCTTAGAGAATTTCTAGCTTGGACATCCAGAGGAGTTAGAGGACCCTAATCACCTGACAAACAACTTAATTAATTTACTATGTGATCCGTAGCATCAACAGTTTGGCACCCACCGTGGGGCCTTCTTTCTCCTCTAAGCAACGATGTCTAGCCGTGATCAGCACCCTCGGTCATCTACCCAATACTCTCCAAATATCCAACAAACGGGTTTGTCACTCAAGCCCAGTTACAAGAATCCACCCGACAAATCACTCAGTCTTTCAAACAGCAATTCAATGCATTCTCCCATGAGCTCCTCAACCGGCTCACTCCTCAACAACACCAGACGGCTCTTCTTCAACCGCTACAAGAGCAACAACGAGACGTCCCCCCTTCTCCCAAGCGTGAAGACCACCACGCTCAGCAGCAGAGCTACAGCGACCGTCCGTCCCCGTGGCAGCGCTAGCAGGCGCATTTTGATGATACCCTTCAATAACCCTCACCTCACAGAGAAGGAACGGAGAGAGTTCCAGTCGAGAGGGGCCGCCGAGGTCACACTACTAGGAGGACATCTCGGACTCCTCAGCCTCACCATGTCGCCCCGCGGCCATCAGCAACCATCGCGACTTCTGGATACGATCGGACCTATCGACCTGTCGCGAAGCCATTGGAGGTAATACTCCCCTCACGGACGACATTGTGAAGGCCTCCTACGAGAAATTCAAGATGCCACAGCTGGAGAAGTACAAAGGAGAGGGAGACCCCACCGAGCATGTTCAGAATTATTATAATACAATGAGCATGTTGCAGGCGCCTAAAGCCGTCATCTATAGATGCTTCCCCATCACTTTGACAGGGAGCGCCAAACTCTAGTGGAATGCCCTGGAGAAAAAGTCCATCGGGAGTTTCAGGCAACTCAGCCAGAAGTTTGTACATCACTTCTTGGCTGATACCAAGCAGAAGCTGCCTCCTCATGTCCTGATCCAGATCAGGCAAGAGCCCGGAGAAAGCCTCCGCAAATACTTCAAGAGGTTCCAGGCAAAGAGACTGGAAGTTGACGACCCTGAGAGTCAGGTTGCCATGTCCGCCATTGTAGCTAGCTTATTAGATAATGAGCTAGCCGACTCCCTTGCCAAGAAGCGAGTCACTAGCTTTGAACAGCTGATGACCAAAGCTCACGGGTATATGGATATGGAAGATGCCCAGGAGTATAAAGTCAGGCCGTGGTAGCCGAACAAAGAATGGCGGCGGCGATAGCGGCGGCAGCGGCAACAATAACTTCAACAAGACTACCCCGCAGCCGCCACCCCATGACACCCAGCAGGTTCGCAATAAAGATCAACTCCTCCGATGGCAAAGCCGGTGCGGGAACCAGCGGTGGTCCCTTAGCCTAGGCAGGAGCCAGAGAGGAATCCGCCCAGGGCTGACTACCGTCCAAACTAGACCGACCAGAGAGACCGCAGAAGAGAGCCTCACCGAAGCTAGTCCTCACAGCTCTCAACACCTCCCTTACCGACACCCTTTTTTTAGCACAACGGGAGGGGCTTCTCACTTCTCCGTCCCGAAGATGAGGTCGGATCCTCGGGGCGGGATGCCCGACAATGGTGTCGATATCACCAAGATCACGGCCACCTCACTAATGATTGCCGGATCCTCCAGAGAGACATTGAAGACATGATTCAGAGATGATTCTTACAAAAATATGTCGACCGAAGAGACAGGAGAGACCACCCTCCAGAGAGAGCCGACAGGAGGTCACGCTCTAGGTCACCTCGTCCTCCACAGCCGGTCGACAACCAGCATCCCGGGGGGAGCAGCAAGGGCATCATTCTGGCCATCAGTGGTGGTCCCACAGCAGGAGGGGCATCAAACAACACTCGCAAGAAGTATGCCAAGCGAGCTCTACAAGTTGACCGTGCCGGCAAGAAGCCCAGGACAGAAGAGTCCATCTCCTTCAGTGACTCTGATTTGGAGGGCGTGGAGAAGCCTCATGAAGACCCCATCATCATCACAGCCAGGATCAACGGCTTCCAGGTGAAGAGGGTCATGGTCGATATGGGCAGCTCAGCCGACATCCTCTATATCGATGCCTTCAACCAGATGGGCATCGACCGATCCGAGTTGCAGCCTTGTCTAGGCCCGATTATTAGATTCACGAGGCATGCAATCATACCGAAGGGATAATCACACTCCCACTGACGGTTGGTGAGCCTCCCCATCAATCCACGGTGCAGACTCAATTTCTGGTGATGAACATCAAATCAGCCTACAATGTTATCTTAGGGAGAGCAGCCCTTAATAACTTGCGGGCAATACCCTCTACATACCACCAGATGATCAAGTTTCTGACTCTTATGGGGGTCAAAATGGCTAGAAGGAACCAGCAGGAGGCTAGGACTTGTTACATGCTCTCAATGAAGGGGAAAGGAACCTCTGAGACCCTGCCCATCGAGAAGGCAAGCCTCCAGTTGGAGAAGAAGATGGAGCGAGAGAGGATGACTCCTATCGAAGAGCTCCAAGAGATACCGATCGACCAAGAAGGGATGAAGAAGGTCAAGATCGGGTCCAGCCTTACTGAGCCACAGCGGAGTGCTATCATAACATTCCTTCTTGCAAACGCAGATGTGTTTGCCTGGGGCCCTGAGGATATGCCAGGGATTCCCCCCCGAAGTGGTGAGTGATGAGCTCTCGATCGACCGGCATGCCAAGCCGGTTCGGCAGAAGAAGAGACATCTCGGCCCCGAGAGGCAGAAGGCGGCCGCAGATGAGGTCGACCAACTCTTACGATCTGGTTTCATTCGAAAAGTCCAATATCCCGATTGGTTGTCCAATGTGGTGCTAGTGAAGAAGACGCTCAACAGATGGAGGATGTGTGTCGACTTCACAAATCTTAACCAAGCCTGCCCAAAGGATAGCTACCCTCTCCCCCGGATCGACCAGTTGGTGGACGCAGGTCACGCGCTGCTGAGTTTCATGGATGCCTTTTCAGGCTACAATCAGATCCTTATGGCGGAGCATGATCAAGAGAAGACTTCCTTCATCACTGACCAAGGGACCTATTGCTATAAGGTGATGCCCTTCGGTCTCAAGAATGCAGGGTCACTTACCGAGGCTAATTAACAAGATCTTTAAGCCCTAGCTTGGCCGCAATGTGGAGGCATATGTTGACGACATCCTTGTGAAGTCGAAACTGGTGCCGTCCCATGTGGCAGATTTGGAGGAAACTTTTGCTATCCTTCGTCACTACCGCATGAAGTTCAATCCAGCCAAGTGCGCTTTTGGGGTGCAGTCGGGAAAGTTCTTGGGATTTATGATCACACAGAGAGGCATTGAGATCAACCCCAAAAAGATAGCGGCCATAGAGCAGCTGTCCGAACTCCGTACTATGAGAGATGTGCAGAGGCTGAATGGGAAGATAGCAGCGTTGGGCCGCTTCCTTTCTAAGTCGGCAGAGAGGAGTCTCCCTTTCTTCAAGACCCTAAGGGGAAGCAAAGATCTGAAGAAAAGCATGAGCTGGATGACCGAGTGTAGTGAGGCCTTCAAAGACCTCAAAGCATATTTGAGTACAAGCCACTGCTGAGCCAACCCAAAGCAGGGGAAACCTTGTTCCTTTATATGGTCGTGTCTCCCGAAGCTATTAGTTCCGTCTTGGTTCGAGATGAAGATAACATCTAGAAGCCGGTGTCTTATATCAGCCAGATCTCAAAGGCGGGTGAGCTCAATTACCTCCTTATCGTCCTCATCATCACGGCTCGGAGACTCGTCCGTAGTTCTAAGCGCACTCCATCATTGTGCGGACAAGCCTACCTTTGAAGAAAGCACACGGCAGCCCAACCACCTCAGGGAGGATGATCACTTGGTCAGTTGAACTCAGTGAATATGATGTACAGTTCGAACTAAGGAAGACCATCAAAGCCCAAGCTCTCGCCGACTTCCTCATTAAGTCAGCTATAGCTGAAGATGAGTCATCCTCTCCCTTACCTCCTAGCCAATCCAAGCCTCCAGCACCTCAGGCAATCAGAACGCCCGCTTCCCAGGCGCATCCCAACCTTGAGCACAACTTCGCCCGAGTGAATCACGGTGGTCATTAAGGTGGGCGGCTCCTCAGCGGCCGGTGAAGCAGCGGAGTCATCCTACATAGCCCTGATGGGTCAACGCATGAATACTCCATTGCCTTCGATTTCTCCGTCTCCAACAATGAGGCCGAGTATGAAGCTCTTTTGGCCGGCCTTCGGGCCGCCTTGGCAGTGAAGGCTGAGCCTCTATATCTTAGCCGACTCCCAACTTGCGGTCCACCAAGTGAATGGGGACTATGCAGCCAAAGATCCGAGGATGGTCCTCAGTATCTAAAAATGGTTAAGGAGTTGTTGAGCAAGTTTGCAGAATCTCGAATCGCCCAAGTCCCCCGCGCCCTCAACGCGCGGGCGGACGCCTTGTCTAAGCTCGGATCCACTAGCTCAAGAGATGATTTGAGACCCATCCTCACCGACACTCTTAAGTGCCCAAGCATTACCAAGACACCGAATTCGGTCATGCAGGCCGAGGCCTGCGGAACCTTGTTGGATGGATCCCATCATCCAATATTTGACCAAGGGGACTTCGCCAGAGCATGCCGCCGAGGCCAGAAGCTTGCGCAGGAATGCCCTCCGGTACCTCATGCTTTATGATTAGCTCTACATGATGTCATACTCCAGCAGCGGAGTGGGGTATTATCTCCGGTGTCTTCGACCAACTCAGGCCAGTTATGTCCTCAAAGAGATCCACGAAGGGACTTACGAAAATCACCCGGGGCGGGCTCTTGCTCAGAAGATCATCCGCCAAGGATATTATTGGCCCACCATCCTAGCCGAGTCCAGGCGACTTGTATCCCGTTGCAAGAAGTGTCAGCTCTTCTCAAGCATCCCTCGAGCCGCCGCCACCGAAGCTAACCCCCATTTTGACCCCAATTCCATTCGCCCAATGGAGATTAGACTTGCTAGGGCCTCTCCCAATCGCCTCCGGACAGCAGAGATTCTTGGTCATGGCCATCGACTACTTCACCAAATGGATCGAAGCCGAGCCCTTAGCCAAAATTGGCGAGAGCAACATCACCAATTTTGTGTGAAGATCCATTGTGTGTCAATTCGCATCCCTCTTGCTTTCATCACCGACAACGGCACCCAATTCGACAACAAAGGCTTTCGAAGCTTCTGCCAAGAGTAGAATATCCGGCTCAAATTTGCCTCGGTGGCCCATCCAAAGTGCAACGGACTTGCAGAAGCCGCCAATAAATGTATCCTCCAAGCTCTCAAGAAGAAGGTGAGCAAAACAGCGGGAAGTTGGGCCGACGAACTGCCTGAAATCTTGTGGCCTTATAGCACCACCCACAAGAACTCAACAGGCGAAACCCCTTTCAAACTGGCCTATGGAGCTGAAGCACTCGCCCAGTTGAAGTCGGCATGCCAACCATACGACTGAGGCATTTTGATGAAGACTTGAATGTTGAAGGACTTCGACTCGGACTCGACCTCATTGATGAAGTCCGAGAGAAGGCTCTTCGATCCCAGATCATCAACCAGCAACACATCTCCCGGCACTACAACAACAAGGTTCGACCCCGGAGATTTAATATAGGTGACCTCATCCTTCACGAGCCGTCTTCGACAAAGACACCAAGCAAGGCAAGCTAACCACCACCTGGGAAGGACTCTACACCATCCTGGAGAAGATACACCCTGGCACTTATCACCTCAGAAGCTATGATGGGAGGATTCTGCAACATCCTTGGAACATTGAACACCTTAGAAGATATTGTCAATAACTTAGTATTTAAATTCCATTTATATTAAAGATTTTTTGCTAATAACTATGTGTTATTCTGTGTCCAAATTTTGTCTGGACTATTCAACAAAAGCCCTTGGCACCTCTATGAGGGTAAAACCAAGGCAACTCCATCTTTCGGTCGACATCGACTCAAAAGCCCTTGGCACCTCTATGAGGGTAAAACCAAGGCAACTCCATCTTTCGGTCGACATCGACTCAAAAGCCCTTGGCACCTCTATAAGGGTAAAACCAAGGCAATTCAATCTTTCAGTCGATGCTGATTCAAGACCTTGGCGCCCACTTGGGACAAGACAAAGGCACATCCGAACCTATCGATCGTACTCAATCCAGAAGAACCTTGGTATCAAGTTCATGAATAACACCAAGGCACCTCAACTATTCAACCAATCTCAAGAAATGGATGTCGCCCATGACCAAATGTGAGTGTCGACCGGAGAGGTAGGACGACTCATTCGACTCGTTTGAGACCGACTCACTCAAGAACTTGCAACTGGTTAGACAAAAAATTGAATACTTCATGACAATGGAAAGAAACGAACAAGTCCAAGCTTTCATTCATTAGCCGATAAATTTTACATCATAAGTTTATACAAAAAAACACAACAACAACGAACAAACACAAAAAGATACAAAGGGTCACACCCCTTGATCCGCAGCAAGAGTAGGGCTGGGCAGGTCGGCACTTGTATCAGGAGCTGGGGCCTGTTGAGTTGCAGGAGTCACGGCGGGAAGAGCTTCTGCTTGCTCGACACCGACCTCATCGTCGTCTCCCTCATCCACCTTCAGTGTTATTCCCCCTCCTGCTGTCTCAATCTCCCTTAAGAAGTCAAGACAGACAGAGACTCGAGGGGGTAATCACTGTCAGTAAGAGGTCCGAATCCAGGAGGAAGCAAGGAGGCGAGGTAATCAAAACCGACTTTGCAGGCCAGGGCCACCTCAACTTTGCCCAAAGGACTATGGTGATATTCTTCGATCACCTCCGTCCTATACGCTTCGGAGTCCAGAGATGCCACTCGAGCCTCCAAAGTCTTAACCATGGTCTGGGTCACCTCGTGAGCTGCCCGCTCCTCCTTAAAGTCGAGCCTGGCATGGTCGGCTGCTAATCTTTCTGACCGAGCCTCCTCCTGGACCTCAAGCCTATGGTGTTTTTCCAGGCCCACCTCCTCATCCAAATATTCGATGCGGGCATCCCGCTCAACAATTTCTTTCTCAAGGCGGCCAAGCTTGTTCTTGAGCTCGGTAATGATAGCGGATTGCTTGGAGCGATGTGACTGGAGCCCCTTGATATGGTCATCTTTCATCTCCAACTCCCGCCACTTGCCGTCTGTTTGACTCCTCTCGGCCTCGAGCTCTTTAACCTTGTTCTCAGCCACCTCCTTAGCCCATTTCGCCTCGGCTATCCTCTGCGTGAACTCCGAAGGGAGTCAATGCGCATGAGATAGCCAGGAGAATAGCTCCTGCTTGATCAACGCCCCCCGAAGGAAGTAGCTCTTAAGGGCAAAATGCAGACCGACGGTTGGCATCTCTTGCAACAGTTGCAGGTCCTGGGGGAGGGAAAATTGCTCCACGGCCCTGACCTGAGCAATGCTCGACCGCAGAACTGAGCCCTCCTTGTCGAGTGGCACCCGAATGACTAACTGAGTGCCCTCTGGAAGCTCTTCCCTGTGAGAGGAGCTGTCGCCCGTCTCCCCCATCATGCTGGCTCGAAATTCCTCCCACTGTTGGGGATCATTATCCGAGACAAGGTAAGGGTAGGACCAACTGAAACCCCCCTCTCGAATAGGGACAGTGTCATCCCTCGATAGCTCAGTGGGTTGGAGAGGGGCCATCTCCTCTCTAATAGTTCCAGTCATCCCGACAGGCTCCTTACCCAACCTAGTAGCGAGTTTTGCCGCTGGGTCAGCGGGACTCGACTGGTCGGTGACTTGGGAGGAGAAGCCTCGTCAAGAACGACGACTTCAGCTTGGTGAGGAAGAGGGTCTGCTAATTGTTGACCTTCATCAGCTACAGCCAAAGAAGACTCGACAGTCGTCCTCTTCCTCTTCTTCTCCATTACCTCCTTCTTGATCGCCAAGCTCGGTCCTCCAACCGCGACCACAATCTCAGCCTTTCTCAACCTTAAGCTAGCTAAATCCCCAAGGGCTACAGACCCCCTCAGTCATTTTTGGGGCTGATTAGCTGCAGCCGGCTCCGCTGAAGCTGAGTCCTCTCCTTTCGAGTCCTTCGAAGGGTCCTTATTCAAAGAGACGGCCAAGAGAGCCGCCTGTGCCTTGTCGGTCTGTGAAGGAGGGAGCATCGAGATCCCAGCCACGCGAAGGGCGATGGGTCAAAGAGATTGTGTATCTCTCATGACCCAGCATAATTGCGGATCTTCTCCAGCTGTCGACCCTCCTCGGCCGACAGAATGCAGGGCTTCAACGCCTCCTTCTTGATTTCTGGCCAAGTAGGACAGGCCAGGATTAGGTCGGCACCCATGACCCACACGAATCGCTCCTTCCAGCCCCTGTTCAACTCCAGAGCGTTCGACACTATCTTGTGTCCTCCAAGATAGTGGAAGTAATAATGTGCGTCCTTCTTTGTCGTCTTGACGCCGACGAGGTTGCCAAGCAGACGCAGACTCGGCTCGACATTTACCCGGTGGAAAATCACCAGGAAGCCCACTAGGATGGCGATGGCGTTGGGGGTGAACTGTGAAGGGGACACCCCTAAGATGCCACACACGTCCTTGAGAAATGGGAGGAGGGGTAGCCGAAGTCCAAACTCCAGGTGGTTGACATACAGTGGTTGTGGTGGTGCACCGCCTCATCACCGCTCAGCACAGCTAAGGTTAGAGTCCGGGGGAGGTCGTAGAGTTTGAAGAACCTCTCCGGCTCTTGAGTGAGTATCTTCATACGAATAGTCCTTAGCAACCCGATCCTTGCCTCGTTACGGGTGATTGGAAGCCTGAGCAGCCATGAATGTTATCTGAGAAGGAAAAAGAGTTCTTGTGAAGGAGACATGGAAGCAAAAGGTTAGGGCAGAAAATTCGTGAAGAAAGACCCCTTTTGCCCCAATGCGATATATATAGACTTTGAGGATGACACGTGGTGAAATTAGGACCATTGGCACATCCATGTACGAACGGCACCGATATGCCTTGGTATCTGAACAGTCGTCACGAAAATCGAAGCGCCGCCCTCTTTATTTCACAACCACCTTTCCTCGAAATTCGAAGCAACAATCCCGCATGGCCCCTGACGTCACACTATCTTTTCGAACAGCGACCCATCACCTCCCACTGGGAACGCCTCATGATTTATTTGGCGGCTGACTATTCACAATCAAAGTTGACTCGACCTTACAAAATCAGGCATATGGCTCAATAAACAAATGTCGACTCGAAAGGCGGTCCTTGTCGACAAGCTGACCCCTTCGACAGGCGACCCCCTTTTCTTTTGCCGACTCCTTGTGTGGTCAACCAAAAATGCGGTATAAGTCGGTCTTCAAACAGACGACTTGTGCAATTAAGCTTCTAGAAGCTCCCATCTTGCATTGAAACTATTATCATGCATAAGACAAACTAAAGTTTACCATCTATACCTTGATCTATCCCATGGGAAGAAGTCGCCAACGGGGACGACTCTAATTCTATATATAGGTCGGTATTCATAAAAAGAATGAAGAGAAGTCTTTAGTATTTTCTCAAGTTCAAAACACGTACTAAGTACCAAATGCCTTATGAGATAGCTAACAGTTAAGACTCTCAAACGAGTCGACTCATCCCATGCAATTCAGTAAACAAAGTTGCAAGAATAATGAACAAATTTGAATGAGACAAAAATATATCTTTATTCACACTTCAAAGCAGCTACAAATCTACATTTACACAATGAAGTAAACACAAAAGACCTAAACGACAGCTATGGGGACTCAGAAAAGTCTATGCCCGCTCCAGGGTCAGGGGAAGAGCACTGGAGGTTGTTGGTGGAGGGGTCGACTCAGATCGCGGCTCGACTCTTTTACCCCTCTGGGGGAGAGGACTCCCACCTTCCTCATCTACCCACTCGGCTGGGGCCTCGTCCTCCTTGCCATCACCCTCAGTTGGGGCCTCGTCCTCCTTGTCATCATCCTCGGTTGGGGCCTCGTCTTCCTTGTCATCATCCTCGACCCCCAAGTCGGTTGCATCGAGGTCGAGCCCTCCACCCTGCCTCTCTATATCTACAAGGTCCTCTAGACAGCAAGAGACCATTGAAGGGTAATGAAAATGGCTGGGTGCCCCCCTCAGGTCGGCAGGGAGCTGCGCCTCTAGGAAGTCATACCCTGCTTTGCAAGTGAGCGCCACCTCTGCCTTTCCAATTATGCCTTGGCGGTATTCCTCGACAATTGCCGACCGATGGGCATTGGACTCTAAGAAGTCGATGCAGCTCTGAGCCATGGCCAAAGACTCCCTCAGCCGAGCACTCTCCTCTTGAAGCTGGATCTTGGCCACATGCTCTTCCTCCAATTGGCCCTTAGCATGTTGAGACGCCATCTTCTCAACCTCGACTTGTGCCAAGGCATGATCCCTTTCTTGCATCGCTTCGCCCAATCGGCGGGTTCTCTTATGAGCCTCAGCAAGCTCTCGCTTGAGCCTGGCGACCTCGGTGGACTTTTGGGCATCTGACGTTTTCGATTCTCTATCATCTTTTCCTTCACCTCCATCTCGAGACGTCAGGTAGTCAACTCCTCCTCCTTGGCCAACAACTCCTCGAGAGCCTTCTCAAGGTTAGCCGAGACTTCAGCTCTCGAACTCCTTGCCGCCTCCTGGAGCTTAGCATATACGTCCCGGACACGCTCCATGCGGCTAAATATCTCCTTCTCCACCAAGGTCCCGCGGATTAAGTAGTTTCGAAGGATCAAATGGAGGCCGATGTTGGGAACCTCTGCCAAAATCTCCCTATCGCGAGGTAGCCAAAACTATTCGACCGCCTTGGATTGGGCAGTGCGAGACTCCAATACCGATGACCTATTATCGAGGTGTCGACTTGGTTCATGCCTATGCTCTAGAGTCGGCTCCTTATCATATCGAGGGCCAGCAAGAGCGGTTCCTATCAATAGCACCCTTATCTTATCCCAGGTAGGCATGTCTATCTCGTCGACGCGATGGGGGAATGGCCAGCTCAAGTCCTCGGCACCTTGATCCCCCTCAGTGGCCGGCTCCTTCCCAAAGCGGTGAGTCGGTTTGGCCTGGATATCCGACACCCCCACACCACTGCTGGTCTCCAATGGAATGTTAGCATGAGTCTCGACCCCAGCAATGGTTGTCTGGGTTGCAGCCTCCTCTTCATGACCAAGCGGCCCCTCGTCCAAGTGTATGACATCAGCCCTTGCGGCTTCAGAAGATCCCCCAGATCCTCAGCTTCCCACCTTCTTGAGCCTCCTTCGCTTCGCAGTTAGGGCAGTTGAGGATGACTGCTCCGCTGGCTGGAGTGTGGCCACGACCGCATGAGGCTAGGCTATTGTTGTGGATGCTGGGGCTAGGTCTTGACGAACGCGCTTGGCCGGTCTCATCCGCACGCCCACTTGAGTACCAACGGGAGGCGCACCCGACACTTCCTCGCCTTCGGTCAATTCTGGGATCATCTTTTGAGCAGCTATCTTTTGATCCTTGATCGTAGGAGGCACAGCCTAGACACCTGCTACCCTCAAAACAGAATTGTCGAACAGGCTCTCCAACTTCCGAGAGCCCTCGAACGATTTGATTTGATCTAGAGCATCTTGCTCTGCAGGCGACAGTTCTCTCGCCGCCATACCCTCCCTAATCACTTCAGGCCAACTTGAACACCCCAACTCCAAGCCCGTTCCCTCCACCCAAACAAACTTCTCCTTCCAGTCTCTATTTGAGTCAGGAAGGTCGATGGTGAGCTTGAAGCGGCCCACCATCTGGAAATGGCCATGGACCTCCTTCTGATTCACCTTAACAGTGACTAGATGGCTCAGCACATTCAAAGATGGCGGAAGCCCCAACCAGTAGCATATCACCACGAAAGCCACCAAGGCCGCAATTGCATTTGGCTTCAATTGCATGAGCGAGACCCTCAGAGCCGTGCAGACTTGGTCAATGAACGGGTGCAATGGTAGGCGCAAACCATATTCCATATGCTTGATGTACAGAGGATTCCGGCCCTCAGTATGATCATAGATCGCCTGGGACTTCATCGGTGCCGATAGCTTGTATCCTCGAGGAATGTCAAACCTTTTATGCAAAGTCTTCAATTGTGCCATCGTCACCCTCAAAGAAATTTCCTTCAAGAGCTCTTGCCTGGCGTTAAGAGCATGGATGTCCGCCATTATCAATTTAAGAATTGGCCGGAGAAGAAGGGGTAGATCGGAATCTCTTGAGATAGGAAACTTTTAGGAACAGCGGCCTCATCCTTCCTCCTAGTAGTCTCATATATAGATACCTATCACCTACAGCTGTCGAGTTTATAACGGTCGAGTCGGTTCGAAACTAGCGGTCCAGATTCATCCCAGAACTCGAAGCGTCCTCACCACGATCGAGACGAGGCATACCTGCCTTAACTAGCCTGCAATCAGGCACGAAACACGAAGCGTCCGCAACCAAAAGTAGGTAATGACATCAGCCACGCGTGTCAAAAGGACCACTCACATACCTCTCATTAATGCGCCCCACGCCAAACAGCTACAGTTCAGTTTCACTCGGACCCGGCCTAGGCCGACTCCAAGCGAAAGGGGCCTTCTGTTATAACATCTCAAAATCATCCACATAATTGGTGTTTAATAGCAGACAAGTATCCCGCATTAGAGGTATAATCTAGTTAATCTACTTTAAGAGGAGCCAAACTAGTAGTTCGAACGACTCAGGGAACCAACACCTCACGAGGCCGACTCGGAAGGCGGTACATGTCGCCATGTCGGCACTCTCGTATGGGTCGACTCGGAAAGTTGCCCACTCGGCTGCCTTCCATGCAGACATCTTTCGAGGCTGGCTCAAGAGGCGGTACTTGCCATCATCTTGGCATCCTCAATAACTGACTCAACAAAACAACTCACCCGACCGTATCTTTTGGCGACATATTGCGAGACCGACTTGAAAGGCGGTAGGAGTCGACCTCTTCAAATGCAATGACTCAAGGAACGACCCGCTTAACTGGTTGGTCGACATCTTGCGACGCCGACTCAAAGGGTGGTACTACTCGACATGCCACCTAGGATAGCAAGACGACACCATGCCTCGAGCCTCCCGCCAGCGATGAGTCGCCGCCACATTGAATACAAGATCAGAACCATCAATTCTCTAAGCTCATAGATCTTTAAGACACGTCATACCACGTGCCCCCTGTCACTTCGCATTAAATGCCGACACGACCTCATCCACTCAAATGGCGCACGACCTCATCCACTCAAATGGCGACACCTGTAAAGGTGAATCTGACTCAGCAGCCGACCCATGCCTAGTCGAAGTGACCCCCATCCACTCGCCGGTCGACACCTGTAAAGCAGGAGCTGACTCAACCGCCAGCTGTCAGTTTGCCAAAGTTACTAAACCACCCCATGATCATTGCTATAAATAGGAGAGCTGTTTGCAGACAAAGGTAAGCAATTTCTACACACTCTGAACCTATTTAAGAACATTTAGTTCAATTCGTATTTCCCACTCAAGATTATATACTAACTTGATCGTCGGAGGAACCATCGGGGATCCAACCCTAACCTCTCACGATTTGTGACATGTGCAGAATATCTCAGGGAATTTCCGGCTTAGACATCCAAAGGAGTTAGAGGACCCTAATCACCTGACAAACAACTTAATTAATTGACTGTGTGATCCGTAGCATCAACAGTTATGAACACTATATATATATATATATATATATATATATATATATATATATATATATATATATATATATATATATATATATATATATATATATATATATATATATATATATATATATATATATATATATATATATATATATATATATATATATATATATATATATATAATGTTAAAGAATATTTATATTACTAATATTTAGAAAATAGTTATGAAATTTCTAATAATTAAAAACAATTTATTAATAGTTTTAAATTTCCAAATATAGTTGGTTTTGAAATTTTAAAAACTGAATCATCAATTATAATATCAAAACTAACTTGTATTGAAATTTAAAAATATGCCTAAAATAACAGAATATTGTTTGGTAAAACAATCATATATTTGGTTAATTGGCACATCACCTATAGCTTCAGATTTTATTTTAGGAAATTTACACATAAAAGACTATATTTAAGTTACATGATCTTTTCATATTTATACATTAATATATTTAGTTGCCACAAATAAATTTGATAGATAAATTAACATATAAGTGAGAAATTTGTTTTGTAAATAATAAAACTTACGGGAGTTATAATTTGATTAGACCACAAGTCAATATATAAAAACTTGATTAATTTACCTAAAATAAATTTGACATATAATATATGTACCATATATATGCAAAATATCATAAAGATAATGATGAATTATGGATAAATCATATCCCTAAATTTTACATCTATCTATAAGATATTAAAATTTAGATAAATGTGAAATATCCATAAATAAATTTTAAATCTGCAAGATATCTTTTATATATCTTTTTATATGTTATAAAATATGAAAATGAATGTTAAATATAATCTTAAATATTTAAAAAATATTATATATTAATTATTGTTTTGTTATAATTTAAATAATTACATGTTATAAAATCTCTAAAAATAATCGATAACTCAAATAATACAAATTTTGATATTATTATTTATTAATTTTGCTTATCTTATATTTTTATAATTATATATGTTATAAAATATCAAATTTATGTGTGAATAATATCTTAAAAATCCTGAATATCCTTTATTTATACTTTACATTATATATATATATAGATATATATATATATACATATAAATATATATATATATATATATATATATATATATATATATATATATATATATATATATATATATATATATATATATATATATATATATATATATATATATATATATATATATATATATATATATATATATATATATATATATATTACATATTATTAGTTATCATATATTCTTTAAGGAGATAGGCGAGTTCTTCATCCGAAATTCTGAGAATCAATTACTTTTCTCTCAACTGTGCCAAGGTATTTTTATAATTCATTTAATTTTACTACTAATAATTTATTTATTTATTTGATATTTATTCATAATTTATTGCAAATTTTCAATAATATTAATTAAATCAAACATTCATCCTATTTACTCATTTTTAACAGGAATTTTAAATCTTATTTATTTCTTTTGCATTGAATATCATGTGTTTTAAATCAAAATTTTTATAAATTATTAGCTCATTAAATTATAATTATTATACACATTTTTCTAAATTTAAAATAAAGTACTCAATTAAACATATTACACGGTTAATCTTAGACTTTATTAAAATTAATGATTAATCTGATATTATTTAATATTTATTTACTAATTAATTTATTATACTCCTATTTATCATGATTTTTAGAAATTTTTATAATACTTATAGTCGCTATTTATTATTCGGCAACATGATCTATATGTTTAAAAGTTAAATTTTACTAATTTTTTAATAATTCTCTTCATAGAGCCATAATATTGAGAATTATAGTGGTATTTATCAATTTTGTATAATAATTATATTTTTATTATAAATTTGAAATTTGAAAACTATATAATAAAAAGATGCGGAATAAATATAAACTATTTAGTTAAACAATATAGGATTGGATTTACGGGCATATTAATATAACAGTTGATCAATGATTATATAAAATAAATATTGGTTAAATTTTATATAAATCATTTACATAAAACTAGATATTTAATTTTGGCAATATTATATACTAAAAATTATTTTACATTAACCAAAGACTTTAATTTGTATATAATCTAATTTTTACTAAAGTAATTTTATAGTAACTAAAATTAAAATAATTAAAAATTTTAATTTCTATATAAATAAATTTTAAGGTAGGTTGGATTTGATTAGATCCCAAATCATCAACATATAATAACTTGATTCAATATTTTTGAGTAATATAATTTTCGGTAATATCTTTATATAAATTAAGTTAAGTTTGGACAATATTTTATATTAAGTATTATTTTGTTTATTATTATTTCAGCAATTGTTAATCTAGAAAAAATTTAATTTGATGATTAATACGGATCGTTATTGCAAATAAGATTTATAAACCAGTCACTACTTTAGTATCTATTCATCTATGTTAACATACAAACATCAAGTTTTTAGGGAGGATGAACTTTTTCTTTTTGGGATGCATCAATTGCGAATAATGTTTTTGAACATTAAACTATCTTATATCTTAATTAGATACATTTTGATTTTCTTTGGTTTATTCATTTCATATGAAAAAATTGTTTAAATGATGTTAATTTTAATATTGCATTATATAATTTATTCATTATCATCATTTCAGTGAGGAAAATATTTTCTAATCTCAATCAGGGGGGTTCCCCAGTAAATTTTTTAAATTCTATTGGGATATGAGTGATTGAAACACGATGAAATGTAGGTGAATGCGATAGGACCGTGCTTAGCACAGGCTAAAAGACTAGTGATGGATAATTCGTACAAAGTGTTCAATTTGAGAATATCAGAAAATAAATAAATTGTAATAAACTAGAAAATAAGAGAAATAAATGAAACAATAAAGGGCAGTTTCATCATAAATAATTCTTGGAAAAGATAAATACAACAAAATAAATATTGGGGTGACAATAGGAAAATGTAGGGAATAAAGTGACATTCTTTGAAATCTAGAAATGAACAATATGATTTATCATTTGTTTTAAAACATAAAACATTTACGCAAGACAAATGAACGAAAGAAGATGAGCATCACATTCCTTAATTTGGGCCCGTCACATATTCTTAATTTCTTAAATGGATTATAATTTTAGAAAAACCCTTTCAACTATAAGGCGTCTTACAAAATGCCATTCAACTATTTTAATTGAGAAAAGCCCTCTCAATCTCTAGATTGTTATACTTATAGATAACTCCCATTAGCTTTGAAAATTTAACATAAGCGTTTGTGGGAAAAAGTTAAAAAGAGGTGTAAGAATGATATTGTATTGATTCTTTTCTTGAAGAATTACAATCTCTCTATCCTCATGTCGCTCTCTTATCGGTTATCGATTTACAAAAGAGGAAAGGATTAAGCGATCCCCCTTTATTTAAAGCGGGTTCTTAGCGGTGTGGTGGGAGCTTGAATCTTGTATCCCGTTGACGATCCGACCGCCTTGGCTCGTGGGACTTTGTCGTCGTCGCCTCTTGATTTAATGTCTTGGGCGAACTTGCAAGGCAAATTTGAGAACTCTCACAGAGTTTAATGTGAACTTGCCGAGCAAGTTTAGAACTCCGGCCGAGTTGAGAACTCTGAACGAGTTTTAGAAAAGGAGCTTTTTTTGGGTTTCAAGCCAAGCAATCTCAAAGGCCACAGTAGAAGCCTTCCAAGATGATTGAAGGAGAAGCACTCCAAAAGCAAAAACCCCTCCAAGATCAACTCAAAAAAAAAACCCCAACATTTCTTCAGCTGAGCTTTTAGCTATTTATAGGGGTTTCAGGGGTGTAACTGACCCCTAAAATCGCTCCTGAACGAGGGTTAATGGCCCTCAGATCGTGCAAAACGGTTGTGGAACCGTTTAGAACGTATTTAAACGAGTCAAATGCAAGATTCGCGTTCTGGAGCGAACCTCGCGTCTGCAATTTGGAGTAGGAACGCGGGGGTGGACCTCCGCATTTTGGAGCGGAAACGTGGGCACGACCCTCGCTTTTTGTGCTGGAACGTGGGGGTGGCCTTCGCGTTTTGGGATTGGAACGCGGTGATGAGCTCCGCGTTTTGCTTTGGCACGCGGGGGTGGTTTTCGCGTTTTGAAGTTGAAACGCGGGCACGACCCTCGTATTTTTTATGTTGGAACGCTGGGATGAGTCCCGCGTTTTGAATTAAAATGCGGGGATGAGTCCCGCGTTTTGAATTGAAACGCGGGAATGAGTCCCGCGTTTTGAATTGAAACGCAGGGGTGAGCCCCACATTTTACTTTGAAGAGATCAATACTTGTAATCTCTTTTCACAAGGATTGTCAACTTGTAATCCTTGTACTCTGGAGACATTAGATTCTGATTCTCCTTTATTATCGTGAAAGTCATCAGCTTGTAACCTTCATCGACAGTGTTTTGTGGATATTGGCTGTCTTCAGTAATTTTTTTACGGCCTACAGAACCCCCTCCAAAGTTTTTAAAAGTTCGCAGTTGACTGGGACGAGCTTTCAGAATACTTTGGATATCTTTTTTTATGTGATTCTGAGAAGGTATTGCTCCTCATTCTGTCTTAAAAGAAGCTGCGTTCTGCTTTTATCCGCGCTAGTCGTTCGTCTTTCATGGGTGAACTCTGGCATTTTACTTTTTGAAATGCAGGAGTGACCGTAGCGTCTTGAACTTTGCTACGCGGGACTGATCTTGGCGTTTTGAGGTTGAAACGCAGAGCTGGCCATCGCGTTTTATGAGTAAAATGCGGGGATGAACCCCACATTTCCAACTAAGTCTTTTAGACTTTTCTTTAAGGTGCCAAAATTATAGTGTTAACTTGGCATGCCTTTCATACTTGTGGTTTGAACAACCTTTTGGGGACTTATCACTCTGTTGCAAAGGGTTGATAAGTTAGTTTTATCATCAGAGGTGGAATTTTTAATTTGATGATGATTTTTGAGGACTTATCGCTCTATTGAAGAGAGTCGATAAGTTGATTGTCAGAGGTGTGAGGTTAACATGACAAGGATATGTTACAATTGGAGCAACTTTGAGGACTTATCGTTCTATTGGAGAGAGTCGATAAGTTGATTGTCAGAGGTGTGAGGTTAACATGACAAGGATTGTATTGCGATGTGAGCAACTTTGAAGACTTATCGCTCTATTGAAGAGGGTCGATAAGTTGATTGTCAGAGGTGTGAGGTTAATATGATAAGGATATGTTGCGTTCGGAGCAACTTTGAGGACTTATCGTTCTATTGGAGAGAGTCAATAAGTTGATTGTCAGAGGTGTGAGGTTAACATGACAAGGATTGTGTTGCGATGTGAGCAACTTTGAAGACTTATCGCTCTATTAAAGAGGGTCGATAAGTTGATTGTCAGAGGTGTGAGGTTAACATGACAAAGATTGTGTTGCGATGTGAGCAACTTTGAAGACTTATCGCTCTATTGAAGAGGGTCGATAAGTTGATTGTCAGAGGTGTGAGGTTAACATGACAAGGATTGTGTTGCGATGTGAGCAACTTTGAAAACTTATCGCTCTATTGAAGAGGGTCGATAAGTTGATTGTCAGAGGTGTGAGGTTAACATGATAAGGATATGTTGCGATCGGAGCAACTTTGAGGACTTATCGTTCTATTGTAGAGAGTCGATAAGTTGATTTTGGTGGTGCTGCTACACGTTGAAGTGCTTACATTGTCAAAAATATTTTGTTAACTTGACAATATTTAGAATTTGTTATTCTACTCGGAAAATAACAAATAATCAACCCCCAGTCTTTAGGATACATGACGTTGTTTGACAAAATCGATGACGTCTGTAATTATTCTAGGTTGATACTAACCGAGTCTCTGGTGTCGGCCACGACATTTAGAGCCGGGTCATCAATAGCCAGGTCTTCGAGTCTCCTCTTTTTGGTTTTAACCCTAGCAACGATTGCTTGACTGTTAGCCTTGGGAGACTAGTCGCTTCAGAACGGTATTTCGCAACCCCATTCGAGCTAGGAGATTGGTTTGCAAATTGTGTCGACAGTGTCAATCGAGCGGCATGTGTCATACATCCAAGCATCGAAGAGCCATGCTTCGGAATCGTTCGACGAAGGCTTTGATAGGCTCTCCCTCCTTTTGCTTAATGGTAAGGAGAGAAGTGACAGAGATTTCCGTGTCATCTTCAAAGAATCGTGACAGGAAGAGTCTCTCTAAATCTGCCCATTTCTGGATACATCCTGCAGGCAGTTTTATGAACCATTCAAAGGCAACCCCTTGAGGGTGCCAATGAACAAACGAGCTGTTATGACATCGTTTGACATCACATTCCCAGTCTGTGACTTAAAATGATAGATGTGTTGGTTCGGTGATCCCGTGCCGTCGAAAGCTTGTAGCGTCGGGATTTTAAATTTCGGAGGATAAGGAACCGTATCCCATTCTGTAAGATACGGTCTAATAACCCCCTGATCTTGGAGCTCGCACCTATTAGCCATGGCATTGAGGCGGGCTTTCAGTTCTGGCATTTTTGCCGATTGAGGACTCTGCTCATTTTCGGCCTCTCTTCCTTCTTTAGAGGAGGATTCTAAGTCGTGAGCTTCCTGATTAGAAGTCTCAATCATCTTTTCCTTCCTCATCGACGAAGATGATCTTGTTCTTCGGGAAGATTTGTATTGAGGCGGCGAATCTATCTTCTAAGGCTTGGCCATGTCTGCGATGATTTGAGTCATCAAGATTTGGAGTTCATTGATGGCCTCCTATTGCGATTTGAGCATGGCTTGCTGCTCATCAAGTCTCTTCATGAGATCTTTATGGTTTCCAGCCACATAAACGGAGCTCTCATGCTGTACGAAGGAACTAGAGGATTGAGATTCTGCGATGGCTGAATGCTCATCATCAGACTCAATTCCTTTAGCCAACTTTCGATAGTTGACGGGGGATATGACCCCTGTTCGAGCCCGAGTGTGTCGGTAAACTCCATCAGATTCATTCAAAACCTCTTTCAAGCCAGGGGTCCGATTTGCCTCTGACTCATCGGAGTTAGAGATTGATGGTCTCCCTACACCGATCATGTTAGAAGTGACTCCAAGGTATTCGACCTCTGAAATCTTCTTCCTGTGAGAATGCCATCGTTCGGTGGACCAAGTGACATTCGTCAATCGGTCAAACACCGACGGCTTGGCCGCATGTGAGCAGCATCGACACGCCGATGGTTTGGCATTTTGAACACGAGGATCGCGTTTGAGCACTTGAACGCGAGGTTGAGACCCGCGTTTTAGATTGGGGACGCGAGGTTCGCGTGCAACCCCCTGCTAAATGCGAGGTCTGTGTTTGAACATTTGAACGCGGGGTTGAGACCCGCGTTTTAGAATGGGGACGCGAAGTTCGCGTTCAGGCACATAAACACGAAGCTTGCGTTCTGTAAAAGAAACGTGAAGCTCGGGATCGCGTTTTGGCTCACAAACGTGAAGTTCGCATTGGTTGGTCGATTGGCCATCTCGGGGCTGTGTTCTCTGACGAACAGCGCTCCTTTTCGCCTGATTTGATGCTTTTGCAGTGACATCACCCTCTTTACTGATCAGGTTAGCCACGGCAACCGCAGGGACTTTGGTCTCCTTAGAGGTTTTGTGGATCTTGCGCATAGCCTTGGGGCTAAGGGATCCGGAGGAGAGTGCCCCCTCGAACTTGACTTGATCAAACTCTACGGTCAGAGTTTTAACAGTCGTCCCAATGAGCTTGACGTCGGATTGTGCCACCACCTCTTCATCGGTGAAAGAGGTCTTCCCAAGCGGAGTCGCCATCTTTTATTTGTCGAAAAAAGTTAAAAAGAGAAGGTGGAGGAATGATATTGTATTGATTCTTTTACTAAAAAATTACAATCTCTCTATCCTCGCAATCGTTCTCTTATCGGTTATCCTAATTTACAAAAGAGGAAAGGATTAGAAATGATCCTCCCCCCCTTTATTTAAAGCCGGGTTCTTCGCGGTGGCGGTGGGAGCTTGAATCTTGTATCCCGTTGACGATCCGACCGTCTTGACTCGTGGGACTTTGTCGTCGTCGCCTCTTGATTTAATGTCTTGGGCAAACTTGCAAGGTAAATTTCAGAACTCTCATAGAGTTTAATGTGAACTTGCCGAGCAAGTTTAGAACTCCGGTCGAGTTGAGAACTCTGAACGAGTTTTAGAAAAGGAGCTTTGATCCTTTTTACCCGAAAGGGTTTCAAGCCAAATAATCTCAAAGGCCACAGTAGAAGCCTTCCAAGATGATTGAAGGAGAAGCACTCTAAAAGTAAAAGCCCCTCCAAGATCAACTCAAAAAAAAAAAACCCAACCCTTTCTTCAGCCGAGCTTTCAGCTATTTATAGGGGTTTCAGGGGTGTAACTGACCCCTGAAATTGCTCCTGAACGAGGATTAATGGCCCTCAGATCGTACAAAACGGTTTTAGAACCGTTTAGAACGTATTTGAACGAGTCAAACGCAAGATTTGGGTTCTGGAGCGAGCCTCGTGTCTGCAATTTGGAGCAGGAACGCGGGGGTGGACCTCCGCATTTTGGAGCGGAAACGTGGGCACGACCCTCGCGTTTTGTGCTGGAACGCTGGGGTGGCCTTCGTGTTTTGGGATTGGAACGCGGTGATGAGCTCCGTGTTTTGCTTTGGCACGCGGGGGTGGCCTTCGCGTTTTGAAGTTGAAACGCGGGCACGACCCTCGCATTTTTTATGTTGGAACGCTGAGATGAGTCCCGCGTTTTGAATTGAAATGCGGGAATGAGTCCCGCGTTTTGAATTGAAACGCGGGGGTGAGCCCCGCGTTTTGAATTGAAACGCGGGGGTGAACCCCGCGTTTTGCTTTGAAGAGATCAATACTTGTAATCTCTTTTCACAAGGATTGTCAACTTGTAATCCTTGTACTCTGGAGACATTAGATTCTGATTCTCCTTTGTTGTCATGAAAGTCGTCAGCTTATAACCTTCATCGACAGTGTTTCGTGGATATTGGCTGTCTTCAGTAATTTTTTTACAGCCTACAATAACCCCCTCAAGTATGTGGTGTTTCACAAAATCTTCCTGATTTTGATATGTTTCTCGGCAAACTCTACTGACTTCGTCACTTCAAAATGTAAATCTAATCTAATCTAATCTAATACTATTATAAAAGTGTGTAGCCATGTTAAAACATTTCTTCCAAAAATGCCCTCCAAATTATGTCAAAACACATGCATGCATACATAGAACACATACTTCATACATAAACCATACATAGAACACATACTTCATACATAAACCATACATTCATTTTATTTATTACATCATCATTATTGCAATAAATATGAGGAGTAATATAAATAATTAAACATATTACTTTAAAATTTTATCATATTAGCTTTTATTACATAACATAATTCTTCATATTTACTGATTATTAATTAATTAATATTCTAAAACCTATAAAATGCAGGAAGATTAAAAGGTTGCTTTCACATGAAAGGTTACATTTATTAAGAATTGAAAGTTAATCACATTTATTAAGAATTTAAAGTTAATAATCATAACAATAAACACACTGCTCCTCTCAAGTTTCTAACGGTTGATAGAGGGTTAAGTTTCTAGCGGCTGATGGAAAGGAAGCATCTCTATTAAATTCTTAAATGAAACAATCTTTAAACCTCCCTCAAATTAATTCTATTATATTATTGGGGATACATTCTTTCAAATTATTTTTCTATTCTAGGATGGTTTATATGCTTGCGCTAGGCGAACTATGGAGATCTCACACACAAACCAAATGACGAGTAGATCCCATGAATCAAAATGGAAAAGAGACCACCATGTAGTGGTGACACGAAAACTACAGAACTGTTATTCACAAGTGCTTCGGTATGGAGGCAAAGGAGGTGTTATAAACGTAGTAGCTTTGAGGTAGGAGACAAGGGAAGGGATCAATCAGAGCCACTTGGATTGCTAGAGAATGGAGAGGATGCGACCAAGCGAGCGGAGACACAACCAAGACAAGCCCAATCGCGAGGATCAGCCCCTGAGATTATTTTTCAAGAGGGTCGTGTCTATTGAACTCCATCAGCTTAGAGGGTGGGAGAGCAATTAGGTGATTGTTTTTCCTTGTATATTTTTTTGTTTACTTTAACTTTTTAGGATTTTGATTTAAAAATAATTGTTTTTATTAAGTATCATCAAGTGGTGACGATGGAGCGATGATGGAGATGGGTGAAAGACATGAATGGAAGTGTCAAAATCAATAGAAAACCAACTTGCCTTATAATCTTTTACATGTTGTGAGTCCAATCAAGGATGAAGAGGGAGGCCACGACACATCTTCCATTTCTCAAGCTATTATATCATGTATCCACACATGTTCATATGTTGCTCATGCATGTGCTAACATTGTTTCTATATTTCTTTTCTTTCTCTTGATGTCTTCTGTTGTTTCATTTCCTTTATGTTGATAAATCATATGGAGTTATAGTGATAGGTATGATTAAAGAGCAATCTCCTACTGTTGTGGTTTTATTTCCCCTCTCCAAGAAGACATTGAACCAACCTCAAAATTTCTTACTTTTTGTGCTTCACAACCCCGACATTGCAACAATAATAGCGTGCTGCAGTATTTTTATCCAACTTGGACTAAATGTACAACAATAATATGCTCCAAAACTAGCTAGCTGTTGGTGTGATGGCCAATCGTTGGACTCACTTGCATATACATTAAACTAAAATATTTTAGAAAATTAACATTGACGGAAACATTTATCAAAACACATTCATAATTTCTTTTTCAAAAATAAGAAACAAGAAGAATTATTAGTAAAATTTCACAGAAGGGAAAGAGCAACATTGAAATCTAAAAGCATTCTTTTACAAGTCTCCAAGAATTATAACATAGAGAGATGTTAAGGTTTGCCTTTCGTTCATTTCTGTTCCTTTGCAATATCTCATGATCGATCAATTAGCTATGCCTAAATGAGAACTTATATACAATGGCATGCTTGATTAGACGTTGGATAACTACCTCTGCATCTTTATATACAATTTTTATTGGATAAACCATAAATTTTGTAAAAGTACCACAAATTTTCACAAATTTTATAAAAAGAGCGTAACTTCATAAATTTATAAATTAACCCCTAGAAACGTAAAATGAATCTCATAAAAACTATTTAGTATAGGGTTTTAATGAATAAATAGATATAAGCATGAAAATGGATACACGTGCAAAGCACGTGCACCATACTAGTGACATAAATATCCTTTTGGAAAAAATAAATTTTATTTTAAAAAAAACCACCCAACCAGTAAACCAGGATTCTGAGCCATTTATAATGCTTTTTCCCACTACCGCTCATCTCTTTCTCTATCCTCTCTTCCCTCATCCTGCTACAATCCATGTTAATTTTTATGGTTGAATGGCATCTTAGTCTATTTAAGTTATATGCTTTGTCATGTGTCACACTAGACTAAACAGAGTTAGTTGGAGGTAAAGTGAGAAAAGTTTGAGGGTGGGGTGGGGTTGAGACATTCGTCGCATTCCTCATATTTTTGGGGAATTTTTTTTTAACTTAACCCTTGTTAATTTGTGATATTAACAATAAGACAGCACCTCTTTGTAGGTTTTCATAAAAGCCACTTTAAGAAAAAGTGGATTCTTTCATGAATGAAAGCATCCATTCTTCATCTGACTGGTTGGTGAAGAATGAGATTTGTCAACGACTCTTAATTTTCACTTCACTATATTTATTGTCTCCTTAGCCTTCAAGGCTTTTTTGATAAAATACTGTAGGATGTTTTTTTAAATATATAAAAGTTTATCATCTTGTTTATTGCTAATTTTGATTGACATTGCATTCTTAACAAAACAAGGTGTATCACAATTAATCATAATATTTCAAATTATCAAAGAAGTTATATAGTAATAGACATCGGTGTTTTTGTCTTCGTTTCTGTAATGATTTTTATCTTTGAAGGTTTTTCTAATTAAGAAAAAAAATATGTATTTAATTGGGAATATGGATGCACAAAGATATGGATATTCTTGAATAGCATGCGTATTCGGGTTATTAAAAAAACACGTGCACGGATATTACAATTTTATATTTATAGGATACAGGTAAGAATGTTATATCTTTTCTTAAGTTTTAATAGAATGTAGATAAGAATACATGTATTAAGTAAAATGCGTGCATACGTATTTAGACATATGAATTGATTGATCAATTGAAATTTAGCCTGACCTTAGATTATTTTATTGAAGTCCAACTTAGAAGAAAGTAGTACACTAATCCCGTCCATGATATAAAATGTGCATCAAAGAGATATCATCCCTAAGATTATTGTACAGATTCTAAATTTTAACAATCTAAAGGTTGATATCTATTCGTGTATAATTAATACATGAACAGAAACCGAGGCTTTAGGAATTTATTTATCCATTTATTGGACATGATTAACAAGGGACTATTCACTCATCTTAATAGTTTGACTTATTTGAATTAAAACGTACTTAAAAAGGCAATCATACAAATTCAAATATATAGAGTAATTTTAGATACTAGGATATTGGTACGTGCATAATGCACGTGATCAAAATAATAAGGATTTATAGAAAGTATATATAAGTTTCATGCGTCTAAAAATTGTTATATTGCGCCTTTCACTTTAATAAGAGATTTCAAAGCGAGCTTAAAATTCATATAATAGTTCTATTGATCATTAGTAAAAAAAGAAAACATTCTGCTTTACCTTTATTTACAGAATTTTTAGTTTCTGGTTGCAATGTGAGGATATATTAATTTTATATTGAAGCTACAGAAACTACTACACATAAGAAAATTCACTCAATCTTTTATATAATTATCAACATAATTATGACAGGTATATTTTTAGTTCTTAAAACATATTTTTAATCAAATATTATATACATATTAAATAAGAATCCTATTTAAAATATATCACTACCTAGCTTACATTGTGTTGCATTATTGTTATTTTTTTCAATCATACGATTTAAAAGGGTTATGCATGAAACTTAAATTTTGAGAAGGAGATGTGTTGATGCTACGGATCACACAGTCAATTAATTAAGTTGTTAAATGATTAGGGTCATCTAACTCCTCTGGATGTCCAAGCTGGAAATTCCCTGAGATGTCCTGCACATATCACAAATCGTGAGAGGTTGGGGTTAGATCCCCGGTGGTTCCTCCGACGATCAAGTTAGTAGATAATATTGAGTGGGGGAAAAGAGATTGAACAGAGCGTTCTTAAATTTAGGTTCAGAATACATGGAAAATTGCTTACCTCTGTCTGTAAACAACTCCCCTATTTATAGTAGTTTGGTAACTTTGGCAGACTGATAGCTAGCGGCTAAGTCAGCTCCTGCTTTACAGGTGTCGGCCGGCGAGTGGATGGGGGTCACTTCGATCAGGCATGGATCGGCGGCTGAGTCAAATTCGCCTTTACAAGCGTCGCCAGCTGAGGGGACGAGGTCGTGTCGGCATTTAATGAGAAGTGACAGGGGGCACGTGGTACGACATGTCTTAAAGATCTATGAGCTTAGAGAATTGATAGCTCTGATCTCGTATTCATTGCGGCGACAACTCATCGCTAGCGGGAGGCTCGAGGCACGGCGTCGTCTTCCTATCCTAGGAGGTATGTCGAGTAGTACCGCCTTTTGAGCCGAATTCGCAAGGTGCCGACCAACCGGTCAAGTGGGTCGCCCATGGAGTCGTTGTATTCGAAGAGGTCGACTCGTACTGCCTTTCGAGTCGGCCTCGCAATATGTCGCCAAAGGAACGGTCGAGTGGGCTATTTGTCGAGTCGGCTCAGCGAAAATGTCGGGATGACGACATGTACCGCCTCTTGAGCCGGCCTCGCAAGATGTCAATAGGGAAGGCGGCAGAGTGGACTGTTCGCCGTGTCGGCCGTTTGAGTCGTCCGACCTGCTGGTTCGGTTCCTCTCGAAGTAGATCAACCAGATTATGTCTCTAATGCGGAATACTTGTCTGTTATTAACCATTGGTTAATTTTTGGATAATTTTGAGGTGTTATAACAAGATGGAAGAATGAAAATAATAAAATATTCTAGAGAGAGAAGAGAGATGGAACCCGCATCATTAAATGGTGTTGTCAATTGAGCAAATTATTCTACTTTTTCTAAAATGACCCTCTATTCTTTAACAAATTGAAGACATAATGATCCATTCCTTCATATTTGCCTACCCTTACAAATTTTTTATATATTGTCTATCCTCACAATGTTTTTATATAGTAGCATAGATATAGATTGTTTTAAAAGAAAAATTGCAGAAATCGAAAGTGAAAATTTTGTTTCTTACAATTTTCCTTGAAGTAAAATAAGAAAATGAGCTAATACTGTGAAAATAATAAGAGGAATTTTCCTGGCGCTGGGTTTATCCATCACTGACAGCTAATCTCAAAGGTGCAGACAATCTGAATGCACAAAAAATATAACTTTTTTCTTTTTCGTTTATAATTTTATTTTTCGACTGTAGCGCCGCTCTCACGCTCCCCAAACCAACATAAATCTTCTGTTCTCTTTTCTCTCAAAACCCAAGAGAGAGAAAGAAAAGACTAGACAGAGAGAGAGAAGAAAGAGGACCATTATCTCCTTTCTCTCTCCCTCTTGAAGGAGAAAAGAAAATAAAGAGGTTTCAAAGAGAATGGAGAAGGCATTGGTAAAGCTCAGCAGCTTTACCATCTCCAGGAAAGCCAAAGAAGAGATCTCCTCCATTGGTGAAGATCTCTCTGTAAGTCTCTGTCTTTTCCTTTCTCTTGGGCTTCGACCCATTTGCTGTCATGTGATTTTGATTTTATTTGCAATGGGTGTAGATTTAGCCTAAACCCATTTGTTTATGGGTCGAACTAGGGAGGAAGAAAGATTAATGGGTTTGATTAGTGTTTTTCTATGGTCTAGATCCATGCGTAATTTCTTCAATTTCTTGCTTTTAGTGATGATTGTAGCTACTTGTGGTCTGATTTACTTTTGGTAGTAAATACTTGCAGATTTACCTTTCCATTTATTTTGTCATATTTGCAAGTCTATCTCAAGTTCCATTTATTTTATTTATTTATTAGTTTTGAATTCATGGTAATTTTTTTTTTAAAATAAGACCAGAAAAGTAATTTTTTAAAACAGTGATGAGTAGCACCGGCACATTACTCTTTTTTTCCCCCTGGATGTTCCTTAGTTTCATGATTTTATGGATGTGAAATACTGTGTGGTTGCAAATGAATTTAGTCTCAGTTGTTGTTAGTTTGAGATGTTTAATTTCATCAAAAATTCTGCTCATGATTTTGCAGAGGTTCTCAAATACCGTGGAGGAGAAGGCGAAATGGATATTTGATAAGCTGAAAGGTTTGAACTGGAACTTGGTATTTATTTGAATTCTAATACAGTTTTCACTTTTTTGTGATTTTTACTGACTTGTTTTGTATGTCGGTGTTTATTAGAAATTTGGAGTGTTAGTACTCTAGGAACCTTTTCTTCTGTTCTTTCTAAGGACCCTCTTTTTTCAATCATCTTGTGGTTGTAGAGGTAGTCTATTGCAGTTATTGTTTTCATGTTGCTCTTCTAAACAAAAAGTAAAAGTAATATAACATGAATGAGGAGGGTTGTCATTGTCATGGAAATCATTAGACTACTTAAACTGTGCTTTAGGTGCAAGTAAGACATACAATTATCTACCCACTTTATTAACTTGCAATGCTACTTAATAATAACTCTTCAGGTCTCAACTTCTCCCAATGCTCTCAAGAACATTGCCCCTCTATATTTCAAATAGGGCACAAGACATTTTGGTGGGGAGAAATCAGATCCAACAAGGAGTTAATGGGCCTTAAATGGAGGCTAAGAATAAAATCACCATATTGCATTCAAAGTCCATTCAATCCACTCAATAATACCTTTATTCCCTCCAATATTTGAGTATACTTATTGCTCCATCATTATTACAATAAACATGAGACCTAACATTAATAATTAAATATAATATTATTAATTTATATCATATTAGTTTTCATTAAATAAGATAATAGTTTGTCATAGTTATTACAATATTATATACTAAATATACCTGTAAGTCTTTTCTTTTCTCAAAAAAAAGTCTTTTCATCACTTTGAAATTTATTTAATTTTTGAAGGAATATGTGTTTGTGAGTAAACATATTTTGATGTCGTGTTGCATGAATACCTATAAATGGATGTATAGAATCATCCTTATGCTAAAGGTATTGTTAGCTTACAAGAGCAGCAAAATTTATATGGTTATATTGGTCCCAATTAGTGGTGGGTGGTAAGGTTAATTACAATGTCAATTCTCTTAAACTCTTTACAATCACAAGCTTTTCAATTCACACAGAACTTTTCACATTCCATTTCTTCCTTGTCACTAGTTATCACTAACATAAACATAGAAAAATGTTGCACTTATTCACGTCCATATTACCATTATAAATTAGTACCAAACTTTACCAAGTATTACAATCCTATCTCATCCTCTCATTCCTGCTAGCCTCCTCTTCTTGGGCCCGACCAATTCAACCGCCATTGGTTGGTTACAGACTGATGACGTGGCCCAATCCCAGGAATCCCTAATGGAGCTCACATCATGCGGCAAAGTTGTCCTCTTTTTACTTAGCGGGAGACTTATCTCGGCCAGAGTTGTTCTCAAGCTACTCACTAAAACAATCTAGGGAATAGAAGAAAATGACAACTACTTAGAAGAATGCATTCAATGGAAAGGGCTTAATTTTATTCATTTTTTCTTTGAGAGCTTTCTACAATATTTTGTTATAAAAGAGTTCATTTTCAACTCTTGATTATCTATATGCATTAATATAAATATTCAAGTATGTCAGCGCGCAACGCACGTGCATTATACTAGTTAACCCAAAAACATAAAACTATTAGGAATTGGCCCAACTTTCTCTTCTTTCTTAACTTTCCAGTGTGGGACTACACTCACATATGTACTTTCCAACAATCTCCTTCATCTGTGAGCATAAGAAATGTCAAGAAAAAGTGGTGGACTTAAATATAAAGTTAGGTCAATTTGTAAAGCTTATGTTTTTGGATTAATTTGGTCCCTAACATCTATTTAAGACCTATAAACTCTTAATCGGGCTCGATTTCTCCTCAATAAGTGGAATCAAAGTATTGTAGATGCCCTGGATCAACAATATAAGTGTTTCATGTGAGCGTTAATGCCCTAACAACATAACTCCGAAATTTCATCTCAATCGGATGTTGTTTTCCCCTCAATCAAGGATACAACTTTCTACATAGATGAAGTTTTCACTGCTCAGTGCTCACTAAACCCTTTTCTCTTCTGTTTTCTCTTTGTCTTTTCTCTATGTTTTTCAACAGGCATAAGCCCTTTGGATAACACCTCCTTGTATATTTCCATTGAACAATTAATTACATAATTGCTCTTGACAATTTTCAAGAGCTTACAACCCTTCAATTTTTCTGTACTTGCATTAATGTTGACCAGCATTTACAACTTCCATAGTCAGTAACTTTTATTGTTTCTCAGTCTTTGGATCTCATTTGGAGGGATCACCAAATGAAGAACTCCAATTATCATCCCAAGCGGGCATATTGATTTGAGGTGATCCAAGATTTGTTGCAGTGCAAGATAATGCATCTTGAGAAGATCCATACTGATGACAACAAGTTGGATATAATGACTAAATCTCTTTTTATGGTGAAGATTGAAACTTGTCGAGAGATTGTAGAATTGATAGCATTTTCCACCCAAATCGAGATCGGAGATTTGTTGGGTGGTCCCTCCTAGTGGGATCCAAAGATTGAGAAACAACAAAGGTTTTTCTATTAAAGTTGGAACAAGTTGGAACAACTAGTCAACATTGGAGAATGTAAAGTTTGGAAGGTTATGCTCTTGGAAATTGACAATGATGATTATGCAATTAATTGCACATTAGAAATAGCCAAGGTGGGTGCTTATATAAAGGGTCTATGGTTGGTTGAAAGATATAGAGAAAATTGAAGAGAAAAGGGTGGATGAACAATGAGAACTTTCTATCTAACAGGAAGTTATAATCTTGATGGAGGGGGCAAATGATATCCAATCAAGACGAAATTTCAGTGTCGTTGGGGTAGTGGTGCTCACATTCAACAGTCAGATCATTGATATAGGTCATCTACATTGCTATATTATCCACCTTATCTGTTGAGTTCACCTTATGATATCTGTTCTTTGGACTGAAGTATATTGTTGTTTGTTGAATATTAGTAAACCCTTAGTACTATCTAGAGAAGACTTGTTGTAATCCCATTATTTAGAGACAGTGGAATGTTTGATCTGGACTAGGTCCTATGGTTTTCCCTCTTAGTGGGTTTTCTATGTAAAATGACCCTATTTACTTACTTTGCTACTAGTTCTAGATTGCCCAATTTACCATACACAAAGAAGGAAACTTTAAATTTTCGCGAGTTAAATAGGATTTCCCAACACATTGTACTATAAATCCTTGCTAGTGGGATTTTGTGCTAAATGAAAATCCTCCAAAAAGAATCAGTTAGTAGCACCAAACCCACTGCACCAAGAATTCCGAAGGTGCATTGAGTTTTGAGGGTTATAATTTTTGCTTTAACATGTGCAATGAAACATTTTGTATGAGTTAAGGCACAACTTGCAAAAACTTCATCTGATATTTTTCTCACATTTAGTCAAAGATATAATGGATAACAAAGTAATTGCATGTCTCCTAACTGCTTTATATTTCTAGAATTTGTCCTGTCACCTATGTAATAGAATACTCTTAAGATAAAGTTATAGGAAAAAGTGCTATGTGTTAGGACTGACATAGACGTCACAACACCAATTATATTCTAAAGATTAAAGTACTCTATCACAAACAAGCCTTAACATGTTTTCTTGGCCAGCTTTTACTGTGATCATTTATTACTTAAAACTCTGATTACCACCTTAGGAGCAGAGTCTACCTTTTCTGTGATCATTTATCTACACTGTACTGTATTTCCGGAAGCCCCGGCAAGTTATAGGGATTAGAATATACTGTTTGATAAGATTGGTTCAACCATCTCACAGCATTTTAGTTGTTGTGGTGAATGTTTAGATGGTGTAGATCATGAGTATCACATCCAGCCTCTTTGATATTATCTTCGTAAGAAAGAGTACTTTCAATTCATACCAAGTTGTTGGTATGACTCTGACCTATCCACTTTGAAATTCATACAAAAGAACACTAATATAATTTATAGGGTTAATTATAGTAGACCCCCTGTACTATCGCCAATTGAACTTACGGTCCTTATAGTTCTATTGTTGCAGATAGCCCCACTGAGTGAATTTATTTTGACCCTTTTCACGGGGTCTATTGGTAACAGTAGATTTTTACTCAGTGTTATATGCAACAATAGAACTCTTTCAAGGAATCCATCTGCAACAATAGAAGTACAGTGGTAGTAAGTTCTATTTGGCCATAGTAACGGGTCTATCTGCAATTAACTTTATTTTATGCAAATAGCATATAAACGCAGTCATATCATCTCCAGCCTGTAACTCTTTGGGGCTAGTAATCTTAAGCAGCCTATTAATGGTGGGTCTGCATACAAGCTCATCATTTCTTAAACACAGACTGGACTTAAAAGTTCAATGTCACTCTAATACTACAATAGTCTTATAATGTGTTAAAATTGTTTTACTTAAAATAATCTTTCATGTTATCTCTTCTCAATAGAGACAAAACTCATGACTATAAAATGCTGACAATTAATATGTATAAATCTCAGGCAAACCCTCGAAATCCCTACCTGACCTTCTCCGAGAACACGGACTCCCTGCAGGCCTCTTCCCGCGAAACATCATCTGCTATGAATTCGACGAACTCAAGGGAAAGCTGGTTGTCCACCTGCCATCAACCTGCGAGGTCGGCTTCAAGGATTCTTCCGTGTTAAAATATGCAACCCGAGTCAAATGTATCTTATCAAGAGGCAAGCTCACAGGGATAGAAGGCATGAAGACCAAAGTGCTGGTCTGGGTCAGAGTCACTCAAGTGGGACTGGAGAGCTACAAGTCTGATAAAGTTTGCTTTACTACGGCTGGGGTGAAGAAGCTGAGGCCTAGAGATGCTTATGAGATGCCTCGAGATTCTGTGAGAGTTGATGAGTTTTGAGGGGGGAAATATGTCGTGATGTCTAGGTATGTTCTCTTTTATTAGTTGTAATGTACTTCGGAGAAATCATGATTTTCTCCAACGAAAATGCTGTGCGTAAGATCGAATGTTGTATTCATAACCTTTATCCTCTTTGAAAGGAGTTCGACATTTTTTATGCAAGAGGCTGTACGAGCTTATGTTATGTTGGTGGTGGTGGTGGGTTTGTGTCTTTGGTAAATAGCTAGAGGTGGTGAATAATCATATTGGGGCCAGAATGTGACCTTGTTATTGGTTTTGAATTGGATGGGTTCATGATCATTTGAGAATGCTATGTATACCAAAATGTTGCAAATATCTGCAATAGTAAATTGGGTTTGGTCTCAGAGGGGTCTCGTTTGCAGCCAAGGGATGAATTCTAGACATTCCTCAGGAATAACTTATTGCAAGCAATTCTATCCACGGGACACCTGATGGTCCAGTGGAGTAAATAAAATATGTTCATAACTAAATCTTTCTTGTTTGCGCATTGCCCAAAATAACTAACCATCTTCGTAGAATACATTTTGAATACTTTTTTAGCCAAAATTACCAGATTGGGATATTTTATGGACACTAACCATCAGAATGGTTTTTTCCTCCGTCAACAATAAGGTATGTAAAGTGGGACACGATGACTACAATGCATATTTTTTGGCCGGAGCAAAAGTTCCAGTGATGTCACCATATATGAAGAGTCACATGCATCTTACATGACTTAATTGGATTGACGTGATGAAGGTTAAGCGGAACTTAACTGAATGATCCCTTTTTGAGCCCTAATTTGAGAGGGAAAAACTCTTTAATCCCCATCTTTTGAGTCTTGGTTTGAATGGATCACACCCAATTTTAATACTAGGAGGAAGACGAACACCCAATTTGATTCCCAATATTATAGATCACAACCAATTTTCATTCTAAGAGGAAGAAGTTTGAGCCCTAATTTGAAGGGGGGAAATCTACTTTTTAGCACAAACGAATGAGCACAAATACCTATCACGTAGGAAGCCATGTCAGCATCACGTGATAAGTCACATGAAGTTCAATCGCCGAAAAGTTTGCTACTATCAAAAAATATGTCTTCTTGTCACCGTGTCCCAATTTACATACATTGTTGCCATCAGAGCACGCAAGAGTACCAATATGATACTCACAATCAATAAAATATATTAATCTGATAATTTCCTTTTTTTTAATTATTATTATGAAGGATAAGAATCAAAATTACATATGATGATAGATAGCGTCTGACTATGGGAAATGAACGGGTGGCAGAAATGTAATTAACAAACAACAACAAAAAAAATCATTTAATTACACCTCGTACCACGCCCCCCCTACAAATAGTAACCCCCAGCTGCTCACAGCGTGCGCGAGTGAGAGTAGTGCCAAATACCAGCAGCAAAAAAGCAGAGCTGCCATCAACCCCTTTCAGTTTCCCTTTTTTTGTCCTGCCAAAAATGGAAAAGAGAGCGGCCCGAACCCTAATCCTGCTGCTGCTGGTGGTGCTAATGTGCGCCGTGCAGTTGGTCTCTGGAGAGCAGAAGCAGCACGTCGTCGGAGGGAGGAAGCGCGGCAATGGGTGGGCCCCCAACATCAACTACACCACCTGGGCCGCCGGCGAGCGCTTCTACGTCGGAGACTGGCTCAGTATGATATCTTCTCCTTTTTTTCTTTGTTTTAATTCCATTAATTTGTTTGAGATCATGTGTGAATGTATTATTCTCTTCTTTTTTAAGGGAAAAACATTTAATTTGATTTAATTTAAGAATAACAGTTCTGAGAAATCTCACCGTTTGACTAGTTTTTTTTCGATTTTAATTTAGAGTAAAGGGATCATCTTTGATGCAGATTTGAAAGGGAAAAAAAAAATCCCTATTTATGTCAGACTAGAATTGTTTAGTTAGTATTAATTAAAATTTCGTCACGACAAAAAAATTTATATAAACAATGCCTTCCTGCCCTACTCGCCTCCCAAACTATTAGATTTATTTTTTGTCCCTACACATGCCCTCTAAACTATTGAATTTGATCCATGCTTGGCTCATGATCTATGTTTGATCCTACCTTTGCCCCCGAGAACTATAAAATTTTTCCCGCATTACCACTTGAACTGTCAAAGTGAGACGTGAAAACACCCAATCCCATTCCGACCTCGATATGTGGAATCGTCTCACGCCATATGTACTGAAATTGTTCGGGAGACATGGTCAAAGCCCGGTGAAGAAATGACATTCATTTCATTACAAAAGATGAGACTTGACCACCGTGGAGCGGCTTTTCGCGTTAATCTTACCTTCTTTCCCATGAATTTTTTAGAATCGTTCCTCTTCTTTTTAGGCGAATGAGCCTTCGGGTTCTGTGTCTGAACCCAATTTTAAAAATTTTGCTCTACTGGCTTGTTTTCAATTTGGTCCGAATTGGAGTTCATGTCCATGTGAGTGAGTTGGACGGGGCTGTGGCTTATTGCATGGATGGCGTAGGTGGGGGCCCCCACGAGGGGGTGGAGCTGCCGGCTGAAAGTGTCGGCAGAAATGGGGGGCAAGACCCGCTGCAAAGCGAGGGTGAACCTCTTCGTGAGGGGGCAGCCATTCCGCATGCGGATCATCCAATCCCGGGGGAAGCCGGGGAACAAGAACCCGCACCCCGGGCTGGTTTCCAGAGATTGAATTTTCATATTTGTTACTTTATGGATGTTATTTAAAAGAAAATTGATAGTTCGCGGTGAAGATGTGACTCGAAATAGTTCAGGAGGCAACCTGGGAACAAATTCAATAGTTTAGAGGACATGTAGAGACAATAATTCAGGGGAAGAGAAGCCGAATTTAATAGTTTAGGAGACTAAGGACTAGAGCCATAAACAAATAAATGCTATACTTCTACTATTAACCTTTTGCCAAATTAAATCCTAACGATGGATGAAAACTAAAATAGCAGAAATTAAATTACATACGGAGAGTGAATTTTTTTTTGGTTTTCCTATTATTAATGATTTTATCTCTTTCAGCTTTTACTTATTATCATTATCATCATCTGCTTTTTACTTTCTTTTACCCCCTTCATTTTTTCAGCATTTTTTTATGAGAAGGGATACTACGACGTGGTGCAAGTGAACGAGACAGACTACGAGCGATGCTCAGCGGACCACCCTTTGAAGAACGAGAGCAAAGGCAACAGCTACTCCTTCCAGCTCAACCACAGGCCCCTACTACTTCATCTGCAGCCGAGGCCAGTGCTGGAGCGGCATGAAGCTCGCCGTCACCGTCCTCCCCGCCCCTCCCCCTGCTCCCTCACCGTCCTCCTCGGCCACCTCCTCATCGGCCGCTGCACCAGCGCCGTGGCCGGCTTCCATGGTTTCTGCAGTTTGTGCTGTGCTTGGGTTGATGGTGGTTATCTAGTTTGAGCTGGAGTCTGTAAGTTTAGTCAAAAGCAAGCAGCAGCAATTTGCTTTTTACTCTCTTCTGAATAAATTTGTTAAGGCTCCTCGTTTTGTTGTATTTAGACTAAGGGTGCTTTGTGTTCGTTGTAGTTGCAACTTGCAAGCACAATGTATCTAAAGTGTTAAATGCATGTAAGTTGGAGTTGGATTTGTTTGGTTCATTTTTAAAATCTTGTGATTTTTATCCATAATTGTACTTTTCATCAGACATTCATTGTAGGCGGATGCGCATGTTCTATTGGGCTGCTTGTGACCAAGTAAATGTGCATCCTTGTATGTTGGCAAAATAACAACAGCAATTTGCAGCTGTGCAATGTTCAGCTGCAGAAAGAGTCAGAATGGATTTAAGACGAATCAAATCGTCTTAAGTATGGTTTATCCTAATTAATTGTGGAAAGAAGGAATCTGGAACTTCCAGAGAAATTTTTCAAATTAAATAAATATACAGAGTAATCCAATATGACTTTTTCAACTATAATAAAAGAAACAGTAGAACAACTTTTTTATTGAAAATAGAATAATTGCCACAATGAAGATTACATGCAAGTCTACTTGCAGCTGCTAGCCTAAAGTAGTCATGGCTCAAAAGTAGTCTACTCAAGTATTCAAGTATTCATTTGGTCAGTGCTAGCTACAGTGGCGAGTGCTGTGCACTCCCCCGCTGCTATAGCAGGGACATGTGTCCCTACATCTCCTTGTAGAGGGCACATGTCCTAGCCACAGCGCGAGTGCACGCACTCGCGGCTGTGGCTAGAACTGCTCTTCATTTGGTTAGCTGCAAGTCATTCCATGCAAACTAGATATAGAGAGAGAATTGTTAGATAGTTCAACTTCAATTCAGTTTAGTGTGTACGTAAGCTCTTAGATAAATCATACTTTCAGAATATGGGACTATATATGGCTAATTTCGAGCATCCTCCTTTCCCTTTTTTTACTCGAATGTCAAAACATAGTTACTGAAGCTATGTAGAACCATTGAATAAAGAACATCAAGAAAGCCCCGTTCAAATTTGAACAAAACATATGCACTCAAAAAGATTGTAAAAACAACGAAGAAATCAAAATATCAGATAAGAAATGAACTTTTTTTTTAAAGCGTGACCTCCAAACATACAAGGATGAAGGAGGATAAGGTTTAAGGAGAAAGAACTGAAGAGAAGGGTTAAACCGGTCCATTAGAATAAAGAAGGGCTAAATTAGTAAACGTTATATGTAAGATTTATTTTAATTTCTATACTCTTCTATAGTGTTGAAAACAAAGAGAATTAATATTATTTTCTTTATAGATAAAAGGGGTTATCTCTTGGCCTGTCTAACATAGTGCTCACAAACTCGAAAACAAAACGAAAATTAAAATCTCTAATGACAGGTCCAGGACATTAATACCCTCTCAGATCATCTCGAACAATGGAAACACCATAAGCAGAAGTATAATCAATTTCCTTCAATTGCAAATCATGCAAAGTAAAAATAAAAGACATGACAGGATAATAAGAAATAAAAGAGAATTCATCTCCTCTGCTGTCTGAAACAATCAATTTCTATCCTTGGTGGTTCTCCATATTACTATTGAACAATACATTCTCCATTCTTCCTACTCATTTCACCCTCAGCGTTGTGATAGAAAAGCAACCTGTGAAAACTTGGAGAAACCACTGATTCCTGCTGCAATTTCTAAGGTGAGTTAATATAAAATGAATCAGGACCGAAGAATGAACCACTGAAGCATGATGAGAAGAAAGACACAACTTACAGTCAACCAGCCTCAAACGCAAAGCGTCCAAAGCATCAACTTATGAACTAATCTTCTTCAAAGGATCCTAATTCTAATGGCACTAAGATTATATAACAATAACATCTCATGAAAAACAAGATTAAATATCCAAAGAAATACAATACTGGAGGGAGACAAACCTGATTTACACTGAAAGTAGTAATTCATAAAATCTATTTCATCTTGAAATATACTTCATTCTAAAGGTCACATTAGTAAATGGAGCACATCTGTTATTTGAAGAGCTTTTACCTAGTACAATAGAAAGGAACCCTAACCATGACTATGATCTAAACTTTGATGCTCTAAACAAAATAAGGATCTTTTTTGGTGTACCACCTAGAAGCTAATAAGAGAATCATTCTTCCCCATTCCCAAATGTGGTGGATTGGGATTAGTATACATAAAGCTACTGTTCAGACCATACATGAAAAATTTTACAAATACAATCAGGAAATGACAAAGCCACAGCTATGAGTGAGGATGTGGAAAGAATAATGTCTGACAATGCAAAGGGTTTGCTGTTATAATTGTTCTTCCACATTACCTCCTTCACTCGAAAAAGAAAGAGGTGGGAAATCCTCATCTTTCAACTCATAATTCCTCTGGGTTGTTGATCTGGAAAAATAATTAAAGTCCCCTGTTAAGATAATACATTAGAAGCATTACAAACAAATCCAATGGAGAGTATAGAAGGACTATCAAACAAGCCGAAAATATAGAAAGCCTATTCAACAAGATTCCCTAAGTTCAAATAAGGGGGTTTCCCCAAACTATGACAGCACATGACAGTTGTTTCTGATACTAAGAATAACAACATAATACAATATGGGAAACAAAAGAGTATCTAGGGCACTACCTTTGAATATGTGGCGAAGAGGGTTGATCTGGAGAAGATCGCGGAGAACTTCCTCGGTATGTGCCTTGCCTCTGCTCATGTACCCTCCTCCCCAAATTCCCGTCACCAGGTCGTGGAACTTCATTCACACCTGAGAGTTGCACTGGCCCGAATGAGCCAAACTCGAGTGACTCAGACGATGATGACGCATAGCCAGCAGCTCCTTGATCATATGAATACAACATTACAACAGAAGGAACTCCAGGACCACTTGGACCGACACCATTTGAACTCGCGCTGGGCATTGAATACATACCATAGGGCATACTTCCTGAGCCATATGAGAAGTTTGATGCCCCGAAAGAACTATTTTGAACTGGGTGCGAGGAAAGAGTTTCATGCCTGTAGGAATCCAATGGTCTGTCAGGTCGCTTATCAGCGGGACCCAATCTGTCAAGTCGTGTGTTGGCTTTTCAGCTTGATTTCGGCCATGGCTGCGACCCATAGCTCGAGCTTTTGCACTAATCCAGCTTCCTTCTCTATCACCATGGTCATGCCGATCGTAGTTGTAGTTTCCTCTGTGATTTCTTGTGCTTGGAAATTGTCGATCCCTGAAAGGAACCTTCTGCAGGAAAGAAGACAAAGGAAATAGAATCAGTTTAGAGAATATAACTGACAGGTTTTAAACTGTACTAAGAGGAAAGAAAATCAGCTTATGAAAGTAATTCTGAGTCTCTGACAAACCACTCCTCTAAATATTTTGTCTTTCTATATTAAAAATTGGAATTATTAAGAGTAAGGAACCTGATGCTAAGACCCGGGATACTGAATATAGGTTCACATAGGTGGGAAAGTGTATCAACAGATTAACTTGATTGATAGTGATGCACCCAATAATGCATCTGTTAACAGTGAGATGAAATCATAATATAACCACTGAGCAAGTAAACAAGGAGACAGTAATATATTAAAGAAGAATTAGAACAAGGCAAGAAAATAATAGCAATAAGAAAATATAGAGCGAAGTTCATTTCCTGTCAAATATTATTGTAATTTCGCAATAATCCTAGTTCCATAAACTAGTTCTCCATTACTGAATTCACAGGTCTGCAAGAGCATGCAATCAAGACTGACTTCCACCACATATTTCAGAAATAAATTTCCAAGTACACCATTTTACCGTTAATTGGTTATGGGCTAATAAATTATATCATGCAAACTAAACATTTTACACTTATATGAACCTCTAGACCCTTTGGAAATACCTACACTTGCATGAACCATTAGACCATGTGCAAATACCTACAGTGTAGAAATGACTCACTGGAAAGGCAGAACAAATAGAAGCAATAAACATTTTCTTCAAAAAGGAAATCAGATTGTTTGAATGCACGACCACTTGAAACTAGGTTATTTATTACCATGTAAAGAATCACTTTGCCAACAACTTAAGCAAATGGGTTGTGGGCCTTGTGGCTGAACATTTTTAAACATTCTTAACACCTAGCAAAATGTGAACAAGTAGAAATGGGTACAGAATTGCAAAAGGCCTATACTTGAAATGATATAACAGCTGCTATGAAGAAAGATGAACGGATGATCACTATGGCCTTATTGAACTTAAGACTACTAAGCACTGTAATTTTGCATGCTGCTAACAAATAATAATGTCATCAATCCAATGAATAGCATCATACTAATAGGAATAAAGAGTAGAAGCATATCAGCCAGTCTAGGCTACTAGATCAACTTTTAGATTATTTTGAGTATAAATGAAAATGACAGACGTCATTGGGTAGACAAATTTCCCCATAGAGAACCCCAATATTACTTAAAAGTCCAAACATAAAAGCAGACAAAAACACCACGTATTTGCAGTGCACTTTGTCAAATGGTAAAAACAGTGAAAGTCAGTTGCAATCGACTAAATGAAGCAAAGAAAAAATATAAACGGAAATCAATATGTCTGATCACATCCCAAGAAAGGTCCTTACAGGATTCGGCAGGTAAGTTCCAGTACCACCACGAAATCTAGGTGGCTCATCCCCATGACGTTGGAAAACGCCAGCAGGCCTGTTTGGACCGGACTGGAGAGGCGCAACAGGAACCAGGCGGGATCCATAATTCATTATTTGTGTGAAGAAGTTCAGGTTGGCTGAAACTGGTCTGCCAGGACCTTCCCATGGAACATGACCCTGCAAATATACCGGTGGAACCATAACAGGAGAAGGGTAGCCAAATGGTCCATTATTACGGTTGGTTTGGCAAAGGCGCCCATATTGCAAATTTTGCCAGTGACTAGCAAAATCACTATGAAGAATGTCAGATTTTGGCTCCTCAGAGATATCAAGTGCCGTACTTTTTTGAGCAGGTACACTCATGTGAACTCCCGACTGATCAAGGTTTTCAGCTGAATCGCAGTTCTGATTGGATGCACTTACACGACTATCATCCACTCCTTCGTCCTTGTCAAAATGGCTTGAAGAATTATCACCATTTCCAGTATCAGATTGAAAATTATACACATTAACCGGCAGCATTGTCAAAAACGGAACTGGAGGACCTGTAGGATAAAATGCAATGGGGACAACCCCAGAATTTTCTGCCCTCTGCCGAGAATTACTAACAATCATTGGTGCAATTGGAATCATAGAATCCGATCCACTTGTTTGTTCTGCAGATTCATATCCAGGTGACTGATGGCCTCTAGATGTCGATCCAGAACTTCTGTCAACCACATCAGTGCTAGCAGTTGAAGAGAAACCCAATCCCTGCTATCCTCATCTTCCTGTGGAGAAACATGACCTGGAGTTCCTTCAAAATGCCAACCACTTTTTGCTCTCCCATATGTGTTAGTCACAACTGTGGACGATGCTGGCTTTCTTCCCCATTTATCCCTAGCAGATTTAGGAACCCTTACCGATGATCCATCTCTCGAGCTTTCACTTGATGGTTTGCTTCGTGAAGAGCTAGCCTGTGACACTGGAAGAAACCTCAAATTTGCATTCCTGTCATTGGAGTTAATATCATTACCTCTACTGGTTTGATAAGGAGATGCTTCAGTGTGATTCTCTCTTACTTGTCCTCTATGTTCCGCAACTTTTTGTTGACTTCGTGTAACAGAAGCATTAGGACTACTGCCCCGAGATAAAGGGGCAAAGTTACTGAACCCGCCCGTTTTTAAATGATGTTTTTCATCAGAATGAAGCACCTGAACACCTACATTATCAGAATCAAAACCTCTGCTAGATCCAGAATCGTGTTCATGCCATGCACCATGGTCACTATCCTCTGGATTCAATTCAGACATACCAGAAGCCTCGTTCCCAGAATCTACAATTCCTTCACGGTTTGAACTAGGACTACTGGCAGTAGGAAAATAAGGGGTCATCGTTGATGGAACAAAACCTTGGGGAAATTGCATGCCTGATCCCCAGGATGGATCGACGAATGTAATATTATTGGGGAATCCTGCCAAATTTCTCTGGCCATAACCCATAGAAGCTAGAACAGGAGAGAGTGGAAGAGGAAGCTGGGGAGAACCCATATGCATAGGAAGTTGAACTTGTCCATTGAAATTATGAAGTCTAGATGCCATCATGTTGACTAAATCTTGTTCTTCCTGTTGCATATCTTGATGGAGCTCTAATGCCTCAGAGACAGAAGGAAGCTCTTCTCCCATGGTTGCAAAACCACTGTCATCATGATAACAGTTTGACACAGTGTTTGTGTCAGTAGGGGCTTCTAAGCTTTGATGAGATGAGCTGTGCCTCAAAGATGAAGGGTCGCCAAAAGATGACCTTGCACCATGACCGCCAGAAGCTTCTGAAACCATATTCTTCCTTCTGCTACCATAATCTAATCTTGCATGTGAATTTTGAGCTTTTCCCGTTTCAAGAACTCTATTCTGTCTAGCTCGAGACAATAAATCAGCAGATGTCTCAGTTAGCTCAGGACTAGATTGCGTTCTCGCAAAATGGAATTTGCCAAGTCCTTCCTGATCACTGACAGAATTATCAGGCTTTAAATTTCTCTGGCTCCGTCAGGTTGAGTAGAACCACTAGAACTAATGCTTCTTTCTACTTGATCAGAATCCCTTGTGCTACTGTGATTGTCATAATTTCTCTGGCTGTGCGTACGAGAAACTATGGATGGATTGCTTGTCCTAAGTGCATGCTGGGAGTGCTGGGTGATGATGCTCATAACCTGAGGGATGGAACCTTGAAAAGCAAGATTACCTGCAGCCTGATACTCCTGATCAGACCGTGGTACAACATTTTCACTCCTTTTTTTAGTACTTTCATCACCTTTTGAAGTCTTGGATTCTTCAACCAGAGCAGTTTCTAAAGGTCGCAAATGCCACAAACTTGAGCTAGGTGCATCCGGCCGAAGACCACTGCCATGTCTTTCCCATGTATTCATGAAAAACTGATTCACTTCAGCAATCAGACTCTCTTTTGGACATTCAAGCAGTCTGGCTAGCTTTTTGGCACCAAATGCAAAAGCACTACGTATTCTAAAAAAGTTACCTGAAACACACATATGATGGAACTGTTATAAGACTAAACATATGATGTCTGAGGATGGATTAATTTTCCTTGCCAAGCAGCATGCTAAAAGTTATGATCTATCAGTAGATAGCAGTAACTAGGTCATAGATCCTCCCAAGAAAATCAGTTAATGAGATGTAAAATTTACTTAAACGATTTAAAAGTATTAAAAGTGTGGAATAATTGCTCACATGCATGCAAGTGCTGATCCATCTTCTATAAGAATGCAAATAAAAGTATAAATACAATGTACTCCACTGAGTGGCACAAGAATGAAATCAAATGTGAAGAGTACCTTTCATCCACTTATCAACTTCGTCATAATTGAACCCTATTTCCATCAAAATGGATACAAGGAGAACTAGTGGAGAGAAGATCTCATAAAAGGATCAATAAATTTTACTACTGCACTTCAACATGATGTCAATCCACATAAACCGATTCAAGTAAGAATGCACCTATGCATTTTGCTCTGGTATAGTTTTGGGAGCAAATGTTCTACATGTGCAAGGATATTGAATTCTAAAGCATGCCTAACAGTAAAACACGCTATAAAGTCGACAAGACTTGTTACCCAGTCGATTAAAGCTCCCAACCCTTATTTGGATAGAAAAAATTGCTTCTGTAGTCCAGGGAGAAAAAGGATTTTAGAATTTCCTCTCATCCGGTAAGTCCAATGAAGTGAATCAAGTGCCTAATAAATAAGACTATAAACCCAACTTGTTTATTCTCCAACTTGAGAGCAGCGAAGAAATGCCAAAGTAATTTAAATATTTGGATCAGAAATCTGAACCCATAAGCCAACGCACTAGCCCTTTTCACAATGAGTTTCTTATAGCTGACAATTAAAAAGTAAATGATTTATCCTCTAGAAAAAGTGAATGCACACAGTTCTGTGTCAATTTTGCATGAGGTTAAGGATGTGAACCCATTGTTTTAAATATCCCCAACCTGGCCCAATACTATCGCCCAATATATCCTTTTACAGGGCTTGCCGCAACCGATAGTCTCTAAATATCCTTTACCGCTTTTTGGCTATTTTGGACAATATATCCCCAGTATAGCCGATATGTCAACCGATATATCCTTATATATGGCTTATCGCAAAACAATATACCGCGTTTGGCAATTTTTGGGCGAGATATCATGATTTTCCCATTATATCAAATGGCATTTTGGCCAAAAAAAAATCAGATGAAAGGTTGCAACGTTGATTTGTACTTTTCTTTGTTTTACAAGGTTGATTAGTGATCCTAAACATATATTATTTACATTTTGTATGTTTAGATTTCATTAAGTATGTTGAGATTGCATTTTAGTGCATTATACTATATATGCAAACATCCGTTATGGCATTCTGATATTTACCACATATTCCCGTTATATCCCCGATATCCGCAATCCGATATGAATTTTGGCCATCCAATATTTCCCTGAAATCCGATATTTAAAACCTTGTGTGAAACTTAATATTAAAACTTGCAAGACAGCTAGTGGAATTTAGAATAGAACAAACCAGATTCCGAAAAAACTATTACTATATAATTACGGACTTGACAACTGCAGTCAAGTTTGGATAAGGATTTAAATGGATAGAAGAGAATTCACATTTGGATCAGAAATCTGAACACACTAAGCCAACTAACTAACCCTTTTCACAATGAGTTTTTTGAGATGACAATAGAAAAACAAATGATTTATCCTCTAGAAAAAAATGGATGCACACGGTTCTGTACCATTTTTTGCAAGACGTTAAGGATTTGAAACTTAATATTAAAACTTGATACCACTAGACACCAAGTGTAACTTAGAATAGAACAAACCAGATTCCGGAAAAAATATTACAATCTAAGTTACAGACTTCTCAATTGTAGACAAGTTTGGAATCTTTGGATAAGGATTTAAATGGATAGAAGAAATTTTCACAAATAGAGCAGCTTCTTTACACGAATATAATCGATGCTTTACTTAATTGCATGTGTTGTTTATGTCCCTTCAGCGTAAGTTTTCCTGCAATTTTGGCAGGTTGCCAAAGTATAAGAGGAACTTCTTAGGCTCATTTTGAAGCGATGATGGATTTATTTTTAAGACTAGTTGAATCAAGTTTTCCATGCCAACAATATTATAGGAGTATTATTAAATGATAAATAAATCCAAGAACTTCTCTCAAGCAAACAGAGATCTTTGATGTCAACTGAAAGCAAAAAAGAAAAATTATCTTTTCAAAGTTATGGGCTATAAACAAGGTTTATCAAAATAATATCATATGCTGAATAGTAACAGTGGACGAAAAGGGTTAAACTTTCAGTATTTTCAAATCTCATTGCCCCCACTTGCTGCAGCAAAGTGTTTCAACTATCAACAAATTTAACATTCTGAATTAGCTGAACTATCCTTACAGAACATGAAAATTTTGACGGAAGTCATTTCATGCTGGAAAAGTGAAAGATTGAGAAAAGAGTTTGTGAAATGGTAAAAAATTATTGCTCGCAACAGAGAATACGGGTACTGTTAAGACTTAATTCAGAACATTACTAAACATAGAGCAGAAGGATACAACGAAAAACTGAATATTTGAATATTCAACAATAAAATATGTCTTATGGTCAACACCAATCTTATAAAACAATCTTCTGAAAACATGTTGTTTCTTCCATAAAAAAATGCATCACCCATGCACACACTACCACACTACAATAGAAAAAGGGTAAAAGAAAAGGTGGGGGGTTATCCTACTTTCAGATGTTAAAAAATTAGCATACAGGCATACAGAATGTTTAAATTTTCCATTTTTATTCTGATAAGTAAGTCCTAGAATTGTTCCTCGCTTATGGAAGAAGAATAACTAGCAACCATTACCCTGAATGCCACTAAAAAGAAGAAAATTATGCCTGGTTTCCTCCAGAAAAAGGTCGCTAGCAAAATCAACTGCAATGATATTCCATTTAACATTGCATACAGGCATACAGAAATTAGCATACAGGCATACAGAATGTTTAAAATTTCCATTTTTTATTCCGATAAGTAAGTCCTAGATTAGTGGGGGGTTATCCTACTTTCAGATGTTAAGAAATTAGCATACAGGCATACAGAATGTTTAAAATTTCCATTTTTATTCCGATAAGTAAGTCCTAGAATTGTTGCTCACTTATGGAAGAAGAATAACTAGCAACCATTACCCTGAATACCACTAAAAAGAAGAAAATTATGCCTGGTTTCCTCCAGAAAAAGGTCGCTAGCAAAATCAACTGCAACGATATTCCATTTAACATTGCCCAGCAGAACAGTTGTAGAAGTATAGTATCATAACCCAATTAGTAAATAATAAGAAATATGAATCTCACACATGACTGTCCCTCTATGCTAAATAATATTTCAGAAAAAGTACCTTTACTGACGCTCCGGCCAAGGTTGTTATTTGTCCGTAAAGGGTCAATGACATTAAAATGCTTTGAAACAAAAGGTTGCCCCTGATTCTCTTGACCACCTGGAAAAACTGCATATACTTGACTGCAGGCATCCAGAAAGAGCTTACTCAGCAACAATTCACCCCTATCCTTTCTGGGAGGTTCCGCTGTAAAAATTTTCAAGAGAAAAAATGTAAGGACACATAACTTTGCTCAGGTAATAAAAATAAACTATGATAATAGGCTTGCCTGTCATCTCTGGGAGTGAACTAATAGGGACTGGACCCCAGAGACTAACGCAAAAGTTGTCCCAATCAAAGTTGCTGAAAAATTCTAGAAAACGATATAAGACCTGAAACAGCACAGTGATTAACATTATTACTTGTAAACTTATGGTGAGGAAGAAAGAATATATGAGAGAAATTACCTCAAGTGGTCCAGCAAAAGAATTGTTAAATACATGAAATATATAAAGAACCAATGTCTCCAAAGCATATGTAGATATAAGCCCGTGATGAGCACCTAGAATACGACTCTCATAGTAACACCAGGCCTTGATTAGTATAATACTCCGCTTGAACAGGTGGTTTTGATTTATTAAGTGGTCAATCTGCAAGAAGGATCCTTTGTCAAAAAGACTACAAAAAATACAGGCATTGCTCACATAATTTCAAGAGATGTTTTAAACAACCAACCGCTTACCTCTTCAAGAAAACAAAGCGTACATAATCCACCAACTTGATTGAAAGAAATATCCACAACAATGTTTTCTACAAGACATTTTATTATCTTTACCTGCAAAGGCAAATAAAAATGATAGAATCAGTAATCAAAATACTCAAGAGTATTACAGATACTCATAGTGTCATCCACATGAAAGGAGCCATGAACTGAAAATTGGAGTCTCCTAACAAGTAAGTTTCGGTGAATCTGCATGCATTAAGATATACAGAAACAAAAAAAAAAATTCAAATTTAAAGGAAGAAACCCAGATTATACATGACATGATGAAACGCAAAAAAAGGCTTATCGTATGTGACTCACGTTAACAGGAGTATAGACATTTTAACAGCAGTCTATACCAAGCCTTTCACACAGAAAACATTGGTGGAAACAAGAGTATAATGATGAAACTCAGGGTTTATACTCGAAAAAGAAAAGGTAGAATCAACCTTAATTCACAGAAAATGGAGCCTTTTAAATACATCTACAACCTAGTATATGCTTCAATTCGAAGACCAAAGACTGCTGTTCCTATTAGTTACGTGATCTAGATCTCTAACCTCCGAAAGCTACTTAACAGCAGACCAGCACATCACAGTAAAATGAGCTAAAAATGACAGCCTACTCAGCATTTATACTATCAAGAGGAGGTTGGGGCAACTGGAGGTGGTGGTGGTGGCGTAGAGGTGGGTTTGTTCAGTGGTTGGGGGATGTGGGGATAGAGTTGTTTCATTAAAAGAGTTGAGAGAGAGAAACATACTAGCAATACCCATTGGGTAAATCATGTTAAAATAGAAATAAAGCTCGATTAGAGAAATGGTAAAATATGAATATTTTAATGCCATAACAGCTCAGCTATCGTCATCTATTCCCTACCAAATGAAAGTGGGGCTACAGAGCACAGGTCTTAATGAAAAAATTATCATGGCTATCAACATGATTCTGGCCTCTATAAAACTGACAAAATTCCTGTTGAAAGAAGTGATGAACGAAAGAGAGGCTTTCCATAGATCCCAGAATTCCAGTTGACAAGTAGGAAACCAACCTTATTTGGGAATCATATATGATACTTGCAAAAGGAGTATTGGATTTTTTTTCTATTCTTTTCGTTCTTTTACCTATTGGTTATCATTATTTGATTGATATCCTAAAGATTCATTAAAATAAGGGGTTTTTGACCTTTTCCATAGATCCCAGAATTCCAGTTGACAAGTAGGAAACCAACCTTATTTGGGAATAATATATGATACTTGAAAAAGGAGTATTGGATTTTTTATTTTTTATTTTTCTATTCTTTTCGTTCTTTTACCTATTGGTTATCATTATTTGATTGATATCCTAAAGATTCATTAAAATAAGGGGTTTTTGTCTTTTAACCCAAAGTTATACCCCACTTATTTAAAATCCCACCCACTTCCATAAACACTCATGCCCCCAAAGTATCCCATGACTTATTTTCAAACCCAACTTGCGATTTATTTTTAAACCCAACCTGTAGTATACCGTCAAACTTTATATTGGATCTCCCATAACAAATCCAAAATTTCCCTTTCCTCTCTTCTTCTAAACAGCAATCATGCTCCACTCCCATAGCATTAATGGTGATTCAGGGAGAAATTTATTTTTGCGTGTTGCTCCCCTCACTCCCCAAAACCCAATTTAGTATATTTATCTTCTTCAAAATCTCTCTTTCCTCCATTAATTTCCTCTCTCTTCCTAATAAAACTCTCCTCCATTGACATTTCTCCTCATAAAAGAAAATAATTTGATTTTAATATGATTTCTATTTACAATCATTAAATATTTCTTTTCTATAGTCCCAGAATCAATAAAGAGCTATACTATAGCGATGAAGAGATACACTTTAGTCGTAAAGAGTTAAATTTTTATATATAATGCTATAACCAATAAAGAGATATATTATAATAATAAAGAGTTATACTTTAGTCATAAAGAGTGATAATTCTTTATAAGATGTTATACTTTGCTCATAAAAGCTATGTTTCATTATAAAGTGCTATACTATACTCAGCTTGATTGAATTTTATGGATTGACTTCACTAGAATTTAGGGATTAATTCTTAGGGTTTAGTGTTTTGTGAAATGAAGGAAGTGAGAAAGAGAGAAGCGTTGAGTTTATCCGGGGAAGAAGGGCAATTTTAAGATTTGAGAATTTTTTTGGAAAATACAGTATAAAGTTTGAGGGTATACTACAGATTAGGTTTATAAATAAGTCACAGGGGGTACTTTGGGTGTATGGGTATTTATGGAAGTGAGTGGGTTTTAAAATAAGTGGGGAAAACTTTGGGTTAAAAGATAAAACCCCTTAAAATAATCAGTTCTTCAAATGTCTCGTAACTTTATATGAACTGGAGCATTGCAACAGCATCTAAGTAATTTAAGAAAAAAAATCGTTACTGGTTCTCATTACTCTCTTTCATCATCACAAGAAAATAAGAAGAGAAAAGAAAATCCTTGCAATGATCCTTTCAAATCATATATAACAGTGAATGAGAAACAATTTTTCTTGCCAAATTGCAATTTTTTGAGTTCCAGAAAGTCAGGAAGAAGCTAGCGATTTGAGGTATCAAATTGTCAAATTAACGTCCCTTTAAAGGGTATCAAATTATCAAAACAAAATGTCAGGGTATCAAAAGTTAAAAAGGGTGAAACTTTGGGATATTAAAGTGCAGACAAGCTTATAAAATTCTGAGATAAAGGCTCTTTTGTCATTTTTCAAACATCCACATCCAGATAAGCTTGAAATTTAAATGCACTCCCCAAAGTAACACACAGTTAACTATCTAAGAAGGGATTAACAGCATAACTGAAACATGCATATGTTTGGAAAGCATACAAGAATCCTAGATAGCAGTGGAGTATGATTAAAAAGAATATCAACAGTTTTTGTCATGGATGATTAATTAGATAGATCAACAATCATACACTTCAGATATTACACGCACCCAGACAGAAAGAAAATACAAACTAAAAAAGATTTTACCTCAGCCTGAATGTACTGAACTTCTTTCACTCGAAATTCAGCATTCTCACTTCTTTCTTCATTCTCTAGTACATCCCGTACATCATTGGCCCAAGTGTCCTTCAAGTTTTCATTATCACTGAATGCAGTCAAATCAATATCTCCATCAGGTAAATATGTCTTCAGCGGTACAGAACCAAATGTGAAAACCTGAAACACACAACGGAAGTTAATGATCAAAATACTGGAGCAGTTTATACAAAAATGTTTTATGATGAAACTAGTGAAACTAAAAACGAACCTACATCTTGCATAACATAAAACTGAAAGAGCTTACTATGTGGGGTTCATGTAACAAAACTAGTACCAAGAAGCAAATAATGAAACATATTTTTCCCCATATTTGAGGATAAGACTACTTGAATAATAAAATCAATGTCTTGGGCATTGATGAGATGTTTGTGGTCTCCATAACAGTTGACAATAAGAGATTAGAAAACCACCAGGTATTATCTTTCTACCTCTAATTTCAATCATCATTATCCATATTTGCTTCAAACTTTTTCAATATAAAGATCTAGTCCCGCTAATTCTCTAAACCCAACATCATTTAAACTCGGGCAAGCCATTCATGGGGAACAAATAATGAATTTCCATTTCAGCTTGCCAGAGGTACACCTAAACATCAGGACCACAAACGAGTGACTAGTAATGTACTTCATAAGTTCATATCTGATGTATATAACAACCTCTTTAGCATGAGCATGCACATCTGCACATCACGGAAGGCATTAAACCATGGTGAATATCAACTAACATAATCAATGACAATATTTCACTTAAATTCAGTAGTATAGGTGACATGTAACTATTTCTATTATTCACTTTCAAGAGAGGACATTCTAATAACTCCTTTCCATAAAGTATCTGATATCTAACCAACCTTTTTAATATGAGCCTGCACATCTGTGTATCATAGAAGGCTTCTGTCAAAACAACCATATCCATCTCCAGGAAAAGCTAAGATGCACAGGATATCATCATGCTTTGAAATGTGATACCAAACATACATCTAAAGAAGCATTAGGCCTGCCAGGTGCACAAGAACTATGCTAGGAATACTTCAAAACATCGTTGACTAGGTCAAGGAGAATCAACTATCTTTCAATAAACAAATATATGACTATGTGTAGCTGTTCTTCCCACAAACAATCCTATGACAAAGAATTGCTTCTCTATATTGCCTATTAGACTGAAGTTACTTTAAACAAAGTTCTGATCACAAGAAAAATCATTTCTTCTCTGAGCATGTATAGGGCTGAGGCACAACTGCTTATGGACAGTTTATTAAATATCGGCCGATATATCGCTATATTGGCTGATATATCGGTTTTGATGCCCTTTCGATACGATATTTATGAAAAAAATATCGTTTTCCGATTTTTACCACTTTTTTCCGAAATATCGAAAATATCAGCTGATATTTCATTGAGGAAATATCGGCTGATATTGGTTAATATCCAAATGAAAAGGGTTATTGAGTTTGGGTTTGGTTTTGATTCCCACTAGACCCGAAAACTTAATAAATTCTCAAACCCAAATACCTTAAATCCCTAGTCAACCTCATATTTCTCCTCCCTCTTCGTTCGGCACTCCAGCTCAAAAATGCTAGGTAATTTCAGGAACGAATCTCTCTCCTCTCTCTCCACTCTGTCTTTCTATTCTCCAATTCTCCTCTCTCTCAGCTCCTCCTTAGACCCCTCTGTCTCTCTTCCTCTCTCCTCTCTCTCAACTTCTCTCTCCCTTCTCTCTCTGTCTTACTCTCTCTTCCTCTCTTTCCTCTGTTCATGTATTCTCTCTCTCTCTCTCTTTCTCTCTCTCTCTAACCTATACACGTATCTAATGTCTCTAAGCGTCATATATCATTATTCATGATGTAATTTCTTATGTTTAGAATACATTAAATATGTTTTGTTTATATATTACAATGTTATGTTACATATTACAATGTTATGTTACATATGAACATCATCCGACATGACACCCCGATATTTTTTACATATCCCCAATTTCCGCAATCCGATATGGATTTTGGCCATCCGATATTTTGATATTTAATACATTGATTATGGATACACTTGGCAATGCCGAAAACCTAAAACGAAACAATAAAATAAGAAAAAACTATAGTATAAAATTAATGCTAAGAAGCTTAATATCGGAAAGAACAAAGCCGTTCAAGAAGCTCATACAGAAAAATTTTATATGTTTACCATTTTCTCAACTGCATTAAATCAGTCAAACTATTATCCTTAACAGCAATAACTATACTAAAAATAATAATAATTCAGAAAAAAAAATACAAAGGGTGGTCAAAATCAGACAGAACCTGACAAGAGAAGCATTTGGTGATAAGCCCTTGAACGTAGTTTGCCACCGCATTCCTCCGCTCCTCTGAAGGCTGGTTGGGCTGAATGCAAGCAATCAATTCGGCCGTCCTCTCTTCGGCCATGGTCCATCTCTCAGCATCGAGGACACTGGTCACACTGCCAACTTCACTGGGCAAAAGGCCATTGGGCATTAGGCCACTTGGCTGAGCCCAACCCTCATGATCGCCCATAAAAGCCTACTAATGGAGCAAATAAAAACTTAACTAACCCCGTGACCCCCAAATCCAATTACCAGTCGCAGAATCTATCAAAAATGACGACAAATTTACAATTTTTCCAACGCTTTCAGCCTTCAGATGAAAGGCTAAGCTTAGTATCGTGACTAATCCTTCTCCCCAAATCCCCAATCTTACCAATTGCAGACGGAAACAAACCCTAGGTGTCAATCCCTCCAATGCCCGCACGATCAACGAGCAGAAACCCTAGGATAAAGCAAGGAGATGAAGAGAGGAGACAAAACCCTAAACAAATGGGTGGCTTCAAAGAGAATCGATGGAGATTAATTTGAGCTCCGGATGAGATCTCGAGATAAGCGATTAGAAATCGGTTGAGAAAAGGGATTCGAAGAGAATCGATGGAGATTATGAGCGAAGAGAATGAGAGAGAGAAAGGGGGGAAACCTAGAGAAATGAAAAATGAGAGGAGAGAGGAAACAGGGGGAATTGGGGATTTCACAGTGTTAGGTATTGTAACGTATGATGAAAATGATGATGATGATGATGGTTGTGATCAGACATCAGAGATCACGGCCATTGGTTTTTACCGAAACCCATTATGCAAATTCGCCGTTTTTTGGGATAGAGTTGGTTATTTTAACTATGCTGTTATTGATCATTACGTTCAGTTATTATAGTAAAACTTTCAAAAAAAATGTATGTATATTTTAAAGATCGTTCATTACATAGTATTGGATTTTTTTTGTATAAATATTGTAATCATATTGCAATTTACTGCTTATTTTATTTGATCATTTTTCTTTATCTCAATAAGTGATGCATCACAAATTTTTATTTAAATCGATAATGGGTTTTCTTATAGAAAATCTCAATGTGGATATTTTCATTCATTTGTCGAATCTTCAAAAATAAACATCACGTCAAAATTAAGGTTTCTCTATACATATGGCCGACCTAGCTAGTCTATGAGAGACATTTTACAATTTCGAGAATATCTATAAAAAATTGACGGAAAGAAACCAAACATCGCCATACAATTATAAATAAGTAATCAATAGTCTAATCGGTCCTTAGTGGGTTTAGTAGCATTTATGTTTGTAGTAGTTTTAATAAAAGGATTGTAGATAAGTCGTTTTAAATATGTTTGGTTAGAACAAATTTGATACTAATTACCTTTATTCTTCACTTATTTAATATCCTCTTGAGATTATAGGAGTAGCACATATCCTCGAAAGTTTCTCAATATTTTCCCCATTAATTTCAGTAGTTGTACTTATTCTTCTTAAGCATTTTATTTTACTTTGTACAATAACTACCATTGGATACTACTTAGGATGAAAATGCTCTTGAATGCTCTATCTCTCACTTTGAAAGTGGAGGAAGAGGAGGAGGAAAGAAGGACTGGCATAAAGAAAGGGTGAGAAGATGAGATATTGAAAAGGAGTAGGGAGGCGAGAGGTTGAACATGAGGGTATTTTGAGGAGAAAACATCATACAGTGGGCAAAGAGCATTGTGGCGAATGAACACAAGAAAACTTCAGTTAATGAGATTTTCACCCATTACTTTTTTCAAAGGGGGAGGGGAAAAAAACTTGAGTCAAGAGGGGTTGAGGCAAATTCCCTTTATGTTATCATAACTAACATACAGTTGGTATTCTAACTTGACCTTATTTTTCATATGGTATTTATTTACGCTCAGAGCGTTAATATAATATTTTAACTTGTGCCTCGATGACAATATAATTATTTTTCTCGCTGGAGGCTAGAATTCTGGTAAACTAATTTTTTTTGGAAAAATTTCTTCCACCCCCTGACCTATCAAAAATTTTAAATTTATATTCTTCTTCTTCAACCTCCCCCAAATCAAATTTCTTCCATCCATTTACCCAATAAAATACTCCATTGAGCCCTCACTTTCTCCTTCAACCTCCTTCAATTCAAATCTAAACCCTAATCAGTCCCAACAACTTTCATCCAATTCAATACCAATTTGGATTAGGGTAGGTCTGAATTGAGAGAGTTTGAAGGAGAAAGATGAGGCTCTATTAATGAGAGAGAAAGAAAGAGTGAAGGAGGATCTTATTGGATAAAAGGGTGGAAGAAATTTAAATTGGGGAAGGTTAAAAGAGAAGGAGGTTATTGATTTAATAATTTTGATAGGTCAGGGGGTGGAAGAAATTTTACCAAAAAGAAAAAATAGTTTGCCAGAAAAAGGCCTTATTGTATCTGGGGCACCAGTTAAAATATCATAGTGATGTCGAAGCTGAAATAAATACCATATTAGAAAATAAGGTCAAGTTAGAGAACATCAATCTGGTCATTTAGCTACTATGTAACTATACAGGGTAAATTTCACAAAAGCTCCTTAAGTTTGAGCGTTTTTCAAATACTCCCTCAAATTTTGAAATTCACAAACCTCCTCAAGTTTGGGATTATTAAAAAAACCCTTCAACTTTTATACATTTTTTTAGAAAACCCTCCTAACGACATTAGTTCAGGGAGTTTTCTAACCAAACTTAAAAGATGTTTTGTGACATTTTGAAAAGTTAAGAGATTATATCAGATACACTCACACTTAAGGGGGCTTCACAAAACCCCCCCTTAAGTTAAGATGAAAGCTAGAAATAATACCATTAGTTTGGGGTTTTTCTAATAAAGCTTGAGGGGGTTTTGTGACATTTTCAAAGTTAAAGTTGGATTATCTAAGAAATGACCAGACTTGGAGAGAAGGGAGATGTGTGTGTCTGTGTGTTTGGGTGGTTGTTGTTAGGCAGCAGAGAATCTGTAGATTCTAGTCTCGAGAGGTTGTAATGTCACTAAGGTATGTATCTTTAAATATTTTATGAGATTTTAAAGCTCCTACTCAGGTTTGTCTCTAAAAAAATTTTTGTTCAACAAAAAATGAGTATTTTAGGATGTGTTTGGACACCATAGTGATTATTTTACGATGTTTTTCTTAGAAAACAAAGTACTATGGTGTTTTTCTCCAAAAACGTTTCCAAAACACCATGACGAGTTCGACTTGTCAAAGCTAGGTTGACGGTTGACCCTTTCCATACATATATTATAATGTTACTTTATATTATTATATAATATATTATTTAAAATAGAGTATATATAATATATTAAGAACATTGATAATATATTATATTAATTATATTATAAAAACATTATAATATATTATGTATATTATATTGTTTTATTAATACACAAAATATTTTTGTTCTTTTTGTTGATTTTTAATGGCACAAACTTCTTCTACCACCTATTTAGGATTTGGACAAAATTTTTGAAAAAATGGATGTATTGCTATTGTAAGCACGGAGCAAAGACAATGAAAGTTGGGTGAAGTTTGGTATTAAAAAATCAATATGATTTGTGCTATTATTTAATGTCACTAACGGTATAGGGTAAAGAGCGTGTTTGTATCCATTTATAAAGGAATTAATGAGGAGGAGAGGGAGGACTCCGACTATTGTATTTCGATCGGGATTGATTGCTAGCACTATATCATTGCTTGTTATGGTCATTAATACGAGCACTGCTATTGTACCACATCATTCACAATATTCAAAGTAAGAGGAAGATGATGAAAGTCCATCAAAGATTGTTATTGAAAAAGTCGTCGTGAGCTCTGTTATTGTTTCATCACCGCTAATGATAAAACATGAAGAGCGCACTTGTATATGTTTTTAAAGGAACTGATGCGAGGTGGAGAGGAAGAACTCTGACCATTGTGCTTGTTTGGGCAATGTTGATTGCTATGACCATATTATTGCTTGTTGTGATTATTGATCCGACCATTTTATGTCACATTTAGTTGTTATTGATCCGATCATTTATGTCATTTAAACATCTATTCCTTGATTTCATGTACCCGTGAAGGACTAATTGTCACTTTTATTATTTCTTTTTCATCTTTTATTCTCTATTATCAAAAGCATTTTTTTATTATGACTCTTATCTCCTATTTACTTTTATGAGTAAATCGATACTTTTATGCATTGTTTGTCACTTTTATGAACTTATTTTGTTCCCATTTACAGATTTTGAGAAGCCAGTCTTGACAGATGACACATTTGAAGTTCGACCACTACTAACCAAGAAGAGATATTGTAGAAACAAGGTTAGACACATTAACAACATATCTGAAAACACTTGGTCATTCAAGTGTCGATGTCATGTTGAAGGACACAACCGAGCAACAGTCATTGACTCTATACAGGATTAACAGTTTTAAGAATTTTTTTGTTGTGATTTTAGACGGTAAATGTAGCCTTTGATGTACATTTGTGATTTGTGGAAGCTAATAGTTACCTTTCTTGTAATTTTGTGACACTTTAATGCTACTTGTGATAGTTGCAAATATATTGTGAGTTTTGTAAGCCACCAGGTATTATCTTTCTACCTCTAATTTCAATCATCATTATCCATATTTGCTTCAAACTTTTTCAATATAAAGATCTAGTCCCGCTAATTCTTTAAACCCAACATCATTTAAACTCGGGCAAGCCATTCATGGGGAACAAATAATGAATTTCCATTTCAGCTTGCCAGAGGTACACCTAAACATCAGGACCACAAACGAGTGACTAGTAATGTACTTCATAAGTTCATATCTGATGTATATAACAACCTCTTTAGCATGAGCATGCACATCTGCACATCACGGAAGGCATTAAACCATGGTGAATATCAACTAACATAATCAATGACAATATTTCACTTAAATTCAGTAGTATAGGTGACATGTAACTATTTCTATTATTCACTTTCAAGAGAGGACATTCTAATAACTCCTTTCCATAAAGTATCTGATATCTAACCAACCTTTTTAATATGAGCCTGCACATCTGTGTATCATAGAAGGCTTCTGTCAAAACAACCATATCCATCTCCAGGAAAAGCTAAGATGCACAGGATATCATCATGCTTTGAAATGTGATACCAAACATACATCTAAAGAAGCATTAGGCCTGCCAGGTGCACAAGAACTATGCTAGGAATACTTCAAAACATCGTTGACTAGGTCACGGAGAATCAACTTCTTTTCAATAAACAAATATATGACTATGTGTAGCTGTTCTTCCCACAAACAATCCTATGACAAAGAATTGCTTCTCTATATTGCCTATTAGACTGAAGTTACTTTAAACAAAGTTCTGATCACAAGAAAAATCATTTCTTCTCGAGCATGTATAGGGTGAGGCACAACTGCTTATGGGCGGTTTATTAAATATCGGCCGATATATCGCTATATTGGCTGATATATCGGTTTTGATGCCCTTTCGATACGATATTTATGAAAAAAATATCGTTTTCCGATTTTTACCACTTTTTTCCGAAATATCGAAAATATCGGCCGATATTTCATTGAGGAAATATCGGCTGATATTGGTTAATATCCAAATGAAAAGGGTTATTGAGTTTGGGTTTGGTTTTGATTCCCACTAGACCCGAAAACTTAATAAATTCTCAAACCCAAATACCTTAAATCCCTAGTCAACCTCATATTTCTCCTCCCTCTTCGTTCGGCCTCGGCTCAAAAGCTAGGCAATTTAGATCGAATCTCTCTCCTCTCTCTCCACTCTCTCTTTCTATTCTCCAATTCTCTTCTCTCTCAGCTCCTCTTTAGACCCCTCTGTCTCTCTTCCTCTCTCCTCTCTCTCAACTTCTCTCTCCCTTCTCTCTCTGTCTTACTCTCTCTTCCTCTCTTTCCTCTGTTCATGTATTCTCTCTCTCTCTCTCTCTCTCTCTCTCTCTCTCTCTCTCTCTCTCTAACCTCTACACGTATCTAATGTCTCTAAGCGTCATATATCATTATTCATGATGTAATTTCTTATATTTAGAATACATTAAATATGTTTTGTTTATATATTACAATGTTATGTTACATATGAACATCATCCGACATGACACCCCGATATTTTTTACATATCCCCAATTTCCGCAATCCGATATGGATTTTGGCCATCCGATATTTTTGATATTTAATACATTGATTATGGATACACTTGGCAATGCCGAAAACCTAAAACGAAACAATAAAATAAGAAAAAACTATAGTATAAAATTAATGCTAAGAAGCTTAATATCGGAAAGAACAAAGCAGTTCAAGAAGCTCATACCAAAAAATTTTATACGTTTACCATTTTCTCAACTGCATTAAATCAGTCAAACTATTATCCTTAACAGCAATAACTATACTATAAATAATAATAATTCAGAAAAAAAAAAATACAAAGGGTGGTCGAAATCAGACAGAACCTGACAAGAGAAGCATTTGGTGATAAGCCCTTGAACGTAGTTTGCCACCGCATTCCTCCGCTCCTCTGAAGGCTGGTTGGGCTGAATGCAAGCAATCAATTCGGCCGTCCTCTCTTCGGCCATGGTCCATCTCTCAGCATCGAGGACACGGGTCACACTGCCAACTTCACTGGGCAAAAGGCCATTGGGCATTAGGCCACTTGGCTGAGCCCAACCCTCATGATCGCCCATAAAAGCCTACTAATGGAGCAAATAAAAACTTAACTAACCCCGTGACCCCCAAATCCAATTACCAGTCGCAGAATCTATCAAAAATGACGACAAATTTACAATTTTTCCAACGTTTTCAGCCTTCAGATGAAAGGCTAAGCTTAGTATCGTGACTAATCCTTCTCCCCAAATCCCCAATCTTACCAATTGCAGACGGAAACAAACCCTAGGTGTCAATCCCTCCAATGCCCGCACGATCAACGAGCAGAAACCCTAGGATAAAGCAAGGAGATGAAGAGAGGAGACAAAACCCTAAACAAATGGGTGGCTTCAAAGAGAATCGATGGAGATTAATTTGAGCTCCGGATGAGATCTCGAGATAAGCGATTAGAAATCGGTTGAGAAAAGGGATTCGAAGAGAATCGATGGAGATTATGAGCGTAGAGAATGAGAGAAAGGGGAAACCTAGAGAAATGAAAAATGAGAGGAGAGAGGAAACAGGGGGAATTGGGGATTTCACAGTGTTAGGTATTGTAACGTATGATGAAAATGATGATGATGATGATGGTTGTGATCAGACATCAGAGATCACGGCCATTGGTTTTTACCGAAACCCATTATGCAAATTCGCCGTTTTTTGGGATAGAGTTGGTTATTTTAACTATGCTGTTATTGATCATTACGTTCAGTTATTATAGTAAATCTTTCAAAAAAAATGTATGCATATTTTAAAGATCGTTCATTACATAGTATTGGATTTTTTTTTTGTATAAATATTGTAATCATATTGCAATTTACTGCTTATTTTATTTGATCATTTTTCTTTATCTCAATAAGTGATGCATCACAAATTTTTATTTAAATTCGATAATGGGTTTTCTTATAGAAAATCTCAATGTGGATATTTTCATTCATTTGTCGAATCTTCAAAAATAAACATCACGTCAAAATTAAGGTTTCTTTATACATATGGCCGACCTAGCTAGTCCATGAGAGACATTTTACAATTTACGAGAATATCTATAAAAAATTGTGAAAGAAACCAAACATCGCCATACAATTATAAATAAGTAATCGATAGTCTAATCGGTCCTTATTGGGTTTAGTAGCATTTATGTTTGTAGTAGTTTTAATAAAAGGATTGTAGATAAGTCGTTTTAAATATGTTTGGTTAGAACAAATTTGATACTAATTACTTTTATTCTTCACTTATTTAATATTTTCTTGAGATTATAGGAGTAGCACATATCCTCGAAAGTTTCTCAATATTTTCCCCATTAATTTCAGTAGTTGTACTTATTCTTCTTAAGCATTTTATTTTACTTTGTACAATAACTACCATTGGATACTACTTAGGATGAAAATGCTTTTGAATGCTCTATCTCTCACTTTGAAAGTGGAGGAGGAGGAGGAGGAGGAGAGAAGGACTGGCATAAAGAAAAGGGTGAGAAGATGAGATATTGAAAAGGAGTAGGGAGACGAGAGGTTGAACATGAGGGTATTTTGAGGAGAAAACATGCGCACAGTGGGCAAAGAGCATTGTGGCGAATGAACACAAGAAAACTTCAGTTAATGAGATTTTCACCCATTACTTTTTTCAAAGGGGGAGGGGAAAAAAAACTTGAGTCAAGAGGGCTTGAGGCAGATTCCCTTTATGTTATCATAACTAACATACCAGATTGGTATTCTAACTTGACCTTATTTTTCAATATGGTATTTATTTCTGCTCCGACGTTAATATAATATTTTAACTTGTGCCTCGATGACAATATAATTATTTTTCTCGCTGGAGGCTAGAATTCTGGTAAACTAATTTTTTTTGGAAAAATTTCTTCCACCCCCTGACCTATCAAAAATTTTAAATTTATATTTTTCTTCTTCAACCTCCCCCAAATCAAATTTCTTCCATCCATTTATCCAATAAAATACTCCATTGAGCCCTCACTTTCTCCTTCAATCTCCTTCAATTCAAATCTAAACCCTAATCAGTCCCAACAACTTTCATCCAATTCAATACCAATTTGGATTAGGGTAGGTCTGAATTGAGAGAGTTTAAAGGAGAAAGATGAGGCTCTATTAATGAGAGAGAAAGAAAGAGTGAAGGAGGATCTTATTAGATAAAGGGTGGAAGAAATTTAATTTGGGGAAGGTTAAAAGAGAAGGAGGTTATTGATTTAATAATTTTGATAGGTCAGGGGGTGGAAGAAATTTTACCAAAAAGGAAAAATAGTTTGCCAGAAAAAGGCCTTATTGTATCTTGGGCACTAGTTAAAATATCATAGTGATGTCGAAGCTGAAATAAATACCATATTAGAAAATAAGGTCAAGTTAGAGAACATCAATCTGGTAATTTAGCGACTATGTAACTATACAGGGTAAATTTCACAAAAGCTCCTTAAGTTTGAGCATTTTTCAGATACTCCCTCAAATTTTGAAATTCACAAACCTCCTCAAGTTCGGGATTATTAAAAAAACCCTTCAACTTTTATACATTTTTAGAAAACCCTCCTAACGACATTAGTTAGGAGTTTTCTAACAAAACTTAAAAGATGTTTTGTGACATTTTGAAAAGTTAAGAGATTATATCAGATACACTCACACTTAGGGGGCTACAAAACCCCTTAAGTTAAGATGAAAGCTAGAAATAATACCATTAGTTTGGGGTTTTTCTAATAAAGCTTGAGGGGTTTTGTGACATTTTCAAAGTTAAAGTTGGATTATCTAAGAAATGACCAGACTTGGAGAGAAGGGAGATGTGTGTGTGCGTGTGTTTGGGTGGTTGTTGTTAGGCGTGGAGAATCAGAGATTCTAGTCTCGAGAGGTTGTAATGTCACTAAGGTATGTATCTCTAAATATTTTATGAGATTTTAAAGCTCCTACTCAGGTTTGTCTCTAAAAAATTTTTGTTCAACAAAAATGAGTATTTTAGGATGTGTTTGGACACCATAGTGATTATTTTACGATGTTTTCTTAGAAAACAAAGTACTATGGTGTTTTTCTCCAAAACGTTCCAAAACACCATGACGAGTTCGACTTGTCAAAGCTAGGTTGACGGTTGACCCTTTCCATACATATATTATAATGTTACTTTATATTATTATATAATATATTATTTAAAATAGAGTATATATAATATATTAAGAACATTGATAATATATTATATTAATTATATTATAAAAACATTATAATATATTATGTATATTATATTGTTTTATTAATACACAAAATATTTTTGTTCTTTTTGTTGATTTTTAATGGCACAAATTTCTTCTACCACCTATTTAGGGTCTGATAGTTTTAGATTTGGACAAAATTTTTTGAAAAAAATGGATGTATTGCTATTGTAAGCACAGAGCAAAGACAACGAAAGTTGGGTGAAGTTTGGTATTAAAAAATCAATATGATTTGTGCTATTATTTAATGTCACTAACGGTATAGGGTAAAGAGCGTGTTTGTATCCGTTTATAAAGGAATTAATGAGGAGGAGAGGGAGGACTCCGACTATTGTATTTCGATCGGGATTGATTGCTAGCACTATATCATTGCTTGTTATGGTCATTAATACGAGCACTGCTATTGGACCACATCATTCACAATATTCAAAGTAAGAGGAAGATGATGAAAGTCCATCAAAGATTGTTATTGAAAAAGTCGTTGTGAGCTCTGTTATTGTTTCATCGCCGCTAATGATAAAACATGAAGAGCGCACTTGTATATGTTTTTAAAGGAACTGATGCGAGGTGGAGAGGAAGAACTCTGACCATTGTGCTTGTTCGGGCAATGTTGATTGCTATGACCATATTATTGCTTGTTGTGATCATTGATCCAACCATTTTATGTCACATTTAGTTGTTATTGATCCGATCATTTATGTCATTTAAACATCTATTCCTTGATTTCATGTACCCGTGAAGGACTAAATTGTCACTTTTATTATTTCTTTTTCATCTTTTATTCTCTATTATCAAAAGCATTTTTTATTATGACTCTTATCTCCTATTTACTTTTATGAGTAAATCGATACTTTTATGCATTGTTTGTCGGTTTATGAACTTATTTTGTTCCCATTCTGATTTTGAGAAGACAGTCTTGACAAATGACACATTTGAAGTTCGACCACTACTAACCAAGAAGAGATATTGTAGAAACAAGGTTAGACACATTAACAACATATCCGAAAACACTTGGTCATTCAAGTGTCGATGTCATGTTGAAGGACACAAGAACAGCAGATCATTGACTCTATCTGGGATTAACAGTTTTAAGAATTTTTTGTTGTGATTTTAGATGGTAAATGTAGCCTTTGATGTACATTTGTGATTTGTGGAAGCTAACAGTTACCTTTCTTGTAATTTTGTGACACTTTAATGCTACTTGTGATAGTTGCAAATATATTGTGAGTTTTGTAAGCCAATAGTTAGCTTTCCTATAATTTTGTGGTATTTGTATGATAATTCGATAGTTCCAAAATTATTGTGACTTTTGGTAGTCAACCGTTACTTTTCCTGTAATTTTGTGATATTTGGATGATAAGCGTGGCATTTGCATAGATTTTATAACTTTTGAAAGCTACATGTTATCATTGAGTTTTAAGAAAATGACTTTTGCCATAAAGAAAAAGAAACTATGATGTTTGATTTGTGACATTGCTTCTAAGTTTTTACTCATAGATGTTATATGTTGCATTTGTACTCAAACCGTTACCTTTAATACATTTTTGTACTCAAACCGTTACCTTTAATACATTTGTAGGCAAACTTTTATTTTTAGTGCATATGTCATATATGAAATCCAAGTTGGGAGTGATGGTTATATTACAACCAAAATAAACAAAAGTCTTGTTATTCTGTTTCCAGCAGGGGTTATGAGATTATATTACAATCAAATATATACAAAAAGTTTTATATCAATGTTCAACTTTCACACTCTGGATGATTTTAATCTAACTTATAATTCATCTTCTTCATCTCTCGACTTTAATCATCTTCACTCCTTACTTCAAATGTCGTGAATGATATGGTATGATAGCACTGCTCATATTTGTCCACAACAAGCAATGATATAGTGCTAGCAACCAATCCCGATTGAAAGACAATGGTCGGAGTCCTTCCTCTCCTCCTCATCAATTCCTTTATAAATGGATACAAATGTGTTGTTTACCCTATATCATTAGCGGCAACAAAACAAGAGCAGAACTTATATCGATTTTTAACACCGAACTTAGCCGAACTTTCATCCTCTTTGCTCCTTGCTTACAATAGCACTGGATCCACTTTTTTCAAAAAAATTAGCCCAAATCTGAAACAACAAACCCTAAATATCTAGTAAAGAAAGTATGTGCCATTGGAACCAATAAAAAATAACAAAAATCTTTCCTATCTAAGCTTCTTTGGGTTAGAATAAATGAAGAAAATAAATCGGGGGAGATAAAAAGTTTTCGTGATTGAAAATGGGCACAATGGGTATTTATGATTTAAAGCACCCACGTGCCCACTATGAATTGGAATCAAGGACATCTTCAAGTGTTTTTGGGCTTTTGACTTTTCTTGAGGGGGGCAATGCACTGATTTTTAAATCTAGGCGCCCTCAAGCAATTTCCCTAATTAATATATTATATTTTAACATATTATATTATTTTATATTATTAAATATTATATTTAATTAATGTTATATGTTAATATTTTAAACATAATAATATTTTAAAAACATTATAATATACATAATATATTATCTTGTATTTATAATATAATTAATATAATATATTATCAATGTTTTAATATATTATATATATACTATTTCATATAATATATCATATAATAATGTAAAGTAATATAATATTATAATATATGTGTGGAAAGAGTCAACCTAGCTTTGACAAAAGGAACTCATCATGGTGTTCTAGAAACATTTTTGAAGAAAAACACAGTGATGTTGTGTTTTATAAGAAAATCACCACAAAAGGATCACCATGGTATCCAAACGCATCCTTACTTAAAGAGAATACACATTATGGTTATTAGAGCTAGAATTAGAAGGGCAATGTCAAATTATAGCTGTTATTTTGTCGAAATATACCATTTTGCATATAGACAATGTTTGGTTTATCATATGTATGTCTATCTTTTACTAGGGTATACATTAAAGCAAAACCAAAAATTTAAAAACTCAATTTAGGTCGATCACGCCATCTTCCTCCTTCTCAAAATTTTTTGACACGTGTCATATCATCTAATCCATCCATTTAAATTGCTATTACATCTCAACCTTTAATTTAAATACAAATATAAATATAGAAAAATCAATTTATAATCAATTACAATATCTTTGGCAATATCTTTAGTACCTAATTCAAATAAAAATACAATCAAATCCCTAATTTAGGGTTTCTTATCAATTATGGAAAAATTTTATACATTTCAGTTTTTTTTAAAAACCAAAAAATATCTTTAGCCCGAAATTCTATTTTTCCAGAATTTGAAAATTAAAAACGGAAAAACTTGAATTCTTCGTCGCTGCAGCAATGGCATGGGAACCTGTGGTTTGAGGTTAGAGGTATAATTTTCGGTTTTCATGAAAAACTAAAAAAAACTATTTATCCCGAAATTGTATTTTTTTTCCAGTCTCATATTTTTTTAAATAACTCCGATCACTTTTTCCCATCTCAATTTTTTTTACAGAACTCCGAATTATTATTTCGATCTCCGAAAAATACATCAGGTAATTAATCTAGCACCATGCAATATTTATGTTATTTAAATTTGTGTATTACTTTTCGATTTTAATTATTTTTGAATTTTTGGATCTTGAGTTTTAATTTTGAGAAATAAGTCTCCGATAGTTTATCTATGATCAAAGACACTAATAATTGGAGAAAGATTATTCAGGTACTTATTCTACAACTCTTGAATAATTATTTTCAATTTAATATTTATAATATTTTTTATATTACTGAGGAAAACAAATCGACGATTCTTAATCTTCAATCCACGACGCTTTTGTTGCTTGCAGAACATAATTCGGGTATTTCATTTACCCCGTCTAAGTTAATTAATATTTTAATTTGTGAAGAATCTTTTTCAATTTTAATTGTTACCAAAAAATATTAATTTTGGGAAACTTTAGTTTTAATTCCAATCAAATAATACGATTTAAACATATTTTTAAAATAATAATTTTCAAAATAATTTCAAATTATTTTAATTCAAGGTAAGTATTAAAAATAATTTGAATAATACAAAATTATATTTTTTTCTAATTATTATAAACATTTAATTCATAATTTTGAGTTCTACAGTAATACAAAAGTATAATTTAACCCACCAAATTTAGATCACGTTCACAAAGTTTGCATATTATTCCCAATTATTTTAATTCAAAGTAGGATTTAAAAATAATTTGAATGATACTAAAATTATATATTTTTAAAATTATTATAAAAATTTAATTCAAATTTTAAAATTTTCCAATAATACTAAAATTATATTCTTACCCACATAATTTTTGATAGAATTTACAAAATTGTTTCTTGAATTTACAAAATACAATTTTATTACCTTTTGAATATTTATACTATTTTTAATTAAAATAATCCTAAAATTTTCACAATATATATATTCAGTTTTAAAATATTATAGAAATTTAAATATATTTTCTGCTTTTAAAATATTATAGCAATTAGAAATTACAAATAAAAATATTTACGAATTTTTAAAAATATTCCAACAATTATAAATTTAAAAATATATTTAGGTATTTTCAAATTTTTAGAATATCTTTGGCAATAACTTTGGTAACTAATTCAAATTAGATATTCGATGTAGAAAAAATCAATTTATAATTAGACATTCAGATATAGAAAAATTAGTTTATAATCAATTAGAATATTTTTGGTAATATCTTTAGTAACTAATTCAAATCACAAATAAAATCAAATCCTCTTATTTAGGCATTTCTTTTCAAATATGATATTCAGATATAATTAATTTATAAACAATTAGAATATCTTTGGTGCATGATTCAAATCAGATTACAAAATATTACAGCGATTAAAAATATTTTAAAGAAAATATTTTCAATTTTTAAAATATTACAGCAATTATAACAAATTTTGAAAATTCATTTTATTTTTAAATTTTTTTAAAAATTTCTAAAATTAAATTTTTGATTTATATTGTCACTCCCGCTTCCCAAAATACAGGAGCGGTGCATTGAAGAAGTCCGCTGACGTATTAGGTTGAGGAGAAATACGAATAATAAAAATATTTCTTCTCAATCTAATACGCCAAGCGTCAAGTATTCATAAAATACATCATAGTCACAGATCCCAATCACAGCCAGTAAGAATAAATAATAATCCAGAACAGAAGAGTACATATCACCAAAATGAAATAACATCCAGGACTATAAAAGAGTCCACATATCTCAAACAATTCATGTGGCTAAAGAAACTAGAGAGTCACGAAACAAATATCAACTGAGTTAAATTGGAAACACTGGAAGAAATCTAAAGTTCATCAACTACTGAAAACAAAAGGGAACTAAGCTTCACCGATCCACTCCGTCGTCACGGGAGGTTCTCTGGCGAAAACTCGGCTCAAGTGTATTACATCTTGGACTGTCCGTCATCTAAATCGGCGTCACAAGAGAATGGAGTAAGTCAGCGTGTATAACACACGGCAAGATCCCACAAGCAATAGCAGTATAATAATAATACAAACGAATGCAAGTAATCAGAAACTGCGATCGATACACGTATAACAATACGATTAACCATCCATGTAAAGATCCGAATGAGATTAATATTAAGAAATCTACAAGCGAGGCGTGATGCGTCGGCGAAATAATCCAAACAAGGAAACCCTCATGTATATACCATATGTCTCGAATCGTAAATAACTAAATACTAACCCCAAACTATACACGGATGGAACATACAACTGGAAATAAAGCATCGACATGTGCATCTCAGGTGTCCGTACAACCAAGTGCCCTAACTGTCAAATATCTCAACTCGATGTCCGTATCTAGCCATCCTATAACAGGTCACTGGATCATAACTCTCACAGAGTCGAAATTCATATCACCGGATAACCGATCGTTCACAAATCCCTACGTGCATCCAATGCCGCTACACAAATCGGCGAGGAGGACTACATAAAGCGATTCCGGCTGTCGGACACAAGCGAGACTCGGTGAATACACAAGTACACGACTAAAGTGACTACACAAATTCAAACTTTAGCCCTACAAACCAACCCCAGTGACTACACAAATTCACTGGTGCGAGTCTGGAAGATACATCAACAGCCATATCCGATCACATGAACCAAGACTTTCCCATCCCACGGTCTCAGGTAAATCAAGTCAACGATGCCGATATATCAAACACGAGTTCACCTCCTAACATGGTCAACACACACATGTCACTAGGTCATGTTCATGACGAACCAAGTCCCTAAGTCATGAACTACTACGGTTCTGGACACAACAAGACTGTGAATAAATGTAATTAACATGTCATATGTGCAATTACTCTACGTGTCAGTGTCGTGTATCATGAACAGTAACGTGAATAACTATCAACAACGGTACAATACGAAAATGTGAAATAAGAGAAGTTAACCACATGAAATGACGTAGTTTTCAACATAAATTCCCATAAAAATCCTTTAAACTAATTCTCAACTTAATTATCCAATATCTCAAAAATATCTTTTCTCTTTAATATTATTTATGAACGATAACTATTTTCTTTTCATAAAACACCTCTATTTCTTTTCTTTTTCAGCAAAACCTCTTAAAATATTTCAAAAATCCTTTTTCTCCCAAATAATTCCTTTAAATCATAACAATTACTTAAAAATACTTTTTATTCAAAGTAAATTATTTTCATAGAACAATTTCTTTAAAAATATTTTCATAATTATAATAAATACTAGAAATATCCTAAAATATATTCTTACTTCCAAATAGCACGAAATTAATCATAGATCAATTCGACCTATCCAATCATCACGGATAATCTTATACTATCGAATATTCACCAAATATGTAAATGTTAACTGAGCATATGATATCAAACTGGTACGAACTAAACTATACATATACGAATTAATTCATAAAAATAAATAAATGAGACAACGGCAAGAGGGATCTTGCACATAATAATTCATAAATAATCTAAAAGTATAAAATACGAGTCAACGGGTGTCGGGATCTTGCCTACACCAAATCGGTCGGACGACATGACTAATCAGACGATGATACGCATGACGGCCCACGACGCGGACTGGATCACATGGCCGTGATCCGATCAACGGCGCGTGCTCGGACGCCGATCGGCGATGCCGAGAGGCGAGGGCGGCGTGATGGGGTGAGGCTGCAGCGGTCCGGCCGGCGGCCGAGGCGAAGCGGTGTGCCGCGGGTGCATGGACGCGTCAATAATGGCGGGCTCAGCCAGGGTAGCAAGCGAGGAGATGGGGCGCCGGGTTGGCCGAGGGTGGCATGACGAGGTGGTGGCGACGAGAGGCGGCGGTGGGTCTGGCGAGGCGGCGGTCAGTGGGTGGAGGTGGTGAGGTGCAGTCTGGGGTTTGCTGGAGAAGAACAGAGAGAGAGGGGAGAGAGAGAGAGAGAGAGAGAGAGAGAGCTGGGTCACGAGAGGGAAGAGAGAGAGAGAGATGAAGAGAAAGGAAGAGAGAGAGAGAGAGAGGTGTACGAGGGTGCTGGGTTTGGGTTTTCTTTTTGAAAATAACTAGTATTCATCCCGTGCTAAGCACGGCCTCCTTACAATATTTTTTTGCGCGCAATTTTTTCCCCTCTTATTTTTGCGGTTCGTCATGTGAAATTTTATCTTAAAATTTGAATCGCATAAATCAAACCCGGCTTTAATTAGAACCAAAATGAGCTACAAAGATTTAATTCATCAATTCTAATTCTAAAAGAAGAACCAAAAGTCTCTTAACTGAAGAAAACGAAATCCAAATTCATGCAACAATATACGATCTTTAAACTCAATTGCACGCACCAAGTAGCTAATTATTTCATATTCTAATAAAATCCCTCACAAGGAAACTAAAATCAATCGCAGCCTACATTAATTAATAAAAAGCAATATCATTTCGAGTAATGTCCTTCTGAGCGACTCCATCTTTGGTGATAACACTCAACAAGAAATTTATCCTTGCATTGCATATCTGAGGCTACCACCACGCTTGCATTGTAACTACAAACAAATCCCAAATAATTTAATCTCATTCAAAACAAACAAAAAAGGAAATGATGTTATGATTAAAACTGAAGTAAAATCTTATAAAAAAAATACCGATCACATCGCATGTAGATCGAGGCAAGACGATCCCGGTGTTAGGCCTAACACAATATTTCTTCGGGCTCGTAGTCTTGACCTAAATCAAGAAAAAAAATCACAAAAAAGGAAAATTTTCAAACTTTTATTGAATTAAATGACGAAATCATTGAGAATTACCATAAAAAGGCGATGTGGTCATCGGTTTTGTTGGAAAGTTGGATGGAGCATGAGATCTGCTTCTTTAATTCAACTGCTCAAACCAAAACCACAAAATTAATCGAAGAGAACAGAAAGAGAAACAAAAAAAACCTAAAGTTGATCAATATCAGATGCGAATCGAGAAGGGGAAAGAGGAATTACATGGAAATTTGAGTTCGAGGGTCGATTTCGAGTAGCTCGCCGGTGCTCATTTCGAGATTCGTCGATGAGCCGATGGAGATAGAGAGGCAGTGATTGGGTCATCACTTTTATTTCTTGAATCTCTTTTATAGAGAGAGGAGGTTTTTAAATGAGAAGGAGAGGGAGAGTGGGAGAAGTGGAAGGCAGTTGTTGAGGTTAGTGGGTTTTATTTTAGTTAAATATGTGGATATTGAAAAAATTTACTGTTCACAAAGAGGTTTTCCTTTAGTTATAAAGGAAAGTAGATAGTAATATATATACATAGGGTTAGGGTTAGGGTTATTATACAATATATAAAAAGAAAATTAATTATTATAATGATAATTAACAAGAGTGCTATTAATAAAATTATTACACACATATATTTGTGCATTATCAAATCACAGAGCTCAGTTTACAAAATCATTAGTAATATCAAGAATCAAGATTAGGACTGAAAGTATTCATCGCAATTATTGAATTTATAATGTAGCTAAATCATAAACATAAATATAAAACTCTATTTTGAATTAGTATAGAATCACGAAAATTTGAGAAAATATAATAATACTTTTAAAAAAATAATATTTAATTTTTTTAAATGCTAGAAAATAATATTTAATATTAGGAAAGTAATATTAGAAGACACGTATCGAAAAATATTAGGAAAATAATACTAGAAAAATACGCACCAAAAATATTAGAAAAATATGTATCGAAAATTCACAGTTGTTACATATATCATTCAAAGATATATTTTCAGGCTTTTAAATTATACAACGATTGAAAATTACAAATAAAAAAATTTTAGTTTTCAAAAACATTACAGCAATTATAATAAATTTTGGAAAGTATATTTAGGCATTTTGAATTTATAGAATATCTTTGGCAATATCTTCAATAACTAATTCAAATTAGATATTCAGATTAAGAAAAAGTAAATTTATCATATATAAAAAATTAATTTATAATCAATTAGAATATCTTTGACAATATCTTTAGTAACTAATTGAAATCACAAATAAAATCATATACCCCCATTTAGGCTTTCTTTTCAAATCAGATATTTAAATATAATCAATTTATAATCAACAAGAATATATTTGGTGCTAGATCCAAATCCAATATAAAAATATTACAGAGATTAAAAATATTACAGCAATTATAATAAATTCTTGAAAACATATTTTCTTTTGTAAATTTTCAAAAATTTCTGAAAATTAAAAATTTTGAATTATAATATTAAAAACCGAATATAATTTTTAAATTATTTCTCACCAAATTCATCTATATTTCGTTATTAATATTAGATCATTAACATTATTTTCACAATTTAGTTTCAGAATTTCAAATTTAAATTTTTATTTTTTAGATAGTTGTGAAAATTTATTTTCATGCCAAATTGGGTTAAAATTAAATTAATTTTAGTAAAATTTAAATTCAATAATACCAAAATTTTAGATCAATTTCAAATTATCAAATTTATCATGTCAAATTCAAGTTACCAAAATTATATATAATAATTTCATATTTTGGGTAGATTAATGTAAAAAGCTTACTTTAATTAAGTTACCAAATTTACATATATTCCTATTTTAAGTAGATTAATTTGAATTTTTGTTTTAGTTTTGAAATTTTCACTTTTTTCAAATTTTTTTTGTTTTGGAATTTTAAATTTTAAATTTTCATTCATGGTTTTTAATTTTGAAATTTATGGAATTAATTTGTATTTACGATTTTTATTTTTAAATAATTCTAAAAATTTATTTTTGAAATTATTTTGTCTTGGAAATTCAAACTTTAATTTGAATTTTATATTTTTTGATAGTTGCGAAAATTCATTTTTATTCCAAATTTTAATACTAATTACGAAATTTAAAATTAACAAAATTTGAAAACATTTCAAATTACCAAACATATTTTACCAAATTCAATTTACCAAATTTATGTATAATAGATTCATAATTTAAGAAAAATAATAAAACATATCTAACTTTAATTAAATTACCAAATTTAGATCGTATTCCCATTTTTCAACATATTTTGAATTTAATAGCATTTTGCAAATAATTTAATTTTGAAATTATTTTAAAATAGCAATTATGAGATTAATAAATGCTTAAATTAATTTGAATTTTCTATTTTTTATTATAAATAGTTCTAAAAATTTATTTTTATTCGTGGTTTTAATTTTGAAATTTGTGGTATTAATTTGAATTTGCAGTTTTCTATTTTTAAATAATTCTGAAATTTTCTTTTTTTGAAATTATTTAGGTTTTGAATTTCAAATTTAAATTGGAATTTTTAATTTTTAGATAGCCTCGAAAATTCATTTATACCAAATTTAATACTAATTATGAATCTAAAAATAACAAAATTTGAAATTTAAATTACCATATTTTGATCGTATTCCTTTATTCAACTTATTTCAAATTTAATAGCATTTTTGAAATAAATAAATTTCAAAATTATTTAAAAGTAGTAATTATGAGATTAATGAATACCTAAATTAATTTGAATTTTCTATTTTCTTATTTTTAATTAATTCTAAAAATAAACTTTTGTTCTTAGTTTTTAAATTTTTAAAATTAGTTAGTTCTGGCATTTCAAATTTTAATTTAAATTTGGTACTTTTATAGATAGTTAAGAAAATTTATTTTTATTATAAATTTAATAATATTTATATGCAAATTATCATGATTTTCTTGATTTTCAAAATTTCACAATTCCAAATAAAAGGTATTCTGAATAACCAACGTAGGATAATTAAATTTACATATTTAATATATATTTATGAAAATAAAATTATATTATTATTTATTTTATTAATTTACTAAAGTTTTATATTACATTAATATTTTTTAAAATTTTTGTAAAATTTATATGTACTATTATTTGTTAGTCGGCAACATGATCTATATACATAAAGGTTAAAATTTTTAATTTTTATTATTTGTTTTAAAACATTATATTTTCAATAATAAAAATATGATTAAAATTAACTATTATTCATTAGAACAATATAATTAATATTTTAAAATTAACTAAAGAATATATTAATAATTCAAATAAACTATGCATTTAATTTTCAGAATAATTTTTATTCATAGTTTTTAATTTCAAATTTTGTGGTATTAATTGGAATTTACGTTTTTTTGTTTTTAATAATTCTGAAAATTTCTTTTTATGAAATTATTTAGTTTTGGAATTTCAAATTTTAATTTGGATTTTGTTTGTTTTGATAATTGTGAAAGTTTATTTTTATACCAAATTTACTACTAATTATGAAATTAAAAATACCTAAATTTGAAACAATTTCAAATTAATGTATAGATGTTACCAAATTTATATATAATAGATTCATAATTTGAGTAAATTATTAGAAAAATATCTAACTTTAATTAAATTGCTAAATTTAGATCGTATTCCTATTTTTCAACTTATTTTGAATTTTATGGAATAAATAAAATTTGAAATTATTTAAAAATAGTAATTATGATATTAATGAATACCTAAATTGATTTTTAATTTCTATTTTTAATTTTTAAATACTTCTAGAAGTTACTTTTATTCTTCTTTTTATTTTTGAAATTATTTAGTTCTGAGTATCAAATTTTAATTTGAATTTTGTATTTTAAGGAAAGTTACGAAAATTTATTTTTATACCAAATTTAATTTTAAATTATAAGTATAAGTTTCTTATATTATGTGTATTTTATATATGCAAATATCATGATTTTCTTGATTTTCAAAATTTCTTGAATTCCAAATGAAGGGTATTCTGAATAACCAATGTATGTTACATAAATTTCCATATTTAATGTATAATTATTAAATTGAAATTATATTATTATTTATTTAAAAATTCAGTAAAAATTTTCTATTACTTTAATATTTTTAAATAATTTTGTAGGTATTATATATATGATTAATTTTTAGTCGGCAACATGATCTATATACATAAACGATAAAATTTTTATTTTTCATTATTTGTCTTTAAGGCATAATATTTTTATAATGAAAAATATGATTAAAATTAACTATTATTCAGTAAAATAATATAATTAATATTTTTTAAAATAATTAACTAATTAATATATTAATTTTCAAAATTAAGTATGTATTTAATGTTTATTATCTTCTTAATGATTTGATTATTTAATATAATATTATGAAAATGAAATCATATTATTTATTATTTATTTAATGATTTATTTAGTATTTTATGATACTGTAATTTACAAGATTTAAAATTAACTTTTTCCCGTAAAACTCAAATTTCCCATAAGAAAATTTTAATTTTAATTTGACAAATTTTAGTTTTTGTAAAATTTGAAATTTGTCGAATATTTTACAGAGATGAATAACGAACCGGCTCTTTCAACTTTCTAGAAGAGGATTATGATGGAAAAAATAATTAAAAATTATTAGAGCTTTTCTTAATGTTTTGCTTATTATATCCTATGACTGGTTGATTGATTGAGAATTTTTTGGTAATGCATCATTTGTGAATAATATTTTTGAACATTAAACTATCTTGTATCTTAATTTTATTCAAGTTGCATTTAAGATATTTTGATTATCTTCATTTTATTCATTTATTATGAAAAATTAGTTTAAACAATCTTAATTTTAATTATAGCTTTATATAAGTTATTTAATATCATTATTTCTAGGCGGTACATGTTATCTAGCCTCAATGGGGTGGGTGAGAGTGGGGTTCATGTGTTTCGAAGGGGTTGAGTCGCCGATTTTTAAAATTATATTCGGATAAGAGATTGAAACGCGATGAAATATAGATGAATTAGACAAGACCGTCTTAGCACTGGCTAAAACACCGGTATTATACAAAAGTAATATAATAGACACGCTTAAAAGAAAAATGATGCTTTTGGAATATAGTATCATCATATAAGTTAGGTTTCACATTACTGGTGCTTAAGGACTGAAAGTGAATTGAATACTAAGATGTTCTTGAAAAAAAACAACAAAGAAAAGAAAAGAAAAGAAAAGAAAAAAAGAAAAAAAAAGAATACTAAGATGGTCAGATTTGTTTAATTTTTTTTTGAATTTGAGTCCAAATCGAATATCTATTTCTGAATTTTTTTGAATTCGGTTATTTGGTATTAGTCAAATATTCTCAAATATCTATCGAATATTAAAGTACATCTTTTGAGTAATAATTTATACTTTTTATTACTAAGCTATTTAACTAAAAAGATATTTTTATTTGGTTACATAAATTCTTTGATTTTTGTAAAAGAATTTGACATAGTATTTTAATTTGTAATTGAAAATTATTCCTTTATAATTATGATTTAAATTTACATATTTGGTTAAAAAATGATTTAAGACTCTTTAAGCCTATCAAAATTAGCATATAGCTTAAGTAGAAAATATATAAGTGGATTAAAAATATCACACCATGTGTGTAAATTATATTAAATTGTAAGCAATCAAATTTGAAACAATTTATTTGGTAACCAAACAAATCGGATGTATGTGTGGTTAAATTCTATTCGTTTATAAATCTAAATGCAAAACCAACTTGTTTAGCATTGAATGAACTACAAAATTGAATATATGTAAATAGTCAGTCAAACAATTAATAGTTACATCAGAATTTCCCATGCATAGGACGTGTCCCATACCATTGCATATCTATTAGTTCTAACTACATGGTAAGTATGTGTTTCAGACATAAATCTTCCATATAATTCATCAACCTTGATGCTCAAAGGAACAGCATACATTAGAAACCTAACAATGATCATGGAAAATGTCACATAGCATTCAAACCTCAGCATTATATATAGCACCAAGTGACTAACGAATCTTCTTTATACACATAACATTCAAGGCTCCAAACTGGGTAAATTTGGTCCAATAAAAACACTTATCCAAAAATCTAAAACATTAGTTCAAACAGTCACATTATTTATCCTCAGGTACAAAAAAATTGAACCTAACATCCACAGCTCCGGATTCTTCGCCTTTGTCTTTGTACTCTATGCCTGTTATTTTTCCCCTGTAGTCCTCTTCAGTTTCTTGGTACTCAGGCTTCACACGCCGAACTGGAACTGTCACAGAATACACCGTGCCAAGCCCGGGATCAGTTGATACATTCAGCTGCACTTTGTCCTGTGATTCTATCTCCACAAAATCAGACAGGGCTTCAACGATGCTGCTCACAATTTTTTGCTTGGCCTCATCACTGACTTCACATCGATCAGAGTAGAGGATCATTTTCAGCCTCTGCTTTGCAATTTGTGCATTGGAATTCTTGTTTATTATTGTTGATGGGAATAATATCCTCCAAGCCAAACTCAACCGCTCAGTGAAGCTTTTGCTGATAGAATTGAGGAGGAATCCTTCAGCATCGTTGTTGGTAGTTGTGGGGCTGAGATTGTCTCCTTTATTCCAAAAACACTGTGCTTTGATGGGCGAACTTTTGTGTGTGAAATCATGAGATCTTCTAAACGGAAGCTGACCAAATGGTATCTGGAGAACACTTGGACAGCAGTCGTCAATATTTGGAATTGTATGGACAGTAATATACACTATACTTTGATATAATGAGTATGTGATTCTTACAAATGTAAGTTATCCTTATAATAAGTAACACGGAGCATATTAGTGTAGAGGTAAATTATTGGTGATATATGGCCCTGAATTTAAGTTGCAACTTACAGATAGCTAATAAAATATATCACTAGAAAATGTCTCAAAAAAGTTGAGGAGACTGTAACTATCAAAGCTTTTGAACAAATCCTGGTAAGTGGCTAAGTGCTACAATTGACAACTCCAGTATTGTATTTCAAACTTCAGGCCATAATGAAACAGTCACATCTGAAGCAGAGAAAACATTAACGCCTCGTTTGATACGCGGGAATATAGTCAAGTGAGAATGGAATTAAGGTAGGAATGGAATGGAATTAATGTAGGAATGGAATGCTTATTCCCATTCTCATGTTTGGGTGCGATTAGAGAATTATGTGGGAATATCTTTAAGAAGAGTATATCCGGAATTTATTTTATTATTCTCATTCTCACTTAAGTGGGAATATCAATTCCTTGATAACTCATTGGGAATAGCAAGTCCCACATTAAGTGGGAATTGATGAGAAGTGGGAATGTCATTTCTAACATCAAAAAACACATCATGTTTAGTAAGCATGAATCAGAAGTTGGAATTGCATTCCATTCCCGCTCATTCCCGCGTACCAAACGAGGCGTGCATGTGGTATGATGCACTTCACTACTACTCAATGCAGCAGCAACATTTCCAATATGTCTCAAACAAACTTTTTTATGGTCATAATTAAATACGAAGAATGCAATTTACTCTTGTGAGAAATATACAGTTTACTCTGGTTAAAAACAGGTAAAATGTACTAAAAATGAATAAATGCAGTTTACTCTAGTTATTTCATATACAGCACTCAGCAGAGACCATTAATATGTAGCCAGGACATAAAGACATGCCAGCAGTGACCATATTCATTCTTCATGATATTTGCGTGATATATATTTTTGGCTATTTCCAACTGAAATTCTTGATTGTTTTTAACAATTTAACCTATATCCATATCATTTTACTAGCAGATTCTCAAGGAGCATGCGTCAAATTAGGAACTTCCTAGGGCATATTTTATCTTCTAGTTGATAGATCTTCCCTCCAAATGGTCAGATGTACGTAACTCAATTAGATGGTGGCTGACAAAGCATAGAATTTTTTTTTTTGGGGGGGCATATTTTACTTATTTTCACTAGTGGTAACATGTGATGAGTTAAATGCCTAACAAATATGGATCAATGCTATAGAGACATATTGTAGGTGGTTTCTGGCCCTTTCAAGACAAGGATGCAGTCAAGGTTACAAGTCCCTTATAAACTCCTCAAACACAAGGCATGTTTTGCCTGGATCAAATATCCCAACTAATAGGTCTTTAAGCTTTATATGGCAACAATCTGCTCTTGCCCCCAAATTGCCTAGACATTTGGATTCTTCATTTTTCAAATGTCTTCTCATGAACAAAATTTCTTCTCTATAACTAAACCTCCTTTTAATCTGAGAAGGATTATGATCACAAACTGACGTGGACCATTTCAACAAACTTCCAAGTTAATTGTATATAGATTTACTATATCTGAAAACCACTGGCTTAAATACCGTGTTCAATCATCCATATAAACTTTACAAAATAAATGTCTATGTAATAACATATTCCATCATTCAATTCCAATATGACACAAGCTCTGAGTACAGCCATTTAGTTAGGCTTGAACCATCTACATGTATATATAAACTTATTACATCTAGTTAGGATTGTCAACCCCCTCCTCTATTACTTTAGAGGTAAAACAAGATCCATAAGTCGTTTCTGGAGTATTTGATTGTTTCCAAGAACATTCACAGTTCTTGCTGATGAACTTGCAAAAAAGGTGTGCTCAACAAAAAGTTGGCCATTCATTTGTGTATGCCATTGCTATGATATGATATATACAAGCCTTAAGCAGCATTTAACTGACTGCCATACTTGCATTTGACAAACTTGATTCTTAATTATATCAGCCAAACTACAAAACATCTATCCTAAATCTCATCGGTTCGTTTTCTTAACCAAGTCAATTATTTTCCAAGTTAATATACGGCTCTACCTATCTAGTATTTTGAGTCTCTTCAGATGGTGTCTCATACAAGTTGCACGGCAGCTTTGTCAATAATTAACAATGACAACTGCAGTATCACTTGATCCACTTGCTAGAATAGTCAAACTGGACAAACACTAAGACTTGAATATGAAGGCAGCTAAAAGCAGCACAGGAAAAGAAGAGAAAAGCAAAAGCTCTCCTCGTATATTACTATCTTTAATGAGCTAATCAGCCTAAATATCATTTAGTAGTATACATATTGTGTTGATGCATGCCAACAGTTATGATGGTAGAAGCATACTCCTGGTAGAGTAAGAGATAGAGAAATACTTTAACCCTTACACTACAGTAATGGAAGCAAGGAAAAGGAAGTGAAGTATAACATGTTATCATTTAGCCTCTTGTTTTGTGATAGTTTAAAATGCCACAAACAATTATCCATAAAAGTTATTAATAATCATGTTCTTCATTGAAGTGAAGTGATATCAGCTTTCATAATAGAGGTTATATACTCATAACTGCAAGATGGACTAATTAAGCTAAACATACTAGCAAATTTGATATTGTAAGGGAAGTAAAGTAAGTAGAAGTAGGATAAGAATTAGAGACAGTTAGGTGCTTGATCTGGATTACATATGTGAAAAGGAAATCAACAAGACAAGTAACTAAGTGAAATTTGAGAGTGTAATCTAAACTATGATGTCTTTAAAGATGACTAGCTCTATAAGTTAAGTGCACCTAGTAGCAGTTTAGCAAGTAGTATGTGGCTGAGGTTTGTAAAGGAGATAAAATAAACTGCAGGATGGGTGACAAAGTTAGCTGTTATCTGGGTAGTATCAACCTGTGATAATAATCATCTTTCATTTGTTCTAGAATTCTAAACCTACATTAACCAGCTACAATTTTTTATTATTACACATTGCTACATAGAAGTTACTGGTTAGTCAACTGAACAGAGTAAAAGACATAATGCATGCTTAGCATAACCATAGTGTCAATCCAACAACAAGCAAGGTGGTCTGTTATGTTTAATAAATAAAAAAAAGACAGATTTCTGAGAGAGATTGTCAAAGGGGAAATGCATCAATTAATAAGCCCTACATCATCTCACACATAAATTTGTACATACAACAAAGGTGAAACAACAGATGTTAGCAAATCATCATATAAAAGATTTTTTAGAGAAAGAGACTCAAAGTGAACATTAATTGAAATCTCCCTCCCAGCTTAGGTAGAGTTCATCTCATTAGACAAATTGCTAATACATTAGACCTATGTGCAGTGGCAGAGCCACGTTGATCAGTAGGGGTGGGGTTTGGGGGTCCGCCCACCAAAAAAAAAAAAAAAAAGTTTTCATTTTTTAGTTGAGTTTTTCTTAATCAAACTTAGAAATATCCAAATCACAATACTTAATGTCATCCACAAAACAAGTCACTAAAAACGTGTTCTCACATATGATAAATCACAGTTTGCTGTTCAAGATCAAAGATTTCGTTTTTTTAGTTAGAAAAAGTGTGCTAATGTTCAGGTAAAAAATACTATTCTTATCGACTGGTCATTTAAACATCCTAGTTGAGTGCTCTCCAAGTTTATTTCTCTCTTTTCTTTCTTTCTTTTTTTACTTTAACAAACACGGAAAACTGTCAAATTGCATTCATGTCTTCTTAATCATGTTCACTAGAACCCACATACACCATAATCTTAACCAAACATTAGAACAAGCAAGCATATAAGTTTCAAGTGAGAAAACAATCAACTTATGAAAGCTATCTACTGTTAGAAAACATATACAGAGGGTTATTAACTTTGTTGCGCACATTTCATCAAAACACGGAAAATCACAAGAGTTCTTCACATTGTAATTTCACCATTTTAACACAGATGCAATATTTATAAGAGAAACGTAAACCAGTGAAATGTAAGAAACAGGAACCCGATCCAAATAAGATTTCTAAAATGACAAATTGCTCAGTGAAATACTAACACATTAATATGCAAACAATCAATAGAGACCCAACATTTACACTATAAATAAAAGAAATTGATATGGAACCATTACTTCAGGTCAGAACATAATTTGATAAAAGCCAATTCAGTTCACCAAAATTTTACCCAAAAGGGGAAAACCTAGGATCCTAAAGCCCATCTTCTTAAATAAAAGGAAGATAACTGTCCAAAATCATCAAATTTTATACTAAATTGAGACACCCAAATGGGAAAAATGGTCTAATTTCGAAATAAAAAGTTCTAAAATGACAAATTTATATCATCCAAAACTGAGAAATTTGGGGAAAAATTCAAGAATGGGGAAAGAGGAGATGGAATTAGACCTTGGAACGAGAGATGGAAGGGGCGAGGAGTGAAGGGAATGAGGAGAGAACGATGGAAATAGCTTCAAATCCCCAGAAATCGCCATGGATTCTCTCCCAATACTCTCAGTAGCTCTGCTCATGAGCTGTGATGTTTTTTTCTGGTCATCATGTTGTGATGCGGCCTCATGCCGGAGGCCCAAAATAAGGCCCAAAGTTATATGGGCTAGGTTCTATTATCCCCCTTTGGACACATTTTGCTTAATAACTAGGGTAGAAATAAACCAATTCTCACTTGGTTTATAAGAGAGCTAGCTCAAATAGATTCTAATCTACAAATTACCAAACTAGGTTTAAGTTAGAACCAGTTCAATAAAGTCTAGTTTAGCATAACCTAGGACAAGTGGAGCTAGTTCAAAACTAGTCTACATTATTTTCAAACTTGCCAAACACACCCTTAGGGCGTGTTTCGCTCACCCTTAAGTATTGGAAACATGGCGAGTTGATGGGATTTGGAACAACAAGTAGCAAAAATGGTAATTTCAATAATTCCGTTTGTTTCAAAAAAAATTATAAGAAATATTTTCTATAAAACTGAGAAAGTACACCAATTTTAAGAATAGCTAATTCCTTAGTTTTGAATAGGAAATGGAAAAAAAAACTGACACACCCTATGCCACATCATTTCCATCCGCTTTTCCTGTTCTTAATCACATGACCAAAATCAGAAGCCCTAAGGTCACTGCCCCATTTCCCTCATTTTGTCCGCAACTCATTTTTACAGTTCTCTCTCAAAGAGAATCCTAGTTCCTCTTTTATCACAAATTACACCCATTTGCTTCAAATTTTAGTCATAAAATGTAAAATAGAAGCTTCTGAGTTGAGATTTGGGTTTAGGCGATTGCTATTGAAGATGAAAGTTTTCATTTGAGGTTTCATTGTTGGTTTGAGTTGATATTTGGGGTTTCACGTTTGCTATTACATCGAGATTTAGGTTTTCACTGGCATTTCATCTCCGATCTTCTCATTTTTTGCTTCGATCTCACCTGATCTTGCTCAGATCAGGTCCAATTCGTTAGCTAGAGTTCTTCCTTTGGCGGATCTTTTTTATAGCTGAAATCAAGGGTATAATTTTTCCTTTGCCTTTGTCAATTTTGATCTTTCAAATTCTTAATTTTTCCATGAGAAATAGTATTTTCACTTGTTGAAATGTATGATTATTGCCATGATTTTGCAATATGATGTCGATGTTGATATTAACAATGTGGATTTACTTGTATAAATTGGGTTAAAGTAGAGTATCGGTTTGATGCTAAAATTATTATTATTTGTGATGGGGTGAAATGTGTTTCCTTGTATAGTTTTGATCAATAATCTGAAGTTTTGTCATTTCTAAATAAGTTTATATGTGGCATTATTAATTAGTGGAGCATATTGTAGTATTATTATTGCTTGTCCGACAATTTGCATAATCATGATGTAAATTTTTATTTAGAAATATAGGTTTGTTCAATTATTAGTAATTTATATTAGTTTAGTTTTAGTATTTGCTTTTAGTGTTGCATTTGCTTTTAGTGTTGCATTTGCTTATCTTTAAGAACATATTTTTTATCATTGTAGATGAATGATATTGATGAAGAAATGTTAATGAGGATGCCTTCTAATGCTACTATTTTCACTAGTTAATTACATATTTAATGAGAAAGCATTGTAGTAGGAAATCAATTCCTTACCACCATAAGGAGGGGGAAATACAAAAGATAGATTCTAGAACAGTGCACATAGATCGTGTGTTTTATGGTTATAGTCAAAGTTGTAGAGATTATGTTAGAATGAGGCCACGGGCATTTGCAAATCTTGTTAGAATAATAAAATCTACTAGCCTATTAAAAATTTACGGGATGTTAAAGTAGAAGAACAGTTGATCATGTTCCTTAATATATTAGGAAATAAAATAAAAATATAATAATAAGGTCATATTTCATAAGATCAGGGGGAAAAAAATTTGTAGATACTTCAGTAAATGCTTAGAAGTGGTTGATAGTTTAAGGGGGCAGTACATGAAGCAAGCACCAAATAAAGTGGTGCCAAAGATCGCTAACAAACTCTTGTACTATCCTTATTTCATGGTAATGAACTCATTCATATAACAAACATGGAACAATATAACTTTATTATTGTATGAAATAATAGAAATTTAATACTTGACATAGGATTGCATTGACATGATAGATAAAAGCCACGTTGACACCATGCTCCCAGCTAGATTTGTTGCCCATTTTAGAGGCCATAAAGGTATATCTCAAAATGTTCTAGCTGCATGCACTCAAAAAATTATTTTTGTACATTCTAGCCGAATGGGAGGGGTCCGCAAATGATTATAGAGTACTACAACACGCAATTTCAAGAGCACATCCTCATGGATTGAGAGTCTACGATGTTAACTAATCATTGAAATGAGTAATTGATATTTAATTATATTTTAAAACTTACATGTATTTAATAGATTGTCTTGTTTATAATGTTAGGCAAATATTATTTGTGTGATGGGGTTACACTACCATGTCTGGCTCCATCTCCCCTTGTCATGGTGTATGTTATGTAAAAGCAATCTATAATGCAATTACACTATTTAGGCGAGACATTCTATATTTATAATATTACCTTAATCTGAGCCTCATACTCTATTATTTCCCAGGCTGAGAATTTCAAGTGTTTTCGTGTTTTTCTGGATTGGTTTTTGAATTTGTGTTTGGCAAAACAAGATTGGGTTCCTTTTCATACATGAACTAACTTCATTTCATATCTCAATACATTTCACAACTACATGGCATATTTTTAAAGATAAAGATGAACACACAAGTTAAAACTAAAAACAATACACTCATTTTCCAAATGATGAGTTGATGCGGGCGAAGTTTACCGGTAGCTATGTTCACTTGTTTTTTTCATGTGGTTTTGAAACAAACACCAAAAAGCTCATGAAAAGCTTTCTACGATTGTAGGTTTTCTATTCTTTGCAAATGAAACAAACAAGAGATTACATATCCTACCTTTATCTTTCCTATAATTAGTCCAAACCAAACACAATATTAGCTTTTCTAGTATATGCATTAAAATTATATGATTTGATTTTTGAGAGGGAATCCGTTTCCTATATTTTTAGGAAATGAACCAAACATCCCCTTATTAAAAGCTGAATCTTTTTTTGACAAATTACAAAATTTCCTCCATTCCCTTATTGAAGGAAAAAATGATGAGTTGCATTTCACAGCTTCAAAAGGTTGACATATTTGTATATTTAACATTTTATTTTTCATTTTTTGCTTAACTTCAGATATTTTCGGTTTTCTTATAATATACTTTTCAAATATTTTTATCCTTATGTAATAAAAGTACTACTTTATGCTTAATATGACTTTGGTGAAAATAACTTGTTGCATCTAGGAAAGTCATAATAGCACTCTCGAGTCAAATGCCTTCCTAAAAATCTAGCTTTAGAATCTCATGAACACATGCGACACTATCAAGAGTGAACATCTATTTTGTGAAAGCAGATTGCGCGACTGATGAATCTTGCTATGAAATCGATGACATAGTTGCCTTAGATTAATTAATAGAACGCACAATTATATATAAACATTGTTGCCCCAACTAACTCATCTTTGAGGACACAATAATTGACTTAAAGTCCTATTTAAAATATAGAAATTGAATGCTTCCATTTACAGTTCATCACTAGCACATCAGAGTTCTAAGGATATCTACCTAAATCACAAAATTACATGCTAATTTCAGTGGAAACGGATGCAGTTCATCACTAGCACATCAGAGTTCTAAGGATATCTACCTAAATCACAAAATTACATGCTAATTTCAGTGGAAACGGATGCATCTGAAGGTGAGAAACTAGTCTTGATTATAGAATTGACTATGTTAGCAAGCTCCCCAGGACACCATTAAAACATACAGATAGAAGGAGATATTTGGAAGTTGAGTACAATATTGCAAATATATAGTTTATATAGATAGACAACCAAGCAAATAGGATGTCTATAAAAAATAGTGGGTGATTGACATTATAGTTGTTGGGAAGAAATCGAGCCTAATCTAGAGTTAATAGGCATTAAAATAGGGACTAGGAATCAATATAAATCCGAAAATTTGGTCGTTAGTTATTAACTCCAACTACTATTTAAACCTATCATATTTCTTATCGTATTCAATATGGGAGTATATTCACATATGAATCCTTAGCAATGTACATAGACTATGTTACCTGGGTACTTCAAATTGGAAGTCAGACTGCATTCGCACTGCACATCTTAAAACTTCTTGGACATTTCTTGAATATATTCATATGCTTATTAAAGCGTGTACTCAATTATATAATACAAGTTTTAATTTAAAACAATTCTCATACACTTCTTAGACTTACATTCTACACTTCACAGCTAACTCGTATATATTGATCTTATATAAATAAATAAAATAATATTAAACTTATGTAAATTATTAAGTTTAATACATACAAATATACATAATATACATATCATATCATACTCCCTTTAAAAGTGGGAGTTGGAAAAACTTTCTGTTGTCAATATTGCCCTAAACCTTCTACAATATTACATTCTAATACTAAATTAACCTAACAATTAAGTTAAATAGAAAAAATTCTTCTACTATCAATTATTAACTCTAGACTAGATATGATAAATACGAAAACACATACATGCACTCATACAATAATAGATAGATGCCATAATCAACGTTAATACATCTTTAATGAATCCTTTTTCAATAGACCTTTTGTTTTCCTAATAAACATATTTTCATACATGGGAAAACAAAAGAGGCCCAAATAAAATTTTCTCTATAAACGCATCAACGAGGGTATCAATTTCAGCATCCGCGCCTTCTCCTCTCTTTGGCATCGTCTTCTCACCTCATACTCTCCTATCGGCCGCAGAACCCTAGAACGGCTAGAACTATGAAGGGCATCTCTCTTCATGACTTTGTCTCTGTGTACTATGTCCATCTCAAGAGATCCGAGAGGTTCAATCTATTTTCTCATCTATTCATTTCATTTTGTTCCCTTAATTTATTCAATTTTTATTTATTTTAGGGTTAGGGTTTATATGATCGTATCCGTATATTTGTATAGCCTATTTTAATTAAATTAGATCTATTGTAGCTTAGACGTTTGTAATTTTTCCTAAGCATGTTCTTTGATTTTGTTAGATATTTAATTTTGTTAAATAATCATTCATTTCACTCCCTTTTAAAGTGGGAGTTGGGAAAAACTTTCTGTTGTCAATATTGCCCCTAAAACTTATTCAATACCAAATCTAACCTAACAATTATATTAAATTGTAAAACTTCTTCTACTGTCAATTATTAACTCTAGACTAGATATGATAAATACAAAAAATATGTACACGCACTCATACTATAATAACTAGATGTAATAATCAACGTTAATACATTGTTAATGAATCTTTTTTCAATAGAACTTTCGTTTCCCTAATAAACATATTTTCAATACGAAAGGCGCCATTTGTCAACCCTCTCACAAAGCCGAGTCGCAAGGCGGTTTGTCCTCGAATTCGCCACCGATAGTCGATCACCATCACATTGAATGCATGATCAGAGTCATCATTGCTCCAGCCCCGAAAGTCTTTATGACTCATTGGACCTCGTCAGCACGATGCATCCCTTGTCACCATCACATTAAACGCATAGGTGACTCATTCCCTTTGCAGCCAACACCTATAAAGTATCTGCCGACTGAGCTGCCTCCTTGGACTCGACCAAGTTACACAATTGCCCCCCAGGATGTGCTATAAAGAAGAGATGATGTCTACTGCAGAGGGTAAGCAATCTTTTGCAAATAAATACCTCACAATCACATTTCTCACAATCACATTTCTTCTCCACTCAAGCTTATTACTGACTTGATCGTCGGAGGAATCACTGAAGATCCCAATTTCAATCCTCTCACGTGCTGTTCATGTGCAGGACTGGATTCTCTGCTCAAGGACCAACTATTTAAAGAAGATTGAGGAACCCTAATACACTAATAAATCCCTACTTAATCCCCAATTTGATAATTGACATCAACATAAACACATCAATGGGGTATCAATTCAGCATCTGCACCTCCTCCTCTCTTTGGCACCATCTTCTCACCTCCTACTCTTCTATTAGTCGCGGAATCCTAGAACAGCTAGAACTATGAAGGACATCTCTCCTCATGACTTTGTCTCCTTGTACTATGTCCCTATCAAGAGATCCCAGAGGTTCAATAAATTTCCGCATCTATTCATTTTAGTTTTTCTTTATTTTATTCAATTTCTGTTTGTTTTAGGGTTACGGTTTATATGATCATATCCCTATATTTTTATAGCCTATTTTAATTAAATTAGATCTATTATAGCTTAGACAATTGTAATTTTGTCCTAAGATTGGTTTTTGATTTTGTCAGATATTTAATTTTGTTAAATAGTTATTCATTTAAAAAAAAGTTGTGTGATAGGGGCATAATAAACATCATGCACAAAAGTTACAAGAGGACAACTATCAAGTTATAGTATAGTTACAATATTGATCCTACAAGGAAGGTGTGTAGGAAAAATTTTAAATTGGATCCTAAAATGTGTGTGGACAAAGAGGATTGAAAGTGAAGAGATATAGAGAATGTGTGATTATTTATAAATAAAATAAAACTAGAACAAGAGGGGACAAAGAGAGTGAATAGATAAAAGAAAATAAAAAATAAACAAGAAGGAGAAATAAAGAAAATAGAAAAGAACAAAATTAAGAAGAGAAAATAATCAAAAGAGGAAAAATCAAAACAAGTAAAAGATGGAGGAAATTAAGTAGAGAAGATAGGAATCTAAAATTGAATTCACTAGTTAATTTCATTTAGGATTTATGAAATACTCTTTTTTTATCATATTTTATTTTAGATTTACTAAGTATAGATTATCAAACCACTTTAGGAAAGCATAACCTATCAAATTATCATCCAAGCAAAATTTCCATTCATGAAAAAATAAGCAACTAGATAGTAATTCTAGAATTCATAAGTATGACCTATTAAACCACTCAAGATAAGCATAGATTATCAAAATTTTCTTCTACCAATTAGTTCTCTAGTTGATTATCCTAAACATGATCATTTTGAGCACAAAGAAAGTAATCTACAAATCATTAAAAAATCAAACTAATTTCATACAATTCTAGAATTCCTTCAAGATTTAATTTGCTCATTTTATAAAATAAAATAAGAAAATAAAATCTAGAGTAGAAAGCATTAAAGAAAGGGATCTAAAGTACAAGAAAAATAAAACTAACTATAAAAATAAGAACAAGAATAGTGAAATAAAGATCTAAACTATGAGCATAAAGGAAATCTAACTAACAAAAATAAAAGAGCATAAAAGTAAATCTACATTATAAAAAATATAAGAAAATAAATTCTACAAAGCTACAAAATAGTAAAAGTGCATGAAAGTAAATCTACACTACAATGCATGAAATAAATATAATCTACAAACATAAAACAAATCCTAAAATATGAATTTCTAAAATAAGAAAATAAAGAAAATAAAACTTACATTGCAAGGGGTTGGCTCCTTGAAAGCAAACATTCATCTTCATTTTCATCAACAAAGAAGAAGAAAAGAAATTTTAAAGGAGGGAAAATTTTTTATTTATTGTAAATAAAAAGTTTACGATTTTGGAAGGTCTTCTAAATTAAGAGTAATCATCCTCTCAAAATAGAGTTTTTATAAAAATTTTCACACTCAAACCCCTCACCCTCTACCCTAATTTATAGCCTACAACAATCAACAAGAGCCATTGGATTAGCCTTGGGCTTTAAGAAATAAATCTCGGGCATTCACTATATTTGTTACGAACCAATAGGTTGGCCAATCGGTTAGCTCCTTGGTTGGCTAATCGGTTGGCCTCTTGGTTAGTCAATCGATTGGTTCCTAATAGAATTATTTTTTTTGTTGACTTGTTGACTAGATTTTTTCTTGATCTCTTGGGGTTTTGTGGGCTTCCTCTTGACTTAATCTTGGGCTTCAATAAGTGGTAGAAAAAAAATAAGAGAATTTAATTTTTTGGGCTCTTATTCATTAATTCTTTATTTCCGCAAATTAAGATAAATAAGTGTTATTAGTGATATATTTATTCAAATAAGGTAGATAATGAAGATATAAAAGTGTAATAAAATGTGATGATCATTGTGTCTCACTACATGTTAATCTAATCTTTAATATTAAAGACTTAGAGGATCCCAAATAGTCCAATGTAAGGTGAATTAAAATATGTTCATGATTAGTTTTTCAACTTTGATCATGATAAGCTCTTAGTCTGGAGTGGCGACGTTATTAACTTTAGTTGGCTTCAAATGACGTCTTGTTTCTTGTAGACTTGGGTGAGATAAGTATCTCAAATATTTTAGTTTGAGCTTAGTATCTCAAATGTTTTTGTCTATGTTTTCAAGCAATCAGAGTGAGGTTATATTATGAATTGTTTTGTCTATAAAGATGCTTTCAATCAATTGGAATTGAGGTTAGTATTACGAATGGAATGTGTAAAACTAATTTGATTTTCCAAATTTGAGTCATTAGGTGGTTGATAAGAGTGCATTCTTGATAGGAGAGATTTTCTATCTTTATTTTTCAATCGCTTTTAGATTGGTTCTGAAACAAGGATAAATATTATTGTGAAATATCAGTATCTCCAAAAGGTTAATTAGCGAGATATATGCTGATCAAGTAGGGTAATTCTTTACTTATGCGTCTTTTGTGCATGATATAGAGAATTGAGACTCTAACTAAAAGGACATGAGAAATGATCATCGTTAGACATAAGTGCTCTGATGTAATCAATAAAGATGTCTTGTTGCTGTAATTTGATAGCATTCCTTCTTATATGAATTTTCTCATGTATGGTTTATGAGCGGCTGGTTTAGAAAATTACCACGATCAAGTTTTATTTTCTGATCTATTGTATCTAGAATAATTTATCATTTTCTCATGCAACTAGTATTCAATGGGTTCGAATAATCAACCATATTTCGATCACATCCTAGATTAATCAAGTTTCAACGATATTAACACAAAGTTATTCTAATGTTCCTGATGTTAGAATGATTTAAGGGACTTATCCAAAATCTGGGTTCTGAATATATTACAATGTTATCTTATTGGTATTATTACTTTAATAATATTATTAAATTATAGTATAACTTTAAGAATAAAATGAAAAATAACTTTTAATATCATAATATTGCAACATAATGGATACGACAACATTAATACTAAGTTCCTGCATAGCAATGGAAAAACTAAGTCTTCATTTCTTCAATTTTCAACAAACAAAAATAGATTTGACAAAACCTAACATAATGAGGCTTCGGATAAATACATACATTTGGATATTACTATAGTTGTTGCAAAAATACTTGATATTAATTAGTTTGTGTTGATGTTAGTTATCTAACAGGGGGTTATGTCTGGATTATGTGGGGGTGTTAGGACCCTCGATCTTCTTCAGATCGTTGGTTCTGGAGGAGAGAGTCCAATCATGCATGTAAACAACACGTGAGAGGTTGGAGCTGGGATCTCCGATGATCGAGTTAGTAGAGAGCTTGAGTGGAGAAGAAAGAGTGAATGTATGGTGTTTTTCAGTCAGAATTAGCTTACCCTATGCAGCAGATAGCATCTCCCTTTTATAGCAAATCCAAAGGGCAAATGGGTAAGATGGGTAATTTCGGCCGAGTCCAAGCAGGCGGCTCAGTCGGCATCTACTTTATAGGTGTCGGCTGCAGGGGGGATGAGTCACCCAGGTATTTAATGTGAGGGTGACGGAGTGTGCATAGTGCTGACGAGGTCAGATGAGTTATAAAGACTTTCGGGGTTGGAGAAATGATGACCTGATCATGCATTTAATGTGATGACAATCGACTATCGGTGGGGGACTCGAGGAGAAACGGCCTCTCTATTCGTCTCTATGAGAGGGCCGACAAGTTACGTCTTTCGTCTCGATCTTGCGAGCGGACCGATAAGTACCGCCTTTTTAGTCGGCCTCGCAAGTTGTCGACCCGGCCTTGTGGCGCGAAGAGGAATGGGGTCGACTTGAATGCGAGTCTGGGTGAGAATGCCTCTTGACTCGGCCCTTATTAAGAAGAGTCGAGTGCTGAAGCTGTCTGAGTCGCCCTTGCTGGGATGAAGTCGATCTAATAATTTAGCTAATACGGGACACGTGTCAACTCTTTGTCGAGGATTAACACTTAGCTATTTGTATGATATAACACTGGCCCCTTTCACTTGAACTCGGTTGGCCGAGTCTGAGTGAAATTGAACAGTCGACAGTTGGGTATTCGAGACACATTTATGAGGAAAGCGACGGGTCGCTGTTGATGTGATGCTCTGATGTCATTGGAGATCACGCCAAAGACGCTTTGTTTCGAAAGCACGATGGCGGTCAACCGGCGAGAGCGCCGTTCCTAGGCGGCCACTTCGACTTCCGAGGTCGATCTCAGCCATCCGTGAATAATCAAGTCGACCACTATGATCTCGCCACGTGCCCACCTCCAGGCCTATATATATCAGTTCTGCTGGAGGGCTCTGTTTACGAATTCTCTGAACTCTAATCTCTGAACCCCTAGACTTCTCCTTTGAGCGATTTTTGATCATTCTCCGACGATTTTTGATGGCTTCTTCTACTCCCACCGTCGGCCGTAACGAGGCCAGGATTGATCTGCTGAGGAAGTTCTGGAGAGGGCTCAGGCGGTATATGACCATAGCGGGGTCATTGCTCCGGTGTACCTCTGACATTTAGAGTATGGCCTCCATCTTCCGCTCCACCCCTTTCTCCGTCGCGTCTTCGAAGCTCTAGGAGTCTCGCCCTCCCAAATCAAGCCAAACTCCGTCGCCACGTTGGTGGGCCTAGTGGTGATTTGCCATCGGGTTGGAGTCGAGCCGACCCTCCGCATGCTCGGTCACTTTCTCAGCTATAAGGTTGGGAAGAAGGAGGGTCACTAGTATTTTTAAAACCTAGGCGGCTTCAAAGTCGTCTCGAATGCTCCTGAGTCAAACAAAGACTAGAAGGAAAAGTTCATTTGCATCTTGGAGCCGACCCCAACTTGTCTTGCTCGGCTTGGCCCGAGATTAAGAAAGACTTCTGAAGTCGGGTTTCTTCACGGCCGAGGAGAAGCAGGGGTTCGAGAAGATTTGAGCTTATTTTGGATCTAGAAGGATCGAGAACTTGTTTGATCCTGCAGTTCTATGGGTGGTTGGCATCTTCAGAGTCCCACCGACTGAAGACGACACGATCCGAGCGGCAGTCTTGTCTTTGCCACTGAAGGAGTCGGAGGCTCCTCTGGCGGGGACTTCAATTAGGCCACAGAAACATTTGAGGTTTGAGTTGGCCCCAGCAGAGGCCAAGGAGGTGGTGGCGAAAGCTGCCGAGATCGCGGCTCGGCTGGCTGGGCTAAGTGTTTTTACTGCTCTTGCCGAAAGGTCTGAGAAGAAGAGAAGGAGGATGCAAAAAGTAAGTGGTCAAGGACCCTCCGGAAGTATCGAGCCGACCCGGGCTGGGGAGGGGAGCGCAGCAGAGATGGCCACACTTGTCCCTGCTCAAGAAGCTGAGGAAGGCGAAAATCTCGCCACTCCTCTCCCTGAGGCCACTCATGTAGAGCAGGCCGACATCGTTGTTGTAGTCGATGAAGAGTCCCCCGCTTGGGTCGAGGGGGGTGAAATGGTGGAGTATGAGCCTGTGGAAGTCCAGGCTGGGACCGAGAAGGAGACGACTCAGCCTCCACCAGCCGAGTCGGCCCATCGAGAGGGCAAGGAGCTAGCTGCCGAGCGGCAGAGGCACCTCCCACTCATGAGGCCATATCGGGTGGCCCTTCCCCACCGCATCAATGAGATTCCAGCTAATGCATGGGGGGGGGGGGAACTGAGGAAGCTACTGATGGGGACGCTTGAAGTCAGCCCCAGGCACGAGAGGGAGCCATCCGAGAAGAATCGATTCGTCCCTCGGCGGGTCCTCGACACGAGGGCATCCATCCTAGAGTCTAGGGTGGCCCAAGCTAGGGCCATGGACCAATTTTCTCTACCCAAGGAGATGAGATCCTTGCAGCCATGCCTGATTGCGGTCTCCACCAAACCTTGAGGAGTTATTTGCTCCGAGAGGCCTTGGTGGAGCAGGAGCTTTTTGGCTGCTTCGAGCACGTCCGGGAGGTCTATTTCAAACTCCAGGACAAACTGGAAGTGGAGAAGATGGCCCGAGAGGCCGCCGAGCTAAAGCTGGCCACCCAGGAGGATGAGCTGGCGGCTTGGAGAAGAGGCAAGGGTAAATGGCGCTAAGAGATCGAGATGCGGAAGGAAATGATCAAGGGGCTGAAGGCGTCCAGCAACAAGAAGTCGGCCACGATCGATAAACTCAAGGAGGACATCGGTCAACTCCAGCATGAGCTCCATGAGCGGGATGACCGGGTGAAATACTTGGAGGATGAGATCGTGGTCGAGAGGAGAGAGAGCGGGCTCGCATTCGAGCGGGCTCGACTGGCTCGTCAACATGCTGCGAGCCTTCAGGACCTGCTAAAGGAGGAGGTAAATGCTCATGAGACTCTGCGGAAGGAGGCAGCCCGAGCAGCACTAGAGGCCGAGAGTCGTCTCTCGCTGAAGTACATGCACTGCAGTGTCGCCTCAACTATATCGAGTCCGAGGCCTACCGAGTGGAGGTTGTGGAGAAGTACCGCAACAGTACTCTTGGAAAGGTCGAGGTGGCCTTGGCTTGCAAGGCCGGCTTCGACTACTTCAAGATGCAGCTCCGCCCCGACTTCAAGCTTGATCCCGACTGGTTCTATTATCCTTCCCGCGTTGCCAATTGCCTCGATGCTCTTAGGGAAATTGAGAGGAGAGGAGGAGGATTGGTCCTGGACGTCGACAATGGAGATGAGAAGGGCGAGGAGTCGGGTGAGGGCTCTGCTCGAGATAGCTGGGTTACTCAGCCTGGGGATGACAAGGATGAAGAGGCTGGGTCTGAGCCCCAATCGACTCCTCTGCAGGCTTCATTACTACATTTGCTCCTCCACGTTCATCTTACGCTCCTAGGTCGATCTTTGCGCCTACTTCAAGCGGCCTTTGCTCCGTCGGGCCTTGAGAGCTTCATGTATCTTCTCTTTTATTTTTTTGGTTTTGGCATCTTTCCGATGTAGATATTCTGTTTTGTAACTATTTTGATATATGAATAAAAAGATGCACTTTTGTCTATTCGATATGTGTACCTTTCTTATTTGTGTTTACATGTTTATCTGCAGTTAATCTCGTTTTGCGATTTGTAACCCAGATGAGTCGGCTTTATGCCTTGGTTTTATTCCGAAAGGATACCAAGGTCTTTATGGGCTGAAGTCAATCGAGTTGATGACGTGCCTTGGTTTTATCCCGAATGGTACCAAGGTCTTTCGAGTCGAAGTCGGCCGAGTCGATGACGTGTCTTGGTTTTATCCCGAATGGGTACCAAGGTCTTTCGAGTCGAAGTCGGCCGAGTTGATAACATGCATTGGTTTTATCCCGAATGGGTACCAAGGTCTTTCGATTCAAAGTCAGCCGAGTCGATGACGTGCCTTGGTTTTATTCCGAATGGATACCAAGATCTTTCGAGTCGAAGTCAGCCAAGTCGATGACATGTCTTGGTTTTATCCCGAATGGGTACCAAGATCTTTCGCGTCGAAGTCGGCCGAGTCGATGACGTGCCTTGGTTTTATCCCGAATGGGTACCAAGGTCTTTCGAGTCGAAGTCGGCCGAGTCGATGGCGTGTCTTGGTTTTATCGAATGGGTACCAGGTCTTCGATTCAAAGTCGGTAGAGTCGATGGCGTGCCTTGGTTTTATTCAGAAGGATACCAAGGTCTTTATGGTGAAGTCAATCGAGTTGATGGCGTGCCTTGGTTTTATTCGAATGGATACCAAGATCTTCGAGTCGAAGTCGGCCGAGTCGATGGCGTGTCTTGGTTTTATCGAATGGTACCAAGGTCTTCGAGTCGAAGTCGGCCGAGTTGATAACATGCATTGGTTTTATCGAATGGTACCAAGGTCTTTCGAGTCGAAGTCGGCCGAGTTGATAACATGCATTGGTTTTATCGAATGGGTACCAGGTCTTCGATTCAAAGTCGGTAGAGTCGATGGCGTGCCTTGGTTTTATTCGAATGGGTACCAAGGTCTTTCGAGTCGAAGTCGGCCGAGTCGATGACGTGCCTTGGTTTTATCCCGAATGGTACCAAGGTCTTTCGAGTCGAAGTCGGCCGAGTCGATGACGTGCCTTGGTTTTATTCGAATGGGTACCAAGGTCTTTATGGTGAAGTCAATCGAGTTGATGGCGTGCCTTGGTTTTATCGAATGGTACCAAGGTCTTTTCGAGTCGAAGTCGGCCGAGTCGATGGCGTGTCTTGGTTTTATCGAATGGGTACCAGGTCTTCGAGTCGAAGTCGGCCGAGTTGATAACATGCATTGGTTTTATCCCGAATGGGTACCAAGGTCTTTCGATTCAAAGTCAGCCGAGTCGATGACGTGCCTTGGTTTTATTCCGAATGGATACCAAGATCTTTCGAGTCGAAGTCAGCCAAGTCGATGACATGTCTTGGTTTTATCCCGAATGGGTACCAAGATCTTTCGCGTCGAAGTCGGCCGAGTCAATGACTGCCTTGATTTTATTCCGAATGGGTACCAAGGTCTTTTCGAGTTGTGCCTCGGGCGTCTACGAGGTCTTAAAGGTACTACAAAAGCATAGCACAAAAATTATCAACAAACATTTATATTATGAGATTCTTACAGTTAACATTACTAGAAGTATTTCTTGAGATGCTCTATATTCTAAGGATGCTGCAAGATTCTCCCATCAGAGCTTCGTAGCCGATAAGCGCCGGGATGCACTTCCTTGATGACCGTGTACGGTCCTTCCCAGTTGGCGACCAATTTGCCGCGCTTGGTGTCTCTGTCAAAAATTGTTCTTCGAAGGACGAGATCGCCAATGCTGAATCTTCGGGGCCGGACCTTGCTGTTGTAGTGCCGGGCAATGCGTTGCTGATTAATGACTTGGGTCCTGAGGGCTTTTTCTCGAACTTCATCAATAAGGTTGAGTCCGACTTGAAGCCCAGTCGAATTCAAATTTTCGTCGAAGTGCTGTAGTCGGATGGTTGGCATGCCGACTTCTACGGGACGACCGCTTCGGCTCCATATGCTAGCTTGAATGGAGTCTCTCCTGTGGAATTTTTGTAAGTAGTGCGGTAAGACCACAGAATTCTAGGTAATTCTTTGACCCAGTTTCCAACCGCCTTGTCTACCTTCTTCAAAGCTTGGAGTATAGATTTGTTGGCGGCTTTTGCAAGCCCATTGCATTTTGGGTGTGCCACAGAAGTGAATTTGAGCTGTATCCTCCATTCTTCACAAAAACTTCGGAAGCCTCTGCAATCAAATTGGGTGCCATTGTCGGTGACGAATGAGATGGGAACTCCAAATCTGCAGATGATTGATTTCCACACAAAATTAGTAGTGTTGCTCTCGCCAATTTTGGCCAAGGGTTCAGCTTCTATCCATTTTGTGAAGTAGTCAATGGCAACAATCAAAAACTTCTGTTGCCCTGAAGCTAATGGGAGAGGCCCCGGCAAATCCAGTCCCCATTGAGCAAAAGGGAATTGGGCTTATGAGGGGAGTGAGTTCAGTTGCTGAAGCTCGTGGCACATTTGAGAAGAATTGGTATGTCTTGCATCTAGAGACGAGTCTTTTGGACTCGGCCAGGATGATATGCCAATAGTAACCTTGGCGGATGACCTTCTGAGCGAGAGATCTGGCTCCTGGGTGATTCCTACAAGTGCCTTCATGGATCTCTCTCAAAACATAATTGGCCTCGGCCGATCGAAGACATCGGAGATAGGGCCCCACACTATTGCTGGAGTATGACATCCGATAAAGCTAGTTATCGATCATAAGATATCTTCGAGCATTCCTCTGTAGACTCCTCGCTTCAGTAGCATTCTCAGGTGAGGTCCCCTCTGTTAGGTACTGGATGAGTGGATCCATCCAACAGGGTTCCGTTGATGTCTCGGTTTGCATGTTTGCATTAGTGGAAGCTTCCATGATGCTAGGGTTCTTGAGGTGTCCATATACACGGGTCCCTAACTGTTTCCTGAGCTGGACGACCAGAGCTTAGATAGGGCGTCCGCCCGAGCATTGAGGGCGCGGGGGACTTGGGCGATCCTAAAATCTTTGAAGTTGTTCAAGAGTCTTTGACCACCTTTAGGTACAAGATCATCCTCGAGTCTTTGGCCACATAGTCTCCTCTTACTTGGTAAGACGATAAGTTGGGAGTCGGCTAGGATGTAGACGAGCTCTGCCTTGACTGCTAAGGCGGCTCGGAGTCCTGCCAAGAGTGCTTCGTACTCAGCCTCATTGTTTGAGGCTAAAAATTCAAAAGCGATGGAGTGCTCGTGTGTGGACCCATCTGGGCCACGTAACCCATCTGGGCCACATAAGACTACTCCAGCTCCACTGCCTCCTTCTCCCGAGGATCCGTCCACCTTTAGTAACCACCATCAGGAGAACTCGGGCAGGTCATGCTCTGGGGTACTGTGCTTTCGAGAAGGTGGCGCCTTGGTTGTCTTGTGGGTCAAAGACTCTGGCGGGTTGAGCGGTACGAGCGAAGTAGACTCACCGTCTGCTATGGACGACTCTATTAAGAAGTCGGCCAAGGCTTGGGCCTTTATGGTCGTCCTGGGCTTAAATTATACATCATATTTACTGAGCTTGACTGACCAATTGATCATTCTTCCCGAAGTGGTAGGGCTGCCAAGTGCTTTCTTCAAGGACAAGTTTGTTCGCACCACCACGGTGTGTGCTTGAAAGTAGGGGCGAAGCCTCCTAGCTGTAATTATGAGAGTGAAGGAGGCCTTATCAATGAGAGTATAGTTGAGTTCGGCCGCCTTCAGGATCCGGCTGGCGCAATATATCGGCCTTTGTGCATTGTCTTCCTCTTGGATCAAGACAGAGCTAATTGCTTCTTGGGAGATGGCGAAGTAGAGATACAAGGTTTCTCCTTCTCTGGGTCGGCTCAACAGAGGCTTGGTGCTCAGATACTTCTTGAGGTCGTTGAAGGCCTCACTACACTCTGCCATCCAGCCGATGCCTTCCTTCAGCTCCTTGCTTCCTCTCAAAGTTTTAAAGAATGGGAGACTTCTCTTAGTAGAGTTCGAAGGGAAGCGACCCAACGCCGCTATCTTGCCATTCAGCTTTTGGATGTCTTTCAGCGTGCGGGGTTCAGGCAACTGCTCTATAGAGGTTATCTTCTCGGGGTGGGTCTCAATGCCCTGTTGGGTAATCATAAACCCAATGAATTTGCCTAATTGGATCCCAAAAGTACATTTGGTCGGGTTGAGCTTCATGCGGTAGTGTCGAAGGACATAGAAAGTTTCTGCAAGATCCGATACGTGAGACGCCGCCTGCTTTGATTTCACAAGAATGTCGTCCACGTACGCCTCCACATTGTAGCCGATCTGGTGCTTGAATATCTTATTGATGAATATCTTATTGATGAATATCTTATTGACCAACCTCTGGTAGGTGGCCCCTGCATTCTTAAGACCAAAGGGCATCACCTTGTAGCAGTAGGCTCCTTGATCTGTAATGAATGAGGTATTCTCCTGATCATGCTCCGCCAATAGGATCTGATTGTATCCAGAGAAGGCGTCTATAAAACTAAGCAGTTCATGGCCCGCGCACTCGTCTACGAATTGGTCGATCCTTGGAAGGGGGTAGCTATCCTTTGGGCAAGCTTTGTTCAGATCTGTGAAGTCCACGCACATTCTCCACTTGCCCAGGGGCTTCTTGACCAGCACCACATTGGATAGCCATTCAGGATACTGAACTTCTCTAATGAAGCCGGCTCTGAGCAGTCGGTCGACTTCATCTACTGCAGCCTTCTGCCTCTCGGGGCCGAGATGTCTTTTCTTTTGTCGAACCGGCTTGCAATGTCGGTCGACCGAAAGCTCATGGCTCACTACTTCGGGGGGAATTCCCAGCATGTCTTCGGGTCCCTATGCAAACACGTCTGTGTTCTCGCATAGGAACTCAATCACAGCTCCCCGTTGAGGCTCATCGAGGCCTAATCCAATCTTGAACTTCCTTGACCCATCAAGGTCGATTGGTACTTCTTGTAATTCTTCCATAGGAGTCGTCCGCTCCCATTCCAGTTCTTTCTCCATCTGGAGATGGGTCTTCTCAATTGGTAGGGTCTCCAGCACTCCTTTCCCTTTCATCGAGAGTAGATAGCACGATCTGGCCTCTCGCTGATTGCTCCTCACGGACCCGACTCCTTCAGGGGTCAGAAACTTCACCATCTGATGGTAGGTGGACGGGTTCGTCTGCAGGCTATTCAGGAAAGTTCATCCGAGAATAACGTTATAGGCGGACTTGATGTTCATCACCAAAAACTGGGTTTGGACAGTGAACCGGTGAGGGTACTCGCCGATCATTAAGGGGAGAGTGATCATCCCTTGTGGTAGGAGCGAATGTCCTGTGAATCCGATGAGGGGACCTCGGCAAGGCTACAATTTGGACTTGTCGATGCCCATCTGATTGAAGACTTCGCGGAATAGGATATCAGTGGAGCTCCCAGTATCAACCAAGATTCTCTTGACTCGGAAGCCATTTATCTCAGCCGATATAATGAGGGGTCATCATGAGGCGTCTCGATGCCTTTTAGATCAGCGTTGCTGAAGGAGATAGGCTGATCTGTTCTCGGCTTCTTCTCACATAAGTTGACATCTAACGCTCGTCTAGCATATTTCTTCCGAGCTTTATTGGACATTCATCTTGCTGCTGGACCACCGTTGATGGTGTTGATGACTCCCCGACTGCCGATTTTCGCAGGCTGTTTGTCTTGCTGATGTTGGGGCGAGGTGATTTGGATCGAGACCTCCTATCGGACCTTCTTGGAGCGGGTCCTCCTATGTCCTGCCGAGAGATAAGTCTCTTCAAGAATCCTTTTTGTATCAAGTCCTTAGTATCTCTCTGGAGGACTTGGCAGTCATCGGTATGATGGTCGTGATCTCTATGGTATCGACAGTACTGCTTTGGGTCTCTGTACTGAGGGTTCGACTTCATGCGGGGAGGAGTGGAGTTCAAATACCCTTCCTTCTGGACTAAGTATAGGGCTTGTGAGAGAGAAGTGTTGAGGAAAGTGAGGGTCGGCCTCTTGGATGCCTCTCTCCTCTGGCCCTCTTGTCAGCTCTGCTTGGCCTGGAGTCGGTTCTGGAGGGATCCTTCGCCATCTCCTCCTTTGGAGAGGGATCGACTCCTGCTGCTGAAGCCGCTGTTGCTGCTGCTGCTTCTGCTTCTCTGGTCGTCTTCTTGTGGGCTCGGGCTTCTTCCGCGTCCATGTACCCTCATGCTCTGGCCATCAACTGTTCATAGTTGGTGACTCGGTTTACGATGAGCGAGTCGGCCAACTTGTTATTCTCTAACCCTGCCGAGATCGTGGCCATGGCGACCATGTTGCCAGGATCGTTGACTTCCAGCCTCTTGGCTTGGAACCTCTTGAAGTAGTCCCTAAGGCTCTCTCCAGGTTCCTGCCTTATTTGTAGCAAGACATGGGAGGGCTTCTTTTATTTGGAGTCGGCCAAAAAGTGATGCACAAACTTTTAACTGAGCTGCTTAAAGCTGTTGATGAACTTCTTGTCCAATGAGTTTCACCACATTTTGGCACTCCCTGTCAAGGTGATGGGGAAGGATCTGCAGATGATCGGCTCCGATACTTGTTGCATAGTCATCAGGTCATAGAAATTTTGTGCATGCTCCGCTGGATCTCGTTCACCTTTGTACTTCTCAATATGATGCATTTTGAATTTGGCGCAGGGAGCATTCATTATCCAGTCAGCGAGTGGAGTGTTCCCTCCGATGGTCTCGGCAACAGTATTAAATGTTCGGTCCTAACCAGACGCTAGATTGGTGGTGGAAGGACCTAGAGCAGCATAGGGGTATCTGGGGCTGCGTGAAGCCGTCCACGCGGCTCGCTCATGGCCGCCATAGCCATTGCTAGGGCTTTCCCCCGTCGCTTCCATGTACTGCTGGGTTTGTCGAGGTGGAGCGGCAAAGCGAGCCTGTTGGCGAGGCGGAGGCGAAGTGTGCTCATTGTAGTCTTGGCATTCGGCCCGACCGCCGGGGAGGAGGAGGAGGAGGAGGAGGAGGAGGAGGAGGAGGAGGAGGAGGAGGAGGAGGAGGAGGAGGAGGAGGAGGAGGAGGAGGAGGAGGAGGAGGAGGAGGAGGAGGAGGAGGAGGAGGAGGAGGAGGAGGAGGAGGAGGAGGAGGAGGAGGAGGAGGAGGAGGAGGAGGAGGAGGAGGAGGAGGAGGAGGAGGAGGAGGAGGAGGAGGAGGAGGAGGAGGAGGAGGAGGAGGAGGAGGAGGAGGAGGAGGAGGAGGAGGAGGAGGAGGAGGAGGAGGAGGAGGAGGAGGAGGAGGAGGAGGAGGAGGAGGAGGAGGAGGAGGAGGAGGAGGAGGAGGAGGAGGAGGAGGAGGAGGAGGAGGAGGAGGAGGAGGAGGAGGAGGAGGAGGAGGAGGAGGAGGAGGAGGAGGAGGAGGAGGAGGAGGAGGAGGAGGAGGAGGAGGAGGAGGAGGAGGAGGAGGAGGAGGAGGAGGAGGAGGAGGAGGAGGAGGAGGAGGAGGAGGAGGAGGAGGAGGAGGAGGAGGAGGAGGAGGAGGAGGAGGAGGAGGAGGAGGAGGAGGAGGAGGAGGAGGAGGAGGAGGAGGAGGAGGAGGAGGAGGAGGAGGAGGAGGAGGAGGAGGAGGAGGAGGAGGAGGAGGAGGAGGAGGAGGAGGAGGAGGAGGAGGAGGAGGAGGAGGAGGAGGAGGAGGAGGAGGAGGAGGAGGAGGAGGAGGAGGAGGAGGAGGAGGAGGAGGAGGAGGAGGAGGAGGAGGAGGAGGAGGAGGAGGAGGAGGAGGAGGAGGAGGAGGAGGAGGAGGAGGAGGAGGAGGAGGAGGAGGAGGAGGAGGAGGAGGAGGAGGAGGAGGAGGAGGAGGAGGAGGAGGAGGAGGAGGAGGAGGAGGAGGAGGAGGAGGAGGAGGAGGAGGAGGAGGAGGAGGAGGAGGAGGAGGAGGAGGAGGAGGAGGAGGAGGAGGAGGAGGAGGAGGAGGAGGAGGAGGAGGAGGAGGAGGAGGAGGAGGAGGAGGAGGAGGAGGAGGAGGAGGAGGAGGAGGAGGAGGAGGAGGAGGAGGAGGAGGAGGAGGAGGAGGAGGAGGAGGAGGAGGAGGAGGAGGAGGAGGAGGAGGAGGAGGAGGAGGAGGAGGAGGAGGAGGAGGAGGAGGAGGAGGAGGAGGAGGAGGAGGAGGAGGAGGAGGAGGAGGAGGAGGAGGAGGAGGAGGAGGAGGAGGAGGAGGAGGAGGAGGAGGAGGAGGAGGAGGAGGAGGAGGAGGAGGAGGAGGAGGAGGAGGAGGAGGAGGAGGAGGAGGAGGAGGAGGAGGAGGAGGAGGAGGAGGAGGAGGAGGAGGAGGAGGAGGAGGAGGAGGAGGAGGAGGAGGAGGAGGAGGAGGAGGAGGAGGAGGAGGAGGAGGAGGAGGAGGAGGAGGAGGAGGAGGAGGAGGAGGAGGAGGAGGAGGAGGAGGAGGAGGAGGAGGAGGAGGAGGAGGAGGAGGAGGAGGAGGAGGAGGAGGAGGAGGAGGAGGAGGAGGAGGAGGAGGAGGAGGAGGAGGAGGAGGAGGAGGAGGAGGAGGAGGAGGAGGAGGAGGAGGAGGAGGAGGAGGAGGAGGAGGAGGAGGAGGAGGAGGAGGAGGAGGAGGAGGAGGAGGAGGAGGAGGAGGAGGAGGAGGAGGAGGAGGAGGAGGAGGAGGAGGAGGAGGAGGAGGAGGAGGAGGAGGAGGAGGAGGAGGAGGAGGAGGAGGAGGAGGAGGAGGAGGAGGAGGAGGAGGAGGAGGAGGAGGAGGAGGAGGAGGAGGAGGAGGAGGAGGAGGAGGAGGAGGAGGAGGAGGAGGAGGAGGAGGAGGAGGAGGAGGAGGAGGAGGAGGAGGAGGAGGAGGAGGAGGAGGAGGAGGAGGAGGAGGAGGAGGAGGAGGAGAATATGGGACACGTGTCAACTGTTTGTCGAGGATTAACACTTAGCTATTTGTAGGATATAACAGTTTGCATAAACTATTTCTACATCATTCGAATGCTTTACTTAAAATATTTATTTTTATCCTTCACGTCCGTCATTATTTTGCTGTCTACAATAAAATTCAAAACATAAAACAAGTATGTCCATTATAGACAATGTTTTTAAGAAGAACCACAAGTACGTATATGTCTTATTTTAGTCTGAATTTGGGACCTCTAATTGCTAATTTTGATATGAAATATACAAGACTAATGCATGGATGCTTTATTATTTTGCAATGATTTACTTAAGACTCTAAACAATCAAGATATTTAACGCACGTGCAACACATCTAGTATATATATAGCTGTGTCTCCATACCCTACCTTTTACAAACTTGCCGTGTCCCAGTACCCGTACCCATACCCATGCAACTTAGTACATAGATAAAACTGATTATAACTCCCTGAAAGGCAATCAAATTAATCAGAGGTGCTCTTCGTCAAAAGCTTTAGTAGTTGCTCATCAAAGAATCCTCAAAGAATCGAGAGGTTATCTGCATAAGAATGCAATGTACACAAAAATAAATGTATTTGTTCTATCCCAAATTACACACCTTGATTGCAGTCTACACACCAAATCTAGCATCTCATTTCTATCATTTGTAGGCTCTAATGCTGAAATGGGATTAATTTACAACGACAATGAGAATAAAGATATTGCAAATATAAGTGCATTTATAGGGAACAAACTTTGAAACTTGCATCTTTTTGTTCACTCTCCAGCCTTCTTCTTTAACATTGAAATGAATTCATCTCGTTCTTCTTGAGTCATTCCTTGCGCGGAGCAGTCTCCAACACCCCATTCTGCACCTCGCAAGCAATATTTATCTTGGATCTCTTTTTGATTCCTGACAATTATTCCACAAGAACTTAAATATTTTTGCACCTGAATATTTGTATTATTATTATTATTTTCAAATTGATGAGCTAAATTACTATATAATCAATTGTAACAGTGAAGTGCTTGTCCATCAATTGCATAAGCAAACTGATAGGAGTATAATTGAGAAACAGTTAATTTGATTATGGTACAGTTGCTACGTACCTCTCCTTATTCTGCTTAGATTTCTCCAGGAGTTCCTTAAGTACAGTAGATGATTTGAACTTATTGTCAAGCTCAGCATATTTTTTCTGATTGTTCTCTGCAAAAAGTTCAAAAGGTTGTTGTAATGAATATTGCTGAGGAAGAAATGTTATAGAGAAATGTTAGATAATATCTAAACAAACACACCATTCCATTTGCTGAGAAAATCAATCTTTGGCAGCTCAGGGCCAGGGATCGATTCCAAGCCGGAGGAGCCTGACAAAAAACCAGCATGCGCTTCATACAAAAAAGTATACAAGTTAGTAACAAGATCAGTGATATTTTTGGAAGCATGAAAATTGTTCCTCATAGTCATAATACAAAGAATAACTAATAAATAATAAAAATTTAATAAATTTTATCAACCGCAGATAGCAACTGACTGCAAACAATCCTTCAATTGCATACTGAGATAAGTTGCAAAAACAATGGGATAAATTGCAAAATCAATCTCCAAAATTTCGGAATTCACCTTCATTGTTATAGTTAACTACTAAATTACCATGCCCAAATTAGGATCAGTTACAGAAGCTCACTTTTATGAAATGAACATGAAAGCTAAACTTTTAAAAGCCATCAAATTCTTGATTCTCGAGAAGAATGACAATAGATAATTATGACAAATTAAGAAGAGATACCTAACTTTCAAAGTAAACATAAAGAACAAAGTGATAAAATGGCCATGCTCGAATCGCATAGGGCCAAATCTGTAATTTTACCCTATTAACAGAAGAAAATCTAAACCTTTTTCTATTCACTGGAGCAGATATCCAATCTTATTGAACAAATGAAATAATCATAATATACATTTTCCTCACAAGGTTTCTAGAAGTGGCATATATTACCCAAAGGTGATCACTTTTCCCTTCCAATATTTCTATCAGTTACATTAATCCCTAAAGTTTCTTTCTGTTAAATTTCTCTTAGAAAAAGTTATGTGCTACTTTTTAGGATGGAATTGCCTGGAATAATCATTTAAAAACTATGTGCTTCAAGCTACGGAGAAACTGATAATTGTCATGGTGGAAATGGTCAGAAGGATCACCCCATAAGTAAAACTGTCAAAATTCCTATGAAATAAATGTTTTCTTTCTAAATGGAACAACACAAGTTAACAAACTGACTTACATGGTTTGAATAAGCTTAATAGGGATGACTCAGAAAATTCCACATAAAATATCAACCATATTAGTATATATTGTACACTAAGATATTTCAGAAATTTTCATGGTTACTTCAAATCTATACATGTCATGGATACTAAAAGAGGAAAGGTTAAAAATGCAGATAATTCTCTCGTCTATACCTTCAGTAGCACTTACCAACCCTCAACTTGGGGTTGGGGAGGGGGTCGTCATCTACAATTTATCTGAAGGAGGGATAATGAAAAAGGTTAATATTAGAAAACCCCCCTCGACCATGGGAGTCATCTCAGAAAGCCCCCATCAACAATTTAATTTTAGTAAACCCCCCCTCAAATTTGAGGGTGTTGTAGATATTCACCCTCAACTTTGAAAATTTGACTTAACCCACAAACTTCTCTCACTTCACCCCCCTAACTAACATCATTAAGTAAAACATGTCACGTAACAGGCACGTGACTTAAATAGACTAAGATACTCCTCAGTCATAAAAAAGCCTATTATTTTGCAAGATGAGAGAGGAATGAACAGAGAAGGGGGGGGGGATTTGCTAGGAAAATTGCAAAGATTAGAGGGTTTTATGAGACACCCCATAGTAGAATGGGGTTAAGTCAATTTAAAAGTTGAGGGGTTATCTGCAACACCCCCAAAATTGAGGGGGGTTTCTTCAAATTAAAATAGTTGAGGGTGGTTTTCTGAGACAACCCCATAGTTGACGGGGATTTTCTAAGACAACCCCCACAGTTGAGGGGGTTTTCTAAAATTAACCCTAATAAAAATGTTGAAGATAGAGAAGTCCTATCAAAGGTATAGATGAGGGGTTATCTGCAACACCCCAAAATTGAGGGGGGTTTCTTCAAATTAAAATAGTTGAGGGTGGTTTTCTGAGACAACCCCATAGTTGACGGGGATTTTCTAAGACAACCCCCACAGTTGAGGGGGTTTTCTAAAATTAACCCTAATAAAAATGTTGAAGATAGAGAAGTCCTATCAAAGGTATAGATGAGGGGTTATCTGCATTTACCCAAGAAGCAAAGGAGCATTCAAGGGCAATTTCATCTTAAGTAATACATGTTTGAAATGGCAAGTTAATAGAAATAAGCCTTATTGGAGGAATAAATGAAACTCGCGGTTGGGTTGGGGGGGTATACCACTTGTAGAAAACCTTGGAGAGATAGATGCAATTTACCCTAAATTTCCAATTGAAATTTTCATAACAAAAAACTGATTATGATGTGAAATTGCTACACTCATATCACAAAAGGGCCTATATATCTCAACTTTATCCCACTAAAAAGAAACCCAGTCGGAACGACAAAACAGAACTTCCAATGCACTTTTAATCTTCAAGATATAAAATGGGGTGTGCGTATATGTAATTTGGGAGTTACCACAGATTGAGTACCAAATTAAACCAAAAGCTTACGCTATTAGATATTGGTCCCAACTTTTTATTTTAGTCAACCATCTTTTCTAATTCTTTCAATACGAAACTATAGTCACTCCCCACAATCATTCCTTCAATCGTGAGCATAGCTCAATCATCCACCGGAGCAGTGGGTCCTCCGCTCGCTTGGTCTTAATGGACGACCATGGAAAGAGGCAACATGCATGGTTACCAACATCCCTAGAATCTGCCACCACCTTTCAGACAAAAGTCACTCCTGTAGACAATCATGGACACCATCTATCATTCATGGGCTAACCTGAGTTTTGTCTAAATAGAAAATTACTGACACAATGACATGGCCAACATCTTAGAATTTTTAACCATTTGTGTGATAAGCATAGTTTAGTCTACCTGATTTATTCTAAACCAGCAACCATGGAACATCACCAACATTTATATGATCTTTCTTTGTCTGCATGCTCTGTCATCCATTGGCTAACTTGACCTCAATCATTTCTCGACATCTTCAGGCTATATGTTGGTACTCACTCTCACTTGGGCCACAACTTGAACTTCGATACCGCTTGTTTGAGGGGAAATTTAGACCACTCTAGAAGTTAATAGGCACTCAGAGAGATTGAGAATCAAACTACCTCAAAAGTTTCAAAGTGGGTTTTGCATAACTTAAGTTACTGACACATGAAATTTCAAACAACCTTATCTCAAATTGTTAGGTCGGCTGCATGAATCATGTTCTTCCAAAATAGTGTTTTTTTTTTCTGCATAACTTTGACAAATTGAAGAAGTATTACACCCCCAATCTATGAAACTGGCTTAAATGTTCAATTTTAAAGCAATACTTCAATGATTAGGGAAGCAAAAGACACAGATGAAGTACCTGGATTTGACCAGAGGATAATGGAGATGGAGGCAGCCAAAGGGAAGGCAAGCTCAAGAGCTCGAGATGGATTGATCAGAGATATGGGCATTTGTGGAAGAACCAAGCTGGGCTTTTTGCAGCCCATAGTTCTGAAACTCTTCTGAGAGTTACAAGTGAACCTATTTGAGACAGTAGAAGTGGGCAAGGGTGAGGCCATGGATAAAGAGGAGAGCATGATTCTTCCTCTTCCTCTGAATGACCCAGTAAATTTCTGACTGTTCTCTTGTAGGGGAAGAGGATGGGGTTGATATGTACTTTACTTGGACACCTCTCCTCCTCTTAACTGTGACCGCTTGAATTCAGTGAATTTTTCCTCGAAACAATTTAGGAGAGATTTCAGTAAATTCTCACAGTGACACAAAAAAGGGGTCTCTTTGTTGTGGGTCCCTTATTCCTTTCATACTTTTAAATTTGTCCTTAAAATTATGAATATTGCTAGCTCGTCCCCCAATTCATATCAACTAGTCCATATTAGTCCCTACGGTGAACAAACCTTGTGGATGGAAGAAAATCTTTCATTTCATTAAAGGCTAAATAGCAATTAGCTACCTTATAGTTTTTCTCACTTTGCACTTATATACACTCACTTGTTTTCAGCAGCTCTCATATACCCTGAAGTTTTTTAAAGTTGCAACTTAATACCCCGCTATTATGCAAAAATGAGAATTTGGAAATCTGATGATTAGAGTGACCTAACGGCAATCCAATGACGTGAGGGCCTAATATGGAAATATGAAAGAGTGAGGGACTAATATACAAAAGCCGCTTTTTAAAATAAATTGAAAAAAATGTCAAGGAGCTATATGTAAAATATTCTAAAACCCCTCCCCAGTTCTTCCGCCTCCAAAACCCTATCCAAATATCTCCTTCCCTCCATTAGTTAAAAACGAAAGACAAAAATGGCTACTGCCTGCAAAACCCTAATTCGCATCTCACTCTCCTCCTTCAACCGGAATAAATCCAGATGCAAGCCCCATCAAGGACACAGCCTCTCCTCTCCTCGCCCCCGCTCCCGTCGCCTAGGGTTAGGGTTCACGCCTCTCCGCGCCGCCGCCGCCTCCTCCTCGGCCTCCGAACCCGCCACCACTCGATCCGAAGACACGGTCGAAGAACTACTCACCAAAGGCGACCAAATCGACCGCCTGATGAAAATGGAGCGAAGATCCGAACCCGATAGCGGATCGAGCAACGGCCGCTGGTTTCCTTATCTCGACGTTTACAGGGCGGGAACAGTTGAGCTGGGTAGCGGCGAAGTGATTGAAGCTATGGATCCTTACATAATGGATGCTAGAAAGGAGAGGATCCGGAGAGCCGTGGAGAATCGGAGCTATTCCGTGTGCTTGGTGGTTGAGGGGTTGACTGATTTCGGCAACGTTTCGGCGGCGTTTCGGTCGGCCGATGCGTTGGGGATTCAGTCTGTTCATGTGATCTCGTGCGGTGGCAAGAAAAGGTGCTGCTATGTTTGAGGTGAAATAAATGCACCTTTCTTCAATTTTTTGTTAAAATTTGGTACTTTTTGTGCAATTCCGGCATATTATTTTAAAAGAGGCACGACCTGCAAGCTAACTGCTTCTCTTTAGTAAAAGGGATGCGTTTTCGTACTATGCATATGAAAGCTATGGATCCTTTCTTGAATGCTTGTGACAGGTATAGAGATAATCGTCATGTTAGCATGGGCGCTGAGAAATGGTTAGATATTGAGCTGTGGAATTCACCCCGAGAATGCTTTGAGGCTTTGAGAATGCGCGGTTACCGCATTGCAACAACTCATCTTGGAATAGATACGGTATCTATCTAAATTTAATCAAAGCTTGTTATTCTCAGGGCACGCACTCTAATTAGCAAAAACATGTGGTGTAATTGTAGGTTTCTGTCTACGACTTGGATTGGTCCTGTCCAACTGCTATAGTTGTTGGAAATGAACTTATGTAAGTGTTGAAATATCATCCAATTTCTTTCCTATTATAGTTTTCATATGATGGTCCAGCTAACTTACTCCAGTAATAGTTTTCTAATATCTTTATTTTTGTGTTTCATGGAATGCAATAGGCATACATTATGAAGTGGGATTCTTTAGCAAACAATGCCACCAGGCCCACCACTATCATTTTCTTAATCCTTTTCATCGTAATGCATCAGCGGTCATGCCACATTTCAGTTTAGGATACCTGGGAAAAAGATTGACCAGTTTTCATGATCATCTTTCAATCTTAGTTTCATATAACAACCATAATCACACAATGTTTTCTAGTGCAACCATTAACCAAGTCTGCAAAGTCTCCAGACATGGGAGGAGCCTTAATGAAGAACTAAGATGTATAATTTGCAAGAAGTAATAGCACTCACCAGACAATATGCTGAACTGAATTAGAGGTGGGCTCAAGGGGAAAAAAAACAGAAATAAACGGACTCAATTATTTCCTTCTGCTACTTATTTTAAATGTCCAAGTTTTCTATATGTCAGAAATGGTGCCAAAGTTGGTTGGTTCATAGTTTTTTAACACAAACAAAGCCAAGTAGCTTAAAAATAGATGGAAAATAAAAACTTTGTATCAAAGAAGAGTGGTTTAATTTAGATAAACATGATCTAGCTATCCAGAACCATTCATCCCAATGAACTAATCTCTTCATTGATCCTTATCTTCACGTCTATTGTCGTCGACTTTACCCTCCATCATCAACCACCACTGCTTCCTCTGCCTTAGACTCACGAAATCATCAGAACTAATGTCAAAATCGTTATCATTGATTTTGTAGTCATAGTCGTGACGCATCTTGGCTTCTCATGTGGCTCCATGCTTTATTACTTTATAGATGATGAAGTCTTTATTATCTTTTCATCAGTAAATTAAAGAGCAGGGATGTTGAAAATGTTGGAGGTGTTGGTAATCATAGGCAGGCGGTGTAGATGTGAGCTAATGTGAGCAAGAAGATACAATGCTCGAGCCTCGAGGTATCGAAGGAGAAGAAGAGCATTTGGAGAGGATGGGTTTAGAGTTTGAACACATATAGTTTTGTAGTTTAGAAAGAAGTAAGAGAGAGTGAAAGGAGTGAGATGTATTACCTGAGAGGCGAGGAGGGTCGAGAGCAATGTGGTTTACTTGTGAAAGGAAAAATTCAAGTTAGCTGCCTAGCTGATTGAACTCTATATTTAACCTTCTAGATATAAAAGTAGCTTATAATGGACCCTAGGTTTGCAACCCCATTTTGATTTCACCTTTGGCCTTTATCCTTCTCTAATTAGTTAATAATTGAACCTAAGTTGCCAACACTTGTTCAGTTAAAATTAAAATAGAAAATTGAGTAATTGTGACTATAATTGCTGGCTTGGTTAATGGTTGATGTAATCTTCTTATCATTTAGTTGATGGTTATTTGCACTTTTGTACCTTAAAGTTACACCTTTTCTAACTTTGATACCCCAAAGTCTTTTTGACACTTTGATACCCCAAAGTTTACGCCTCTTTTTAATTTGATAGCCCAAATTTTGTTTAACACTTTCATACCACAAAATTTCACTGTCATTTAACTTTACTGTCCTCTGTTGCACTACTCTATTTAAAATCGATCACATGCTTAATAAGTGATATATTTAAGGGCATTAATACCCTTATAATGGAAAATAGATCCCTCTATCCTTTTGTTACTCTCTTTCGATTAGGGCTTTGGTAAGAATAGGTATGGTCTAAACAAAAATGAGGAACAAGAAATGAGGCAGAGGAACTTTTTTTTTCCCATCACGAGGGTATCATTTCCCAAATGAATCACATGTTAAGCATGTGATACATTTTAAACAAAAAATGTCGCCGGTGAAAAAAAGGTACTAAAGTTAAACAGCATTGAAACTTTGGGGTATCAAAATGTCAAAAAAAACTTTGGGTTATCAAAATTTAGAAGTTACAAACTTTGGGGTATCAAAATGTCAAAAAGTTTGGGGTATCATAAAGGTGTAAACTTTAGGGTATCAAAGTGCAAATAACCCTTTAATTGATGGAAAACTTTGATATATATTCTTTGTGGCATTTCTCAACTTCAATAGAGTTTTGAGTTATTTCACGTCAAATAAATAATTTGACTACTGGAGTAATCCTCTATTTTTGTTTCTATGGTAAAGCCTTATTTATTTTCTTTTCTTTAACAGTTTAGATATAGAATTGTTTCTGAACAACTAACTTATCTGTAGCAATTCCCTGATAACTATAAGGTTGATATTTGAGATAAATCCCTGACAATATTTACTTCCAACTATTATGAGTCCATATGAAGCATATTTGACCCCTCAAAGTAGGTCTCCAGATGACTCTTGTACGTGTGTGCCACATTGTTAGGGACTGAGTTAGCCTAATTGCTGGGGTATTTTATTTATATCTCTCCTTTTTTAAAAAGTTTACCAAAGTATTTGCTATTGCAAATGCAAAGACTTAAGCGGTTCAATTTTTATTCTCTATTTATTATGCCCCTATTCTCTTTCAACGAATCCAGCTGAGCACAGATCCACTCTTCAAATAGCAAGCAACATTAGAATAGCAGCTCAACCCGATCCGTTCAAAACGGGTACGATATCAACTAATTTAGGGGGGCCTTCCTTTGGGCAGGGTAAGGTCTGCACAGCTGATTAGAAAAGGAGCGACGGACCCGACAGGACAATCGGTTATATGACGGCTCTCGTCGACCGCTCTGTCCTTAGGCTGGCATGCGGAAAGCGGGCCAACAGCGATATCAGCTTCTTCGCTCCATACGGGCGCGGCGTTCCGATTCTTCTATCAGGGGACTGGACTGTGCTATTGTTGTCGTTTGTTTGCTGGAAGCGTTTCAGTTCGAAGTCTGATGGAGCTGTGCTTGTTCAGCTTCATCAAAAAAAAAGGGTACCTGACCCCAAACTTAGAAAGGATGGCGTGATAACGACTTTTTCCACGAAGCTCTATCTCTAGGGCGGTCCCACTAGCAGAGTCAGTTCATAGAAAAAGATTTTCAGCAGAAGAGTGGAAACATGTAAGCCAAACGAAGCTTTATTGCCCCCACGCCGGATACTGTGTCTCTGGCTAGGTTGTAATTCTGAATCTATCCTTAACTATAAAATACATCCATTTTGGTATTGTCTATTATTATCAAATGGATAGCAATGAGAACCTACTTTATTAAAGGAAAGAGATGAGCCATTGTCCCCTGTTATTTTCTGGAGATGTTAATGAGAAGAGTCAAGATATCTAAGTGCCATGAGTGATTTTTTTTCTAGTACAATGGATGACAAGAGTGATTTTACTGACAAAGAAGAAATCCCCTTCAAACCAGAGAATAAATTTGAGGTAGGGGTATCAACATGGGCTTTTCAGCTATTCTGTGTACGAACCTGAAATGTTGGGTGCTTTTTTGGAGTAAAATTCTTTCATCAAATCAGGCAAGTTCTGGTTTCGGGTTGACGAACATTGCAGGTTATGTTTCATTAATAGTGGGTTAGCAACATTCTTCAAGGGGAAGTTCATGTTTTTGTCGAAAATCTAAGTATTTTTTTACATGTAAAGTTGACTTTCATTTTTAAAGTCATACAGAAAGCGTTATGATTAATAATGCCATTACCAAAAAGATATATTAACTTTAATTAATGTATCTTAAATAATTCTCATTGAACTAGAGTGTCATGAAGGGTAGAATGCTAAAGTGCACCTAACGACAAGTCAATATTCACATTAATTAATTATTGATTAACTGTGTATGGACTATGTATTTGTGGTGGTTTTTCTTAAACAGATAAGGTCATGTGTATGATTTCAGATTTTGTTGGGTTTAGGTCAGATGGGTTTCAACCACAAACTAGAAAAAACAAAAAAACAAAAAAAAAATGTTGGTTTTTGCCAGGTTTCAAAGCCTTCAAAAATCGAGGTTTTTCAGATTGGTTTGAGCAGTTTAGGATTCAGCCCGATCTGATTGAGAACCCTAACCAGAGGTTAAAGAACCACATTCTCATTTACAAGTACTTTCTAAGTGATACTTGGGTGCCTCTTTAACAGGAACTTGTTATTTAAAATTTATCCGCAAAAAGTTAGTACAAACCTGCACCCTGTTGGTGAAACCCAATCATACCAAAGTAGCTTCATCCTGAAGAACAACTATTAGATAGAATCAGAAACCTTCTAATTGTGCGGATGCAAATGCCAAAGTCGCTTTATTACCACAATACATAGTTCTTAAATTCGACAATACCTTTAAGGCTAATATTGCAGTTCGAATTTTCCAGTGCATCACATGTGTATTTCATCTAACAATTTTTATCCATTCATAGAGTTTATTCTGCTGCTTGCAGGGGTATAAGTAATGAGGCTCTGCAACTGTCTGACCTGCACTGTAGCATTCCTATGAAAGGGATGGTGGATTCATTCAATGTTTCTGTAGCTGCAGGCATTCTAATGCACCATGCTGTGAATGACAGAGTTTCTCGCCTGGTAAGATTTGATTCCTACCATACAAGTGCGTGCTTTTGTTTAAAAAGCATGTGATGCTGGATTGTTTTTTTCCCCACTAGAGTCAGATGAGAAAAACCTAAAATGATCATGAGTTAGCAAAAAATTCATAGGTAGTTCATTTTGGGTTGATTGTCATCTGAGGTTGGCACTGTAACAAGGTACGAATCTTTCATACACAAATTTTTTTCTAATTCTGATAAGTATATCATGTCAAACTAATGTCAAACTAATATAGTTATGTGTGAGATGTCTGTGTGTATCTACGTGCATAAGCTGTATCTTAAGAAGCTTAGGATGTTTATGAAGTCATAACTGCAATTTCACTGTTAACTATGTGTGACTGCAGCCTCCTACTTAAGAGGTGATTTTGTGAAACCTGAAGATTCTATCTAAGCAGATTAGTTTGCTTAAGCAGTGTTATCCTAAACTACTACTACTTCAACATACTGCAATAAAATATTGAACTATCTGAAAGCAAGACATAAACTTAGCGAGGAACCCACTGCTCTGCTATTTGTTCTCCAGTTTTAACTGGAAATTCATTCTGCATTTAGGTTTAGGTAGCTTGATATATAATCAGGTTCAGTTTGATAAGAGTATCATGGGCATTTAGTGAAACCATGGAGCTTGATTTCCGCAGATATGCTACTCATTTGAGTAAGACCCACTTGCAGTTTGTATACTTTGACTTTTTTTAGGTCAGACTTTAATTTTAATCATGAATATGCCCTAATATACCAGACTCTTTCACCTCTTAGGCATCCTTTGTCACTTTCTCCACTTAATTGTGTGCGCCCGGATTTTCCTCTTTGGCAACAAGGCTACAGAATGTTGATCTGGAAGGAAAGCAATGGTGTTGTTCCCACTTGGATATGACAACTGACGAAAAAGTATTCCGTGCATTAACTGTACCACATCATCTATACATCCATTCAACTAGTTTGCGACATTTATCTATTAAAACACCACATCATCCTCTCTCTTCCTTCCCTCCTCTTTTCTTCTATGGCAACCATCAAATCCCAGATACAAACGAAACTGCCCCTGTCAGATCTATCTGAATGAGTTAATTAAGTGCATGAATGGGTTTTTTCTGTAGCTGCATCATAGTTGTTTGAGAATTGGGATTATGATCTTGTAGTCAATTCCTCAGTGTTATGATCTTTTTCATATAGCTGTACAAGAAATGCATGACTTGATGATTTAAGTAATACAATGACTTGCTTCTCTGGTCAATGTTTGTAACATGTTTTTTTGATATCACATGTATGAGTTATTTTGCTAATCTTTGTTTGCTAGTTTATAGTTTCGATCGTCTCTTGCAAATCTTGGTTCCTGGCTTTTACAAAAGTTGATAAAATTTTATGGAGAATTAATCATAGTTGGATTAAAAATCCCTCCTATAATTGACGCCTCAACGATCATCATAGTTGAATGATTAACATGTACGTTAAGTTCTTAATCCCTCTAAAGCTTGCTTATGTTTTTAACAATCAAAAGAGTCTCGCCAGATTGCCAGATGGTCGCCGGAATTGTAATGGGGTAATTGGGTTTGGATTGGGGAATATAGCTACCGTAGAAGGCAAGAGAGGGAAGGAGGAGAGATGATGAAGTGATATTTTTCATAGAAGGAAAGAGAGGAGGGAAGGAGGAAAGATGATGACGTGATATTTTTATTAACAAACATCACTAATTAATTGGACGGATGTATGGATGATGTGGTACAGTTAATATACCAGATACCTTCTTGACCCCAGACGCATGTGAGCGACCTCATTTTATGTGGTAGATTTATTGCTTTCAAAAGTACGTTTTAATGCTTTGCATATATGATGTTTCACCATATTGCCTTCTGGAAATGGAACTACAGTGTTGTTTCCACTCACAAAGGACCATCGCCGCCCCAGCCCTCAGCAGATGTGCTGCTTTTTCAAGTTTAGATATATCTTTTGGGAGAAGAATGTCTCTTTCGGGCATATCAAATCTAATGACCTTATCTTCTTTTGCTGCTCATCCGTCTTAATTTTTTTAATTTTAATTTTTCTTTTGTGGGGATTTTTCTTGCTTGTCCAATATTGCGAACAATAAAGCACAACAGCTTATATTATATCACTTCTGAATCCTGATACATTCTTTGTGAAATTACATCCACCTCTGTGATTTCATATTTCTGAGTTTCATGCAGGGTCGCCATGGTGATCTTACAACTGAAGAAAGCCAGATTCTACTTGCAGAGTTCTTTCTGCGGCATAGAGAGAGCACCATCAGCATTGTTCATGAGTATGCAAAGAGGAAGTCATCCAGCCCCATAAGCAAACTGTGACTGCCTCAACAATATTTAGGACTCTGATACTAAGATTGGGCGGAGAAACAAAATGCAATATATGCATTGGAAATTTTGTTATTTGTACGGAAAAATTGTAACCATTCTTCGAGGTGTCTATATGATTGACCTGCAGGTTGGTTGTAATATTTAGAGTTTGTTATCTGTATGAGCTACAATCATCAGATACGATTCTTTTCTTTATCTATTGAGAAATATAAACAGCATGCATCTATATCTTTTTCTCTCTTTATTTTTCTCTTTTATTTTTTTAGAAAAGCCTGAATCTAAAATTTCTTTTTCGTTAACATTTCAAATAGATAAAGAAGCTTTGCTCTAGGAGAATGAAGTCCCTATGGAAACGAAGAAAAGAATTTGCAAACAAAGAAAACTATTATGCAAGCTAACCTAATTGGTACTCCTACTGTGATTCTTCTGTATTCTTCTTCTCCTCTCCTTATATTGTCTAAAGTGGCACTAAAATTCAAATATAAGTACGATAGATTCTTGAATTTGTCCAAGCAATACATTCTACTGATCAGTGATAAAACCAAGAGAATTGGTATCATGAATCTAAGAATAGCACAGAGAATCAGTATCGTGAATCTAAGAATAGTACATCTTATACCTGAAGCTTCAGTGTTTTCAATTATTTCGCTCTAACTTTTCAATCAATATCAATCTGTACTAGCTGCTATTAGACATCAATAATGTTTGTTGCTTTCAGTTGGATCATATCGACATGCTTTATGTATACTTCAATTATTATTTATTTATGGATTAACTTCAAATGTATCCCCACTTATTATCCCTAAACTTATATCCTCGAATGTTCAAAAAGAGTATCTCTTTGAAATCTATACGTGTACTATATATGGTACACATGCTCAATACCTATAAGAGAACGAGGGTCTTAAATTCATCCACAACGTATTAATGTTATGTGACAACCACATAATGAATATAGGTAAGAGAGAGGGACATAACTTAATATTGGGATCAAGTCTCATAAGAAAGTTTAGAGATCATAACCAACTAACTCCCGCAATACACAATTAAACTCATTGTTTATTATGCAAATTTTCCATTTTCGTGGTGTAGCATGAACTTGCAAAGCAGATGAATCACCATGCAAATTTGGCTGGTCTCTGGGGATACAGCCAGCTTGAAGTTGAGGGCATAGTTATCTAACAGGATAAGGATCAAAAGGGTGATCCTGTCCTTTTCAAGAAACACTTTAAAATTTTCAAGAAGAGAAAATTACAAGTAGCAAAACAAATTAAATTTGCAACTAACCACTCAACGCGATTCCAAGTGGCTCAACAGCAGACACAAAGCATCCTGCCGACACTCTTATCTCCTCCTATCCACACAAAGTTCACAAGATATTTTCCCCCCAACGAACCTGTCAACAACATTATAAGCGCCTCCCAATCAAACAATCCACTCTCAAACCCCAGAGATGGATTTCCTCAAAAAAGCTGTGGAGTCTGCCACCTCAAATGAAGATCCCAAAGAAAATCCAAGCCCCAAGCCTGAGCCTGAGGCCAAGTCTCAGGATCACCACGCTCACAGCACTTCTACAACTGAGCTCCTCTCGAGTGCCAAGGTGGTGGCCGGTGCGGCCCAGTCCACCCTCAAACACGAGGATGTCGATAAGTCGAAGGTCGCCGGGGCGGCCGACGACTTGGTTCACGCTGCTGCTCAGTATGGGAAGCTAGAAGAGAAGGGATATGGGCAGTATGTGGAAAAGGCTGAGACTTATATTCACAAGTACGGCTCAGGCACCGCTGAGGACTCAACTGGTAAGAAAGAGTCGAGTGAGAGTGAAAAATCTGAGGGGGGTGTTGGTGATTATGTGAAGATGGCTCAAGGTTTCATGAAGTAATTGACTACGTAGTTTGAGCTTCTTAGTGCTTTGTATCCCCTGTTATGTGGTAAAATGGGCATGTATGTGACTGGATTTTCAATACTTATTGATACCAGATGTTGTATTTCCGTAATTTATATCTCTGTATGATTATATCTAAATAGTATGTCAAGTTTCCAGCCAAGTATGTCAATTTTTTTAGATTAAATGGTGGTGGATGAAACCCTCAGTAAAAAATTTTAACGCGAGACGCGTGTAATCAATAATAGCAAGATAAAAATCCTGGTTTTTTGCCTCGCCCATCTTTGTACTACAACATATGTATCACAAGATACAACAACGAGTATTATATAGGCGAGGATGACATGTAATTAGTCTTTGTAGTTCTCTGAATATATGATTGTGTTCTTCAGTGCGCACAATACTCTTCAGTGTGCACAGTAACACTTATGGCTCTTGAATTGGCATTTTATGAAGGATAAATTGCAGACAATCGTCCTTTTACTCATGAATCGACGGGTGATAATCTATGCTACATATAAATAAAAGAGGATATGAGTGTCGAAACTTTTGATTTCCTATTTGTGTGTAGGATTACAAGAGTATATACAAAGAGTAGTACAATTTTAGCCGAGGGTGATAAATGCTGCTGAGAGTATAGAAGAGGAAGATTATTTGCAATTTACCCATATACGAGAACTCTCCGCCCCTCCCCCCCAACCCCCACCCCAACCAGAGAGAGAGAGAGAGAGAGAGAGAGACTATTTGATTGTGTGGAAATAGAGCTGCAAATGTAAATAGAACAACAAACTTTCAATTTCAATTGGTTTATTTGTTACATTTTAGTTAGAAAAAGTAAATGAGTTTAAAATTTTAGCAGAAATCTGTAGCAAATGATGCACCTAATTTGGTGGGGAAAAAGCTGCAATATCTCATAAAGAAGGAAATAAAAAATAATAGGAGTCATGTACAATTGGTTGGTTTGTTACATTTTAGTTAGGGAAAAAGTAAACGAACTTACAGAAAACCCCCATGAACTTTTGGGGAGTTGCAGCAAACCCTCAATTTTTTTCATTGCACTAAACCTACCTGAAGTTTAGGAGCTGTTGCACATAACCCCCCATGACTGTTTTATTTCACCAAAATTCACATGAAAATTTCTCATTTAATCTCCCAATTAGCACCGTTGATTCTAACAACTCATGTGGCAAGCACGTGCCAAAAAGATGAAAATAATTCCTTAGTTTCAAAAAAATTACCTATTTTCTTTTTAATAAAATGGTATTTTTTGGGACTAAGAATGAAATTTTTGTGTCCTTTTTTGTCTTGTAATTACCAGTGATACATTAGAGTTGATGGTGCGAATATGGAAATTAAAATATAAATTTTTAGGTAGGATTTAATGAAATAAAATAGTTCAAGGGGTTATGTGCAATAACTCGTGAAGCTCAGAAGGTTTAGTCTAATAAAAAATTGATGGGGGTTCACTGAAACTCACCAAATTTTCATGGGATTTTTTTTTGGAAATTAACCCAAAATAAAAAGTTTTAAATACTCTAGGAAAACCATCTGTACCCATGTTTACTTATATGATAAAATTAGATAGCTTTTTCCCATAATTGTTTTTCAACCAAATACTAAATTTTTATTGAAAATGCATTTCCTACAATAAAATTGTAGATATCCAAATAATCGAGTTTTACACTCGGCTGTCAACGTGGCATCAACCTTTGATAAATTATTTGTGTAATTAGTAGGTCTGGTTACTACTGTACCAACAACCAAGTCTCATCCATAAATGAGTGGACTTTCTTGGCAAAATCCTGACCAGTCATAGCCCTTTCTAACATTATCTTCAACTGCGCATTTACCCATTCAAAACGCTGTAATCAACACGCTCAAAACCACACAAACACACGGATGTCCCACACGTAGGCCGGGAGCTTCTTTCATCATTCCCTCCTTGATTTCCTCTCTCGCGAAGGCACCAAGTAGCTTCACACTTTGGGCCTTTGGCCAATTATATATAAGCTGTCCACCTTTGTTTGCCTACCCCTCTCCAACTTCAACCAAAAGCTAAAAGAATCTCTCGTCTTCTTCAACCTCCTCACTTTCCTATGGATTCTCAGAGCCACAACCAAAAGCCAAGCGCTCAACACACACATAAAGCCTCCCCTAGCGATCTTCTTTCAAGCGCAAAGGTTGTGGCCGATGCAGCGAAATCTACACTCCGCCATGAGAGCAACAAGGTCGACAAGGGAAGGGTCGCCGATGCAGCTGCTGACTTGCTTTGCGCCGCCTCTCATTATGGGAAGCTAGAGGAGAAGAAATATGGCAAGTATGTGGAGAAAGCCGAGACTTATCTTCACAAGTATAATACGACTCATTCCGCTGCTGATTCAACCACTGCTTCTTCCCATTCTTCTTCTTCGATGCATTCTAGCGAGAGTGCTCATTCTGAGGGGGGTTTTGGAAAGTACATGAAGATGGCTGAAGGAGTCCTGAAGAAGCACTGAACTTTGTCTGCTTGGTCATTGCAATAGTTCATATTTATTTTTGTTGGTCTTCATGTGTTGAGTTTCTCATCTTTGTGATCCATTTTGAGCAGATGTACGCATGGATTAAAATTAATACTTATTGAGAAGTGATTGGCTCTATGAAAATATTCTTTTGTTTGTCATCTGTTAGAGAATAAAAGCATTTGTCGACAGCATTCATAGTGATCACATCAATGATATAGATGCATACTCATGAAGCATCTATAACGAATGGGCTTGAATTGATGCAGAAATAGTTACTGACCATGATCCTCAATTGTGAATGACAAAAACGTCAAATGCATATTTACTCTTAGACAATCTTACAATTAAAAGATCAGATTGCTTTGAAATATGGACACATTGAACTTTCCCAACTAGGATCAAGTTTATACAAATAAATTAGACGCCTTTACTAAAGACTTATCAGCCAACCCACCCATACTCTCAAAGGGAACCCCAAATGGCAAGTAATATGTACACAAATACATCCATCCTTGGTGGGAGGTCACCTTTTTAAAGGATACAAAAACATAAAATGCAGGGAACCATCATGCTATACCTTAATGAGAGGAAGCTTTAGCATAAGAATTTCATTCACTGGGTTCAGTAACCATAGCGACCACATCATTGGAAGAATCTGCTGCTTCCACAGCATTGGTCGTGGATTTTGTCCTCTTTGAAGCTTGGGACCTGATGAACTCTTCAATTTTTGCCTTGAGCTCGACGTCAGGTATCAGCATGTCTTGAGTAAGATGTGATCTATTAAAAGGATCAGTCTGCAGTAAACATATAAATAAAAGTTATTCAACCCAACCAAGTAAGGTAAAATATATGGCTTTGGGGGAAAAAAAAGGCCCAGAAAGAACATACATTGTCACTGAGCAGATGTCTTTGGATTACTGGTCTATCAACCGACATCCTTGATGAGGGCAAAATGACAGGATCCTTCATCAGAGTGTACTGCAAGGTGATGCTAATCAGAATGCATGTTTTAACTACTTAGAGTGCCTACTAAATATAAACTGACTAGCCATACAAAATTTTGGTTTGCCAAAATTAAAACATGCAAGTAATATGATTTACAAGGAAAAGAGAATGGTTATGAAATTCCCCTATCAGTAAAACCAAAAGGATAATGAAGTGAATCAAACTAAAGTGCTTGAAATCTTTAGTGCATTTTAAGTCCATAAATAATTATTATTTTCCTTAAGTCATATATTAGATAGGTGCAGAGCAGTTCTGAAGCTTCAGGCTTTGATGTAGTATCCTATTTGTTGACATTTTTTCTTAGGTAAAACATTCCTCTTTTTGTCCGTGTGCTGCTGATATGTAGATATGTACAGAAAGGAAAGGAGGATTGAGAGGGAGCGATGGTCATTATAGTAGTTAGTAGAAAGTAGAAAGTGAGACAAAGGTGTTTTAGTCCCACTTTAATATATGTAGCTGTACATTTGCGTCCTATAATTAAAACCCGAATCTCCGTCTCAGAGAGAGGTTCAATTTCCATCACATGGTATCAGAGCCAGATCTCTAGGGAACTCTAATCCTAGGTGATATTTTTCTCTGAAAAACAATTGTGATCGGGGTCTGATTACTCTGACATGTATCTATTCTGGAGGCATGTCACACCGACATTCTTAGTTTAGATATAATTCAGATTTTATTTAAGTAAGAAGTTGTTATTGATTAAAATTTTATTAAGGACAGTGGTTCTTTTGATTAGTTCAATAAAATACAGATGTATAGCTGCATCGTAAGGCAGAGAGATTTGATGAATAACAATGGTGTTTGCGTTGAGAGTATTTGAGTGATCCCATTGCTGAGCAATTGGGCATGAAGCCGGTCTAATCCCAAATTATTTCCCCCATTTCCCAAATTCTTTACCCTTCAGCTTTCCCACCGGGCCCCACACAAACATCCATTATTCCTCTTTCCCGATCTGCATTGTCTTCCTCTACTTGAACCTGAACAAACCTAGAGCTTGGCCGACCCCATCGACCTTGCTGCCAGCGCTTCACCCAGCATCTGATCTCGCCACCAACCCTAGCTGAGTGACTTGAGGTCCTCTTCACCGACATCACTGCCCTCATTCTCATCAAATAAATGGAGACCGAACCGAGCTTCCTCAGATGCCATTAGTGTTGAGAAGGTTCTATACACTCGTCCGCCACCTTGATTCCCAAGTACTATTGAAAGCTGCGTTGATCCATGTCCTCCAAACATCAGTTCTTTGGTGTCATTCTTCACAAAGCATAATCTGAGACTACTGTTAGAAAATCACAACTTGAAGGTCCTTTGGCAAAGTTCAAATTAAAGGGAGTTCGTTTCTGATTGTTCTATACTCTTTAGGCTTTGTGAGATCGTATGTAACTTCTAAATTTCCAATGTGGTCTCAAACTTAACAATCATTACTATAATTCTAGCTAAGCATTTGTCAAGTTGTAACTTATAATTTTGTAGTTGGTAGTTACATTATGCATCTCCTTTTTTCCCTCCTTTGCACGTTAGGTTATATGCTATTTGTGTTCCTAAATCATCTTTATAGACTTATTTGCATTTGTTTGATTGTCATTTCTCTCAATTCTCTCAAAGCCTTGTAAATCGTACTGTCACCCCAGTCGGCACCCAAACAAAAAGAACTAGTCATCGACCTACTCCTCTTCTTTAAGCTCTTGTCCGACTTTTCACACTGATGTCATCGTCTCAATGTCAAAGATTCAATACTCCAAGCTCGTTCAGATTCATTTCCTTCTTCTCGTCTTTGTCAATGTTCCCCTCCACACCGGCACAATCCCATCTTCCCTTCCCATGCACCCCCTCAACCCAAAAAAAATTCAATAGCTCCCACACTAAAAGGTGTCCCTGTGGCGCGGTGGCCAATAGTCGGAGACGGCTACAAACATGTGGGCTTGAAAAGGCGCATGTCTAGTCACATGCTACTGGTTGTGTGCGCCTTGTGCACGCGATCGAGTGCACTCGGTTGGGTGATCAGCTCAATGTTATCAAGGCGCAAGGTGCAATGTGGGTGCAAAGTCCCCTTACGCATGTCATATGCAAGGCGCCAGGCGATGTGTGCTCCTCAGTGAAGTAAGGCACATAGCACAAACAAAATTACTTGATAGATACATCAAATCAAACAAGCAACATGTTTATGATTTTTGGTAGGAAAAATATGTCAAGATAATAACCTCACCTTTCAAATCACAAAATAGGGTCTTAGTTCCTAATCTTAGCACTAGTTAAAAGAGTGTCAATTTAACTCTACAATTTCATATTTTTAGTAATTAATCACATTGAAAAATATAAGAGCACAATTTCTATGAAATCATACATTCATAATCACTAACATTGTTAATAATTAATATCATAATATGTGGAATAATAGTTTGTGATTTCTTAATCAATGTTCTAATCTTTCAGATATAAAAGTGGTAACAAGAGAAAAATGGAACAGTCAGAAAAAGATGGAGTAGACAATAATACGGGGGAAAAGGAGAAAGAGAATGAGGAAACAAAGGCAAAAGAGAAGGCAAGAGAGGAGGAATAAGAAGATGCAGTAAAAACAGTTGGAGAATGGTGAATAGTGAGGCACACCGAGGCGTGCATCTCATTTCCAGTGCCTCGAAGCGCACGGTGCCCAAGGCGATCGCCTCAGTGCATCGAGATAACACTGGACCAGGTGCTACTTTCATGTGGTGCGTGCAATCGTAGCACCTTGCAAGTGATCGAGTTCACTCGATCAGGTGATCCAGTGCTACTCGCACGTGGTGCATGCAGCCATGCACGCTTTGTCTCAGGAACCAAGCACTCTCTTCCACAATGCGTGCAATCAAGGGTGCACGGCCAATCTCCCACACGACATATGCAACTGAGTATGCTCAGTCAATTTGATGGAGTGCACTCTTGCATAACATGTGTGATCAAGTGTACTCGATTGTATGTGATCAAGCTCCCTTGCACATGGCATGTGCTACACGACCGAAAGCGAGTGTGTCGATGTCAAGGTGTGTAGCGAAGCGATTGAGGGCAATCAATGGTGATGGTGCATGGTGACAGAAGAGAGTGAGGGTGACGGTTTGTGTTGCGCAACTAAGTGCATGTGATGGAGACATGATCTAGCAAGTACAACAATGTGTGATGATGGTCCGTGGTGATGTAACCGAGCAAGTGTGAAGGTATGTGGCATAGGGGCCACGCAAGTGGAACAATGCATGCAATGATGAGTGGGGACATGACTAAGCAAGTGCAACTGTGCACGGCGTTGGTGCATGGTGATTTGACTGAGAAGTGAGCTACCGGCGCATGGCAATTCGAGCGAGCAAGTGCAACGGTGCAATAGTGATTCAATCAGTAAGCAGTGTGCACAACACAATACGGTGTGCACGACCAAGTAGCATATACAAGACCAAGTGTGGAGCAAGCAAAGCAGCTTTGGTTCGACCATAGTGCACATTTGTGCACACGGATGTCTGACTTAATCCCAACTAGATAGATTATGAGTTTGTACGCAATCAGTTCGAGCTTTTTCATGTGTATAATTTGTCATAATAGATGTAGATACATCTTTTAAAAACTACAATTCTTCACAAGTTCTCCTTTTTCGTCATGTGAATTATGCATGTATACTTAAACTAGTATTAATAAACTCAAACCCTAGAGTCCGTCATTATTGCATCCATTGTTCTTGTGGGAACAACATAGACATGTTCCACATAAGCTGCTCAGAATGCATTCTAATTGCCTCCTTCACTTCTACATCAAGGAAGATAGTAATTCCTGTAGCAAAATGTCTAGTCCTTCCCTGCCTGAACTATACAACTAATGACAGGCACACCAACTGTCAACTGATCTTCAAAGTTATTTAGTAGCCTCTCACATGGCTATAAGCCCCAACGTCATCCTTGGTTAAGATACCAATCAGGTTAACGTCGAATTAATAACAAATTATAGGATCGTGATAAAATTATATTAATGCTTCCTATTCTCAATTCTAATGTATGCTCACAGAAAATCTAATTTCAAAAGGGGAATGTTTAATTTCTCCTATGACTAACTTGAGACTGCAAGATATTTGACAATGAAAACACCTACCAATCAGGCGATCAACCTGATTAAGTGCTAAGTAAAAATTGATAAAGCAATCAACAAGTGGCATGTTTGCTGCTGCATCATGCTTGAGCTTTCCTTAATCGAAGTGTCTAAGAAAGAATGTATTACATAACTTCTGCAAGCTAGTTACTAGTGTATAGTCAAAGGAAAGATTAATGCATTTTGTTGAGTCTCACTTAAAAAACACAATTACCTGGATAGGATCCAAAAACTCGTCAGGTATATCCCCAAGAATGGCCTCAGCATCCATTGCTTCAGAAGCTGCAGCTTTGGCTTTAACTCCAAGCTGAACAAAATCCTGAATAATCATTCCATCTCCACCGATCTTCCAAAGGATATCAGCTGCAGCAGTAAATAGCTGAAATATATCCATAACAGTCAGACTCATAACTAAGTTTATAATGGCCAAGCTCACGGAAACTGTTTTTCTCCCCCCCATTTTTTGAAGGCAGAACATTAATATTGAACAATGTCACAAGATTCTTGGTAGAAATACCTGCTCATTATAAGATCGACCATCCTTTGAGATTGCAGCAGGAAAAATGTTATCCCTGTCACCTCTTGCAATATGAACATAAATCTCGACAATCTTGCCATAAAACATTAGAAACAACATGAAAAGGATCAGTCTCCATTCAGAGGAATCAAAAGAAAGTAGAATTTTAAACATATAAAACAAAGTTAAAGAAAAATTAGAATATATTGAATCAGGTGAAAGTGATACTAACTTGCTTTAGTAACTGCTTCGGTCTAAACTCGTACTTTTCAGGATCTTTTACAGTAAGAGATTTTCGTTGAGGACCAACAAGTTGTAAGAGAAAGTAATTTAGCATGCTTGCCACCCGTTCGACCTGAAATAAAAGAAAACTTATTATTATTTGCAAAAAGTAATACAGAAATGTTTAAGATGTTTGTAACTAAAAACAAAGACCACAAAATGTAATCAGGTAACAGTTATGAACTTCCAAAATGAAACGTTGGACTATTATGATTCAGGAAGTAAATTGGAAAAAAGCTTCAAGTTTCAACTGAAACTGTTAATGCCTCCCAACTAGTTTTATTTTTTTGGTGAAAGTAGGCAATCAGTATGACAACTAAGTTCAAAGCAATTCAATTTGCTTTGTGGCAGTGAAACTCCATTCAGTTTATGAAGCAGATCTAGACTCAAAACTTCTCATGCAGTATTTCTAATTGGTTCATTGGAGGTGGGTTTGCTTTCTGTCAATAAAATGTATAAGATGCTAAACCAAGAATACCAAAATAATTGCTTGTGAGGGGAGATGAGCAATCTGATAATTAATGGATTAATCTCACTAATCACATGATTAGAAGTGATTACCATCTCTGGAAGAAGGAAAGGAGCGGGAATTTGTTCAGATGTGAATGCTAGCATCCCGACATCTTCATTTGCCAGCTTCATGTCAAAACGGACTATCTGGATATGACAAAAAGCTGAAGTGTAAGATAACCCATCCATATCCACTAGACAATATCATACCAAGTGTGGAATATATAATACTGCACGTAAAGGGTTTAATAAATTGAAACATGTTTAATACAAAGCTATTGAACTCACGTTTTCCCGTGAATGAAATAGGCGCAATCTTTCCTCCCTCTCTTGTGCTGGCCTTCGTTCCCACTCAGCAGAATTGGACATTTCTGCCTCTATTCCTTTAAGCTCAAGAATCATATTTAGGCTCTCGTCAAGAAGAAAGATGCTATCATTGATGAGGAAATTCAAAAAATTCAGATAAACTCCCTTTTCCTCTTTTATTGCAATCTGTGTCATTAACAGAAAATATAAGAAATCAAAGGTAGAGAATGGAGATGTGAGCTCAATGCCTCAATATTACTCGATGCTTTGATGCAGAAAGTATGAAACACCGCATACATTGCATAATTCACGTATCAAAAAGTCATATGACCAACCTGTCTCCATGCATTACGATGGCTAGGAACATTCCACAGATACTCCAAAAGCCCAGCAATATTATGGCGGATATTGAACTTGTCATAGAACTGCAAAAAGCATGACTAGTAAGACCCTGAGTGAAAAATCCAGAACTAAAGCAGACAGTTTTTTTCCTCCATTAAAAAAAAGGGGAAAAAAGAAGAAGAAGATGCAGATAACTTCCTCCTATGATATTGGAGCATTGGAGCAAGAATCATACTTGAAGCATTAATACACCAGTCAAACAAAAGACCATTTACCTGTGTATGAGAACCTGTAAACTCAATGTCCACATAGAGTTTAAGAAGATTTCGAACTAAATAATCAAGAGATAGCTGGTGTCCTTCGAAAAGTGATGCTGTAGAGGATAAACCACTGCAAGGTGATAATTATAATAGTTAAAAACCCTCAAACCAATTTTACTGAATACATATTCTGATATACGCATATGCACCAGCAACATGATATTACCTTCTTTCTGGCATCCAACAATTTAACACTTCAACCATCTTTGCTCTCAAGTAAGGATTTTTGACATAAGAGGGGCTTGCCATGAACATGATAATAAAATTCAAAAAGTCATCCTGGGGCCAAATTAGAAAATGAGAATCGTCAATCTCTTGATGAAAAAACAGTGAAAAATGTTGAACAGAAGAGAAGGAACTCACCAGTACAAACCCATCCAAAGCTTTAGGTATTCGAGAAGTAAAAATAAGCAAATCCATGCTGTCTTCAATAAAATGCTCCGGCATGCATGCAAATTCCATGGGGCAGTTTGACGGCAACGGCATTTTGAACCCGCCAACGAGGCTGACCAACCACACAACCATTAACCTGTAAAAAGATAGTGCACGTTGAAGTAGTGCCCCATCCTTTAATAATGGATGCATTAGATATATAATACTAACGTTAAAATTATAGTTATTCTAAGAAAATATTTAACTCTCATTTTGAAATATCAAAACATATCACGACATCATACCAATATCACAAAGAAAGTAATAAATATAGGACATTCCATGGCTGTCTGTAAGAACTATAAACTGAAAAGGACATGCAGAAGCAATACTTCAGATTTGTGATCAGAAAAGAAAATTTACTGCATTGAAGAACAATTCTACAGGACACAGAATAGCATAATTTCCTTTCCTCATCTGCATCCTTACACCTACGAGAACAAATATGATCACCAACTCCCACACATACACCCAATGCAATGAGGTGTCAAAGTATAAACAATAAGCACATTCAATGGGCATTGTTGTAACAAAAAAACTTGCAGAGGTATTCAAAAAGGGCACCTTATTGTCACATCGCATAAGCATTTCACCTTTATATCAGCTTGAAAAGTCTTTGTTCAACCCTATAGGGGAATTTGATCACTTAACCTTCTTGTTTATCCATATCTAACAATTTGGTTTCATTTCATGTGGGGTTGGGGAAGGGGATGAAGGGTTGGTCACATCATCAAACTAAATGATGAATTCTTTCGGACAGAATACTACTTCATACCAACTCTGAGAACATATACAACTTTGATAAACATAAAATCTAATCCTGATACAAAAAGTAAAGCTCCTCAGAAGCAAACCAGAACAGCTATACTCAGAAATTATTAATATTTCATGCAGAAAATAGCTCTTCCATAAATAAATATTTACGGCAAACAGCAAACACCAAGGAGATTAAGACAAAATAAATAATTTAATCAAGTTATTGAACTGTTGTATTAAAGGATGAATGTGGATGGACCTGTAAAGCAATATTGGACCTCTCTAGAAAATCAATTAATCCAAAACTAAGATTCATACTGTAACTGATTTAACCAAGCAAGTAAACTGCATAACCATGAGTAGGTTTTACTATTAATGCCATCAAGAACTGTGTACTCTTCTTTGTTGCCCATGAAACTATGTTGATAAAACAGTGAAACATCTATAGGAACTTGTAGGTAAAGAAATGTAAAGCACACATGTCCCCGTAGCAACAACCAGGAATCAAGGACGGGGGACTGATTTTTCTTCTTTAAAGTGAAACACATAAGGTGTGAAACCAGTGGATCATGGATTAAAGTGATTGAACTATTAACAGAAGATTAAAAAGGACAACAGCTCCAACAGATCATACCCTTAGTATCTGAGCTTCATAGCAGAGTTTCTGTTGTGACAAGATTTCAATAATTTTCTCCAAACGCTTAATATTCTCCTCTAGTTGTGGAGTAGCTCCTTGATCTCTCATGGTTTTGTAGGTGGACAGATCATCTTCATGCCTTGACAAATCCTATAATTTATTTATCCAAAAGGATCTGTTAGCTCAAAAAAACTGAAAAGGTGTAATAATGATTTCTTGAAAAAAATTCTTAATTTATAAAGCCATCTTGATTCAAATCTGAATAGCTTTGTAAATAATCACAAAACATCATAAGCTTCATTGATGTAAAAAAATTTGCAACTATCTTTACAAAAATAAGTTTTCCTTTAGAGGAGAAGTGAAGTATTTCCAGCTTTTCCTTTGATAAAATGGTGGGTTCCTCCCATCTCTCTTGAAGGAGACACTTTACACGCACGCATGCACACGCGCGCGCACACAAAAGGAAGTTGTGCTAGTCACTACATATAGCTCTTTCCAAGAGTTGGAAAGGACACACATCCTTTTAGAAAGACAATGATGAAATTTAAGGTACTCCGAACAAAGATTAATAACCAGAAAATACAGGTAGCAAAGGGCAAAGCAAACTAGATCGGAAAAAAAAAAAAAGAAAAGAAATTTTGCATGACATACTTGGACTATATGTTTGAAATCTGAAAGTGCTTTCATTAGTCCCAAGTTAAGTGCTCTTGCAGTCATAAAGAAGCATTCACAAATAAACGAATATTTATCCTTTCCCGTGGAGGTTGTGGCTTCAATGGGTTGCAGTGCATGGCTTCCTTTAACAGTTTTGACATCATGTTCATCGCTCTTCAGTTTTTTATTTCCTATCCATGCAGTCACTTCTTCAGATGATGCACATATAGCAGTCAATTCTCTAATGGAAATATTTAACCACAGATTAGATATCAATCAATGGATGTGATTAAGCTAAGAGGCGATAGAGAAAATTGATAAAAGAAACTTACTTTAAATCTAAACGGTTGTTAAAAAACACATAATTTGGATCAATTTTATCTCTTTTTGATGCATTTGCATCAAGAAAGGGTTCACACAACCGAAGCATTATTGCACTAAGATTGACAAACATGCCGGAACTTGCAGTCTGCATCGGATCGACCTGGGGACAGAATTAGAGAAGAGAACAGAGGTTAAATCTTGTGTACAAACTACAGAATCCCTTCATGATTACATTGTTTCAAAATACCTGCATGCGAGACCTCGATGAGTTTTTCATAATTGCAGTTGCAAGATAATCCATAACTTTTTCTCGTGTATCTACACTTTTAAGAAGTGTGAGCAGAACTTCTGCTAAGCCGTCATATAAAATAGTCATCACGCTTCTGATTGTTGTGAATGATGATAATAAATCAGCTGGTCTTCGAGTTGATGACTCTGAGAAGCACTGCTGGCTGTTAAGATGTAAAATAAAAAATAAATATTGACAAAATGAAAATCCATATCAATCTTAACATATGTGTGCTAATGATATCTCTGTTGAAGCATAGTACATGGGCATATCTACATTATGAAAATGTTTACGCATGCAGAACCAAAACATTGTCCATGTTGCTTGCAAATCAGGCTACACTACCAAATAACTTGCTTGTTCAATGATAAAAGTTTCATGGTTAGGATCCTGGGAAACATACTGTGTGCCTTCTGGATGTAATGTTTGAAAGTCATCATTTAAACGAACATGGAGATATGAAAACTGTGTTGAAGCATTTTGTAGAAGGAACATAATGACGAGCAGATGTGAAGTGATGCATTAAACTTCAATAGAAATAACCATATTGCTCACTTAGATCAACACAGAGGCCTGAGCAATGGAAAAAGTAAACAATGATCTACACAGCTATAATGTCTAACCACAACATATATATACACACTTCCCTATTAACCCACAGTGGAAGGAAAATATAAAAAGAGACTTGTATCCCAAAGATGCACTGATGTAGCCTGAAAATTTGCGGAAATACCCATGACCAGCACCCTGACCTTCTACTTCTATTTGAATATGGTGGGTTACCTCCACAAACAAACTATTTCTTAATACTGCTTCTTCCTGGGTGATTACGTTGAGCATGGCAAGCAAAACAATGAAATCATATGCCTTCTTTCATACAAGAGAAAGTATCTTGAGAACTTTATTTTGTTAGGGAACCATGAGTGTGCATACATAAACCATATATATCCCTTCTATGACAAAGGCAAGAGAAGACTTTATATTCATTAGTAGAAAGTATTTACTGATTGTTTTAATTTCCTTGAAGTTGCTGGACTTATTGATGAGAAGTTCCTTTGCGTGCATGGAAGATTATCTCCTGACGAGAAGAACTTGGTTCAGATATGGAACATTGATTGACCAGTTCATGTGCTAGAACAAGACCTTCTTTGTGGTTTATTCTGATCTGACCCTGATACAAGATATTGATTGAGGATGAAAATGACAGAGGTTTCTCGCATAGCTTTGGTCCGAATAAGCTAGCTGAATTCACTTACTACTGTTCTAAAATCTCAGTACAATGAGGGGTCCTTCTGAGATTGTCGGTGCCAGTCTTAGTGGGGGTGCAAGATTCAGCTCTAATTCCACATACTGACACAATATGAAGGCGAAAGAGATGGCTGAACGAAGTCAGAGGGATTCATGATCAGTAAAGACAACTTGAAACATAAAATTTTCCAGGTATGAAGTTGTCGCTATCAAAGCACAGTCATCGTCCTGTTTTTAATAACAGTGTAGGTAATCCTAATAAAGGATTACAATAAGTTGAATAATTCCAAGGTTGGTCCGTGTGAGATTTTGAAAAAGATTGGAGACAATGGATATCAATTGAAGCTGTCCAGTCATTTGTAATCTTCATATATGTTCAATATCAAACGTTTGATATCTTATGGAGGACAATCTACAATAACGATGGCGATAACTCGAGGACCAGTTCATATATGTATGGGGTGAATGATACAGCTTTGGCCTACATGGAGAGATCTGATTGGGATAACTTTGGCTGAACATAGAGGAAATTTTGTTATTTTGAGAAGGCTCTTGATCTTTTTTCCCTAATGGAAGATTTCACGGAGGTCTAATTGGAGATTGATTAGGAGTTAGATTTTTTTTTTTTGCAGTCAATTAGTTAATCAAACATTTTAGAAGTTTATATTTTCCTTTTACTAGTAGTTTTTTTAGAGAATGTCATAATTTTTCTTTCCTTTTCTCCTCTTTCTAGAAGAGCAGGGCTGTAAATAAAGGATCATGGAACCATTATATGATGGAATCTTGAATTAAGAAATAAACCTTGATTCAACCTTATTCCTGTTTTCTTGTCTTGTTTTCCCTTACACTACAGATTTCTCTCAGAAAGACAGATTTTGTGGTCCCTATCAGAACTGTGCCAGAAGAGAGATGTTACATTCTCATATAAATAAACCTACTTCTTCACTTAGGGCCTGTTTGGTTCATTTGGTAAAAGAAAAGGAATAGGAAAAGGGTACTAAAAAGCTTTTCCATAACTTTCCAACAATTATTTTATAGAAACACAAAAAGATGATGAACGCTATTTTATTTGAACTCTTGTGTTTGGTTTATGAGTAAAAATGGGAAAGGAACATTTATAGAAACATACATGATGAGGCAATTTTTAATTATAAAAAATTATGAGGAGAAGAGAGAGAAAAGGGATGCGGCAATAAATAATTAAGAAAATGTGGGCTTTCCATAAAATCCACCCCATTTCCTCCTAAATAGAGAGGATGTGGTTTTCCATAAAAAATCCCCACTTCCTCCACTTCACAGAAACTTCTTTTCTATAAACCCTTTTATCTGAACCAAACATAGGAATAGAAAATAGTTGGAAAAACTTTTGGGCATTCCGACAGATATCATTCCTATTCCTCTCCATTTCTTAAAAACATGAGCGAACAAAACAGCCCCTTAGATAACATGAATGTCTACGCAATGGAAAAGGTCTAAGCAACAATCTACATAGCTATAGGTGCCTACCAAGATATATCAAACTATATAACAGATTTTACCGAGCTCACATAGCTATAGGTGTCTACCAAGATATATCAAACTATATCAAACTAGAAAAAAAGTGTAGATAGAATTAGGAAAACTAAATTATCAAAATTTATTTATGAGGATTTGTAAGGAAAGAAAAAAATGAAATGTACGTATCTTATCTTCTTGGAAGAATAAAAGGCAAGAAAAATGAAATAGGTAGAAATAATTAGTTATACACTCTAACTGTTCTTAAATGTCAGTTTTATTCTTGTTATTTCCTTAAATCGTCTACTTCTTTCTTGAAGTTTGACTTATTTACAAAATTAGGTGTGGAACGGTTGCCAGATTGTGTATCCTAAAATTGAAGAATGTGAGAGAGCTAATTACAGCTCAAAATTACGAAAGGTGTCACTGTCATCAGTACTTCAAAATTATTTTTGGGGTACTAAAGCTATTGGCATACACATCAAGGGAGGTAAAATGTTCCTAAGGTGCCACTTTAGATTCAATCTAAGGATACATCTCTTGATTCATGGATTAAAATATTCCAATGGATGATCCGCTCAATTCATCATAATCTAAATGTCTCAAACCATCTATAAAACAAAAATCATGATGTTTCAATACTTCTAACACATACTTTTTATTTTCTTCTTAGTTGTATTGTCATAAAACCATTAATTTTACAATCATTTGATGCATAAGTAACTGTAACCAAATATGCCTAAATTTTTGCTTGTATACCATCGAATATATAGATCGAAAATTCGAAATAAACGGAGTGGATCAAGTAAGTTGATTGCATATAACGAAGTTTTGAAGGTGCATCTTTAGATTGAATCTAAGGTGGCGCCTTAGGAACATTTTTCCCATACACACTTACAATACTAACCGTGTCGAAAGGGAAAAAAGTTGAAAGAGATTACCTTGAAGAGGTACAAATGTAGTCTTTAAGAAAACCAATCACTGAAGAGCTAAAACTTGTACACCTGGTTTGGTACGCGGGAATTGGATCAAGTGAGAATGGAATAAATGAAGGAATAGAATGGAATGGTGTGAGAATAGAATGCTCATTTCCATTCTCATATTTGGGTGCGATTAGAGAATGAAGAGGGAATGCAAATCTTTTTATTTTTAGTATGGATAATTAATAAAACTTAAGTTACTTCTAACTTAAGTTTAAGTTAACAATAACTTAAACTTAAGTTAATGTTAAACTTAAAGTTACTTAAGTTAACGATAACTTGATTTCAAGTTGCTGCACGATGAGTTAAGTTAATTAATAACATTTTAATAGTAAATTATTGTTAAAACTATTGGTTATTTAAATATTTTAATACTTTAGTTTATCATGATTTGATTTTAATCTATAAATGGTAAGGTTACAGAAAGCGCTAGGCGGCCTAGGCATTGGACCCGATGCCTAGAGCCTAGGCGAGCCTAGTCGTTTTCTTATTTTTAGTATTTAGTTATAATTTCTGATAGTCAATGCCAATGTCATGGAAAGCTTAAGCGCTGGACTGACACCTAGGTAGATTTCTTAAATGGTGGTGGTGGAGATTTTGCTAAAGGTCGGGAGAGGTAGAGGTGTTCATAATTAGAGGAGGTTGCAAAATATGGATGTTGCAATGGAGGAAATCACAATCAATGCCTAAAGGGTGCGGTCCATGTAGGCAAACAACACTCGTCTAGGCGCTCCCAAAATCTAGGTGGGCAGCCTAGATACTGTCTAGATGCTAGGAGCTACGTAGGCGGCCAAGGTACCTAGGCCTAGGCGTACATCTAGGCAAGCTAGGCGGAGGCTTTTTAAAATATTGATGAATGGTTTGTTTGTTCACTTGTTGTGATTCAGAATGTCGAGTGCTCCTCCGAAGGAGTCTACGGGTTCCCCTACTCTCCCCGTACCCCCGCGAAAGATAGACGGAACTCAGGAGACATCGGTTGGGAATTCGGATTTTGTCCGGACCCAAACAATTTGAATATTGTGCAATGCCGACTATGTGAACACAAGGTGAATGTGAATCCATCGATTGAAGAAGCATCTTGCAAGACAAAGGGGGAACATCAGACCGTGTTTGAAGATCAGTGAAAAAGATAAGCTGAGGGTAAAAGAAGTGATTGATGCTAAATCGAAAAAGAAGCAAGCTAAGGAAAGGCACACTATAGACTTAGAAGAAGAACTACATTCAACGAGGTCAAGGGATGAAGAAAATGATGAAATCGTCTCTCCTCCCACGTGGTGGATCTTCGAAGATGTCTAAAGAACCTACTGTCGGGCCGATGGATGCTTACACCGCTAGTGATCCAGAGCTAGCGAAGAGGTTGAAGGGAAAAATGAAGCAAACCGGGGTGAAATATTCTTTTCTAAAGAAGAGAGATGGGTGCATGATCAGTTGGCTACTTGGGCATATTTTTAGTATGGGTAATTAATAAAACTTTCCCTACGACAACCCCGTTTCACTAAAAATAAAAAGAATTGCATTCCCGCTTCATTCTCTAATCGCACCCAAATGTGAGAATGGAAATAGGCATTCTATTCTCACACTCATTCCATTTCATTCATTGCTTCATTCCATTGTCACTTGATCCATTTCCCACATACCAAACGAGGCGTAACAGTTTTAGCTCTTCAGTGATTGGTTAAGAGTTTTAGCTCTTCAGTGATTGGTTTTCTTAAAGACTACATTCGTACCTCTTCAAGATAATATCTTTCAACTTTTTTCCCTTTCACAATGGTTAGTTTTGTAAGTGAGTGTGTGTATAGGAAAAAGGTTCCTAATTAAAAAAAACCCCATTGCTAATTAAGAATTGTAAACAAACACAACTTTTTGATGGCTAACATTCTAAACTTCTCATCCCTTTCCTCCCCTCTTAAAAAAAATCTACCCAAACTATCCGTAAGAGATAGGAGGAGTCCTCAATATTTCCAAGACTAGGAAGCTAGCTGAAAATTTTTTCATAGAAAAATAAATTCAACTTTGGAAAAATATTAGTCAGTCACACCTAAATGATTTGTCCTGATTGTTATCGGTCATACTGGAAAACTGGTAAGTGTATCGAAGATAACTAAGTGGTGTAGAAGAGATCACAGACATAAGAGGATAAAGTAATACTGTACATAAAAGTAAAGATAATAATCAGTAGCAATTATAGCTTCCAACTTTTGTAATCGAAAACCAACTGACCCGACATCCGGTTTGCTTCTGAACTCCCTAACATCCGGCAGGGCGCTTACATGCAGAAAGGCCCCAAAACGCTCATAACCTCCATCACTCTCCCTTCCCCGACCCACGGATACCTCTCCTTCGGAATCCACCTCGGGTGATTCACCAGCGCCTTCGCACAGTTTGGATACTTGACCAACATCACCAAAGCCCTCAATGGCTGCTGAAAGTTCCCCAATGCAGAAACCCTATCCACACTCCCCCTCAACTTCTCATACAAATCCCTCAACACCAATTCTAAACTCTCGTAATCCCCCTCCCTAAAGAACTCATCAACAAAGCCCGGCGGCGATCTCAGCTCCGAAGCCAAACTGCTCTCCCCATCCATGGGGTTCGCAACCTCCGAAAAGATCAAGCCCAACAACTCCGAGCTCGGCGCAGCTCCGCCTTTCCCCGATCCAGCAACAAACATATCAGGGTTTCCAACGTGAATTCTCGAGTAAGAAGCTACCATCTTCTTCGCTTGTTTCACCGCAGCCTCGATCTGCGACCGGACTGCGGGATCCTTCATCGCCGAGATCTTCTTGAGCTCGTCGACAGAGCGTTGGTAGCAGCCGATGAGGTACACAAAGGGGGGATCGGCGGAGGGGAAGTCGCCGGAGAGGCGATCGATGAGGATGCGCTCCATTAGGTCTTTTGACAAGAGCAAGGGTTTGTCCTCGCTGAGGATCTCGGCGGCGGTTTGCTCCAAGTAGACGACTTTGGGATCGGAGGGTTGGGGATCTGTGAGAGAAACGATGAAGATTTTGCGGAGGATTATGTCTTCGATCTCTGCGGGAGATCGCTGGGGTTTTTTGGTCGCCATTGTGAGATTTGGGGATTAGGGATTTGGGGATTTTTACATGAAAGAATTTTGAGAGTGGGGTTTAGAGGAGGAACGAGGACGCGAAGGACATAATTTTTGGCTTTCGGTAGATTTAGATGGGTCTATGTGTATATATGGTAAGTCTTTTTAATCAGTGGGGATTTTGGTGCTTTTAAATGATATTAAGAGACACATAATTTGAAATTTAACTAATCCATATAGTTTCTTTCATTCAACTTATTTTTTAATTTTTCATCCTCATGGATTTATTAAGGGTTACTCGTTCTCTGTTGCATGCAATGTGTGCATTACATGGTAAACTTGAATGTAAAATATAGTTTTAATATTTTAATAATCAATATTAATATGAAATGTTTTTAAGAAAATTATTGCTAAAAGTGATATCAAGTAGTGGATGGTAGTTAGAGTGTTTTTAGATCTTTTCAATTTTATCCTTCTACTTAGTTTCAATACACAATAAATTGTTGGTAGGAGAGAGTAGAACAAAATATGTGACTTTTCTTAAATGATATTAATAAATAGATATACACTTGTTTTAACTTTGAAACTAAAAAAGGAAAAGTTTACAATTTTTTATTACTTGATGTTGTAATTTTTTTTTTTTTGGTACTTTGAGATCCAAAGGGTACTCAATTTTAAACTTCAATACACCAAAGTTTACACCTTTTAACTTTGACACCCTAAAGCTTACATATTTTTAACCGATACCACGAACTTTAGGTATCAATGTTTTAAAAATAAAACTTGTGGTATCAAACTTTAAAAGATGTAAAACTTTGGGAAATCAAAGTGTCAAAAGAGCTTTGGGGATCAAAGTTAAAAAATTGTAAACTTTAGGGTGTCAAAGTATTAGAAAAACTTTAAGATATCAAAGTTAAAAATGTGTAAATTTAGGACACAAAAGAACAAATTTATTTATTGATAGCAAAAACAAGGGAAACATTCATAATGTTAATTAACAAGGACTTCGTCCTTATTTGAAATTTTAGTTTTTATTAGTCCAAAACAAATTAAATAGATATTTTACAGAGGTCTTTTTTTATGAGAAATTGAGTTTGAACCCAAACCATGGGAGTAATTACAGAACAAATTTTGTAGTAGTCATTATTTGGGTTAGAATCCTGGAGAGCTAAGGAATTTGATGATTATATGGTTTGGCTCGAAGACCCTCCATCTTTTTAAGAGTATTCTACATCCAATAAGGAGAGGCTTTGATCCAAGTTCTTTTGCTGGGCTTACAGGGTTTTTTTTTTTTCATTTTTTGTCTGGATGTGTTTTGATGACTTTTCCATAATAAAAAAAGAATTAAATTTGATTAGAATCTCAAAAAAATGACATGTGTCACATTGTCTCAGGTTGGTCCCATAAATTTTGGATTAAAAAAGAAGTGTCACATTAATTTTGGGTTAAAAGAGTTGGGTTAAAAGAGAAGTGTCTCATGGTTGGAGAAGTACTTCTCTTATCTTGTTTAAAATGTCATACACAACACACACACACACGTGTGTGTGTGTGTGAGTGATGGAAGTCATACACAAAGTCATTGCACTAAAAAATTTCAATATCTAAATAGCCCTATGAAGGAAGGAAGATTACTAATGGTGAACTAAGATCATGATGAAGTTCTTTTTTTTCTCTCTCTCTCCTTCAAATGGGATGTTTAATAAGCACAACGCATTTAAATACAATATTTTTTTAGAAAAATTATTTCCAGGCCCCAATATTAAAAAGCTATGTGAGCAAGTCCTTTGTATTTTGGGTCATGTGTTTAAGCCTCAAATACAAACTGTATTTGTGTTTAAGGCCCAATTACACTACCAAGTAAGCAGTGAGAGAAAAACCTCTCCTAATTTTCAAAATTGCCCCTAATGAGTAGTTTTTGACCTCTCTAAAGCTAGGTAACCGCGCCTGCATACCCCAAATTAAATTACCCTCTCCCTCTCTCTTCTATTCTTAGTAGGAACCCAGCGACCCCAAAAACCTCTTTCTTTCCCCCTTCGAAGTTCTACCTAGGTTTAGGGCTTCTTTGGTGAAAAATAGCTGAAAATCCAATTTCAGGTAGGGAATCATCATATTTGGCCATCAAGGGCGAAGTTGCTGATTATTTTGAAATGGTTCATCGCAATGGACGGTCGGAGCAGGATCTAGGGACAAATATCGGCTTCGAACATTGGACGTGAACGATGGTCGAAATACAGAAATGAAGTTAATGCCTTGTCGTCGAAGATTGTTCATGAGCCCTGTGCTACCGCTAAAGAAGGTGAATTGGCAAGCGATGATCCCACGACTTCCTCGAGTGATGACCCTAGTGTCTCTTCAAGCGACGATGAATCACGTCATTTCTCTAGGAATGGTAGCACTGATGAAGCGAAGAAGACCCTTTTGGACATGCAAAAGGGTGAACAACTTGGTAAAGTCAAGAAACAAAGTTCAAAAGGGGATGGTTCCCGCACTAGAAAGAAGTAAGTTTAGCCAATTGGGATTTAATCATTTGTTTTGTATTTATAGATTGTGTGCAATTTCTGTGAAAAATTTTAGAAATCAAATTTTACAATTGTGTTTGTTAATTTGTAACTGTTTGGAAAGTCAAAATTGTTGTTGTATTAGTTGATTGTAGATTAAGTATTGTTGATTGTGAATTATTACAAATGGATTTTACATGTAGCAGAAAAAAGTTATTTTTTTGAACTATGAAAGATATACAATGCTTGTTAATGCTAATGATTGGTTGTTAAATATGGCCTGTAAATGTCTCTCTTCATAAACATAATAGATGCGCAAGCATGTTTACAAGGAATACGAGTTACGTCCCACGCACGGCACATGCATGTGTTGTGCTCCAAATCCACTTGGTAAGTTTTGCGTGATTGTATTTTAAATAATCCTTTATGGGATTGACGCACATTTAATGGGTACTCATTTTCCATCTTCTCTTTAAGGACCATCTCAGCTTTGGGACAAAGAAATCCATTCTATTTTACAGCCATCTCTCGTTGATCGTTCATGCGAACTATAATTTACTTCCATATGTGCTTTACCATTTATATTATTCGTAGTAATCAAGCCTCCCATATCCAATTGTTGAAAGACTCAGCGACATTAGATGTAATGTGACCATATCTGAAATAATTTATAAGATAGAAGTTAAATTTTTTTAAAAAAAATTGCAACTTTAACACATATACTCTAACCTTAATAGGGACCAACATATCCAGTGTTCAAAAAATCGGAAAAATCATCCGCATATGCGGACTATTAAGCAGAATCGACCCATTTCCGCATGGAAATGGGCTGATTCGGTCAACTATGCGGACAACCGCATAGTTGAACGCATAATCCGCTCCTGCGCCCACATAACAGAAATATGCGGATTCACTGAAGAGCTTGGCGGCGATCTCCTGAGCTTTGAACTTGGTGAGCTAGAAATATGCGGATTCACTGAAGAGCTTGGCGGCGATCTCCTGAGCTTTGAGCTTGGCGAGCTGGATCCCACCGAGAGGGGGAGCGACGCTATTGTACGACGGCGGAGGAGAGGAGAGGGATCGTCGAACTTCCGCTTGTCGGATCGAGATGTGGAGTACTGGGATTCGCCCGCCATTGGAGAGAGCTAGGGTTTGTATAGTTGAGAATATGAGCTAGGGTTTGTATAGTTGAGAATATGAGAGAGGAGATTGGAGAGAAGCGGGGAAAGGGGAAACCCTAGAATTGGAGGGGGAAATTAATAGGGAGGGGATATTTATTGTGAAAAAAAAATGTTATTTATGGTTTTAGGACTTGTACTATTGAGACGCTGTGTGTTGAACCTAGCAAATGAGCTGGAAGGATAAGTGGACCCACCAAAGGTAAATTAAGTGGAGATTGTCATAGTAGCACTTGAATACCTTGTAGCTTCACTCACTTCTCATTTCTTTGATCTTTGTTGTTAGCAATCTTGAATTATACATTATTCAAGATTTAGGGTTTATATGTTGGTTTTTAACGTTGATGCACAACTTTTATTCGAGTAGCTAGTTAAATGAATATGATGTATGGAGTGAATGTTTTAAGTAGTCACCTAGTTATGGATTGTTCAATAACATGTTTGTTGGTATTTTTCTTAGTATATGTTCTATTTTTATGGATTTTATTTATTTTAATGCATGATAAATAATAAATATATGTTAAAAAAATTAAAAAACACTTAATTCCGCATAATTCGATTAATCGGCGTATAATCCGATTAATCGTGACTCGCTTCCGGACCGCACGCATAATAAAACCGTGTTTTTGAGCATTGGACATATCCCTAACAGGAAATGAATTAACCGTACATAACAGAAAATTTGGTATCCATAATAAGAAATGACTTAACCTTAACAGAAATGTGGTGTTCTTAACAAAAAATGACTTAACCTTAATAGGAAATAAGGTAACCTTAACAGGAAGATCATGAAAGCATATACTTTACCTAATTCTGGGAACGAATGTGTTTGCCCAATTCTCTGGAGCATAGTTAATAACAATGTTACATGCCCTCTTATTTATCAATTTAATATCATCCATATAATCATCTCATTCTGCTTTAGTATACTTGTAGCAAGCTGATTGTAAATAAATTTCCTAAAACTTGTGTGTCTTTCAACTTCAGTCCCAAATCCTTCAGCTTAAGTATGAAATTATCGATGAGATGTAGAACACATCTGGAATGGAGAGCATCTGGGAAAAAAAATTCTGAAATAGCTTCTCTAATTCTCTTATCCGCATCAGAAATTATAACTAATTGATATGGAGGATTGTATGGTTCAGCACTTTTATAGAGTACAGACCACAAGCCTTGTAAGAACTACTTCCAGTTAATATTATTTTCCTATTCGCATATGTAATAGCCTAGTAGAAATATCCACTGATTTTCATCATATGCTATAGCATTGAGGAGTATACCTTTGAATCGATCTTTGAAAAAAATCTCATCCAAAAATATAAGGGGTCTACATCC